>OY728161.1:1332672471-1333922471 GCA_963277665.1 Viscum album | reverse complement strand
CTTCCAATAATATGGAAAAGTTTATGGAACAAATTTATCAGCACAATAAAGAATTTGTATAATAATAATTTACTGAATGATAGAACAAAAAATCAATTTGAAATTTATATTAAAATCAATAGAAAGGATTAATGTAGTGATTCACATTTAAGGGAGGTTGAACATAATTTACATAAACTATTTGTGAAGATCCATATGTATATATACTATGAAATACTAATCATTGAGTACAAAAACTGAATGAATATGGTGTTACCCTTTATTTTATCTTATTTTTCTCCTGATATTATTGTTAAACAGACAATGTGTTGTGTGTTATTCATCTATTTTGATATACCATCAACATATACTCAATTGGATTTCCCATTTTGGTGAGTAGAATATCATTACATACTCTTTTGGATACTTTATTTTATAATTTAAATTCAAATCTACATGAATGTTATTCATGATCAATGATATATTGAACTTCTTCTCAATAAAATGCGGAAATATTTTAATGGCATAGAGTACTATTATAATTTCATAAGATTTAAATCTTTTCACACATTAATACACCATTCTCTAACAGTGCTCGAGGTAAAACAAGTATTTAGAATTCATAATTGATAATAATAAGAAAAATATTGTATTGTAATCATTGAATGTATTAATATTCAATGTGTCTATGATTTTAAATAATACTATAAATTACTTTTATATGGATCATGATTTTTTATATGTAAATATTATCAGAATATATTTGATGGAAATCTATTAGAATGAAAGAAATATATTTAAAAAAATAAATTAATTATTAAATTATTGACTGGTTTATAATTAATTACATATAAAAAATTATGTATAAATTTCTGTTTGTAATTAAAGCTAAATATGAACGAAAAATATTTAATATGGAATGCGAAATTCCATGTCAAAAAAATTATAAATCCTCTATTAAAATATAACTTTTATTAATTATAAGTGAAATATAAATGCAAAGCAGACACATGGAGGATACATAAGTAATGAGTTTTTATATGAAAAAAATAATTTTAATAAATCCTTTAGTGATGAGGTATATAGTGTTGTGGATAGATAAGATAACTAAATACCAATCTAAAATCAAATGAAAACATATACTATTGAGAATATGAAATAATATAGAAATAATAAAAATCAAAATTAATATTTAAAGCATAATATTATATCATTAAAGGATCCGATTAATATATATTATGCTAATATCGATTCAAGGAAAATTATTTATTTTTCGAATACTAGATTTCATAATGTCATTGTAATATAAATTTCATGATTATATAACTATAAATTAATATATTTTACAAAATAAAGAGGTTGTTAAATATCACGGACAATAATTTTCTTGAATATGAATATTACATGATGGAATATCATTATGGATTTAAAAAAATTTATGGTATTAGAGGGATATTTTATTATTCAAAAAAATGTCATTAATTTACTAAAACAGCATTATTATTCTACTAATAATAAAAAAACATAAGTAATGGACACTAAATTTTGTAAATATTAACATATTGTTTATGAATTTTATGAATTTATTATTTCAGCATTGCAGATGAAATGATAAAAAACAATTTGCATTGTTAACACAATGAAATATTTTAATCCAATTTTCAATAGAATTCAATATTTGAATATCAATTAGAAATAAATTGTTTATTTTGAGTAGAAATATATTTATTATAGAATGATAAAATTAGAATTACTAGTGTTTCAAAAAAAAATGTCCTTGTTTTTCACCAAAGAGATCATCTGTTTACTACATCATGCCCTGCACGGGACCCCTGAACAGTTCACCAACATCATACACATATACATGGCCCTGACACCAGTCATTTTCCCATGTCACATGTATGGGATACCCTCACAAGACTTTTTTTTAATGAAACCCCTGGTTAAGAAATCTATACAAGGCACCTGTACATTACCTTTTAATCGGTCCTCTCTATGGGACACCTACACGAGAGACCAGGACGTGAAACCTATAACGGGTACATGCAAGGAACACCAATCAAGGACATCTATATATGGAAACCATATAAGACACCTTCATGGGAAACCTACATTAGACACCTACATCGAACTCCTAAAAATACCCCTCCAAGGGACACCTACGTGGGACAACTATATAAGAAATCTTCATGAGTGACGTTCATGGGACACATACATAAGACACCTTCATATGAAATATGAATGGCACCCCTCTTTGGGAATCGTACATGATACCCATTTAGGGACACATCAACATGAGACTTATGTCATAGGCCAGAATAGACATCCTTTTTCATTTTGGGTCCCCTATTTTCATACAAATATGACCCTTGGGCTAACCATTATATAAACAAAATAATAAGATGAATCCTGGAAGATGTTGTCACTAATCCTCTTTGTCTCAGTCCTCCCAATCCTCATAGGCTACCCTTTTTAATATAATAAAATATGAAATTAATGGTGGTTGTTGGATCAATGTCCCTAAAATTTCTCAAACATAAAAAACAAATCATGGTATATATTATCCCAAGTTTAAAACAACATGTCCAAGGCACCTTCCATAACCAAGGACATGAACGAGACCCTTCCATGGACACATGAGGAGACTCGGGATTCTTATTATAAATTTATTCCCAATTTTTTTTCTTATGTGTTTCATTAAACATAGTGTTCCCATCTATCATTTCATACCCCCCAATATAAAGCCCATCTAGTCTTCCATATTCACATTGAAAAGCCAGATTTCCCTCTAAACAAAGACCTACAAATTCCCCCCATTAATTTCTCATCCCAAAATTTATGTTTATGTATCCCTTTCATTTGGATCCATTATCTAATGGGAAAAAATAAACCTCAAGGGAAGCCTAAATATTTTAAAGTCCATGAATAGTGTCACCCAATTTATTCACTCATTTGAACTTATATTCTTTTGCTTGTATGTGTCACACTATTGTCCTACCAGATAGATAGGGTCCTGGGTGTTCATTAAGATTTAAATTACCTTAGACATGATCCACACAATAGTGGGGGAGTTCATGGGTTATCTACATCTAATAAAATATTGTTTGGGCCTTTCCCATACCTCATTATATCTAAGACAATGGGCCTCTAGTTCAAGGAATGGAGACAATGAATGATATCCTCTTATATTCCAACAGAACCAATTTTACGGAATTCGTGATGGATTAATCTCATAGACCATCTTATAGGACCCTTCCCACATCATCCTATCATCATTTTCAACACATATGGGTTGTAACTAGAAATATCATTAGACATGTCTATTTTTGTTACAAAAATAAAAGAAGAGGATGATGTCTCGAAGCCTATCTCCCTCCATTTTCCCCAACGGTATAAAGATATCATGGAATGAGAACCAATTCCTCATTTAATTCCCTCTCCATTTGGGTTTTTATCTCAACCATCAATAGATATTGCAGAACGTGTGTTCCCCTAGATATCCTTCTACCTCTTGTTTCTCACACCGCGCATGAGTCATGTGGTCATAGAGGTTGTCAGTTATCATGAAATCCTTATTACCATGAACCTTGGGGAATCATTTCAGCTATAATATCTAATAAATCAACAGGCATATTATTCTTGAAGGGGTCCCAACCAGGACAATCATGTCCATCATTTTAAGTAAAAAACATATAATTCAATCCATTGGTCATCATTATATGTATATGAACCAACAAAACTACCCAAGCTAAAGAAACCTCATTAAGAGTAATCCTAAACTATATCACTATTGTCACCAAATTTAATCACCCATAGTTTTAATAATTAAATTGATTATCACAAAACACCATACTCCCTTGTGATACAAACCATCATAGTGCATGTATATTTTTGGGTTCTCACAACCAAACTATGAGGGCATTGATTCCCATAAATATGGGATATGTGGGAGGAATCCTTGAGGTACAAACACAACACTACACATAATAAATAATTATCTACGGTCATCATACCATGTAGCTACATATCGTAGATGGTATCCCTGACCACTTTCCTGTTCCATGGGACCTATCAGTATATGTTCCACACCAAATGTTGAAAAAGATTCATGCACCTAGCCCCCATTCTACATGATGATAAATTCCATTGTTTGGTCCCCATCACATTATCTTAAAAGGTATGATGTTATCCATTATGTGGCCTCTAACTATGTGGGTTCAGATTCAATTAAGTGGGAAACATTGAAATACCATCTCATGGGTATAGTCCCAACATCAATACATCTCTCAGTTCCTTGGACGATAATATAGTAAAGAGTGCCACATTGTATGTCAGAACACCATTGTCACCATAATAACAACCAATTAATCTATAATCAATATATAAGAGGATATCATTGATGGGGAAAATTTGATTCAAACATATATTTTTATTATTGGAAATCATCATATATATACATATGACTATATATTATGTAGAGTCCAATTATTAAATACAAATTTAATGGGGACCCTCATCATTCACTGGAATTTGTGGACTATTTTTGAAACTATCGTTAATATATAATAGGGTGCTTGAGTTTGAATTAATTCAACTTAAAATGGTGTGATGATCTTGGCCTCCCATTCTCTAAACCAATTTGAGTTCTAATGTATTGTTGGTCAAATTTACAAATAAGAAACTATATTTCTGAAAAAGGTCATCATGTTCAAATGAATATGGAATCATTGGATGCTTATGGCTCTAGGAAAAAACCATTTTATAGACCTTTGAAAAAATTAAACCTGACATGAATGGTTTCTCAAATCTCGACCCTCTATAATCATCTTTTGGGAAATGATACATTCCCTAGAATAAAAAATAGTGAATCCATCCTGAATCCATAACCTTTATTATAGTTTAACCCACATGTCGGGACCCTTTCACACAAAAAATTAAAGAGGTCCAAAATTTAAATATATTTGTTGATGTTTATATTTAAATAATATTTTTATTTAATGAGGTTTTCTTATTTGTGTTTGTCATTTATAATAAATATCTTCCATTTGGATCTCCCTTCAATCTATATGCTGTCACAACAATTGTCACCAATGTTTTCCCATGAAATTGTTCAATATAGGAATTCATAAAAAAATCATGTTATCATCAACCATGTGTCTTCAATTCTAGTTTTTAAATTTACTATTCAAGGATTATAATTAGAATTGTAAAATCATGTCTTACGAGGCTTCCCAACAAGCCATCCATCATTCAATGAATCACCAATCATCTTAACACTAAAGAATGATGGTCATTTATTAGACCACTCCTATTAACATAAACAACCATTTCATGATATTATCTATAAAATACCACAACTATTCCCTCCCTTATCATAGGTTAGTGAATCAAGAGTCCATGTACTACCTCCCCCAGATGAAAATGATTCCCTTTCAAAGGGAAACATCCATCATTCACCACTTCTACTCTTCCATGATAGTGAACAGTAATTGTGATGAGGGGTTCATCCCCAATAGTCTACACTGGGTTATGTAGACATGGGAGCACAAGATAGACATATAGGTTTTGAAAACAACCAATAATGGGCAGGGATAAATTTTATCCCCTTCGTGGAATCCCACATACCATATATGGGAGAAAACCTATTAGATGAAACAAAAACCCATGAAAAATAATTTAGCTATATTGAATAATAATATGGAAGAATCCCAGGAATCTCATCATTAATATATGATGGAATATGGAAATTATGAAACAACAACTTCCTATAGTAATCTAGCTATCCAACATCCTGTTATGTTAGCTTCCAAGGATGAATACTATTAAAATTTATCATAAACCATTGATTAGGAATATATATTATTCCACATAATTATGTATTCTATAGGAATAATCTAGTAGTTCCCAGAAAAGTCCAATAGTAAAAAGGAGGAAAATATGAGAAGGTTCATAACATTCATATAATTATAAATAATTTCATCATCCTCATCTGGAAACACATATATGTGTATTTTTGAATGTCCTAGTGATAATAAGGGATAATACCCAACTTTAAATCCCCACACATTAGTACATTCTATATTCAATGGAAGTTAATGGAGGATGGGAGCTATCATATACCGATTCTCTAGACATGTAACAAAAATATAACCTCTTTTAAATAAATGATTTCACTAAAAATATCCTAATAATGGTGATAGGGTATATGAAATCCCTTACCTATATCATAATAATCATCCACAATATCATAATAGTTAAAATATTTGTGATGATTGCATGGACACACAATTCCATCCACAAAAACATGGTGGCTCATTGACATGTCTTCCCAGAGAAGACGCATTCCTCTATTCTTATTAATGAGGGTCATCGAGAAGGCACCCCCACAATATATAGAAAACTATATCCGGACTATATATATGTTCCAATATGTGGTAATAAATGTATTATAAAGGCCACCCCAAGGTTGGAAAAACCACATATAGAATTTCTATAATCCTATTGGAAACATTTGATAGTGGAATGTGAGCATGTCATGCATGATTTTGTTAACACAACCCATATTCCCAACATTTTCCCCATGTATAAAGAAATAATTCATCAAAAAATAATTCTCTCCATATATAACTATAAAATGAAGAGCTGATATATGATCCCTCTAGACACATTGATGGAATTATTCAGGCCCTTAGACAATTATATATGGAAAATCAGGATCCCAGTTTCTTATTTATAAATTATAGGAGAAGTAGTAGTATTTTATGACGGTATATCATAGACACATCACCATTAAAATTTTCAAATTTTCCATAATCTAATAGATCTCTAGATCCCATCTATCGATGAGATTAACATCATCACTCCATTTGGTTTGAATATGAATGATTATGACGGTATTCACCATTCTATAATCCATCATCATAGTCCACCACATGATGTAATT
The DNA here is from genome assembly GCA_963277665.1 of Viscum album. Taxonomy (NCBI): domain Eukaryota; kingdom Viridiplantae; phylum Streptophyta; class Magnoliopsida; order Santalales; family Viscaceae; genus Viscum; species Viscum album. Next base: position 1,333,915,549 of record OY728161.1, on the reverse strand, counting down.
CAATATGAATGTTCTCTCCACGTTAGTGTTTCTCATTATCAAGAGATTCCTCCCCTTTTCAATGTGGTGATTGGAAATCCCTCATACTATGAGGTAATTTTGTAAATTATTTTAATCATGTCTATTGAAATTCAATTGAATTTTTAATTTGTTTCACATCGTGAAAAGAATAAAGGTTATAGCCAATCTCTGAACAACACATAGATTTCACATCTTTCAACATAATAGTGGAAGACCATGCCAATATAATTCCTTTGGAAAACCTTCATGAAAGGGATCACAATTGTTATACTAGGTTGATGAGCCTCTAACAAAATATGAAATTGAAATATTGAACATGTGGAAAATAGATGTCTTATGAAGATAGATCAATCATGATATGTCCTTTAGAGACCCCTCAGTACATCATCCCATAGAATTTGTAAGAATATTGTATTGATGAAATATTCATCAAAATATAAAACATACTTTATATTTTGAGTGAAAAATTATTAACCAGACACATGTATGAATGTCATCACAATGTAACAATGGAATGTGATGCCAAATTGTCATTGAGGTCCTCCTAGATGCACGATATCCAACAATTAAGAAACTACAATGATCTCTTTAATGTGAATGCCTCAACATGTTTAACATATTTTAAAAGGTAATTATAGATTCACATCTGGTGATCATATGAGATGAAGGGGTAATCATGGAGTGTTACAATTAATAGTTCTCCCCAACTAGTGATGTCCAATGAAGGGGGTATTATAAAATTGCATAGCATCAAACTAGATTAAAAAAAAGACATATCTCAAAACCCATGATATTCTCAAATAACATTCATCGAATGACTCTCCCCAAATCTATGCCAGATGATGGATTTTTATTAAGAGTATTTTTCATCAGGTATCTGAAAACTATATTTCTAACCTACAGTATAGGGGAAGGTTGAAATAAGATAGTGAAAATGTGAGAAATTTCCCAATGATCATCATAAATGTGTTATTCTAGGGAATATATAATGATTCACTCATCCCATGTTGAATTAATATTCTATAAAATCAGTAGACCATCCATGGTAATAAAAGACATGGATTTTCAAGAACAACCCTGACCTGTAGGTATGATATATTTTGTGATAAAACCTTCAAGGATAGATAACTAGAACATATTTATTTTCAAAATGAATCTAAACGATCTTCAATCCTCATGGGTGGGTGGCGTTTTAACAAAGTAACATCCACATTAGTGGAAGATAGTTTTCCACTGATTTGGGGGAAATCTGTATAGAGAACCATCATGGATCATCATGTACCATGATATAATATATTTGATATGAATACCCATTGATGGACTATTTGTGGATTTACTATGGATTGTCATCAAAAAATGGCTCCCACATAAATTTAAATATATAGGTAAATGCATCATGGATGGTGAATAAATTTAAAGCATCATAAGGACATGAATAAAATTCATGCAATGCATTATGATCCTGGTAATGTCATTAACTCTACCCATGAAGACACATTATAACAAGGGGACAATTATAGGGAAGATATGGAGGTGTAACATTATATTAAAAATAATGTACAAACAAAAATGGTTGAATGAGGTTTTAGTAATAAAATTCATTTACTCATCCTGAATAGTTGAATTCCATTAATATCTCTACCACTACTACCTCATAAAGAATTGACAAAATAAATTAGATAATGTATGTTTTCACCTCACCGTTTCCCTTAAATGGTTTGAACCATAAAACATGTTTTTTTGATTTTATTGTTAAAATAAATATATGATGGTATTAAGATGAAACAATCAAGAAGTACTTCAAGGAAACTACCCTGCTAAATATTTTTTACAATCAAATATTCAACATGCACTACCATATTGTGAATTTCAGCAATGAAGGACAAACACAACAATAGAAGTGTATTTTGAACGCACAATCAATGTGGGATACCAACCATAAAAATTATTCCATCCCATATAAGTTGATATTTGGGTTAATCCATTAGGTCCATGACCATAATAAGGATATTCACAATCATACAAAGTATACCTTATAGGCAACCCACAAAAAATAGATGTAGTAACTCCAAATATATGCCAATTGGCACAACCACTATTTAAGTACATTGAAATAAATTAATTCCCCAATGAATATTGAATAACATTTATTTTTTAACATATCTATTGGAATCCAAAGATGAACTACATTTGTTGATGCAGATGGAGATTATGAATTTCCTCAAATTATTTGATCTGACTCTCCCACTATTTAATATTATGTGTTCTAAATTTCAAATATTCAAAAGATTTTTATATCCATATAATCATTTGAAACACGTTCTCCTAGTATAACCATATGATGAGGAATCCTAAAATTCAAGATCCTATGAAACTCATGTCCTCAATTCTTTCATTGTATGAATTATCCATTATATTGAACAATTATTTTATTTCTCAGTCAATTACAAGGAGTGATGATCTCCACTGGATGTTTCTATTCTAATTATCATCATCATTATAGAATAAAAAATTCCTTGAACTATCAAACAAAAATATTTGGATAATTATAGGGTTTAAGATCTCATTTCTCAACAGAATGGATTGAAATACTCCATCAACCTACTACCCCCTTGGGAAGACATATTTCCCAAATTTATAGTGAATCTTATCAAAGAGATATAAAAACAGTAAACATTGTGATATAAATAAGTTGATTTTATAGCCATATATATATTTCAAAAATTGGTAGAAAAAATAACACATACAATGTCAAATTCAAAATTAATTCTATTAGCTCCAGGAAAGGATATGGGTAAAGCAAAAGCAACTATTATTTAACATAAGCATACCCCTACACCCAATTCCTTTAAAAAGTATGTACAATATAGTTTTTTCGTTCCTCTTGAGAACAAGAGAAAATTTTTACCTCATAAAGATAGAAAATGAGAGAATATGAGAAAGTAGTTTATGGAGATGATGAAAATGTTATAATCTTTTCCAAGTGACCAAGTCGATGGATATATCATCTTAGAATTGGAAACCAACTTCATCATGTTTCCATAGAGTTATATACTTAGAAATTGAGGCGATGATGATATCCCATTATATTTTTCCTTCAATCGTGGACTGGGGAATAAAATACATGAATTCATTGTTTTCAATAAAATCATAAAAAAGAAAGTGGAATATGGGAATCTAAATCTTGGAAATCCATATGAACATATATGAAGTGACATAGCCACTGATCTATAGAGGATAATGAATGGTTGGAAGATAATAGAAAGGGTACATAGATGTTCATTTATGGTATGTTTGTAATTAAACAATCTGAATCATGTTATCCTCCAATAATAGTACAAATAACCAATTTTTACTTTAACATCCTTCCCTATGGAACTACCAACTTAATTCGTAGGTCAGCCATCTAAAGTAGATTCAACCAAATAATCAATATTGATAGATTATAAAGAAGAAAAAATAAGGTGATAATATTGATTTAAGTATAGTTCTGGGTTTGAAATTATTAGAATTCATGATGATAGTTTGAGAAGACTGGCCACTGCCTATCTAGATGGTAGAATATGGGTTTACAAACCAGATAGATTCTCCATATTCCAAGGAGTATAGTTTTTGTTCCATTAATATTATCCATTTCACGGATCCATTTTCAGATGATCACTGTGATTATGAACACATATTCCCCCACACTATATTTGGAAACTCTTTGAAGAGTTTTTTTGAGATGAGGATATAGGGGACGGCGTGGTGGTTTTATGAGTCATAACTCTAACCGCATCCCTGATGATACAGTATCTAATCCGTAAAAAAGTGTTATATATATATATATTTAACGATCTATAAATGAGAACGGATGTTCCTCCACACATAAAAAGTCTTATATGGAATGATCATTCCATATGATGAGGTAGAGTATACATAACATACTAATAAAGTATGGTGTATTGGAAGACCTAGTCGACCATATCTATATAGGGAAGACACACATATATTTTATATGCCATGTGAAAAAATATTCATAATAAGTACTAATGATCCTAAATCAAATAAAAAAATAATATCCATGTTTTAAATAACATACCTGTGGACTAGAAGTATGATGTTTTGAAATAATTATCCATAGATCTGGAAAATTTTTCAATATTTGAATGTACGAGTGTATAAAACCACCATCATGAATAACTCGTAGTTTTCCTATCAAGGCCACTATAATTTATAGTATATGATTATGCTACTCCATTATATCTCATAGATAATTATCCTATATAATTCCACACAGTAAATACATTCACAAATCGTGATGAGGAATCCATTTAACATGGATATTTTAGGTCTTTTGTATATTTCTAGAATTATATATGATATTGATCTCTATTGAGATTTTATTTAACAAAAATGATGAGTAAACATTATTTGGGTGGCAAAAAATTTCTTTCCATGTTTCAATGAAGTTCTTTTTACCTCCTTCAATGTATTGTTATAGAGTAATGACAAAAATCATCAAATTTAACAAGGAAAAATTAAACTCATAAATCAGTTCAAGGATATCCTGTATAATTTTGAATGCATAGAAGTTTTTCTAGATACTAACTTCAATATTCTATTATGAAATCCTTAGTTTCGTCATCAAGCAATTTATCCATTCATCTTACAACCAGTGATTCCAATATTTAATTAATTGAAAATTTGTTATATTTCATTTTGAGAAATCCCGATTTTAATCATTTTATTCAGAGTAATTTGACATTGGATTCTACTAGTGGGAATTGAAATAGTCCATGACTGAAAATTTTGACCCAGTAATTACCCGGAATGGTTTGGACATGCTTTTGGAAAATCATTTCAATATGATCAGTGTAGAGTATGTGTCATCCATTATCCAAATCAATGTTGTGGTTCAAATTTGAGAAGAAAACCAGTTTCTTCATTGATGTCACTCATGATAATAAATCAGGGAAATACTCAAGAAGGCTCCAAATAACTTAGAAGTAATGAAATCTTGGATGATTTTTAGTTCATTGTATCCCATAAGCGTAAAAAAAATTCATTTTCCATCAAGTAGACTAGAATTTATAGTCATGATAATGAAGAATAGAAAAAATTAACAATATTAGTCTCTCACATCCCCTTCAAATATCCATAAAGGAATAATGTATCTAACTAAATGTTAAATAGATAATTTTTCGTATGAATTTCAAAATCTTAACTCCTCCTCTAAATCTAATAATCATTCATCGTCACCAATATTTTTAGATGACGAGGAATATGTAAATCAAGAGAAAGGGGAATTAGAGGTAGTATTTTGGTATGCCAAAACATCATTTGATGAAGTTGTCTCTACAATAGTTGAAGAACTAGAAAAAATAAATTTGGGTATAGATGATGATCCATGACCCTCTTTGATCAGTTGGTCCATGAATTATTAATAAAAATATGTATTTTCCACATTTCTAATGAAAAAATAGTAATTTTTTATATTTTATAACATAGATAAGATGGGATATAAATATGAAGTGACCACCCACCCCTTATTCATTTGATAGTACAACTAAGGATACAAAATGGTATCCAAAAGCAAATTGTTGACTCGTTCATCTAAAAGTCTGGAAGATTTGGGATAGATCATTAAGGAACATTTCATTTAGGATATTTGGTACTAAAATGGATTTATAATATCATCATTATAAGGAATGAAAATAGGGAAATTTTGGAATGTATATACTTAAAAGATCTCAATGGGAATTATTGGAAAGATGGATTTCAAATTCAAATCATTGAACTATTGATTAATGCTATGGATATTTATCATAAACTATACCTCATTGATGGATATTAATTGTTAAACAATATTCAGCAGGCAGCACGAGATGATGAATACACCATATTTAGGGGTGCTATGATGTATTCGTCCACCAAATAGTTCCCTATGGATTGAAGAATGTGGGATCCACATACCAATGTTCCATAGACCACATATTGAATCCCTTCTTCTATATGGTTTTTGAATTCTAAATGAACAATATATTGGTTTTGTACCAAAATATTTCTGACAACATTTATTACCTTGAGACTACATACCAAAGGAAATAACATTATAAACTAAAAATTTACACCATAAAAATTTCTTTCAGGGTACCCATGGAAATGAATCTTAAATTATCATGAAATTTCATAAAATTGATAATTTCCTAGAAAAACAAATCAAATTATCATCATATCACCTCTTCGATACCTTTATTAATTTTGATGACTTCAAATAAACATGGCATATAGCTAGTGCATCAAATACAACATGACAAGAATATATTTTATCTTAACGAAACTAATGAAGGGGTGGGTAACATATGAGTGAACCAATGAAAATAATGAATAATTTTAAAACAACAAAAAAATATCTCTTGAGACCACAAGTAGTAAGTTAAACTATTGATGGAATGTCAGTCATTTAATATATTAAATAAATTGAGTGGGAATTGGGATCCTTTCATACACTATTGATGAATGGTGGGAATGAAAATATAATTTATTATAACATTAAAACCATGATCGATGTTGAGTCTAATTATTTAGATACTGGAAAGTGCACCTTGGCTCACTGAATGATAAATTTTATTTAGCATAAATCCCCTTTTAATGGAGACAGATAACACCACATGAAATTAGGACAAAAAGAGAATAAATTGTTCTTTATTGGTCCAAAATCCATCAATAACCAATATCTAAACATCAAAGGAATAATCTCCCATGAAAAAACCATAAAGACCAGCTTCCATCGTCACATCGCTACTCAGATATCTATCTTGGTGTAGAGATCCATGGTCTTGGATCTGAAGGAATGTTACTGAACCTCTAAAAATTCCAAATTCAGATAGAAATGGTCTTGTAAAAACTCCCTACTATGAATCTCATCTGGGTAAACCACTTGAAGAAGGTATGTATAGAAAGGGAATTGAATTGGAAACCACATATCCAAAATCTTCCAATATTATCATAAAAAAATCATGAAACTCAACCACAATGATAATCAATTCAAAAAAAACCATCGACATCATGTCATGTATCGCGGATGCGTGAACCATATCTAGAAGACAACACAATTGAAACGATCCGACCAGAATCCCTCAGATATCATAGACAAATACAAGTAACATGATGAAGCTAGACACCCAAATCTGTGAGTGGCCATGATGCCACTATCTAATGTTGGATAACCCAACAACAACAGCAATGGAATAACACAAATGAGGGGGACTACAATGATATAGACAAGAATTTCAACACCTGGCATGAATCTGGGAAGATCATGCCGATGAAGAACCCACACAAGAGGCCAAAATGAGAAAACCAAATTGAGAATCCCATAAGAAATAAGGGTAGAGGAACACCAATGACAAAACAAACCAAAATCCATAATCATTTCTACTACCATAGTGGAGAAACGGGGGAACGTACACCGAGAATGATTTTCAAAATTCTTCGCCACCAACACAACTGGATGCATGATCCACAACTATCAACCAACACCATGATCCTTCGACACAAATCAATGACGTCGCAACCCAAAACAACAACAGATATCGAAAAAACACATACATGTTATTGTATCTCATCTTCATGGAAGAAGACATCATATCCAATTCGGTGAACCTCCATAGACCAGATAGAAGAAAAACCATGATGTCGGCATAGAACACATAAGATACGCCGGCCCAGAACAATACTGATGCCCGAAGCCAACTATGAGAGGTGCTGACATCTGAATCCTACCACAAAATTATGAATCCTCTATAAAGAGACACCAACTACCGAATCCAACTAACAAAATCTGAATCGTCCATTAAAAAGGCGAATTCTACCTCAGAGGGCACATATTCGTTGAAGATGACCACAAAAAAGAAGAGCCTCTTACTCCTAATGTTGACTGATAAAAAATTTATGATGTTGAGAAGGCCATGACACACTCGATTCTACCAATAAGAGTCTTTGTGGTGAATAAAAACAGCCATCCCAGAGGTTAGTTGGAAGTGGCAGTGATGATAGACCCTATAGCACACAATTCCCCTTACGGTTCAGAAACATATGAACTACCTACATCACTAAGAAGCCCAAATATCTCTCTCATAAAAACAATAATATATATCTGTTGTCTCATGTGTTGATAGGATAGTTGACATAGTGTTCAATTATCCTACTGAAATTTGACAATCCATTTGAGCATTATAATGTATTTATAGAATAGGCTTTGGAAGAGTTACATGATGCACGCCAATATTATATATATATATATATATAATTATGTAAAATAATGACTTTCATTAATATTCCATATTCCATATTCAATATATAACACAAAAAGTGGATATGAATTTCGATGGTGTGCCCATAATCCCAACATGGATGATAAAGGAACACCCAAATTTCAAAAATTTCAAGTTATAAAACTTCTTTCATCTCCCCAACAGGATAGATTTAACAGAGTCCATTATCATGCCTCATGACTATTCCAATAATGAGGGAGAATACTAGCCCACATAGTATTCCTAGTTGTAGTACTCCAAAAAAGAATAAGATCACCTGGAGGAGAATGATTATTTACAGTATGTAATCTAAATGATCAAAATGGATTATGCCTTTATAAAATAGAAGTTATCAAGTTATCTTGATTATTTATGAGGAATAATAGTAATGTTACCCACAAACTCGACATTGACACACGTCCCCGGATAAAATAATGTACACATAGATTCATTTGGAAATGTATCTATAACATAGGAAGATCCAAATTGTTATGAAATGGTCATCAAGAAGTGTGAATTTGAAAATAGTATCAAATGTTTACATTTCAGCAATGAAGAGATTAATGAATAAATCCATATCGTAGATCCACATGGTTATACCACAGAGAGGATGATTCTGAAAATTGAATATATCTAGAATATAGTAATACCATTATATATAGATGAGAAAAATGAAATATGAGGATGAGAAACCAACACCACTCTTTATTATTTTCAAATTAACATGAAATTCCTCAATAAATAAGTCTCAAATTGAGTATTTATTTGATGTATCAGGGGATCAGAGATTACTTATTTATTTAATTAAGTAAACACATGATCATATGGTACCCACTAATCATGATACTAGACTTATAACCCAATATGTAGTCTTTGGTTCCATTGTCATAATATGACACATAATATCAAAAAATCCATTTTGAAATGCCATTCCTTCCAAGTGTATTCCATATTCATCCATAGACCCCAATAGATACTATATATAACCAAATAATCTCAAACACTATCCATATGAGGATGGATATAATGGGATCATACCCTCTTACTATGTCTAAGTAGTTCAAATACATATTAACTGTTGTCGATTTCTTCTCTAAATGAGATGAGGTAATTCCCTTCTATAAAATTGTGTCCGAAGTAATTTTTATCTTTGTGAAATCCAGCATCATTAAGATATTTTTTCCACCTCATACAATACATATGGAATATGGTACAAAATTATATTATACATTACTAGAAATTCTATATCTTGAGTATAGTGTCTAATCGAACCATTCATCATGCTATCATGCATCACCAAACAAAAAGATATATGCCTTCAATAAGACCTTGTTGAACATACATAAAAAGATGATGGATAATGAAATGAAGACATATCGTCACAAGATCATGCATGCCTTATGGTATTACCAGACTATAACACATACTTCAACACAGGAATCCTTATACTCACTAGTTTTCATAATAGAAGTAGTCTAGCCCATTTAGGAACAATTTCCATCACTCTGTATAGACATCATTGACATGTTATCCACAAGTAATAAATCCAATAAATTATAGGATGAATTGGAGTGGCATGATATTAAAATATTTCAACCATGGAGTCTTATGGATTCCTATAAAATTCGCATAACATGAACTGTTAACAATATGGTCTTCCTCAATTCCTTCCCCCAATGATAACTGTTATTGGTCTTCATATTTTCAATGAAACCAGGAATGAAGCCTCCAATGCTTTAACAAATGTGGGATGGACCTTAATATAAAACCAGATACACCCTAACATATAATATTCTATAATAGGAAAGGATGAATCTATCATTTACTTCCCAACCAAATGAATGATTCCCAATATATATTTCATGTAATTTAATGACACGTGTCAAAACTACATGATGATAAACTGCGTACATTGAATTTTCCACAAAATGACAAAATGAATGAAACTCATCCATGAAAAAATAATTAAACTCAACATCACTATATGTAGTCCATGATACAGGAATATAAAACAGTCATAATATCATCCAAACCCTAAGATGTTAAACTAAATGATATGTGTCCATGATTCATAATGTAAAAATGAAAATCATTTTGATCAATAGTAGAGTGGATCGCAAGTATTAGTGATGGTAACAATTAAAACAATTATTAAAGAACTATGTGTTGATTTATTCTCATTCCAATTAGATACATAGTGACACCCAAAAATCATATCCCTTGTCCATCCATGAATAATAAATTCTCATTTTAACAATGAAAAAATCGGATTTGAATAGAGAATGTCTCTAAAACTAATTATGGCCTAATTAACACTACAAAGATATTCATAGTGATTCTTAGAGTATTTTTCATAGGCCACTCCATAATTCAAGAAAATATCAATGTCCCATTTCCCCCACTATAATACATGATTTATTTGGGAATAATTTTTTATAACTTATTGTAGATTGATTATTACTCAAACAAGAGATGTAGTGATGCTCAAGTCTTATACAATCATTGATCCCCAATATTCCCCTTTTCATATTTATAAATTAGAGAATCACATAAAATCATTCAGGAATTACGTAAGGAATGATTCTTATCATAATGTGATGCATAAAAATTCATGGATTATACAGTATAGAACAAAATATACTGAAACTAATTTCCCCTAAAAATTTTATGTGTTTTCATCATATAAAAAAAAATTACAATCCTTATTTATGAAAATAGGGATAGTTCAACTGAGCTTATAAGTATTGGTAAAACAGTTACCTTCTTGCGTATGGAATATAAATTAACATTGGGTTTTATCATGGTCCTACATTCATCAATATAAAATTTAATTTACATTTCATACATGAATAAAAATAAACCTCATGAATTTGTCTATAATTGTATTTGGGATGATTCTCATTAAAATGTGATACATAGTGATATATAAACCATAAATCATAGACCAACTACAACAAATTACAGTAAATGTTCCTAATAATATATGTACATGTACATATATATAATAATAATCAATATTGTGTATCACCAAATGTATTAGCCTATATTGAACTCAAACCCCAAAAAATACAAATGATTTCACTATGCATGGGTAATCCCTTTAAGATTTATATGGGCCATGATTTATACTTAAAAAAGATACATAGTGATGAAATAGTAATATAACCTTGGAAACCATAGTATTCCATTATTTTTCATGTTCGGCCATATTTTTAACTTACCTAATTATGTTTATATTATGCGGCTGATATCCGAACCACATAAAATTAAACTAAATTGTACCTTAGGAACAAAGTTTGTCTTGATTCTAATTACAGTGAAATAAAAAGATGAGACATTTTCCTCATGTTCATTTCCAAGCCATGGGGTAAAATAATATTTTCCTCCTCTCTTGTCAGTTTAAATATATCTACTTGATCTCTTAATTTGGTTCCCCTCATTTGCCGGCAAACCATGGAATCATATATGGTACCCACCAACATCTATGTTAGAAAAATTAAATGGATTACAAAATTCATTAAAAATAACAGTAAAAAAGGATACATTTTTCTTATATCTTTAAAGTCCACATTTCATAATCCAAATAATGGAAACAATCATATATTTAAAACCTTTCTCCATCATTAGGTGATTGAATGACTATTACCTATTAATTCCATTGTCTATCTGTGAAGTGACACACCATAGTTGGATGCGTATAATATTTCACACAAATTGGTGTTTTCCCCATGATGAGGAAACTATTTTACTATTTAGTAACACCAAAAATTTTAATTTTCATAGAGTAGCCTCAAAAAAAGATTTTTCAAATAGAAATAAATTTTCCCTCCATAGAATCCTCTTCTGGCCTAATATAATTAGATAAACTTATGATAGAACCTATTATTGTAATTTTTATGGGGCTATCACTCAAAATTTTTCCATTTTCTACTCTCTCGATATATGAAACTGTAAGACCATGGTATACAATTTCCACCTTCCCATCTGAGGTATGCTATAATGAAAACGGTTATGTAGGCCACATATCACCTATAGTATCCATAATTCTACCGTCCTAGTTGTATAACCTAAAACAAAAGGCATCATAATCATGAATTTGTTTCAAACATTCATTGTAATCATTTTCTAACAGTTCATGATTAATTTTGACAAAAAATTGATATTATATATCTGTTTACTTTGCATCTACAAAACCAAACTCTTAGTATTGTGAAATATGAATATCTATAATCCTCAATCATCCATCAGCAATTGAATGACATAATTTCTGAGAACTCATTTCCATAACAATTTTGTAACACACCAAATTTGTAGCTTCATGAGCCATCCTCCATGATGTAGTGCCTTCTATTCAAAGGATCAAACTATATAAATAATCAAAAACACACCCCATTTATCTTTTCATAAATTATTTCATAGAAGGTTCTTTAATCAGTGATAACATATTCTTCTAGTATGAACTTTTCAATCAACCATAATCATGTTTCCCTATAAAGATATTTGGATATAGAAATCCCTAGATTATATCATATAAAATTCAATTATTTATACCTAATATAAATAGTGATTTCTTAAAAAGATTACTACAAATGGGGAGAATTATTATCATTTTAGATGAAGATGAAGAACATAAATTTTATCCCCCAATAGTGTCCTTTTTTATAACCTTAAGAGTCCTTTAATAATGGCCATATTGTATGAAATTTATAGTAATTGAATAACTTCCGATAAAAATGATGTTTAAATGGACTATCATAACTATAAAAAATTAAACTGCACATTCAATACCTTAGATGCACGACATTAATCTACATGATGCTTTAACACATATTATAAAGTTTCCTTCCATTCTGGATATATATAATTTAAAATAAATTCTATCTTTTAATGAAAAAATTAAGTTAGGAGAATTAAATAATCCATAAAAATTATAATAAAAAATTCCATTCATTATCATTCATCTTCCATTGGAAAACCACCAATCATGGTTTTTTGAAATTAAAATACCCATAACATTTATCATCATTAGGAATCGAATATTTGAATTCGTGATAAATCATATAAAAAAAGGTAAAAACATTCCCCAATTGGATTGTAATAAGAGACATAAATTTTTTTTATGTAATTTCATCTACATGATTTTAAAATTTGAATATATAGTGACATACCCCAGAAGGATTTTTGTAACGTCAACCAAAAAATAAGTCTCATAACCTTTTAAAATGAAATATTCAGGAGAGACCAACTCTATTCACATATATCAGGATTTTATTTTTCAAAATCATAAATTAATGACTAAAAAATATCGTTCGTATATCTGAATAATTTCAAAACATTATCATACCAAAATACATGTTTTTTCATGAATTTGAATATTCCATTAAAATATATTCAACCTATAAGGTCATTCATATTATTCAATCATTCTTGAAATTAAACTTCTCAAAAAAATTGTCTCAATACATTCTAGTTTGAAAACCAAAAAGAGATATTTGTAAAAAAATGTTGAGTCTCATCTTCTTGGACTTTTATTCCATGTGTATTACCAAAATAGCTGAGTAATAAAAGTAAAATTGTAAAATACATATTAGAATGGAAACATAAAAATATTATCCTATGAAAATGAAAATCACATTATTTATGTATTCTTGATATTATCAACAGAAATTTGAGAAATCACACATATGAAACAATGTTATACATATATCACTAGTTATAGTCAAACATTGTTCATTGGTCCCCACAGATTATGTTATAACATTACTATCCATCCAAAATTGAGGTATATCTAAATCCAATGAAATTAATTTGGAATACATCAAGAATTCATTTAATTTCATAGGAACATGAATATTATTATTCAGAATGAAACAAAATATAGTGGGGTTTTTAAAAAACTATGAAATTTATTCGATTAAATTTAAGAGAATAAATGATATTATCTTCAATTAAGAAAAAACAATATTGAGATTGATTTGAAAAAAATTCTTATACTGGAATGAGATGATTGTATTTCCATGGGACTTAACCGAAAAGATATTTGACCATGCCAAAAAATTCCAGGATACTCTTGCATAGGTCCCTACACGGGACCCCTTCTTGGGTCACCTCCATAGGACCCCTCTACAGTACCGATTCATAGGATACATACATGGGACCTTTGCATGGGATAGCATTATGGGACCCCTGTATCAGAATCTTTTTTATGACACTTGTATGGGACTCTTACATGGACAATGTCAATGGATTTTGACACATAACACCATATTGAGACACCCACATGGGTCAAATATAGGGTTCCCCAATATGGGATACTTGCATGAGACCCCTACATGGGATACATGCATGGGACACAAACACATGACACCAGCAAGAGACACCCGCATGGGATACCTCTATTGGACCCATACATGGGTCACCTTTATGGGAATCCTGAACATGAAAACCTCTATGGGATACCAAAAAAAGATAAAATCATGGAAGAATATTACATATACATATGCGGACATGTTAATTCAACTTATGTCACATATTTTATTATTAATAGGACCCCTGGGCTTCTCAACTATAGAACTAGAAAATAAGAATAAGTCCATAAAATCTATTCATGGATACCCATTTACTAGGTCCCTAAATACCCCCACATGTTTCCCATAGGATGCTTTAAAAATTGGAATCTAAGGGGGTTGTGTTATCAATGTACCTATAATGATAGAATTAAAAGAAACCCTCATTAGTAAGATATTTACCCTAGTGGAAATCCACTTGCAAGACACCCCTTGCAGAAATTGGTACATAAGTGTAGACCCATTGTGCTTAGGCTAAAGCCACTCCCATGTGTTGTTTCCATTGTAATCTTTTTCTGATGTAATTATCATCTCTCGTAGGCCCACTCACTATTCAATGCTCCTCTAGTTCCTACCATGACCTTCATGTTAAACACATTTCCCCTAAATATTACATTTGTGATACCACTTCCAATAATCTAATTGATCTGAACCATTCTCTTTGGTTCCCTCATATAAGTATGGAAGAGGTAATTGGGAACCTCCCAAGAAGCCTCTATAAAATAATAAACATTGAACTAATTGCAGTAGGATGTCTCGAAATTGGATATGTGTTCCTTTATCCAGATTTGTCTCATACCTATTCTCACTAATATGTATGGTCCTCGGGTGTATATGAGTGTATAAATTACAATGGTCATTTTGAGCCATACCATAGGGGTAGTGAATGGTATCTTAGGTTCATGGACACTTGTGTATTTTTCCATTCCCTTCCATCATTGACTCTATTACCACATGACCCCAGTTCCCGATAGTGATAACTGGAATGAGATCATTTTCTCTTCCCCCAGAATCAATTTTTTGGTATCCCACCTCAAGTAAGCCACATGGCTCTCTTTAAAGACCCCGTTCTCTTCATTACTTCTTCAATTTCAATACCCATGGTCCATAATAGAGAGTATCATCTTTTTTTATTAACCTTTTTACCATGATAAAATATTAGTTGAGTATCTCAATGTTCAATTTTTATTCTTCTGATCCCAGGGTACAATTATTGGAGGGAATGAAAACCATAGCCTACACCCCCCAAATAAATTTGTGTTTTGATCTCCTATATCAATAGTTAAGGCATATTTTATAATTCCCTAGATCTATAACTTCATACTGTTTATCACTCCGATTAGGACTCATATTGGTTTAGATGTTGGTGGTGATCATAATACCCATATGATCCTATTCCATTAGTTCATCATTCCATGTGTAATCACCAACCGTTCAATAGGCCTCCTCTTCAATAATAATCAACATCCAGTCCATAAATGGTCATCCTTTTTCATGAATAAGCCCTGAAATACAGGAAATAGGAATCATTATGAGAATAATTCAAATACAAACAACCCAAAGATTGTAATCCTTTGTAAGATTATGAAACAAATACATAACCATAATCACGCAAAGGTATCCCCTTATGAGTATCCCTTAACTCAATCCTATAAATGTTCTATACTATTATGTGATACATGACTTTAGATGGACACCATATGTGATGGTTCACACGAACAAACATTTGGGTCTTTGATTCACATACAAATGGGATATGTAGGAGGCCTCTTACGTAACCAAACTCAAAATAAATAATATATTCTAATTATTTCTAGGACACATCCCTTGTAGGGTAATGTATAACATTAAATACCAAAAATCCTCATATTTTTGTAGGTCATTCCAATGTATGTACTGCATCAAACCATTACTAGGAACCCTTCACCTAGTAATCCCTTTTTTATGACGTTGAACATTAATTTTTAGTCATTGTAACATTTCTTTAAAAGGTATAATGTGTCCAATAAATTGTAACTATACTACATGGATTATAATTTATTTCAATAGGATAAGTATGAATCCCATATCAATTATCTAAACCCTACATTTATAAAATACCAATATCTCTAAAAGATGATACAATTCAGAGAACCGAACTATGTGGATGAAATCAAACATCATCATAATAATTTCCAAAGAACTATTAATCCGCAGATAAGATGATACAATTGATAGTGATACTATTATACAAATAAATATATACATTTATAATGAACTGTCGATACAAAAATATGATTTTATGATTCATACATGATAATAATTTATTGGTGATTCAAGGGTGACCCATGTAATTATTGGGAATTAATGAAGGTTTCATGAAAAAATCTATAATCTCTAATAGTTTCTCAGTGTAGGATATATTTACATTGAAAATGGTGTGATGAGATTGAATTCCCATCCTCTTGGCTAGTTAGTGTTTTAATTATCATTCTTTCAGTGTTCAAATGAGTTCATTCCTTTGGAAATATAGTCCATGTGATATCATAGATATAGAATATACGTGTGTTTCCAGCTCCATAAAAATACCCACTTGGAGATTAGTTAGATGTATTGACCACAAAATGGATGAATTCACAATAGATGAACCTAAATAATAATCCATCCGGAAAACTATATTTTCAAAGAAAATACGCATATAAAAGGTTTTTGTTAGATGTTCAAGGAAAAAGGAAACTCTGAAGGAGTTGTTGATTCAATGCCAATGAAAAGAAAAAAAATTTATGATTTCCATACAAATCATTAGAAGGTGAAGTAAAAAAATTGAATGAAATATATGTACAAATGTATTTTTAATTTTTTTATCCAACACTGAGATCATTTCAATTTGGATTGATATTTTGGTGTTGTTATGGGGTTTAGTATAGTGAATATTTCTATCTATACAATACAAGTACCCATAAATAATATTGTGGATATAATGTGTTGTGGATAAAAGATTGATATAAAAAGAATAATTGATGAAAACCCTTTTAAAACATTGTGAAATTTAATAACAATATTGATGTTATTGAGGAATTGTTTTGAATATGATAATGAAGGATTTAAATCCAAAAAGATTCATTCACTAAAATGAGTGAAATAGGTAGAATATATATATATATATATTATCTCTTGAAGTGATTAATTTAATGAAACAATTTTTGAGGAATGTTAATTTTAAATGATATATAAAAAAATATACATTTATCAAAAATTTCCCATTACACATGAATGGGTATTTTAATTAAATTAAAATACTATAAGCCAATAATTTTTTTGTCAAAAATTATATTTCTGTTAATAATATCATAATACGAAATACCCACATTAGATAAATTATTAGGAAACCTATTTTTTTAATTATTGATTGGTTGAGAATAAATCTCATAGGTTTTATAATTTATTTAACAATGGGAATGATTTTAATTTTTTTAAAACAAATTGATGATCTATTATTAAATTTACTGATGAAACAATGAAGAAATTCACTAGAGTGAATATATACAAAATTATAATATATTTAGATATTTAAAAAACATATTTCTTGTAATCCTATAATCCCATATTTTTAGAGAAAGTGCCTCAATTATATATAATTTATTATTATACAGAATAAAATATTAATGGATTGTGTATTATAGTACTTTTGAGGAACTATATTACAATTATGAGTACCATTTTATCTTGTAAATATAAAATGAAATACAAAAAATTAAAAACGCTAGTAAACTGTAACTTTGAAATTCATTCAAAGAATTCATCTTCATATTCCGAGGATAAGAAACAAAATAACGGTGATAACATCTTCTATGTAACGATTAAAAAATAATGAATTTATAATGAATCAATAATGAATAATAAATATGGGAAGATGATTAATAAACTGACATAAAATTCAATCAATAATATGAAAATAAAAGTCACCCCTTGATTATGGCATTATTAAAATCCCCTGAATAATAATAACACAAATGAATGAAATAATTAATTATTTTAAACTTTGTATATGGAAAATGAAACCATATATTATATAGAACTATTCTCTTGATATGTTATGTCAGTGGGTATAATCCCATTTTATTCATGTTGGAAACAATCGCAAAAGATTTTATCCAAGTGGTTTTATCTCATGAGACTACAGATGCATTAAAGATATATTTTTTAAAATCCCCTAACACATTTTATTCGAGTCCAAAATATTGGTCATATATCAAATAATATATTAACTCATAAACAACGTTCCTTAGAAAAAATAACTTTATAAATTAAAACATCATGATTCATCAACATTTCCCCTGTTAATATAATAAGATTCTATAAAAAATTGAATGTAAAAATGAAATAAAATTTACCAAATAATTTATCTATCATTACAGAATGTGAATATTTATGAATAATTTAATTTTCAACTAAAAATATATATTATAATTTGATGTATCTAGATAAACTAACAATTAAAAAATTTGAGATTGAAAATATAAGTTTTACCACAATTTCATTTTCACTTGAAACCCATTTTTAAGAGATTTATAAACTAATTAATTAAAATAACATGATATATGAGTTATTAATTAATTTAATGATAATTTGGTTGTATATAATCCTCAAAAATTAAATAAGTGTTGAATATGAAATATATCTCATAAATATAATATTTGAGATGAAAATATCATAACATATTCTATTTTTTTGTTGAAATATCATTATTATATCGTATATTGTTTTTCATAATTATATTAAAATATAACAGAACAATATTAATAATTACCATATTATATAATTTTTTTATAAATTATTATAACCTGTTTATTAAAAATCAGTCATCATTTTCTTCATTTTGTTTATTATATTTTTCGAGTAACGATTAACATTTTATTATTGTTCCTATTATACAGATCATGATTTAATCATCTCTATAATGAAAAACTATGATATAAAATTATACCTTTTTACTACATATACATTTTTTATAATCCATAATATTGGGATATAGAAATTTAAATATATCATTAATGGAGAAAAAAGGTCTTCAGAATGCCTGAATGTTGTTTCTACATTCTTGTGATATTATAGAAATAAGTAAAAGGTATAATATTATATTATAACTATAGTATCATAATTTTTCATATAAATAACATAATTTTACAAAATCCTAAATAATACATTCCATGTAATGAGTGAATGTATATTCCTTCTTTGAGGAGGTGATGGCCTACCCGTCCAAAAAACAATGTCGTCGAATTCCCACAAAATGGAACACATGGACTTATATTATATTTAAAAAATATAAAAAATGTTATTAATATGAAATATATTATATATAAACTAAAAATTCATCATTACTTAAGACATTTAATTGTTTTAATAGAAGAAAAAATATCATCGCTTCACAATGTGGTAGTTTCTCATACACAAATTGGAAATTTTTTCCCAATTTGATGTAAGTGTGTTACAATGTTAATCCTAAAAATTACATAAAAAATATATGTATTTTTTGGAAATATTTTGTTATTATATAATAATGATATAATAATAATTCATTAATTAATGAAATAAATAAAATCATAGTAATAATTTTAAAATTTTACCTCTATTTCAAGAATCAAGTTTCAATTTTTTACAATGATACTTCCATGGTCTGTATTTTCCTTTAGTTAGGATACAAGGATTATGGTAGGGATATCAGGATGTAATTATTGGTTGTTATGGAGGATAAAAAGTGAGTTTCTATTTTGTATTAGACTGTGATGTGCCGACCATTTTATTATGGAGGATAAGTGAGAACATTATAAATACAAAAACTAAATACTATTCGTATGGGTCTATTAAATTTAATTCCCCCAATAATGAACCAAATTAGTGGAAATACTTATATGGATTAATTATTGTAATAAAATAGGTTTTGGATAATATACTATCTCATTTGAATATTTACAGGAAATTTTTATCCACTATGTAATCAAATTTTACTGTAATCTATGTAATTTATATTAATAACTTTCAATAATATTATTGGTCAAAAAATAATCTTTGCGTACTAGAAATTAAAATTTATTCTGATTTCAAATATATAATCCCTCCTTCCAAATGAAATCCCAAAAATATGCGAGATTAATTTATGATTATTCCCACAAATATAATTAGAATGTTGGTTTTTAAGTTGATAATGTTGAAAATATGGAAGAGTAGTTATAATCAAATTAAATAAAAAAAATTCATCATTGAAATAAGTTGTATTTATATATAAAAATTAAAATAATTAAATTTTAAATAAATTATTAATATTATTTTAACTTTTATATTAATTAGATACAAAATTATTTTTTAATTAAAACTATATTTTTTTACAATTAACCAATAAATAAATCATCACAGAAAAATTAAAAAAGTTATCCATATGATAATTTTGATAATAATATTTAAAAATGTAAGATTATTTTTTATATAAAAATAATTAATGTGGATATTTTTATATTTAATATAGCTTTTATTTAATAGGTGGTAACACTACACTTAGAAAAGTATTTATTTTTCTGCACAATATAGATAGTGTTCTTAAAAAATTCTTTTATGTCTTATTATATGAATGTAAAAAAATTATTATATTTAATTTATATATATATATCATTAATATAATTCATTTTTAGGTATTAATTTAATTTATTGTGAAAAAACCCTTTTTCTTTCATATTTTATGTTTTTGATTAAAACATTTCTTCTATATTCAACTAGATTCAGTATACAATTCCCACATCAATGAATTATATAAACATAAGTAAAAAATATTATTTAAATTTAAATAAAAATTTCATATAGTTAATTACAATGTCAACTTGATAACTATCCTATTAAATAATATTATTATTAGTACTTTGTAGTATCTTAAAAGATGGTCTAGCTTGTAACATTTAATATATTAGTGTCTGAATATTATGTGTAGAATAATCTAATGTAATGTTTCACATAATCCAAGATAATATTAATTTTTTACAAATAGGATGACAAAATTACCATGATGATTAGGAGGCAGTAAAGCCTCCTCCTAAGAAAATATATAAAAAATAAAAAAATAAAATAAAAAAATTACAATGGTATGATTAAATTTTCGTTTGGTATAAATAAATATTTCAAATAAAAAAAAATTAAAAAATAAATATTTTTAAGGCCCTGGAGTTTTACATTCTCTCCCAAAATAAATATATTGGGTCCTCACAATTCCTAAATTATATTGTAAATAAAAATATTCATATTTGAAATACTATTTCTGAAAACCCCATGTTGATAAATATAATATAACATATTTTTATAGTAATTGTGAAAAATAAATATGGGGGTCAACAAAAAACTAGGATTTCAGATTAGAGAACATTTGTGAAAACATAGAACAAGATAAATCATATAACTATGATTTTTGGATAAAGTGTGATACAGAACATGTTCATGAGAATCATTTTTGAAAAACAAATCCAATAACATGAGGAGTGAAAACATTCACTGAAAGAATAAAATATGGAGATTAGATGAATTTTTTTAAATCCTATATTTATTGACAAGCGGAATTATTTGAATCACTATGTATATAAAAAACATATATCATTCATACATTCATATTTAATAAACACAATATTATTCTTTGGTTGAGTCTTTAATTATATATACTTCTTTTCCTAGCATAGGATACATTATATGTTGAATTAATACATTAATAAAAAAAACCATGTCAAGAGATCAATAAAAGCGATTTCATAAATGGTTAAAATTTCATAAATATTAAGATCCAAAACATTAGAATCATTTAATTGTTAGTTATTATCAAAAAATTACATTATCCATAATAATAATTTCTTTATCCAAACATCATTACATAAAAATAAGAAACATTTTAACACATAAATTTCCCTCGACCACCTGTTTTAAAAACTGCTTAGATTGTTTCTATACCACTTTTTATAATTATTGGTACCAATAAACAAACTCATTGATAACCATTGTCATAAATTACAGTAATACAATAAATATATATTCCATAATACATATAACAATGTAATGATAAAAATCATCCATATAATACAATAATAAATGATCTAATTATATGAGATAATTAAACGCTCCATTTTAGCTATATCAATAGAATAAAATTGATTTTGATCCCTTATATTCTTTTAAGTGATATTATCTAAATATTTTTGGAATTCATTGATGTAGTTACCCTTATATCGACACTAATAAAAATTTAATAATCCCTTAAACCACTACAAATGGTTATTCCTTCTATAATTATCAAATAATAATGAATATATCATTCCCTTACTCTAATAACCCAAATTTTTTACTATTTTATGTTTGTTATATTATTTACCTTAAAATACATAAAACATGTTGAATTATGTCTCTATATTTATGTAACATAAAAATATTTCATCATATGCATAATATGTTTTAGTTAGGATCTCCACTACAATCATGGATTAATCCCTTCATAGAAAGAGCCAACCATGAATTCTTTGCTTCTAGGAAATCTATAGGATAAATAGCTAACTGGGTAATCAATGCTTCACACATTGAAAAACAATTCATCTTAAATTTCATTTAGAAAAATGAAATTTCCTTTTATCTTTGTTTGATTCTCATGAGGGTGATATTTTTCAAATAATGAATATTTAAAACAATTCACTTCCAAGAGTTCTATTTCCACTCCCTTTATAGTATTATATTTCAACAACCACCATCGATCAACATATATAAATAAATAATACAATAATAGTGTAAACATATCCATTTCACCAAAATCCATTTCTATATATAACATCTCGAAATACAAAATCCATTTGTCAATATCCATTGGATGACTAGTCCCTATAAAATTTGGGGGCGTATATATGACTATTTATTCCAAAATCAGAGAATATAATTGGGGAATCTGTTTATCAATCTTGGAAATATTTTTTTATTACATGATTATCTTTCAAAAATATATACATAATATTTTTAGTTCCAATTCCATCTATTACAAATTTTTTGGTAGGGATAACTCTTCATTACACATTTGTATTGATACTCTCTTTCTTTCTTGTTGACATCTCTAAACAATAGAATATACAATATTATCTTATAAAATTATGAAAATTGTATAATTATATATATAGAATATCTTAAATTGAAAAACTTATTCACAAGTAATATCATATTAATAAACATTTTTTATTTGTATGAACTTCTATAATCATCAAAAAATTATATTGTTGTGTTATGGTCAATAATATTTGTTATCCAAAATCTAGTTCCCATGTTTTATACTTAATAGCCATTGACACTAAATAAAATTCAACAACCCTAGAAGATGATATTAAATATAGTAAATTATTAAAATAGTGTTATTACAAAGAATAAAATCTCAATGGAATAAAAAGTTTAGAATATTCAGAAGACCGAACTATATACAGGATACCCAATTTATATATTGAATAAAAAATACAATTCAAACCAAAAAAATTTCAAATATTGAAAAAAATTCCATTATTTTATATTTATATAATAATGAAAGTTAAAAACAATAATTATTATCTCACAAGATAATTAATGGTTGGGTAGAACATAAGATATAACGATGAAACAATGTATAATAAAAATGGAATTTTAAATAAGTAATCAAACAATTCATTTATTTGGTAATTTGATAATGAATTGCACAAAATCATTCTTCATAGTGAAAACACTCATGATAATAATAACTGAAATAAAGAGAATAAATAATTAGGGGAAGTAATATTTCCCTCACATTAAATTTTATAAATCATAACCCTGTTATAATGACATATTATGTATTTGGTGAGAAACACATCAAATTCTTTTTGGAAAAAAACTAGATTTTTTTGTCTCCACAGTACATTTTCCCATGAAATTATTAATTTATAAAGGGGGTTATTTAAAGTGTCCCATATCTAATTTATTTCATTTAAAAATATTTTTTATATAAAATTTGGATTTCGTTCATAAAAATGTTCCTTATCAAAAATCTTGATTCAGTAAAGGAGATTTATTTTTCCATATTTGTTTAATTTAATAAATACAATTAAAATAAAAAAACATTATGTAAAAAAGTAATATGGATTAATAACTATTAATTTACATAAAACAATAGTATTTATATTTTAGAGTAATTTAATTTCAAATATAAAATGATAATATTAATGCGATTGCTTCAAGAGAAATATAACAATCATAAAAGAATATTTGATCGGAATACTACGTTTCTTTACAATGTAATTTTCAATTAAAAACCCAATAATTTTTATAATTAAAAGTGAGACATAAAATTAAATTATAAATTATTCCTTAATGTAATTAAACAAAATTGTCTATGTATATAAACTGCAAAAAATAAACAAGTAATCAATATGACATTAATTTTAATGATGTAAAAAAGTGAGATGAACATCTCAAACCTTACAATGTATTTTGGTTGATTGATCATTCACCTGATATATAATGGTTTTATAATTTTATTAACATGTAATGGAACTATATTAATATTTATTTTATTATATATAATCATTATATAACAATTCATAAACCATTCATTAATAATATTTAATTATTTTAATAATTTAGAATGTTAATTTCCTTGTTTTTCGAGTATGATACGACTTATTATTCATGTTACAATTTCATATATCATGATATAATAATTTCTGAAAATTAATCCATTATTTTAAAAATATATATATCTAGTATATATGAATATGTTTTAATCCATATTCTTTGTATATAAAAAATTAAATAGACCATTCTTGGAGACTATAGGGCATTCGTACACAATATTTTTGATTCAATTATTTTTGTCACACTAAAAGAATGAACTAAATGATATATATGTATATTATAATTCCAATATCATATTTATGTCATATGATTAAAATATTTTTATTTAATTCATCATCAATAAATTCCTTTTAAATTGTGAAACATCATATTGCTTTGTGGTGGAGGTAGTCCACATGTCGACTAACAAGGTTATCATATTCCCAAAAAATGGAACATATAAAAGACTGTGTAATATAATAATTATAGAATATTAAATATGTTATAAATATTATATTTATAATATATAATCTATAAATACATATCATTTTCAAACCATAATAGGTTGTAATTAAAGAACGAATGACATCATCTTGTGAAGAGATTGTCTGATGTATACATGATTGCATATTATGGATACCAATTGACTGAAGTGTGTGATAATTTTTACTCATGATAATTAATGGAAACAACCTAATTATATTTATTATAACAATTTTATTATGTAATAATAATATTTGAATAATTTAATTGGAAGATATAGAAATAAAACAAATGATCTCGTTATAGACCATTACCTCTTTTTTAGGTAACTCCTTTTGGTATATATGAAAATATTATGTTTCTCGGAATTCATCAAAATAAGAGTCCTATAATGTGTAGGAATGGATATGTAAAGATTATCTTATATGGATTATATTTACCATATTTCATTATTGGTTTGATTATGTGAGGGAATTATTGTATTTTTATAGTAGATGTGAAGTGTCATTCCATAGAATATAAAATTTAAACTGTATTGGGAGGTACCCATTAAATAATGTGTCTACAGTAAGGACCCAAATACTATAAAATTGAGTATATGGTCGATATATATCTATGGAATATTTTTTGAACATATTTAAATGTCATTTGGCCACTCATGAGAACATTTTAAGCAATAAGTAAAATCATTTTTACCCCAATCGTTGCAACTAATTTTAATTTATTTTAATAATATTATTTTTAATACTAATTTGAGCATAATTCATATTATAAATAATTATGGTTAAGTTTTTTTCCATTATTACAAATATATATCACATAATTTTTAGAAAGGAATTTGATATTATTCCAAAGGATGGAATGAAAAGTAATGTTTTTTATGTGAAAATATTAAAATGTTTGAAATGTTTTTATATAAAAATTCAATATCATAAAAATCCAAAAGAATTAAATAATATTAATAGATGTAAAATGGAGAAAATTAAACTTTAAAACCAATTTAGTATATAATATAACCGTATAAATTAAATAGATGAGATATCATTTTTCTATTAGAATTATTTATTATTAAATATTCAGAAAAAAGCTACTTTTTAGAAAAATTCCATGAATAAAAATAATGTTATATTTTAAATTATGATTTCAAAAATAATGTTTATTTTTTCAAATATTATATATTATAGTTTCATAATTTATAATTAAAATATGTACAACATGAAATTGGGTGAAAACTAATGTTAGAATAATATAGATTCTTCTGTATAAAATTTTAATTGTTTATATTAATTGTTATAAAAACTATTGGATGAATGTGAAAAATATTTCAATGAATAATATATATATATATAATATGGATTATTTTCTAATATAAATTAATTTAATTTCTTTATTAAAATTCAATTTTTTTAAAATATTTATTAAAAATCCTTTCATTTCTACTTAATTATATTCTATATTAATTTGTAACACCAATTTCATATAAAGAAATATGGAAAAAAATTAAAAATTTATATACTGATTTTAATATATTTTATTCAGTTATATACGTGATAACTATAAAATTAAATAAAAAAATTAATATAATTTTGTAGTTTTTTAAAACACAATCTTTCATTTAACCCATTATATTGCATGAAATTGATATTGTGTGAAATACATGACAACATAGTGTTTTGTTTATTAGATGGTAATAGAATTATTCCATGTAGTGTAACATTATTTTCAGGTTTTTAGTATAAAAATATATCAAAAAATTAATATAAATTTTAAATGAAAATAATGTAATGTCATCAAGATTCAAATTGATTTATTTTCAATGAAGAAAATGAGCACCGTATTAGATCACATGAAATAATTGATTAAATGAAAATTTATAAATCGAAAAATTATAAATGGATGAGATATATTGAGAAGATAAATATCTAATAAATATATAATGAGTTTCTTTCAAATATTAATAATAGTAGATAAATTTCATGAGATTTGGAAAGGATGAATGGGGAGAGATGCACTTGTTCAGCCATGCCCTACCCCCCAATGGACCTTGTACCGGACCCTCCCCCTAGGTGGGGGACGGTCATCTTGTTTCGTTCGAAGGAGGTCAACCTATTCCTTTTAGAAATTTCTTAGAAACTAATTGTATCACCTAATTCAATCTGATAGGGTCAATACTGAAGGGTTCATATGAGTTTAATGGAAAAAAAATAACCTCTCTTAAATCAATAGTTCACTGATGTTTTTTCTTTAATGCATCAAATAATGATTTCATGATTCAAACTTCTATATCCATTAGAAGATTCTATTTAACTTTTTTTTGTTTATTCATGGGGCCTTCAAGAGAGCATGATAGTTGGCCATTATGATTATAAAAGAATCATGATCATGTTTTAATTAAAGGATGATATAAATATGGCATGGTCAAGTGTTCTTCATTCATATAATGGGTCTCATTTTTTCTACATCAAATGGTCATACAAATATCATTTGATGTGGCATTCATCATCCTTGGCTATTTGGGAATTTCTTCCCCAACATCCTTTACCCTTTCAAGTACCTCCAATTCATTGTATGCATGCGATCTCATAGGATGTTCCCTTTTCTCAAATAGTAGAATTACATCCATATGTCACCCATTTTAACCTAAATTTTTTTAAGGTAATCTCTTCAATCCATATACCGAGATTATTAGGGTCGCATTTGGTAAAGAGTTTAGTTTAACTAGATAAGTTATTTTTGAATCGTATAATTATTTCATTTCCTTTTGTATGAAATGTAATAATTGATATAAGTAATGAATGCATGCAATGCTGAAAGGACGTATAATGACTACTACTAGGATTGAAATGATCCTAGATTTGTTTCCTAATACTCACAACCATCATATGGGTGTGATATATTTTTTGTATACCGTGGGTTTTGATCTTGTATGTTTGTTCAGTATCATTAAGTTATTGAGTTCGTTTTACAACATATTATTCTATGATCATATTAAATTCAATGCATTTATCATGCACATAACCTAGTTGTGTGACATTAAGCTAACTTATTCATTTGTTCATGGTTCATGTGAGTAAGGATATTTTATTGGGTTTTATCATTTGTGAAATAATTTTCAATTAAAATAATTATAATATTCACAATTAATTATATTGTAGAGGGAAGATATAATAAAATTGATGTATGGTTTTTTAGTGGATATATATAGAGGACAAGCTCTATTAGGAATTTAATAAGAATATGCGGAGTTATTGATATGTTGGAAAATTTTTGGATAATCATCCAATTATATTGGTGTACATTTTTTAACATCCATATGGATTCAATTTAGTCATCATGCTGAATGACATATGATGTCAAGGCACTACAGGTTTCAATTTTTCATCATTCATTATGAATTAGACAAAAAATTCAATATAAGTTTTTATTTAATAGATTTTTTAATTTAAATTAATTTCTATATGATATAAATAATCCCTATAGATTTAATCAACTAATGGATATGTGGTTCCTTTTCGTGACCCATTACTTTTACAAATAATATTAAATGATTCTTAGTATAAATATAAAATATAATCAAAAAAGGGAAACTAAGTCCTGGTTTATTTCTAAGAATACGTTCTTAATACATAAAACTAGACATACTTTTTTATTTTATGTATTTATCTCCTTATTACAATTCAAGATCCAAAATAAACATCGTAAAAACTGGGAAATACATAATGAATAAGGTGAGATAAAACTCGAAATAATAGAATAGAAATTATAATAAGTCACAAAATGGTATTTAAATGTATAACATGATAATATAGAAAAGAATTAACTTTAGTACACACTAGAAATAATTACATAAATAAAATGGTGTCATAATATTGTGTAATCATAAAATTACTCTAGAAGAAAATTATAACAACCCAAGAACTTGTTTTTCAGCTGTCTACCTAAAAAATATACCAAGGCCTTACAATTTTTATAATGGATTATGTTTACTCCCTAAACCAATACATGATGTCTTCAAAGACTATAATAATATCCATTAATTTTTATAGATATTTCAATTCATCCATAATAATATGATTGTGATATATGTATAACACATAATTAAAATCAATAACAAGGGATCACATAAAAATTTCCCACTAAAAAATTTATTTCATAATCCTCTATAAAATAATAATCATTTGAAATTTCACAATTAAGAAATTAAAAATTGATTATAAAAAATGTTAAACCCCTTAAAAGGAAGAAATAATAAACAAGGAATGTATATGAGAGAAATGTATAAATTATATGTAATAAATATCATTAATGCTTTTAGAAATTTAAGAAAGTTTGATAAAATAAATCCTGAGGAAAATAACCACATTATTATGTATAACATCTAATGGTTTAATATTTGATTGAAAATGAAATTGAATGATATATATAAACATTTATTATGGAATATCTCAATTAATTTTTGAAAAAAAAGTTTAAATAAACGAAATTAAGGAATATTAATTAATTTTAAAAATAATAACATTTTAAAAATATTATGAAGTATTTAATTAATTATGTAGTCTTTATGGTGGAATATTGTCATTCATTGTGAATATGTTAAAAAATTATTATACTCATTTTTTTAAAAAATATATTAAATTATATTATTCAAAAAGATATGAATATTGATTTGAAAATTTTTAAACGAAAATTAATGTATAAAAATAATATCAAACTACCACAGTAAAACATTTTTAAAACTAATTTTGATAATCAATGTTAGATGAAAAGCTATTTCTGAAAAAAGTGAGTGATAAATTTGATTAATCATGAAAAAGGATTTTAAAATATTGAGTACATAACATTTTAAAATAATGTAAAATTATGATTCCTTTAAAAATAGATAGAATATTTCAAATAAATGATTTTAATTACTAATATTTTAAAATATATCATGATTGGTAGAAAAATCAAAAAAGATCATGATAAAATATGAAATTGTAACATTAATACCTTATTACATTTGTAACATTGAATAATATTCCCCATGAAAGAATAAAAATATATTAAATATTTATAACATTAGATTAAATAAATTCAGGATATTAATATTCAACATGGTTGTATACACTCTCCATAATATGTATTAGGTACATAACCTTGTATATGTTTCAATGAATGATGATTGAGACAAAAATCTCACACGTTAAATATTTTCTTCTTTTATACACATTCAAACCCATATTATAATAAATATATGTTTATTAAAAATATATTTCAAAAACTTTTATATATATAAAACAATATATTATTTAATTATAGCCATTCATTGCTTATTTTTTTAACAATTCCATGATAATGTAACATTTTGGTAAATATGTGCTTGATTTTTTGAATATGTTATGATTTTTAATTATTTGGTCATATTATAGTTATAATAGTTCCATTATTTCTAAAATTACATGAATTATATAAATATCAAATATATTCATTTAATATTTTTAATATTTTATTTAGGTAATGATTGATATAGAATATAAGTTACTATGTTTATTGAGATAGTAAGTCGTACATGCACATGAACACAATTTCCATTTTATAGCTAGATTAAAATATAGGAATATAAATAATATATAACAAAAATATAGTATTTATTAGGTAATATATATCACATATAATATCCAAATTGACCATAATTACCTTCCATTTAACTAGTTAGGTAGAAATGAGTCACATCTCATTGTGGGGAGGTAGTATGCCATACAACAGAAGGACATTATTGTATAATCCAGAAAATGGAGGGTAAGAAGGTATCTGTGATATATTAGTCACATATGTATAATTATGTTACAAATATCACATATATATATTTATATATAAATTTATTTGATGCTTATTACCATCATTATTATATGGAAATGGAACAACGCATCTAATTTCATAACAAGGCAGTAGTCCACTATGAATATGAGAAATGTAATTATTTTTTTACGGGATAGGGTAAGATGGTATATATGTTATTATAATACATAGGTCTTATAATATCATAAATTAAATTTAACAAAATTTTGTATTTCATTACATTTATCTGTGAGTGTTTGTGATAGAAAATGAGTAACATAAGTTCGCAAGTCGGTACACCATCGTACACATGAATGATTATTTCTTATTTTATATGATGAAATAGAGATGGATATAGGTTATTACCTTAATAAATTATCATTTTATATTATTATATATAATGATTTTATTATATCATTATTTTTAATAAGAATTTTGGGATTTGTTTGATTAAATAATAATGTTAGTTTATATCTGTTTCAATTTATTTTAAATAACATTATTTGGCATAAACCAAAATGAATATTAAGATAAATTTATGAAATCATAAGTATAAAATAATTATATTATGGATAAATGAATATTATTTTCAATTAGATGAAAATATAGGTATTTAACTCGTGAATAGTAGATGATTGTTGTTGATGTCTATAAGTTATCAGGGTGACACTGATGATATTATTGGAAATAAAAATTCATGAAAAATTGTTCACATGAAAAATGATCCATAATAGGTTATTATTGAAAAAATATGGTAATAATTAAAATTTATTGGTGTAAAACTATTTTTTAAATTTTTATATGTCATTTTACTCAGTGTATTTTTAGATTAGAAGTTGTTAAATCGAGTATCACATTAACAACAATAATTAATTTTTTTACTACATTTAAAAAACATTATAGGAAATACTTTCTTATGACAAATTTGATTGTGTGTTTAAAAACTATTCCTAAGAATAATATTTAATTATATTCTCAAATATTTACATTAATTTATAATTAACTCATCACCAATGAATTCATAATGATTACTTAGGTGACACATATATTTTCATAATGTATTTGTTCATATTGAAATCCACCATTACAACTGCTAGTGGATTAATATCTTATTATTATTTTTGAAGCATGGAACGTTTAGATTAAAAAAACTATTATATATAATGCATGATACATAGTATTTTGTGTGTGTTGGGATATAAACACATATTCTCAGTTTAATAAATCTAAAATTAGTGCTTCATTTAGCTCAAATATATATAATGATGAATTTATTTGGAAAACATATTTCACAAAATCAGGAGGCGTAACATCCTACCCTAACTAAATTTATTCCATACTACCAATTTGAATTTGTACCTAGTAGACAGGGGATTCACATTTGAACAAACATATTCGGGAAACCCACAACAAAAAATGTGTAAATGAAATTCCTCTTGAAATGGTAGAATGTGATATACATAGTTTTTGTTGAATAAAACATTTTAGGTTTCTAAATACGGGAACATTGCTTGGAATTAATGATTTCTAAATGTAAGAAAATAATAATTTATAAATAATTATTGAGAGTATAATGACCCTGAATTAACATACACGAATATTACATCATTTTATCTAAATTTTTTTCTCATAAAAAGTAGATTTTTTGCGGAACCCAATACATAATTAAATGTGGAATCATGTAGAAATATCTTCTATCATTGTTAAATATCATCAATGTTTCGGATAATGGTATTCCCTTTTATTACTCATACTCAAAAACAATATTAATTCTTGGTTAATGGAAACATAACTAAGGGTGGCATTAGATTTATCTGTAAGGGGAATGAAGGGATCTATGTAAGAATAATCATGAGAATAAGAGAATTAGAACATGATCATAAAATTTTAACATCATACCCTGAATATAAAATATCATAATCAAGTGTCATGGAATATATATGGGTTATTCATAATACATGAATCGAAATAGAATCCATAGAATAAAACATGAAATCTTAAAATAGGAATAATACATTTAACTTTTTAAATACACATATCGTAGGAAAATAATTACCTATAAGTCAATGAACTTTTCCATAATATATAAGGGAACATTATGGGCGGTATACCTACTAGGATAGACTTTCCATCATCCCCGTTTATTGCCCTTAAAATATAGTGGATCATGTAATAACTTCTTCCCATAATTGATCAGTCCCATAACATTTTTCCCATCATTATATCATATAATATAAATCATTATACAATTAATATCAAAGAGATATATCTTCCAGAGATCATATAAAGAAATAATACATTAATGTCTCATAAGGAAATAAAACATTAATCAATTCATTACCCAATAAAAAAGAAATGTGCATCACAAAAAGCATTCCATAACCCATTAATTGAGATAAGGATCTTAGAGGCTTCAACATATCATATCCTATATAAAATAATTTTTTTCATTATCACATAATAACCATTGAAATAGAAACTAGTATCATATTCATATAATCAATTAAAGAGGAATTATCTTCTTAAAACTTAATTCGTTAAATAATATACCATACTGAGTAATAATATGAATTGTATCCTTTGATATTATCCCATGTTAGTATTGAGTAACATGAAAAATTTTCATCTTAGATGGAAAATAATTTTGACAGGTCATTAAAAACGTATTGTTAAAAATATTTTTTCATTGAAAACATATTTATTATCATTTTCAATGAAAATACCCATTTAATACCATATAAGGGAATAATTAAAATCATTTTAATCCCTTCACTATCAACATAATAATAAAATTAATTTAAAATTTATTTTAAAAAATATATAATTAAATTGTCAAAATCATTGATATCATTTTATTTAAATTTAATCATCAAAGCTTTTAATGGTTGCATGAAAAAAATTAATACATTTTAGTGGATAATATACATTTTAAAATATATAAAGGAATATTCAAATCATTTTGAAATCAATTTCTTTGAAAATGTATTTTATAAAATATATAGAATCTAGAAAACATTTCTTGAAAATTTAACATGATAATATCATTTAAACATATATTATAATCATGAAAATTTTGTGCAAATATTTTTTGTTGAAAATAATTTGTATATTATAATGGCATATGAAAAAAATTTGGGATATCATTTTCATTGAAAATATCTTTGATAACATAAAATAGAATATTGATACAAAAATTAAAAAACTATTTTCAACAAAAAACTCATTAAAAATTAATTTATTTGAAATTTAGTGTAAAAATTAATTTAAAAATATATTGGAAAATATTTTTAGATATTATGAATATTGGATAAACCATTTCTCTAACTATAAGGGGAAATAATGTAAGTATTTTTATCAAATATATCTTCACAAAATTAAGTAAAAAATAATGTAGATATGGTTTGATTATATGATTATTTCATGAATAAATAGTCGAGAATAAAATTCATTTTTAATAAAGATGTATGGAGAAAAATCTATGATCAATTGATAAACAATGATAATAAATGATTATTTTGTAACAATAAAGTCATAAGACAATGGTAAAATTAAATTATAATATTGATTATCCAATAAAATTTCAAGAATCATGTAATATAATTAAAATATATATATTCATTATATAAAACATAAAATGTTAGTATATAGACCACTAAAAATAAAATAGGTGAATAACATTAAATGTGTCTCAAAGAAGGCAATTAGTCAGAAAGTTACCATATCGATTTGGTATCAATTGAACCATAAAACTCATGAAATAGTGAAAAAAATCAGATATATAATTATCAATATATATGATGATTATAATTATATAATACTTTCATTTTTTTATATAAACTGTAGTAATAAATCAAATTACTATTATAAATATGTCTATTTTAATTAATATTGAGTCTTGAAATCCCCTTAAAACAATAATATATTTTGAATCATGAGACTGAAAATATAATAAAATATTGAAATTTTTATCCCATTCAATAATGGAAGTAAATCATATAATATTTCATAGGGAATTATATACACAACACAACAAGAACAAGTTGTTAATGTAGAACATATCTCATAAAACAAAGTTTTTTGAGAAAACCCTTACCTTAAGACTTGAATTCATATATAGACGTTCAACCCTCTAGTATAATAAATATAACATAATTATAAATCATTTAAAAACACATATTCTTATATGTAAAACCATATATTATTAAATTTACGATTTTATATTTCCGTTTAATTAAAAACTCAACGTAATTGTTATATTTCAGTAAATAACTACGTTTCTTTTCGGATATAAATTCCTAATACTCATAATTGGATCATTAATAAATTATTTATACAATGTAAAACAAGATATAAATATAATATATATTCAGTATATAAATATTTATAACTATATATAAAATATGAAAATTTAAATAGAATACCACGTCAATGGAGATGGAAGGTTGCATGTACGCATGAAAATTATTTCCATTTTCTATTCAGTTTTAAAAGAGGAAAGTAAATTTAATATATATATATATACATATAATCATTAAAATAAAATTATTATTTCACACATATCCTATATATTTACAAACCACTTCATTAATACATTCCAATTATAGTCTAAAAGAATCACAATGTATGAAAGAGGTGGTAGTCCATAGGTCCACAAACTAAGTTATTTTATTACAAAAAAATGTAATGAATTATTCCATGTCTTATTTATTTATTTTTTAATAATAATTATATAATAAATATCACATATATCATACAAAAACATTATGTTTATAATTATTCCAAATCATTGAAGGTAGTATTGGATGAACAAATTTCATCGTTATGTGAGTGTAATGACCTGGAAATTCTGGGAAAATTTTTTTTCCCTTAAATTCATGGGATCTTTATAAGTCCATGAAAAATTACAGTGCATTATTCCAAGGCCCGATGAGCCTGGAATCATTTTCTGACGTTTTGTTTGGGTATGTTCGGTAAAAATATGAGCGGGATTTTATAACTTTTCGACCAGTGCTTAGAATTGAAATCTGAGGGCACCAGTGAACTGGAAGCACTAGTAATCACATAGAAATGCTTTCACCTTGACGACAGTTGGTTCAAAATGGAAGTTAGTTTGGTGGTGGGGGCCACCACACCCAAAGCTCCCATTGGAGGTTATGGGGGTGGGGCCCACCAGAGCATAACCTCCTGTGGGATGATAATTAAGGTGAGGACCGCCCGAGTTTCATAAATCCTCGAACTACCCATAAGTGGTAAAAACTCTTAAACTCCACTAATTAAATTGCCACTCCACATGAATTAATTAATGGAACATTAATTTGTTGAATTAGATATATTTGTAATTCATGCTAATAATTAAATAAAAGACAAATCTATTATTTCAATTTTGTTGGAATTTATTCATTTGGGGAGCCTTGGATGAATATGGAGAATTATCCTCCCAGCAAAGAATGCCTCTTTCCCCAACGATGAACTAACATCAACCGTGCCAAAAGAGATGGGGTCGTCCATGAGGAATGTTGTCTTCGACTTCTCCACCTCTGAACGCTTTTCCACCAATGACAGATATTATATTCCTCTTCTGACATTGACGAATCGACGCCGCCTTCCGGAAACATCGTCAATGAACATCAACAAACAAGGTAGGGGGATTAAAGTTTATTTTTTTCACTTTCTACATCGTTAAAATTATGGAATGCGATTTTCTTATTGATATCACTATAACGAGAAGGGCTCGAACCACATGAACATGGACCAACCCTCCCCCTTTTTGTTCCCATTTGTTGATGATGGAGGCAGAGCAACGGTGGCCTGTGTCAGGCTGACCATAAAGAAATATGGCCGCGAAGAAATAT
Source organism: Viscum album (assembly GCA_963277665.1). Lineage (NCBI taxonomy): Eukaryota > Viridiplantae > Streptophyta > Magnoliopsida > Santalales > Viscaceae > Viscum > Viscum album. Next base: position 1,333,878,130 of record OY728161.1, on the reverse strand, counting down.
GACTATAAAAGAAACGACAACAGAAGTTTGTTGGGTTTCTTGGAAGGGCTTGCCACTGTCATGCTGTGTATAGGAGCTGGGGGCCATGTCTAGGTCGGGCCATAGCAGAGGAGGTGCATCGTCATCGCTTAGCATGGTGGTGCAGAACCGCGGCCAGGGTGGGCTGCGACAGATAGGTGCAGAGTCGTCGAGTCACGCTGGTGGTGCGGAGCGGTTGGCCGCTTTGCAAGCCTGGAGGAGAGGGACCCCGCTAGGTCCCGTGTGTGCCAGTACTGCGCCGGTTTGGTTCCACCCGAAAAGTTCCATCGTTCAAGAGCCAAGGGCACACACATCCCTTAGGTGCGACTAGGGTAGGCCGCTGGGCCGCCAGCCAGCTGGGCCACACGTACCGCCTGCCAACCGAGCCATGTAGGCTTCCATCCAGCCGAGCCACACGGGCCGCCGAGTCGGGTCGCCAACTCGGACCGGGATGCACATCTAGGCCAGGCCACCCTCTAGCCGGTCCGCCCTCGTCCTGGTCCGCCCTCGGGCTGGACCAATTCCTCGGGCCTGGTCGGACCCGCTGACCGGGTCGGAACCTGATCTGGACCTGGTCGGGCCGGGTCGGTCTGCGTGTGTCATACCTGACTCAGACCCGCTTTAGCCTATTTCAATTTTTTGCACGTATCATGGGCTACGAGAGTCGGATTGATGAACCGCCTATGAAAATATAATTCTTAGATCTATATGTTTCTTTTGGCATACCCCACTTGAGGTTTGGACACTGTTGGGGTACGGTCGGTTGGTTTGAACTTAAAAACTATCTGAGCCCCTGGAACGGAAAATCCAATAACTCACAGACCGGGCATCCGATTGATGCGATGTCTATTTCATTGAAACCCCTATGATGGGGCAGACCATTGAGATACTTCTTCATGGGTGTTCATGATAGTTGTAGTATCAACTAGTAGATCGTGGAGAAGATCCTACTTGAATATGTGCGAGTGGAGTATGGAGACCTAGTAGCTGAATGATACCTGACGATTTCTGACCTTTCGACTCATAGTGATTTGACTAGCCCTGTGGGAAGAGCCTCTATGTGACGCAATAGTCCCATAGCGGGGAGCACCTTTGTGTTACATGGCATACCCACAGTGGGGAGCCCCTCTGTGTGACCCAGCAGACCCACGGTACTCGATGGGAGGAGTACCACAACAGTCCAAGATAGTGGGAAGTGCCTCTGTGTGAGGTGGAAAGCCCATATTACTCGATAGAGCTGGAGTACACCATCAGCCGAGGCTCTGACAGTATAATGGGGGTGTTACATGATTCTATCCTCTAGAATAAAATCTTGGTTTGAGGTGAGTCAATGAATTTTGTGTTTCCTCATTATTGAGATGGGCTACAAGATAACATAGGTATATGTATGGGCATATACCTATGTAATGGTTATTCATTGATTTCATACCTTCTGGTTTATCCTTGTTGGATTTTGTGAGACCTTGAGGGTCTCGGGGTCCCTACTGAGTATTGTTATACTCACCCCTACATGGGATATGCCCACTTCGCATTGTGTTGGTTGCAGATGACGGACATCGCTGATTGAGGTAGAGTGTAGCAGGACTAGACGATACCCAGAGGTGGACCACTCGGTGTGATGGTACACAGGGCAAAAAGATGGACTTGGAGTGCTAAGGAGGACATCTTGACCCACACTTTAGGTAGGAACCCTGGAGGATGACCCAATGGTCACTTTTATTTTCTTCTTTCAGTTGTACTTGAACTTTTCATTTTTCTTGTACTTTACTGTTTGGCTTTTATTTCCATCCCCCTTACTTCTATCACATTTTTTTGTATATAGTTTCACTTACTGTTTTACTTACATTGGGGTACATTGTAGTGTGTTTTTATGTTTGTAAAGACAATGCCTTCCCAATTTAGGGATTTAAACCTTTGGTGCTAGTTTCCATCCCCTGGCCTATGGAAGGGGGGCTTGGGGTAGTCATGATAAGGGCCCCGGGGGACGGGTTGTGACAGTGTGGCAGTTATCCCCTATACCCAAGAACGATGGTTGTATATCCCATTTTATGTATTTTTATGTGAGATTAGTTCACAACTATATTAATAAGAATAATATATTTGGTAGATATATGAATAATAACAAATATCTTGTTGAGGAATATTAATTTGTTTTGGGTATCTCTTGTTGGTTTCCATCGAAGGGATTCCAAGGTCGGTGTTTTTCCCAATGTGAGGACTCCAGCCAGATAAGACGAACATTTGGAGGAGATTATTGTTTTTTATCTAATTCCAATGTAGGTAGATGAGTGAATATGTGTTTGTGTACGTGGGTGGGGGGTCTTTTTTATAATTTGACAGAGAGGACACATATTGCAATTTTTAAATGATTTGTGTGCATCCCACGTTTTTACCAACCAAGAGGATTACATGGAACATTGAATTTGTTAAATTATGAGTAATGGATGAAATATTGAAAAATAATGGGTTTTGGACATGTTAATGGCCCTTTTTTACCATTAATTTAACGTTTAACTACAATATAATCTTTTTTATCATAATAATTTTAACTTATTTTAATTAATTATAATAATATTATCTTGTGAAATAAAGTGGAAATTATTATAAATCATATGATATAATAATTAAAAATGTATAATTATGTTTAAAAATTCACATAAATGAAATTTGATAAATTAATTTAATATTTATCCCACTGATTGAATAAGATTTTGAGTATTTATTGTGAAATTGGTCAATAATATTTCGATGTTATTATAAGCAATTCTATTTTTAAATTTATTTAAATTAAATAAAATTGATAAATGGATGGAACATTTTTTTAATTAATAATTAAATCAATGTTATCATATAATTTAAAAATATAAATAAATTATGTTAAAACCAGCGCTTAATAATTATTTTATATTATTCTGTATAAAAAAATGATTATTCTCTTAAATGTACATGTGATTCCCCATAAGATTTTTTTATTATATAATACATTATGTTTATTTTTACATTTTTAAATTATTAATGTGTCAAAAATTAGATTCAAAATAGGCCACCCATTAAAATCATGTAAAATTAGATTTTAGAGAAAATATATTGTTATATATTAAAATGGATTTACTATTGTCTCTTGTAAAGAAAATACATAAATGTAATGTGGAATAGTTGATTTAATATATATATATATATAATTAAAATTATTTATTGAAATTTAGTTTCATTAATTCATTTAGGTAAAACTTGTTTGATTGCATAAATATAGTCTTCCAGCTAATGATATCCTATATTTTGAAAATGGTTTTATTTTAATTTCTAGTTATTAATATTAAAAATAATTATTATTTTATACATGCGTAAACCATATTTTTATAAATCAATTGTACTTATTCATAAAAACTATTCTAATATCTAGTGAAAAACATTGAAAATATTTTGATAATAATATTAATAGTATGTTGTAGTTCGGTAATGCGTAGTTTTGAGTGTAATTTACACTATAGAAGGAATTCATCATTGTGGGAAATAGAATACAGACATGGTATTTATTAAGAATAAATATAATGTAATTTTTAGGTTTAGTTCATCTTGAACATTGTGTTTTGTTAAAAAAATGAATAACATTGTTCGTCGATATAACATATTCTATATTAAATATTTCATTAAAAATTAAATATAAAAATTTTATAATTAAAATGAAAATACTATAATTCATAAAACATAGGTTCTTACATTATTCCCCACCTAAAATGACTCTAGCCGTCAAAATTTATATTGGTTATCAATTGTTTATTACATTAATGTCCTTCTAGTAAATTCCCACATAATGAAAAAGTAATAGAAAAACATACATTAAAAAAGGAATGTGGGAAGGAAACCCATTAACAAAGTAACACATAAAAAGGTTTTCACATAAGAGAACATATAAGTAATGTGAAAATATTGACTTGGAATAGAAATATATATATCATGTTCTGAGGGATAATGATAGAAAATAAGGTTAGGATAATTTTATTGATCACAAATAGATAAACCAATGTGGCTGGAAAAGGAAATTAATATCATCAAAAGTTATGATAATAGGGGAAAATTTAATTTCACGTCTTTTTTCCTAAAGTTGATTAATTTTTATGATAAAATATAAAATCATGATTCTAGAAAACTATCATGCTTTATTATACCATTATCAATTACCATGTCATATCTTATTCCATTATATTAAGGTGAGTTTTGGATTCTTAAAGCCTTAAGCGATCATTAGATCCCAAAATTGAATGATTGGTCACCCCATATAACATTATGAAACTTTTCAGTACATCTAATCTAATATGAATAAATCATCATATAGAGAGACTGTTCATTAACCTATAAAACCTCATCCATTGTATTAAATTTACCATTCCATAAATTATTAACCATATAAACATTTAAAATGTAGAATGCATAAACATTAAACAAATTACATTAACATTACAAAAATATGCTTCTCATTGATCCCCCATAGGTCATTATGTTGCTCTTATTTGTAACATACCCAATATTTGAATACCACTACCATGTATTCTTTTAAAACATAGTAACAACAAAAATTACCATATTTTTTTATAAAACAATAACGTTTATTTAATTAAAATATTATTTTATATATTAATTTAATACAAAAATGTCGTAAACTCTATCTATGATAACATTAACAACATTACTAAAAAATATATAATCAAATAATAGGTAAAATTACAATCATATTTTCTTATTCACATCCAACAAATAATTATACAAACATCTATTTATCAAAATATTGAATAAATTAAGGGGTATATTTCTCATAATAATGTTTTTCCCATGAATATCACATTTCCATCAAATTAATATTCAATTTCATCAGAATCATTGAAAATATTTTTGTGAATCATTACGAAAAAAAAGAACTGAAAAATTGTTATATATATCACAATTCATATAACATTATTCTTGAATATAAATACAAAAATGTATTATTATTCCACTTCATACAAAATCCACTAACATTGATACCAAATCATATTAATTAAGACCTATCTCCTTTCATATTTCACTTTTATTCTCATCATCATCTGTAATATAACCATTACGCATACCACCTTGTCTATTATAAGAGCTTTAAACAAATGTAATTGGTTTTCATAATTAGTATTAATTATACAATTAATTAAATCAACTATCAAGGTTTACATATAGAGGAAATTAATATCATTAATTTTCTTCACTTAACCTTTTTGTTTTCAATTATTCATACTTATTATGTTTCATTCATTTCCACAAAAACAGTATCTTCATATTCAACAAATACATTCAAATTTGTTTATATTAAATCATTATTAACATTTAGAAATGGTATTCCTCTTTATTTAATGGTATCTATTTAATGAATTCTAATTTAAATATTTCCATCAATTATCTGGTGAGTTTTACTAGTGATTAATGTAATCATTGTTAATATTGATCCATGAAAATTGATTAGTGATTATCACAATATCCTTAACCCAACTGATCATCAAATTTTTCATCCCATAAAAAATGAGTGTCACATTTAACATAAACTTTGTGGCTCATGGATCAACTATTTTAATAAAACAAAAAATTAGGGTGTGAGTAGCACTTATCATAATGAAATAACATAATCATTATGAATTCAAATTATAAAAACCAAATAATAACACGTACTTTAAAATCTATGACACCTTTTCCTAATACGTAGATATATCACTAGACTAATTATTTAAAAGACCATAGGTGTTCAAATAATTTCTTTTCATCTTATTCAATAATTTTAACTAAACCATTAATTTGATAACAATTATATTGACCGAGGCTTAACATATATGCAAATTAAATCATTTTAGATGAATATATAAACCATTACAAAAGTATAGGTCTGAGGAAAAATACATATTGTGAATAAACTATAATTTGCCAATAAACCATACAATTTAACCAAAGGTATGTTTTATTCATAATATTATATCAATTAATGTTTAATTATTCAATTATTGAGTATAAATTCTATAATATTATCTATTATTTATGCAACTATCCTAACACGAGTAAATATTTATTCAATGTTGTTTTCAAACAAATTAAACTGCCTGATATGGCTGTTTAATTTGATCATATTCAATTTTCTAAATCGTATGTACTATTTTGGAATGTTATGAATATATTGGATTTTTTTAATGTCAAATATTGATGATGTGTTGTGTGATTTTTTGGATGGTTTTACCTAAGTTTTTTGACCTATTTTATAAATATAATGATGATATTCATCAGAATACAATGAGTATAAACAGTTAAATACTAATAAAATATTTTATTGATATAAAAAATAAAAATTTAAAACATTTTATTCAGATCTACACTTGGGAGACATACATGTATTGATGTATTGAATCATTGATTATATTATTATTTTATTGTTTCTATTGATTTAATTTGTTACATGTTATTATTCTATATTAATGATATATTTAGTGAAGATACAATTTAGATACATATATGATTAATTCTATATTTGGTTTTTCATTAATATTTTTGATTTAGGCCTATGAAATAATTAATTTTGTATTTTAATTCGTGAATTATAAAAAATATGAAAACACATTTCAATTCTTGATATATATTTTATGGTTAAAATTTACTGTGAAAAAATTTATCTATTTTAATTTTTTTGTGTTTTGCCTTATCATAATATTTCATGATTAAGTGTCATATTCTTCTACTACATTGTTCATATTTATATCCTTCTATAATAACTATAAGGACTAGTAAATTTCATTTAATGTGTCTACTTCTTTCAATCAGTTAATATTTATGTTTCCTTGGAAAAATGAAACTAATAAAAAATCACCATGCTCATGGAGTTGAGTGTTGGTGGAGTGGACTACGGGATCATTGTTCCAGGAAGAAATATACATCAATGTGTTAATTTCCATGATTTATATTCACTACTCAATCATCATTGCGAGATGAAATATTTCAATACATATTATGAGGAGTGTTTTGAATCTATTAATTTTTTTGTCGAAATAAATTAAAACCTGTATAGTTTTTTTATTTTGTAATAATTTATCTGACCAAAAATTTTTATATAAGGGTGTTACTTATTTGAAATATTTATATGGTTGGAAATCCATTCATTACCTTTAAGATACAAATATTTTTTTTATTAGCTGAAGGGGTCCATTGGGCTCTAGTGGATGGATTATATTGGAGAATTTTGTCATTATCTAAATTGTTTAGTACTTGATTTGAAAAACATTCGATAAGAAGAAGTTATATAAGCTCAATTAAAATTTGTAAGATTTATATTTGGTCTAACAATCATTAGTTAAAGATTTAGGTAATATCATATTGAATGAAATACTATATATAAGGTATGTATATAATTCATTATCCATATATTAATGGTAGTGATTATTTCTAGTGGATCATACATTTGATTATTTATTTTCAAAATCATGAAATAATGATTTCTTAATCTTATTAAGTTGTATGTGAATCCAAGATATGATTTTGAATATTATAGTATTTATCGGGAAAATTATTATGATACAATTCAAAATAAATGAATGTTATTATGTATGTTTTAGGAAATGACATCCTTAATTGAGTATCTTAATGTTCCTCTTAATATGATATGTGTCATACTATAATAAATTCCCAGGATGGAACTAGAAATATCAGTCAATTAAAGTACACTACTGAAAAAAACTCGATAATTTTATATTATTTGAGAATGATACTATCAATCCAATTGATTGATGGATAACATTGATTTTCAATAATTTTTATGCTTTTGGTGATCCAATTTCACATGAATTTAATGTTATAAAAAACTAATATTTTTATCTCTTATGTAGAATGGGATATATGAATATATATATACGAGTCTAAATTAGTAAATAATGTGAAAATTATTGATTTCCATGAGACTCTAATGATTTGTGAAGATGTTATATATGTTAAAATTAAAAATTATTCCACACTAGAAGAAGAAAATATCAAGAATAAAAATAATGAATCATATGATTCAATTCTCCCATATATAGTTAATTATTTTTTTGATCTCATTAGAAAATAATAAATGTTTCACAAAACGAAATCAAAATTTAATTAATAAATAACTTGTTGTTAGTATAATAAAATATGGAATAAAAATAATAAATAGACATTACACAATGTACAATGTATATCTAATTAAAAAAGAAAATGTAAAAATATTATAAAATATACCTGGAGAGATTCCTATTGTTCTCAAGATGAATCTTCTACACATTTAGAATATGACCCAAAATTTAATGTCTCAAAGCTGATAAAAATGAGGTATAATCCTCTGACTCGCAAAAATATAGTCATAAAAACATTCTAATTCTATGTTAAATAATTTTTTTTGTTACAGTTGAAATATGAATCCATAAAAATAACCACAATTAAATTGAAAATCATATGATAAAATTCTATTAATTAAAATTTTTTTAACAAAAACTAATTATATATTTAGAATCTAATGTTTTTACTAATTTATGTGATTTATAATAAACTACGACTACATAATTCCTATATAAAGTTGATAATTTAAATCATTCTTCTTCTATGTTAATAGAAGTTGAAATTTATGTAAATTAAATCCTTATAAAAAATAAAATCTAGAATGAAAAATATAGAATCAGATGTAATAGTGAAAAATTAATGCTCTATAATAAATATTTTGACCTTTGATTAAATAAATTAACATCCCCAATGTTGAATATTTTTTTTAATTAATTTTCATAATGAAAAGGATTTCATTTTCATAAAAAAAGAAACATCCATTGTTATAATTATTTATTTCTCAAATTATTTATATAACATAAATAATATAGTTTATACTTTAAATATTTTCTATAATAAATCATTTTATTTTTAACATTGCTATACCCAAAAAAATATGGGTTCTAAAACTAACAAGTATTTGATGTTTTGAATTATTACACCAATAATCTATATTGTTACATATTTATGTGCTTGATCGATGGATATATGATATTATCTATCAATGAAGTAAACGACTCTCATGTAGTTCATTATAAAAAATCACCAGTTATATAATAACGGAACAAGGATGTATTTCATTTCATATTTATATACATCTATTATGTCAACAATTTAATACATGGGGAAAAATAAATCTCTTAAAATTATATTTATAACAAACCTGAAATTTTAAATATCATTATAAAAAAATATATTTTTTATTTTAATAATCATATGAATTACAAAAAATATATATTTTCTATTTTTAAACAATTTTAAAATCAATTTTTTGAGTACATATAATTTTTTTTGTTTGTAAAACAAGAAAGTATTTATTATGAAAACATCCCTTTTCATAAAATGAATTATATATAGATTATTCAATGTCATTTGAATATGAAATATGAAACCTCATCTATAGTATGTTAGAAAATAATGTATCCTATTCCTCATAAATGTTTTTATCTTTCATCTAATTTGAAATATATTTTTCCAAATATTATAATAAACCAAACATAAAATGATAAAATAATTATTTTATATAGGTTTATAAGATAATTATTCTTATATAGAACAAAATAAAATCTTCCTGATCTTTTTGAAGAATTTTCGGTTTGGTTTGATAGGGATTCATTTGAAATATCTACTAAATAAAATAGAGAGGTTCATGGTGATAGTAATCTATCTTTGAAATCTTTTCAATCATCTTATAAACATATTCTATTGAAATTCATGATCTTTAATAATGAAAATTCTATGCTACAAGCTACTTTTTATGTGTCAAGATATTCATATCACGATCTAAAAGAAATAATCTATGTTTAAAATAGTTATAGATTAGTTGAAAAGGTAATATCAAAATGTGAAGGAAATATGAATTTCAAAATCATAAATTTAATTTTTTTAGAGTTGAAATGATAATTAAAATGGAGTTACATATAAGAGAAAAATTTACCATGATTTATCAAGATATTATTTACATATTTTTGATTGAATAGTGTTCATATTATTCATATTGAATAACAACATATGTTAAAAATATATTACAAGAGTTTTCAAGAGCATTAGCTATATTAAATTTAAATATTAACATATTGGAATGTTCAGACCGACAGTCTACATGTTAACTCTTTAATTTTCATTTTTTATATATACAGTTTTTAATATTCTTTCTGTAAAATTATTTCTATGACATGATTCGAAATTTAATTTTAGTTATTATTATATTATATATGTAATTTACAAACATTCAATTACATCAGAAATTATTTTATATTTTTATGTAATAATTTATTCTATCTTATGATAATTTTTATTTCAAAATTTTATATTAACATAATTTTAATGATTTAGATGAAGTATTAATAATAAAATTATTATATATATTCTCATAGGTTAAATTTTTATCTATTTATTGAAATGATTGATTCAAAAGTAGTTTATTTCACTCTTCCTATATTTTTTATTTCACAAATGGTAGAGAAGTGTTCCCCAATAAAAATTTTATTTTTATAATTTTTGATAAATGTATTTTTTATAGCAAATTTATCTTCATAAAATTTATTTATTGGAGATGCCTTCACTATAATGCGATTATAAGAAGAAAATTTTATAGTTCATACATGTTGTTATTAGCTAATTTGGTTGACTTCATGGGGTGAATGTTTTCATAAATTTATTATAACGGGATAAATTTCATCCATTATATAGGGGGATATAATTCTATTATGAAAAAAATATCATAAAATGAAAATAGATATATTTTTATTTTATCATTAAAAAAAATTAATTTACACTTTAATGTTAATTTTTTATGAACATAAAAAAGTGGGAGATTGTTGATAATTTGTTTATACAAAAAATTTATTAAATTCATTGCTATTTTGATACGAAAAAAAATCCCAAATTTTTTTTATTAATGAATCTTCTTTTATATGAATTTAATGATTTTATTATTCATTGAAAAATTTATTCTACAGATATATTCAAGACATTGATTGATAGAGATTATTTTATAAATTATTTGGAACATGCTTTAAGATAATTGTGGGATGACACCTTACACACTACATGTGAATGTGAAACATAATGAATAATCCCAAAAATATTAGAAATAAATAGTTTATTAACCCTACATTTTTAGGGAACCTTATGTTTAAAAAAATGTATAATATAAATAAACAATAGTACTTTGGTATAAAAACCTATGTTATATGAATCCAATATATGACACATGAACCACTCTATGGTAACCAACTGTAAATTTTCAATCCTATATTTTGTGGTTTTTTCATCACATGAATGAACCCAAGAATTGAATATTCAATGATGGAGTCTAAAATCTATAATATCATCCAATATTTATATAGTTGTCTTAGTAGAAGTAATGATATGTTCAATTTTATATTGAAACTATTTCAAATTCTCATTGTGATCATTTTAAAGGCACTTATTCAATAGAGTTAATTGTTACTATTCATATGGAAAGCAATGAATCTCTTGAATGTTATTGAATTTATGTATTCTTTTTTTTCCAATATTTGAAGGGTTTGATTGAACTGAGTTGTTCGACATGTTGAATAAATATAATGGATCTATTTTTCATAATATATAGAATATATATATTGATTCTCATACTCATAAACATGATTGGAGATATTCCAAATAATAAAGTATCTCATTTTCATCGGAGCTACACTTTAGAAAAATACATTTTTTGGTCTATCAAATCCCTGTTGATAAAATTTTTTTCATTAATTTTATTTTATTTATTACATCGTACTATGTAAAAAAAATCATTGGGTTAGGATAAACACTAGAGGCATTCTTGTTTAACCATATATCTAGTGTTTTATTTTCATATATTTGGAGGAATCCGATGAAATCATGGTTGAACTATTTTGTAATGTCATATATTTTATGATTAATTTTTTAATTGTATATGTAATTAATTTTAAACTATACTCTCTTACAACACGTGATTTCGTGTCCCGTTGATCCTAGAAAGGAATTGTAAACACTTTTTAAGGCACATTTAGTAAACATGCGAGCAGGTCATCCTTACTCTTTAATTGTTTCTCGGATAAACAATATGAGGGCCCATTGAACATATAAATCTGAGATAAACATATAATTGTATTAACATCGGCCATGAAGGGAAAAATTAAAATGTTAATCTTTTTAATTTTTGAGAAAAATATAACCTAAAATGTTATTTTATTTATATTGTCACCGACGATCGGCAACGCAGTGGTAAAGCTATGAGACATCAACAAGGTGAATTAATGGAACTCATTAATGTCCTATAAACATGCAATGTAAAATTTCATTAATGACATGTAACATAGAATCTATTTCATATATAGAATAGCGTAATGACGCGACGTCGCATTGTAAAAATAAACGTTGCGACCAGTTTTAGTTTTAAGAGTGGAAGTGTTAGTTGAATAAGGATAAAACTGTGAGTATTTCTGGTGAATATCTGACATATTTCATCACTAATGAAGAAAAATGAATGCCGAAAATATATCATCGACATCTAAATACCTCAAAGAACGAATATTTTCATAGACCTCTTGGACCCTCAAGAATGAAAATGTTCAGCAACAAATGACAACGAGGTATGGGTATGTTATATTATGTTTTTCTTCCCTGTTATTATTCTAAACAACATCCGTGGATCAACTCACGAACTTATTGATCAACAAAAAGTGAATTCCTAGGGGTGGGTTATTTTAATTTTGTGGGTTCTCAATCCATGATTATGTTTTAACGTGCTATGTTTGAACATCTTCCCAGAACCACCCCCATGTTTTGAAATCCTAACATGTAGGACATGGGATGAAATGAACAAGGCCCGGGCCACACCAAATTATGTTTTCTTTGTGGATAAAAATTTAAGTCGATAGAAAGGTGGTTTTTAGACATTTACTGTGAAGATAATGGCCCACAAAGACCGCAGAAGCAGGCAGTGTGAAGAACAGACCATCGGAGAGCGTCCCATGGTCCGTAAAATATTTTGACGGTGCACCAATGATAGACTTGTGCTAGAAAACATAATAGAAGACTATTGGTCTTGCTAGAAGCTATGTGGAGTGGCTCACCCCAGAGGTGTGTCGAGGAGGTGGAAGTCACGACCGATGTGGGTCGCGGTGCTGGTGACCCGGAGCACCAACCTAGCACCGTGTTGACGGGTCAAACCCACAGAATCAGTCTGTGGGTGATGTGGATGGGGCACCGATGTCCAGGACACCAAGGCAAGGTTTTAACCCTAGTTTCATGAGCAAAATAGGATAGAGGCCCCACTGATGAACCACAGAGAATGCATGGAGTTGGACTTAGTGACCGGTTGTGTCGGATCCTGACACACACCACCAGCACCCATCCAGTAGGACGAGATCTAGATGGTGGGATGCACCCCTAGACACCATGCTAGAACAATTCCAATGGTTCCTACCCATGCCAAGTGGTCCAGACCCATGCCAGCATATTGGACTTGTGCCCTTAGGATTGGTCCAGAAGATATTGGGTCATCGTGCGACCATGCGAGCTGGACTCCGGAACAAACTAGGTTGGTCCCAACAAGGTCCATTGGGACGGGCCAATCAAATTAATCAACGGTATGTGGGACCACCAGGCCAGGATGGTCAGGGTGATCTGATCTGGTTATAGTGGGACCTAATGGATCCAGCCTCGGATTAATAAAAAAAATATCTTATAGACCATGTGACCATTTGATTGCCCATATATTGAGTTGGAACCCTAACAACCATTTAGTTTTTCATATATAGCCCCAACCTTAATAAATACATAATATTGAATTATGATAATAATTCACATTGAGGATAATTTCAGTTTTGGAGTATTTGATAATTAGGCCTTAATTATTACATTAAATTTTAAAAATTTCAATGTAGATACATAAACTCTATCCAATTTTTTTCAGAACAATAAATCACCTTAAATAATACTAGAGCTCGTTTCTTGATATTAACCTTCTTGAATTATTCTTTTCCTTTACCCTATCAAATAATCTATGATTTTTTTTTCAAAACATGGGTTGAGCATAAAAATATCGGTAAGAGATATAAAACAGGGAAAGTAAACATTTTTCCACAAATACATACAAATAAATGAAAGCAAACATATCAGTATTTAACATACTACAAAAAATCATAGGTTTTATTTATAATACATGGAAATCATAAATCATAAAAGAAAATTTTGGAATCCATAACATACTTACATTTTAACATTAACAGCAATGTAGGGAGTTGTATTTAAAATACCCATCATAGTATATTCCCTAAACATCATAGGAGAAACAATTATGTTTATCATTGTAATGTTACACAATGCCTTGGATGGCTATATAGAGATCACCAGCACTAGGATTATCATTGAACCACCTGTACACATAATAAATATCCAAGAACCATATCATATTCATAATAAATAAAACAAACATAAAAGAAAAGTTAACATTTCCACATATCAATAACAATATATCCTTTAAATGTATTGAAAAAACCAATCTATTTTTAAAAAAAAATTCAATACCAAAATACATAAAAGGCTATATGATATTTTTTCCTTTAAAAAATATCACGTTTTGGTAAAGAATCCAAATATCAAAAAATGCTCATGGCAGTCGAAATGTCATTGTAACCACATATGTTAAAAGGAAAAATTTTCATTGACATTTAGTAAAACACTGCATAAAAAAGATTGTATTTGAATGAAATAAATATTAAATGGGGTTTATACACCATCAAAAAAGTCATGTATAAATCAAAATATGCCCTAATTAAAAGATATTGATACAAAGTACCGTACAAAAATTTGGAAGTCTAACAACCTTACATTAAAATTTAGAAAATGTGTTGAGGAGAGAGATAAGGGTCTCTCAAAAATTGGCAACAAATTGTATATAAATAAATATATATAAAAACATATCCCAACATAATAAAATTTAAATTAAAAGAATAACATAAATAATTCATTCACTAAAAGATGAGGGTGATGGGTCCCTTTAAAAAGATCATTTTGTAAATAAAATATATCGATTATCTATATTAACTATAATTAAACATAAATAAATTGTAAATTAAAGATATTATAGTAAATTTTATTTTTCACATAATCCTAACATGACATAATCAAAAAGTATTATTTTAAACCAAAAATTTGAAATTGGGTTAAGGAGTTCCCTTACAAAGATCATATCATTACGTTAAGGATAAATTAATGACATAATTAAGTGAGAAAAAATAAAATACACCCAATAATAGTTAATAATGTTGGGTCGGAAGAAACGAGGAAATGATGGCAAGAGGGGGGGTGAATTGCCTTTTAAAACATGATTAACAAATTAAAAATCAATGTATAAATGCAGCGGAAATAAAGAGGCAAGACACACAAAATTGATAACGGAGTTCGGCCAAAAACCCGGCCTACGTCTCCGCTCCCAACTCAACCGTTGAGAGATTCCTACCGCTTGCTTTTCAATGGTTTTAGCAAGAAACCCACTAGGCTTTGAGGTAGCACTAGGACCTATTACAGCTTGCTTTTTGTGGTTTAGCAAGAACCCACTTGCTTTTGATGGTTTAGCAAGAACCCACTAGCCTTTTTAACGGGTGAAGGCTAGCTCACCGAAAACTCAAGCCTTTTAAAAGTAAAGGCTTGACTAACCTCTTCACACCTTAATGGTGGTGTGAGAACCCAAAAGAAAGGGGGATGAGAAAGAGTTTGGGGTTTGTAGGCACAAACCCAATTTTAAAGCTCAAAATAAATATACAATAAAAACCGTAATTAGGAGAAGCCTTGGGCGCCTTTGATGATTGGAGATGTTGAAGGCTGCTTCCAAGCTTCTTTGAAGGAGCTCCTTGGATATGGAAGTTGTTGGAGCACTTGGGGTTCCCTTGGTGGAAGTCGCTGGAGGTTGGCCAATTGATGAAAAATATGTACGTGGGCTTCACAAGAGTTTCGGTAATGTTCCTTAGGCTTCTGGGGGATAAAGGTCCTTTATTTATAGAGGGGGAACCCTCATATGGCCGTTGGAGGCCTTTGGAGCCGTTGGAAAGGCTTTCGGAGCCGTTGGGAGGCAAGTGGAGCAGCCTGGTCAAAGCTCCAACGGCTAGTTTGACTGGATCCACCGGCTGGCCGGTACAGTCCCACCCGCTGGCCGGTGTGTGCAAAAAGGCATAGGATTCTTGTCCAGGGGCCACCGGCTGGCCGGTACATCTCCACCGGCTGGCCGGTGCCTTGGTAGAGAAGAAGAGTCTTGATCCAGGCTCTACCGGTCGACCGGTGAGGAGCCACCGGCTGGCCGGTGGCAAGACAGTAGCAAACACTATTTGGGCTGGGTGCCACAGGTCGACCGGTGACAGAGCCACCGGTCGACCGGTGGAACCTGGCAGTGGGCAATCCCTCTGCCAGTTCCACCGGCTGGCCGGTGCTATCACACCGGTTGGCCGGTGGACTGAATTTCAGTCCATTTGATGTCCATTCTTGGGCCAACTTCTTGGCAACCTTGTGCCTTTCAATCAAAAACACTTCAAACAATGTTAGATAAACATGAAAGTGATTGTGATCATGAAAATTAAACCACGAGGGGATACGAGAGGTACAACAATCTCCCCCTATTTTGATGATCACAATCACCAAACAATCAAAGTAAAATACTGAAATTAAAGACATTCTTAAAGGATAATTTGAAAATAAATCAAAGCATGGTAGAGAAGACTCTCCCCCAATCAATCAAGGAATTTCTCCCCCTTTGTGATTATCAAAATAGAATGGGGCATAAAACTTGATTGAGGGAAGAGAGATTTGAAACACAAGATTTGAGATTTGAAAATCAATTGAGATTTTTGAAATTGAAATGAAAATTTGAATAACAGTTTGAATTGAAAGTTTTGAATCAAAAACCAATTGAGATTTGAAATTTGAAACCAAATGAAATTTTTGAAATTGAGAGTTTTGAATCAAAAATGAATTGAAAATATAAATTGAAAAATGAATCGAAAATTTGATACCAAGAGTTGAAATTAAAGGTTTGAAATGAAAATTTTGAAATTGAAATCAAAAGGGGCTAAACGATCCTAACTCCCCCTAAATAAAAACAATAAATCACCGGGGAAAGGAAATAAATTTTGGCCCGGAGAGACTCGCAAGAAGGGATTTTTCAATCCAAACTTGTCTCATGGCGGGTCTTCTCCTATAGAATTCATCGGAAAAGAAAATAGATTTGGGTTGACCGTACCGGACATTTTTGCAATCACACTCATAAATGAGGTGCCCGAGTTTTTTACAATAATTGCAAAATTTAAATTGGGAGCTCCCCCTTACAAAAATAGTAGGTGCATGGGAGGAGGAGGCTTGGTTGGTATAGCCAAGTCCTTGGGTGGTTCTTGAAATTCGCTGGGAACCAAGCAATTTTGAAAGATTTTGTTCCCCTTGGGTGAATTTGGCTAGGGATTCTCTAAGGTCCTTGATGGTTGATTCCAAAGAATCAACATTTGGGAAATTTTGGATTTTTAGGGAGAGTTCCTCCTTTTCTTTGAGAAGTTGTTCTTTTTCGGAGGAGAGTTTTTTGAAAGACTTTTTTAAAGAAACAAATTTTGATGAAAGCTCATGAAAACCATTTTCAAGTTGGTCTCTAGCATGTGAGAGTTCTTCATAAGATAGATGATTAAAAGAATTTGAAGAACTAGAGGAAGAGGAAGAAGAGTCGGAAGTTGATACCTCATGATTTGCCATTAGGCATTTTGTACCTTGGTCGCTCGAGGAGAAGG
This sequence comes from Viscum album, assembly GCA_963277665.1. Lineage (NCBI taxonomy): Eukaryota > Viridiplantae > Streptophyta > Magnoliopsida > Santalales > Viscaceae > Viscum > Viscum album. Next base: position 1,333,860,281 of record OY728161.1, on the reverse strand, counting down.
AGGAGAATGAAGAGGTGGAGCTATCACTCCATGTTGCTTTTGAAGCCTTCTTCTTCTCCTTTTTCTTGGACCTTTTCTTGTGACGTGGGCAAGCGGGTACGGATTTTGCCTCGGGTTCTTGCTTTCGAGTGGGTTCTTGCTTTTGAGCCATGCTAGTACCTTCATGGGTTCGCTCTAAACATTTCCAAATATCATGTGAAGATGTGCAAGAAGAAATATGATCAAAAACATTTCTATCTAAACCGCAATGAAGAGCATTCATGGCTTTTCCATCAAGCTCAAAATTTGCAATGTCGGCGGGGGTCCATTGAGATTCATCTTTACTAGAGAGAGTATAACCATGCATGACAATTTTAAAAATAGGATAGCCAATACTTTTAAGAAAAGTGGTCATGCGGGTTTTCCAAAAAGAATAATCGGCTCCATCAAAGAATGGAGCACGATCCAAAGAATGTCCTTCGGGGGATTGAGAGGAAGAAGCGGTAGAAGCCATCAAAAAAAAATAGGATCTTTAATTTGAAACCGGTGAGGGAATTACTCAAACACGTCCTCTGATACCAATTGTTGGGTCGGAAGAAACGAGGAAATGATGGCAAGAGGGGGGGTGAATTGCCTTTTAAAACATGATTAACAAATTAAAAATCAAAGTATAAATGCAGCGGAAATAAAGAGGCAAGACACACAAAATTGATAACGGAGTTCGGCCAAAAACCCGGCCTACGTCTCCGCTCCCAACTCAACCGTTGAGAGATTCCTACCGCTTGCTTTTCAATGGTTTTAGCAAGAAACCCACTAGGCTTTGAGGTAGCACTAGGACCTATTACAGCTTGCTTTTTGTGGTTTAGCAAGAACCCACTTGCTTTTGATGGTTTAGCAAGAACCCACTAGCCTTTTTAACGGGTGAAGGCTAGCTCACCGAAAACTCAAGCCTTTTAAAAGGAAAGGCTTGACTAACCTCTTCACACCTTAATGGTGGTGTGAGAACCCAAAAGAAAGGGGGATGAGAAAGAGTTTGGGGTTTGTAGGCACAAACCCAATTTTAAAGCTCAAAATAAATATACAATAAAAACCGTAATTAGGAGAAGCCTTGGGCGCCTTTGATGATTGGAGATGTTGAAGGCTGCTTCCAAGCTTCATTGAAGGAGCTCCTTGGATATGGAAGTTGTTGGAGCACTTGGGGTTCCCTTGGTGGAAGTCGCCGGAGGTTGGCCAATTGATGCAAAATATGTCCGTGGGCTTCACAAGAGTTTCGGTAATGTTCCTTAGGCTTCCGGGGGATCAAGGTCCTTTATTTATAGAGGGGGAACCCTCATATGGCCGTTGGAGGCCTTTGGAGCCGTTGGAAAGGCTTTCGGAGCCGTTGGGAGGCAAGTGGAGCAGCCTGGTCAAAGCTCCAACGGCTAGTTTGACTGGATCCACCGGCTGGCCGGTACAGTCCCACCGGCTGGCCGGTGTGTGCAAAAAGGCATAGGATTCTTGTCCAGGGGCCACCGGCTGGCCGGTACATCTCCACCAGCTGGCCGGTGCCTTGGTAGAGAAGAAGAGTCTTGATCCAGGCTCTACCGGTCGACCGGTGAGGAGCCACCGGCTGGCCGGTGGCAAGACAGTAGCAAACACTATTTGGGCTGGGTGCCACAGGTCGACCGGTGACAGAGCCACCGGTCGACCGGTGGAACCTGGCAGTGGGCAATCCCTCTGCCAGTTCCACCGGCTGGCCGGTGCTATCACACCGGTTGGCCGGTGGACTGAATTTCAGTCCATTTGATGTCCATTCTTGGGCCAACTTCTTGGCAACCTTGTGCCTTTCAATCAAAAACACTTCAAACAATGTTAGATAAACATGAAAGTGATTGTGATCATGAAAATTAAACCACGAGGGGATACGAGAGGTACAACAAATAATATGTGTAAAAAAATAATATTTCATTCACACATATTCATAGAACAACATAATCAAGAAGTATAAGTTCATCCTGATTAATGGAAATTTGGTTAAGAATTTCTCTTACATCATGTTTTACATGACTCGTTCATTCTTTAATATCCTAAATAATAAAATGAAGTTTATTTTTACAATATTAACAACATTTTTTCAATTTTATTGTTATTTTTATATCACTTGTAACTATTCTATAGCAATTATTAATTATATGAGTTCATATCACGAAAATTGGTTGATGTTCAGAACTAGAGTAAAAATTAACCTTGTTATAATCACAAATTGTCGATGTGGTCCAACGTAAATTATATCCATAATGATATCCATGATTAATATATCATATATAACATATATTTCCAGTATATTTTTATTTATAATATTCTATAACATTCGAACATAATAAATAAAATTCCCCATTCATGGAGACGGTAAAACGAACGTACGCATAAACAACAATTTCATGTCTTTGTCATTTTTAAAGGATTGAAAACCATAGGATAAAAAGGTATATTATAATTCGAGTATAAAATATATGTTATATATTATTTATATTATAATAAATTCTATCCTTTAATCATTCCATGTATATAATGAACGAGTCATATCCTATTGAGGGGGTCGTAGTCTGCCCTTTCTCAAATGAAATTATCATATTTATTTCTTATGGGAAGCATAATGGTATTATTTAAATGAAACATAAAAAAGATTAAGGATAAAATAAATATCATATATAAATATACTTCCATCATAATCAACACCATGAGATGCATTTATAGGTACTTACACCATCATCATTTCGTGATGCAGTTGGTTTTTTTCCACATAACCATTATGTTTGTATCCATTAGATAGAGGTGTGTGGAGTTGTGTTATAATAATTATCATAAAAAATACCTTGTATTTTTAGTATATTATTGTTTTTATGTAAAAAATAATAATAAAATCATAAGGTGTTGATAATGAAAACAAAAAAATAATGTTAGAGAAGATGTTACCTTTAAATTGGGTAACTCGAAATGATATGAACCCAAAGGATTTATTGAATTGGCTTATTCTCCATGTAATGATTCTAGATGGATTAGAGGGATGGTGGTAGATTATTCGAGCATCCTTTTTATGAGAAAAAGCGATTGAGAGGTGTGAGTAATGGGTTAGAGGTGGTGTCCTTATAAAAGGGGGTGGGCTTTATAAGAAAGTTTGAACATATTATTTTATTATAAAGTGATTTTCGGTTTCAAAATGTCAAATAATTATTTAATTAAAATATAGGGTGCATATATGTAGATATAAAATCATAAAATTTAAAATTACAAAAGTTTTTTTATATTTTTTAATCTTTAACTTTTTTTGTTCAACCCTTGGTTAACTTGTTTAATTTTTACCACGGCCTCTTACATATTATTAGTATATAGTGAATATATTTAATTTCAATTTCCATGAGACAAAAAATGTAACATTTATGACATTATTTAATTCATTTTTTTGAATCTTATATTTTTTGTATTTTTTATCTATAATAAAATATCAATTTTTTTAAAAACTTATTTAGGTGAATTTATAAATTAATCATATCAAGACTATAACAAAAATCAATAATAACATGATTCATTCGATAAAAATACATTAATTGAATTATGAAAACTCATTATTATCCTTAAAATTCGTGTATGGCATAAAATGTTTCAATATAAATTTATTTTTATATTTATAATATCATTTATTTGATTATTTTATTAATGAAGCAATTATAGAATCAACGTTGTGTCATAATTAAATTTATTTAATTAATTTAAAAAATTTATAAATAAATTAAAATGATTTAAGAAATATTGTAAATATTCAAATCATTTTTATAGTTCAGGAGATCATATATATAACTCCATATAATTGTTTTACAAAAAGATATATGTTTACATTACTTTAGTCATTACATTAGATTAATTAATATAGAATGCCAATAAAACACCCAAGTGGCTCTATGGGGTCCCATTAATCTACAAAATGATTCCCACAGTTGTAAATATCTCATCTAATAATATTTGGACTACTGGAAGGGTAATTTAATATTATTATAATATTATTTTTCACACTAATTAACCAGATTTACCATTTAACCACGATAAATATAATATTTGATGATGTAAATATTCATAATGTCTTAAAATATAAGTTACCAATTTACAAAATTTGGATTTACTGAATCTAAATATGGAATCCATTTTTTCAAATTTAAAATAGAGAAAAGGAATAAATTAATTTAAAATTAATTCTCGTTGTCAAACCTAAAAAGGGTGTTTTTATGAAATGATACCTACCAAAAGACTAAACTTTTCTTATGTCCAATTGAAGAGTGAGATTACTTCCAATTACAATAATTTGATTAAATGATACAAATATAATCTAATTACCCTTTGAAAAAATTAAAAAAACCATATATATATATAAATAAATTAGATGAAAAAGTAGTTTTGAATTAAAATGCGTCATTTTTCAACAATCATTATAAAAGATTACTTTATCAGAAAAATCCCAAAAATTTACCCAAAGTAAATTTGTATGACCCAATTATAAAGAATAATTTTCTTTTGACAAATAGAAATATAAATCTGAAAAGAACTATATTTAATAAGTGTTCTCCAAGAAATGGTGGTAAATTAACCTTTTATAGAATATTTGAGTATTTATGCCTGAAATTGGATTCATTATCATTCTATTCATCTTAAATTTATTAGATAAATGTAAAAATATTTAACAAAAATGTCTAAAAATATTATAGAAATTTATGTTAATTTCTTCTAATAAAATGTCTAGGATCTAAATACCATTTAAAATAATATTGTTATTATAATATTTTTCAGAATTACTCAATGTTCTGTGCAACATAATATTTCAAAAAACCTCATTTGTGCGTGTTGAGTAATCTATCAGACATAGAATCCTCTTTAAATTAAAATTAATATTTAAATAAAAATTATTAATAAATATGAAAATGCCATATTCTTTATTTACCTAGGATGTTACATCCTTTCCCACATTTAGAAATCGCGTCCTCACCATTTTAAAATTGGGCTTAGAAATATCATGGATAGTCCCACATAGAATAAAGATTCAATAAAACTATCACTTTAAAATAAAAAAATAAAAGTAAATAGTTCACCCGAGATTACCCATACTTGGATTCCATGAAAACATGGATATGGAAGAGAAAATAACCATCAATTTCTTATATAAAGTGATATATAACATGATTATGAGAATGCTATCCACCAGAGAATCATAAACATGTTATTATTTAAATAGTCTTCGATTCCCCAGTTTGAAAATTTAACAGATAATGTTTTGATTTTTTAGTTACTCTTCATAAATTTGAGGAATTTATTTATGATCCTTACTAAAAACATTATGATACATTCTTACCAGTCATGTATACTTTCATACATTACAAAATTCATACCACAAAATCACATTTTCTGTAATGTATGATTATTCAAACTATCATGGTAACATCAAAAGTTCTAGAATCAACATCAAGATTATCACATAATCCAGAAAATATTAACTATACATTTACAATGTCTTTAGACATTAATGAAAAAAAAATTGTTAGTACAGGATCAGATAAACCCAAAAAAGAATAATCCTTTTTAAAAATGAATACTACTCTTAATCTCTATAATTCTACAAACAATACCCAAAGATCAAGATATACCATTAAATAAACAATTGTCCTTAAATTACATGAATATAATCCAAAAAAATATTGAAACCCAAAATTCAGATGGATTTTATCATATAGTCTTCCAAAAAATGATAAATTTTATCACAAAATAACATCAGCTATAATTGAAGTATCATAATGTAAGGTAATTAACCTAATCACATAATATCTATTATAGGTAAATCATTTACCTAAATATAACAAATCTCTATATGTCCAAAAAAACACATATTCTTCAAAAATATTTTTTCATCTATTACTACACAAACAAAAATCCGATAGAATTCTATTTTTCTTAGTAATATATTGTTTCCCAAATAGAGAACGTCTTATAAAATGTCATTTATCACATAATCACCAAATCATTTTCCAATACAACAGATGTCAATTTGATAAAAAAATATTTTCCCAATATATACTTATTGTTTATCCATAAAATCTTTTATCTAAAAAGAATAAGATATACTAACCAGGTACGTCACGTATACCAGTAGTAGGAAATGCTCCCTTTTACACCCTTCTATTGGGGTTTGATTCCGGTGACCATGCCAAACACGATGGGTTTTATCCCATCTTATGGGTCTTTGATTTTTGTAAAATTGAAAAATAACCCTAACATGTTTTAACCTAATATTTTTCTTATAACATTAATTTTTGTCTCAATACATTAAAACCTCAAAAACTTATATATTTCCAATTATTCACCTCCATATGATAAAATAAAAAAATTCCCTATAGAAATAACATCATAAAATGATCATAGTGTCCATAAGGTTTCTTCATCATCATGTTCACATTGGTAGAGTTCCATGGAATGCAACAATGATTTAGGAATCCTTTAAAATCATATGATACATTAATCCAAATACACCTTGTACAGCATGGGTCATATTAGTGTTCAATGAAAAATAGCTTCATAATATAATCATATATGACATATAATTTCTAAACATATTATAAAACAATATTTTATAAAATGGTCGGACATAATTTGAGTTGAACCATTCAATAAATAGTTAATTTTAAAATACCAAAAGTGAGTTTTGAGAGACTATATTGTAAAAGAAAATATAAATAGGTTGTCTGATGGTATCCTTATTCATCACCTTTTTCAAAATCTTCATAAGCTTCATAATCATGTTTTATGGTAAAATATTTTAAAATTCCATTATAATATTTACAATTCTAGAAAATATATGAATATTGTAAAAATAGGATTTGATTAAATACATCCCATGATCCACATTGATATCTAGGTATAGTGGTGGTGTTTGATATATCAAATAACTATTTTCTATTGATTTATTTGATAGATAATGTTTCACAATATCCCGAAGAAGAATTTGAAATAATTATTGCAAGACTGTCATTAGGGAGTGATAGAAATGATGTTTGAGATCCGCCTCCTTCCATTTTTAACAGACATTCCATGATCTAAAAAAGTTATAAAATAATTATTTAACAAAAATGATAGACATAGGGACTAACCATGTGTTTAACGAAAAATCGTAATACCTAATGTTGTCTAAAACGATCTCCAATACCAACTATAAATCTACAACCATAAACCTAAGAAAATCACTAATTATGTTAATAAGTCACATAGAATATCTTTTCAGGTATAGAGTTTTATACAATTGTTCTCTAACTATTACATTAAATTTAAAAAATTTCAACGTACAGACATCCACTATATCAAAAATTTTCACAATAATTAAACTCCTTAAATAAAAAAATATTTCTTTTCTTGATATAAATCTTCTGGATTTTTTCTTTCTTTTACCGTTCCATATACCTTGTGAAAAAAAATTCAAAAACATGGTATGAGTGGTAATAGTTCAGTATGGGTTATAAAACAAAAAAATAAATAATTAGTCCACAAATACATAAAAATAAATGGAATCATACTTTTCAACAATTAATATACTACACAAAATCATAGGATTTATGAATAACACAAGGAAATCAAAAATTATAATTGTATGATTTGGTATCCCTAACATACTTACATTGTAGCTTTCACAACTATGTATGGAGAAACATTTGGAATACCTATCATGGTATATTACTTAAATCTATTAAAAGAAACATTTATGTTTACCTCGTCAATATTACCCAATGCATTGGAGAGCTATATCAGGCTCACTGACCATAAGTTTATCCTGAAACAACCCATATATATAAATAATACCCATGATCCATATCATAATCATAACACGTAAAACAAACATAATGGAAAGATAAAATTTCATAATTTCAATCATAATATATCATTTAAATATATTGAAATAACCAATCCATTATGAAATAAATTTTAAAGAAAAAAATGAGTAAAAGAGTAAATGATAGTTTTTTTATTTTTTAAAACATTACATATTGTTAAGGAATCCAAATATCAAATAACTCTCATGGTGGCCAAACACTCATTGTCACTACTTACGTTAAAAAAGAACATTCCCTTTGTCGTTATTTAAAATGTTACATAGAAAAATATTACATTTGTCTAAATGAAATGTAAAATGGATTTATAAACCGTATAAAATAATGTCTTATATAAATCAAAATATTCCTTAATGAAAATAAATGTTGAGAAAGTCCCTTATGAAATTTGGGAAGCATGAATTCTTTAAAATAAAATTCTGAAAAATAGTCGATTTGAGAGATAAGGGTCTCTCATAAAATTGAAAAAAAATTTCTAAAAAATTAAATATAAAATCATATCCCAGAATAATTAAATGAAAATTAAAATTCATGACATAAAAAATTATATTACAAAAAAATAGGGTGAAATGTTCACTTAAAAAGACAGGTTTGTGAATAAAATATAAAGCTTATGTGAATTCACAATAAGTACAAGGTGACTTATCCCCAACACCTTTCCAAATTTCAAGTTCTATGAACAGTGTTTCCAGAATGGCAACCTTATAACAGTAGCCTTATAATGGTAGTCTTGAATAGTGTTTCCAAAACGGTAACCTTCTAACTGTAGCCTTATAACTGTAGTCTTGAATAGTGTTTCCCGAACGGTAGCCTTCTAATGGTAACCTTATAACGGTAGGCTTGAACAGTGTTTCCAGAAAAGTAGCCTTCTAATGATAGCCTTATAACGGTAGGGTTGAATAGTGTTTACAGAACGGTAACCTTCTAATGGTAGCCTTATAACGGTAGGCTTGAACAGTGTTTCCAGAACGGTAACCTTCTAACAGTAGCCTTATAATGGTGGGCTTGAACAGTGTTTCCAGAACGGTATCCTTCTAACGGTAACCTTCTAACGGTAGGCTTGAACAGTGTTTCCAGAACAGTAACCTTCTAACGGTAACCTTATAACGGTAGGCTTGAATAGTGTTTCCAAAATGGTAACCTTCTAACGGTGACCTTATAGCGGTAGGTTTGAACAGTGTTTCCAGAATGGTAACCTTCTAACAGTGACCTTCTAACGGTGGACTTGAATAGTGTTTCCAGCTTCCTACAATTTTTCACCTTTTACGTTTCCTTTGACTTAAAATAGAATTAAAACCATATTTAAAGTACTCTTAAGGCCGAATAAAATGCCGTAAGTCTTATATTAATTATTCCTATGGCACAGGATGTTTTTACATGGTCAAACCGCGTGGGTTAATGTGATCCATTTTTAATGGAGAATTAACCGAATCTTAAACAGTCGCTTCGTTAAATCTTGAAAAAGGAACCAGATATCATTATCCCTTGTTCTTCCTCCTTGTTCTCTGCTAAGAGACACTAAAACCTTTCAATCATTCCCGAAGGAGTTTCAAAATCAAATCATAATCCTCCGATTGGTTCTGATCTAGATTTGGATGTAACCGAGCGGTATCGATCAATCATCGATATAAGGTATGTTGTATCATCGTTCTATTGGGGATAATCATCTCTTGTTTCTCCCTTCCATATTATTCCATGTAACATCCAAGATTCTATTGGGTTTTCTTGGGGTTGGTTGGTACTACCGTACAGTGGCATCCTTTGGTGGATACAGTTGTCATCAGAGGAGGATTGTGACCCATTGTATGGATAAAGGATGTCGTGAACTCTTCAAGGTAGGGGAATCATGGCTTCTCTAATTGTATATGTGCAATCGTAGAATTAGCATGATTTATCCCTTTGGATCACAATGAAATTTACCTAATTAAATACTTGAACCGGATTAAAATAATTGGTTGATCGCATGTTGTTGCTTTATACCGTGATAACGGTTTGCCTCATGTTTTGCTAGATAGAGTGATATTTATGTTTTCTTTGATTAGGTGTTTGTTCTTGATGGAAATTGAAAATGAACGTAAATCTGGAATTAATTGATAATTAATTGGCTAAAGATAAATAAGCATGTGAATGAATCTTATTGTTTCCATTATTGTAGTTTTTCTAATTTGATAATAATCCAATTGGCATAGTAAGCATGATAAATCATTTTGATAGCTTACTGATTTTTTTTATGAAATTGGAAGCTACAGATTGAATCTGTGAATTCCATATGAATTAAAGAATTTCTTGTTTGATAATTTCTAAAATGGTTCTGAGTTACCCTCTTGTGTGTTAAAGGGACAAGAGCCCATGGTTGTGATTGTTGTTTTCCTACTGCTTGTGTTGTGATGTGTCCCTGGAGTGGTTGTGTGATATGTGGATGCATGGAGGCCATGTGGTTGTGGCAGCGGATGACGCCTAGAGTGGAGAGATGCATCATTTTATGCATGTGGGTGTCGGGGAGGACACCAGGGGTGATGGAATGGGATGGATGTGGTAGTTGGATGCTTGTGGATTCATTGAATGTTTATCTACTTTGATTTTCCCCAATGCTCAAGGCATCTGGTATTGCTTACCCTTCTTCCGAAGGAGGCGAAGACGCATGGGGTATGCCACGTGCATTCCGTGTTTAGCCTCTCGAGGGGGAATGGGTATATGCTCTTTCTATGGAAGGCAATGACTCGACAGGTAGTATATCTACTCACCGTGTTGAGCCTCCTTCGTGTTTAGTAGCATAGGATGATTTTCTAGAATTCCTGGGAATATGGAAAAGTAATTTTGAAATGAAAGATTTATTAAATGGTGATAATCCACGGGGATGGAGATACTGGAATTTAAAGGTGATGTGAATCTTAAAAGGATTAGTTGATTTTGAATGTGATGACAATTTAGTTTAATGTGGAATTGTTCATGGTTAATTAATGTTTAAAGAATTAATTAACGTACAGTGGAACAGATAAAATGAGAATGGAGTAATATAATAAAGCTCTTCAAATGTTTGTGTGCTTATAGGATACCTTGTATTAGAAGTAGCAGCCTGGAGTCTGAGAGATGTTAGCTGCAGTTGTATCTAATACTTGGTAATGCCCATAGTGTGGATGTGAGATATATATATATTCTATACGTTTTGTGTTTTTATATGCTACTCTAACCTGTCGGTAAGGGAAACTGACACCACGAAGATTCTGATCCCTGGGGGGTATTTTCCCCAACATTTTGATGGGAGGTTGAATGGCTAACTACCCCCTTTGACCCCTCTCTCGTCTCTTGGTAAATTTTTTTATCATTGGCATAGTGGTTAGTTTTACCCATATATGTGTGTACATGTCTATAATTTCTTTGTGGTTATTTTGCACACATATATTCTGGATATACTATCCTATGGACTACTGTAGGTGTAACGTGTATAGGCTGTGATGGCTTGAGGATCCCTACTCGGTGTATGGGCTATAATGGCTTGAGGTATAATACCCGATGTATGATACACGTCATGCAGGCAGCGGTGGCTCCCGAAACATACCTAGTTACTTTTGGTTGTGAGGATGGTGTGGTGCTTCTCCTAGGTGTCTTCGGGCAAGCCTTGGTGGTCCACGAGGTGCAGATTGTGGAGCATATCCCAGGTATCTGTGGTAAAGACTTTGGAGAGAGATGCACAGGATGTATGTCATTTAGTAAATACGGAAAACCAGTGGGGAAGTAGTAGTGGGGTGCCCTTGATATTCTTTAATATAAGCTATATTCTTGTATTCGTTTCTTGGTGAGAGTAGCCATGGTGGGGTTGGGAACTTAGTATACCTGTTTATGCGACGAGTTAGTTTCACATGTTGTTCACTGGGATTTAGCATGCTTTATTTACTTTTTCATGGGATGCATGGGGAGGATCCTATTGAGTATACTATTATACACACCCTATGTATATATAAACTGTTTTTCAGGTCACTTGGAGCAGGTTGGAGATCAAGCTGGTTACTACTAGCTTGTGGTTGGAGGAGGAGCTGTCCGGGCTTGCGGTCACTGCCGTTTTACTTTCTTTTGGGTACGTTTAGTTTCCCCCTTTTAGTTGTAGTACTTTTGCATGAAATTTCATATGTGTACTTGGGTTTCATTTATATTTCAGTTTTGAGTTGGAGTTGATTGGTGTCTATCTTATCTCTCTCTTCATTATGTGTTCTCTTAGATGGTAATGCCTCCCATTTGTGTGTTTACTATACCCTCGGTGGTAGTCGCCAACTTGGGGCCTACTGGAGGTGGGACTTGGGGGTCATTATCTTCCTTCTCACATTTTCGGCCCATGAGGGCTACACTTTGTGGGGAGGGGTCGTGACAGAGTGGTATCAGAGCTCTGGTTGAGGGATAGGATGGAGTTTGGAGTTAGGCATAGGTGAGGTTGCATGGGACGGTAGGGAAACTGTGTTATTCATGTTTATCAAGTGAGGTAATCACTGGAGACCGGATGAGACATAGGTGTTTAGGTCCCCCTATGATCTGACGTACATACCTTTAAGTTCTTGATGGCTACTAAACAATGTGATACTGGTTGTAGGGTAGAGACCTAGGAAAGGATCATGCATCATTAATCATTGCACATGTGTTTGAATGGGTAGACCTTGGGATAGGTTAACCTAATTTTAATAAAAGAAAACAATTAATTTATTAATGTTGAGACTTCCATATTCTAGGCTTAGGAGCCCTAACAGTTTTTATTTTACATGTATGGCTCCAGGTCGACGTCCTCGTCAGGTTTGCGTAGAAGATGTCCAGCAGGCTGTTCCAGCGGATCATCGCTGGGTAGGGGTTGACGATGATGACACTTGTAGGAAGACACTCCGAGAGTTTCAGCGCCAGAGTCTACAGAAGAATGAGGGATTCGCTTTAGATGCAGTCACAGATGACTGGTTGGAGGAAGTCGAGATAGGCTTCAGTTCGATTCGTCCTTGGAAGGAACACTGGGTGTCCTTGGTTGTGACGATGCTGCGTGGAGCAGCGAGGCAGTGGTGGTTCTTGTTCCTCGGGGATCGTGAGGAGTCAGCGATCTCATGGTAGAATTTTCTTGACAGGTTTAGAGTCGAGTTTCTTTCTTTGACTGCGAAGGCATCCAGTTTCCAGGATCTTCTTACCCTTCGATAGGGGAGCTCGAGTGATCGAGATTTTGGAATCTGTTTCAGGAACCTTCTACGATATTCTTCAGACCTGTTACCAGATGAGGAGACCAGGGAGAGGCATTTCGATGAGGCTTTGCATCCTGAGATCCAGCTCTAGGTCACCCCATTTATGTTAATGGAATATCCTAAGGTGCTAGCGAGGGCAGAGGTTGTTGAGAGTACTTTAGCTAGGACCGGATCATCACGAGAGGGGAATCATCATGATTCCTCATGAGGCAATGTTGTGGTCCGGGGATCCTGGTTTTCAGGGCAGAAGAGTTTCCGTTCACCTGGGGGTAGGTCCTAGTCCTTCCCATCTCATTTCTCCAGAGGCAGCAAATATCATGCCTATTCCAAGAGATCAAGGTCTTGTTTTTTATTGTGGTGGTCATGGTCATCAGCAGCGAGAGTGCCCAACATTTCAGAGCAGTCATTGTGCACCGGGCGCTCCACTCCAGGTTCCTCCATTGTGGCAGTTCCAGCCGAGGCAGCAGCAGTAGGTTGCACCAGCTTTAGATCACCAGAGGGTAGATAGAGCATGCATGTGGTAGCTTCAGAGGGACGAGCGCGACCATGGTGGTGGTCGTCATCAGGGTCAGAGAGGTCGTGTAGGAGGTTGTGGTCAGCTTCATTCTCTAGATTTGCCGACCCCAGGAGAGCCAGATGTTTTTCGAGGTACCCTTTGCATGTTTTCTACCTTGGTGTATGCCTTGTTTGATTCAGGAGCAACACACTCCTTCATATCACCTACCCTTGTCCATGCTTTGAGACATGATGTAGAGAGGCTTCCAGTGCCCTTGGCGTTGACTACGCCCGTTGGAGGTCGAGCCGACTTGTTTGATGTATGTAGAGACATTGAGCTAGTGTTGGGGCAATGCAAATCTTGGGGAGATTTCTTATGTTTACGAATACAACAATATTATGTCATACTCGGAATGGATTGGATGTATTTGATGCAGGCTATTGCGGATTTATACATGAAGAAGGTCATTTTCTTTGATGTAGATGGAGAGAAAGTGGTATTTGTTGGTGAGCGAGATCCTCATATGGGTCATAGACGACTTCCATCCCTATCATCCATGATGGCTGAGATGATGCTGAGTTCTTCATAGGTTCAGCATGTTGACGTTTCCTCGGGTCGTAGAGGAGTACCCTGATGTCTTTCCAAAAGAGGTTGTAGCATTACCCCCACAATGAGAGTTCGATTTTGGGATCGAGCTACAGCCAAGAGCGTCTCCTATCTCTATGTCTCTGTATAGGATGGCCCATTCTGAGTTACTGGAGCTACGTATTCAGCTTCATGGTCTATTGTAGTGCGGTTTTGTTCGGCCAAGTGTGTCACCGTGGGGTGCACCCGTTTGGTTTGTGAAAAATGCGGATGACAATTTGCGGTTTTTTATCAATTATCATCTATTAAACAAAGTGAAAAAAAAAGAACCGATATCTTATCCCGCAGATTGATGGCATATTCGATCAACTGAAGGGTTCATGTTGGTTTTCAATGATCTAAATGGTGTCAGGATATCATCAGATGTGTTTAAAGGATGATGATATCCCAAAGACTGCTTTCGGTTGTCATCATAGGCATTTTGAGTTTGTTGTAATTCCATTCAGTGTGATGAATTCTCCAGCTGTTTTCATGGGGTTGATGAATGATGTGTTCCGTGAATTCCTGGACAAGTCTTTTGTGGTTTTCATCGACGACATCCTTGTGCTCTCCAAATCTGAAGAAGAGCATGCAGAGCATCTACGAGCCATTGTGGGAGTTCTTTTCCGACATCAGTTGTTTGGGAAGTTGTCGAAGTGAGAGTTTTGGGCTCGAGATGTTTGTTTCATGGGGCATGTTCTATCACAATAAAGAGTAGATGTGGATCCGTCAAAGATAGAAGCAGTGTTGTCTTGGGCAACCCCCAATACCGTGTTAGAGGTGCGAAGTTTCCTTGGTCTCACATGCTATTACAGGAGGTTTGTAGGCAATTTCTCCTGATTTGTGACTCATCTGACAGCTTTGACCCGGAAGGATCAATCGTTCATATCGACTGATCATTGTGAGGCAGCTTTGTAGTATCTAAAGGAGAAGTTGGTAAGTGCTGCAGTCCTTTGTCTTCTAGCGGAGGGAGTCCAGTTTGATGTTTTATGTGATGCTTCACATCTGGCGCTAGGATGTGTTCTCATGCAGTAGAGGTCAGTTGTTTCTTTTGGGTCTCGGCAGTTGCATCCCCATGAATGCAACTATGCCACCCATGATCTTGAGTTGGCAGCCATGGTGTTTACTCTGAAGTTGTGGAGACATTACCTCATTGGTGAGCACTTTGTGGTTTTTACCGATCATAAGAGTTTGAGGTATGTTTTCTCCCAACACGACTTGAACTTGCAGCAACGTCAGTGGATCGAGTTCTTGTAGGAATACGACTTTGAAATGTTGTATACAGCTAGAAAATGGAATGTTGTAGCTGATTTACTGAGCCGAATGTCACGTAATGATGTTAGGCGTGAATCTGGTGATTCCTGGAGAGTAATGGGGGAACTATCAACTTTGCAACATGATATGGGAGAAGTTTGGGGCAGAGGTTGTATTTTCCATATGACAGTGCAGTCATCCACGATGTAGAATGTGGAAGAGTCTCAGTTGGGAGATCTAAGGAATAAAGATTGGAGAGACATAGTTGTTTGTGGTGAGGCCCGTGATGGTTGGTCGGAGGATGAACAACACCAAGTCTTGTATCATAGAAGGATTTTTGTTCCCTTGGTGTTGCACGAGATGGTTCTCCGAGAGTTCCATAGTTCTCCCTTTGCAGTACATCCTGTTGTGACAAAGATGTACAGATCCTTGAGGAGTCAGTTTTGGTGGCCTGGGCTGAAGCGTGCGATTGTAGAGTGTGTGTCTTGGTGTTTAGTCTACCATAAGGTGAAAGACGAACGCCATGTTCCTAATGGTCTTCTCCAGCAATTAGATATTCCTCAATAGAAGTGGGAGGACATCTCAATGGACTTTGTTATAGGTTTACCTCGATTTCCGGGAAAAAATGATGCTATAAGGGTGGTAGTGGATCATTTAACAAAATCATCCCACTTCGTTGCGATCAAGGAGTCGAGCTCAGTGGATGTTTTGTCGAGGAAGTATCTAGAGGAGGAGGTGAGACTTCATGGAGTACCTAGGACGATAATTTCTGATCGAGATCCTCGTTTTACCTCCAGGGTGTTGAGAGGTCTCCAACATGCTTTTGGCTCTCAAATGTGACTTAGCACTGCTTTTCATCCTCAAACGTATGGTTCGACAGAGCGAACCATCCAGACTCTTGAAGACATGTTGCGCTCTTATGTTCTTGATTTTGGAGGTTCCTGGATGAAGCACTTACCCAGGGTAGAGTTCTCTTACAATAATATAGTTTTCACTCTACCATCGATACGGCGTTGTTTGATGCCTTGTATGGCCAGCCATGCTGTTCTCCATTGTGCTGGACTCGGGTCAAAGTGTCTGTAATTCTCGGACCAGAACTAGTGTAGAATACAACAATGATGGTCCAGGTGATTCTTGAGAGGATGAAGACTGTGCAAGATCGTCATAAATCATATGATGATAAAAAAGGAGACCCTTAGAGTGTAATGTTGGGGATTATGTGTTTCTGATGGTGACTCCCCGTTGTGGGCAGTGAAGGATTGGTCATGGAAGTAAGCTTTCTCCCAAGTTTGATGGGGCTTTTGAGGTGTTAGCTTGTGTTGGAGTTGTGGTGTATCGAGTAGCACACCACCCTCAGATGAGTCGGATACATGATCTTTTACATGCATCACAACTCCATCGTTATCTTCATGATGAATCTCATGTCATCGATTGGGGAGAGATCAATATTGATGATGATTCAACCTTTGAGGAGCGACCTGTGGATATACAAGACTACAAGGATAAGGTGTTGCATGGGTCTTCTATTCCCTTAGTTCGTGTCTTATGGTGACACGGTGGCATGGAGGAGAGTACATAGGAGTGTGAGTCACATATATGTGCTCAGTACCTAGAGTTGTTTAATGTTTAACTCCATTCATGAAATGATGATTCCTTTGTGGTTAGACCTTTCATGTTTTATTTATGTACCTTTGATGAGATGTTATGATTGAATTGTTTGGATATGGATTGTTTTTTCCCGTACTCTCAGATGTTGTAGTTTTTTTCCACCTTTCAAACAACTCATGGTGGTTTTCCCCTGAGAGGTATCTTATGGGGTGGTTGTTCGGACCCCTCTTTTCTTCTGGGTTGGTTTTAAATTCTTGAGGACAAGAATGTTTTGAGAGGTATCTAATGTTATTTCCTGGACCTCTCCGATCCATTACATTGTGAAACTGTGGGGTTGTAGGTGTTCTAGGAGGTCAAGGTGACTTATCCCCAACACGTTGCCAAATTTCAAGTTCTGTGAACTGTTTTTCCAGAACGGTAACCTTCTATCGGTAGCCTTATAACGGGTGGCTTGAACAGTGTCTCCAGAACAGTAACCTTCTTACAGTAGCCTTATAACGGTAGGATTGAAAATTGTTTCCAGAATGGTAACCTTCTAATGGTAACCTTATAACGGTAGGCTTGAACAGTGTTTCCAGAATGGTAACCTTCTAATGGTAGCCATATAACGATAGGCTTAAAAAGTGTTTCCAGAATGGTAACCTTCTAATGGTATCCTTATAATGGTAGGCTTGAACAGTGTTTCCAGAATGGTATCCTTCTAACGGTAGCCTTATAATGGTATACTTGAACAGTGTTTCCAGAACGGTAACCTACTAACGGTAACCTTATAACGGTAGGATTGAACAGTGTTTCCAAAACGGTAACCTTCTAACGGTAACCTTATAACGGTATGCTGGAACATTGTTTCCAGAATGGTAACCTTCTAATGGTGAACTTATGATGGTATACATGAACAGTGTTTCTAGAATGGTAACCTTCTAACGGTGACCTTCAAACTGTGGACTTGAACAGTGTTTCCAGCTTCCTACAGTTTCGACCCTTTGACGTTTCCATCGACGTAAAATACATTTAAAACCTTATTTTATGGACTCTTATGGCCGATTAAAATGCTGTAAATCCTATATTAATTATTCCTATGGCTCGGGATGTTTTTACTTGGTCAAACCGCATTGGTTAATGTGATCTATTTTTAATGGAGAATTAACCGGATCTTAAACTGTCGCCTTGTTAAATATTCAAAAAGGAACCAGATATCATTCTCCCTTGTTCTTCCTCCTTGTTCTCGGCTAAGAGACACTAGAACATTTCAATCATTCTCTTAGGAGTTTCACAATCAAATCATAATCCTCTTATTGGTTCCCCTCTATTTTTGGATGCAACCGAGATGTATCGATCAATCTTCAATATAAGGTATGTTGTATCATCGTTTTTTAAGGGAACATCTTCTCTTGTTTCTCCATTACATTTTATACCAAGTAATTTCCATGATTCTAATGGGTTTTCATGAGGATGGTTGGTACTTCTGTACAGTGGCATCCTTTGGTGGATGCAGTTGTCGTGAGAGGAAGATTGTGACCCGTTGTGTGGATAAAGGACGTCAAGAACTCTTCGAGGTAGGGGATTCATGGCTTCTCTAATTGTATATGTGAAATCATAGAATTAGCATGATTTATCCCTTTGGATCACAATTAAATTGACCTAATTAAATACTTGAACAAGATTAAAATAATTGGTTGATTGCATATTGTTGCTTTGTACAGTGATAACGGTTTGCCTCATGTTTTGCTAGATAGAGTGATATCTATGTTTTCTTTGATTAGTTGTTCGTTCATGATGGAAATTGATAAATAACGTAAAGCCTAAATTAATTGATAATTAATTTTCAAAAGATAAAGATGCATGTGAATGAATCTGATTGTTTCCATTATTGTAGTTGTTCTAATTTGATGATAATAAAATTGGCATAGTAAGCATGTTAAATCTTTGTGAGAGCTTACTGATTAGTTTTTCTGAAATTGGAACCTACGGATTGAATCTGTTAATTCAATATGGATTAAAGAATCGCTTTTTTGATAATTTCAAAAAGGGTTCTCAGTTACCCTCTTGTTTGTTAATGGGCCAAGAGCCCATGGTTTTAATTGTTTTATTCCTGTTGCATGTGATGTTATGTGACCCTGGAGGGGTGTTGTCATATTTGGAGGCATGGAGGCCTTGTGGTTATGGCAGCGGATGATGCCTAGAGTGGTGAGATGCATTAGGTTATGCATATGGATATCAGGGAGGACACTAGGGGTGATGGAATGGGATGGATGTGGTTGCTGGATGCTTGTGGATTGTTTGAACGTTTATCTGCTTTGCTTTTCCCCACTACTCAAGGCATCTGGTCTTGCTTACCCTTCTTCTGATGGAGGCTAAGATGCATGGGGTATGCCACGTGCTTTCCGTATTTAGCCTCTCGAGGGGTAATGGGTCTATGCACTTTCTATAGGCAGCAAAGACTCGACGGGTAGTATATCTACTCACTGTGTTGAGCCTCCTTTGTGTTTAGTAGCATATGATGATTTTCAAGAATGCCTTTGAATATGGGAAAATAATTATGAAATGAAAGCTTGATTAAATGCTTATAATTCATAGGGATGGAGATACAGAAATTTAAAGGTGATGTGAATATTAAAAAGAGTAGTTTTTTTTTGAATTTGATGACAATTCAGTTTAATGTTGAAATTTTCATGGTTAATTTATGTTTAAAAAATTAATTAACGTAAAGTGGAACTGATAAAATGAGAATGGAGTAATTTAATAAAGCTCTTCAAATGTTTGTGTGCTTATAGGATACCTAGTCTTAGAAGTAGCATATTGGAGTCTGAGAGACGTTAGCTGCAGTTGTATCTAAGACTAGGTAATGCTCATAGTGTGGATGTGAGTTATATATATATTCTGTATGTTTTGTGTTTCTATACGCTACTCCACCCTGTCGGTAAGGGAAATTGACACCCTGGGGATTCTGAGCCCTGGGTGGTATTTTCCCCAACATTCTTATGGGAGGTTGAATGGCTAACTACCCCCTTTGACCCGGCTCTCTTCTCTTGGTAGATCTTTGTGTTGGTAGGCATAGTTGTTAGTTTTACCCATATATGTGTGTAGAGGGATATAATGTCTTGTGGTTATTTCACACCCTTATATTCTGGATATAGTAACCTATGGACTACTATAGGTGTAACATGTATTTTTTGTGATGTCTTGAGGATCCATACTCGGTGTATGGGCTATAATGGCCTGAGGTATAATACCAGATGTATGATACACGTTATGCGGGATGTGGTGGCTCCTGGAACAAACCTGGTTACTTTTGGTTTTGAGGATGGTGTGGTGCTTCACCCAGGTGTCTGCGGGCAAGCCTTTGTGGTGCACGAGGTGCAGATTGTGGAGCTTAGCCCAGGTGTCTGCAGGAAAGCTTTGGAGGGAAATGCATAGGACGTATGTCGTTGGGGAAATGCGGAAAACCCGTGGGGAAGTAGTAGCGGGGCACCCTTGATATTCATGTAACGAACCAATCTTTTTGAGTAGTATATTAACTTACTCCTATTGATTTAATAAGATGTTAATGGTTAATGAAGAAAGAGGAGTCGATGGCTTCATCCAGTAGAATCAACCCTTATGAAGCCCACTTATCAGAGCTTGGGAAGGAGGTAGCATCTGTGGGCTTCGCTTTCGACCAAGCCCAAGCCGAACTCCAGCGTGTCAAGCTTGAACGGAAACGCCTACGGGAGAAGTTCAAGTTAGTAGAGATTACTACTAGGGCGATGTTATCTGAGCCTCCCTCAGATTCTCTCACCATAGCACACCTTACACTTCGGTCGTATGCCGGTGTTATAAGGGGATATGTGATGAGACCCATCTTCCTTGTGTAATTCTTTCGGGTGAATAAATTGAGATTTCTTCCTTTAGTGATGTTTGTGAAATTTCAAATGTCCAGATAATTTTAGAATGTATTTTATTGATGAATTTCGAAAAAAGGATATTTTAAAATATTTATGTAAACCCTAAATAACTAATGATGTGTAATGATTTTCCAAAAATGGTCTTCTACAAAAGTGTTCAGTAAGGAATTTGGAGTCTAATAAGATCAACTTAATTTTTGATGAATAGTAAATTATGAATAGTGATTTTACGCTTAGGATTAGTAATGTGACCAAATGGATTAGTAATTTCACTCAAAGAAAGTTTTAATATAATTTAGACACCTAGATTAAGTAATGTGATTCCATAAAATGGGTAAATAACGGTTTCATAATTTATTAATCAAGTATTAGTTTTTTCGGGTGAATATTGTTTTTTAATTAAAAATTTAATTAAAAATAATTAGAAAATTATTTTTATAAAAATGACTTTATTTTTGAACTCAGAGCATCGATATTATGTTATGGTTATTTTTGGGGTTTTTTCTGAAAAAAATGAATTTTCGATGAATAGTGTTTTTATTTAAAAATTAAATTAAAAAAATTTAGAAAATTATTTTTATAAAATGGATTTAATTTTTGAAATCAGAGCATTGATATTTGGTTAAGGTGAAATTTTGGGATTTTTCTGAGAAAGAAGAATTTTCAGTGAATAGTAAAAAATACAGTTTTAGGGTTTCGGTATGTTTAATGACATCATAACGGTGTCATGATGATGTCATGAGATCCTTTGAGGGTTGGCCAGCCAAGGGTGATGAATTATTATTTTGGGGGCCCCATGTGGCCTAACTCCATGATAAATGCCAAGGGAGAGCACATGGGTTTGAGAAAAGCACATGTGAGGTGTCCCTTGGCCATTAATGCCTTGTCCCCTCCCTTTCCCTATAAATACCCACCCTTTCCTCCGTTAGTTTTCACTCCCATCTCTC
This sequence comes from Viscum album, assembly GCA_963277665.1. Taxonomy (NCBI): domain Eukaryota; kingdom Viridiplantae; phylum Streptophyta; class Magnoliopsida; order Santalales; family Viscaceae; genus Viscum; species Viscum album. Next base: position 1,333,838,384 of record OY728161.1, on the reverse strand, counting down.
CCCCAACGAAGTTCTGGTCTTCTTACCTCCCAAGGAGTTCTCTCAAGGTGCCCCCAAGCCCTCAAGGTCCAAAACATTGAGTTTCAAGAGTCACGTTTTAAGGTAAGGGATCCGACCCCTCTCTTCTTTTCATGTAATCTCTTTTATGTCATTCCTTTTATGCTCCATGTTCTTATGTGAGAGGATGTTCTCTTATATTCCTCTTACTGCCCCTTTCATGTTTATATGATGAGAGAGCCCCTCTTACTCTCATGATTTCGTTTTATGAAAGTTTAAGTGACGCCGTTAGGCTGCCGAATGTTTAAGTGATTCTTTCACCCTTCTCATTTTTCAAGTTCGATTTTCATGTCAAATCTTTCAAGTTCCTTTTTATTATGATGGGGTATGATCTCTATATCTATCATAATGATCTCTTATGATCATATGATGAGAGACCCTATTTTATTTGTTCAATTCATTTTTTTTGAAGCTTAAGTGACACCGTTAGGCTGCCGAATTGTCATAAGAGAAATCAAATTTTTGTCTTCCTTTCATGTATTTCATTTCAAATGGTATGTCCTTAAAATTGCATCACCATGTCCATATATCCTTCTTATTCTTTCCGTCTACTGTTTTATGGGTCAATTATGATTTTTCTACCCATGTTCCCTCTCTTTTTATAGTTTTCTAAAACCCTGTAACATAGCCGTTATGCTGCAGAATTTTCGTCTCAAAATGCCTCTCTTTTCTCAAAATTATTTTATGTTATAAAGTTAATACTCAAAGCTCTTATTTCTACATGGGTATTCACATATATATGAAAATTTTCTATTTTAAATTCTGGGATTTACAAACATGATACCCGCTTTCCCTTTCCGTGGGTTTAAAGTAATGTAAAGATCATGTCTTTAAAGCAGTTTTTAAAACGTTATGATTACGAAATGAAACCCATTTATTTTATGCTATATGGTTTATTTATGAAATTTTTGATGATGATATATGTGGCTCACATGATAATAAAGGCCAATTTAAGGGTGCGCCTTGATAGCGCTCCAATGCATTGGGTAAAGACTTAATCTCTGGAGATGACCATTTTAACGACGCCTTGGTGAATAACCTTGGTAATTTTTAACGACACCTTGGGGATGGACGTTGGTGAAATGAAACGATTGTCAATATTATATGTTGCAGCCACATCTTCAAGTTATGAAAAATGTTATTTTTATGTATCTCATGATTTCTTTCTCATGCCTTAATGTTCTTTTCATGTCCTTATTGAAGTATCTCAAGTTCACATGTAAAATGTTTCTCTTGTTTCCCTTACTGGGCCTTCTTCTCACCCTTTCTTTTGATGTATGTCCCCAGGTTATGAGATGCAGTAATGAACCTAGGATGAACTAAAGGAGAAGCCTTTCAAGTGTTTAAGAAGAATGTTTTATGTTATTTATGTATTATGATCCCTGTTTCCAAGACACAAAACCTTAACAATCCTCAGTTCCGTGTAATGGAATGAAAGTTATGTTATAAAAAGATAGGATGCTATAGTTGGTATCAAAGGATGGTTTATTTATTTGTGGAAATTAGGATATAAAAACATTAGGAAGAGCCCTATAGAAAAGTTTAAATATAGGAAAACTTCCTGGTATTTTGATAAGTATTGAGTAAGTGGTTTATCAAACAAATACATACCTGTCTGGATACGAGCAGGTAGAGGCGGCTCTGGCACAGATGTACATAGGGGTAAAACCCGAAAACACTGCATTGAGATAGACTCGAACGGGAACAGGTGCATGATAACGGGCCTTGCTGCACTCTTGGTTACGACACTCCCGGGGGATATGTTTGGTTAATCACAAGCTTTTTATGAATCATTATGAAGGAATTATAGAAAATTGTAATTGTCTAAGCATGAAGTCTTAGTTAAAATATTCATAAATGAAATAAGTTTCTTACTAAGGTTTTATTCTTTTAGAAAATGGCGTGCAATAGGAGGAACCGTGCCGATGGTGACCGCAATGAACCATGTGCTGACGGCCCTCCGATGGAATCCGGAATGGAAAAATTCATGCGAATGAAGAACCAAATGACTCAAGTTATGAGTAATAACTTGAATCAAGCTGAGAGGCCGACCTCACCACGAAGGGAACAACACTCTGTTGAGTCCTTCATGCGTCAACGACCACAAACATTCAGTGGATCTACTGACCCATTGGTTGCGGAACAATGGATAAGCTCCATTGAAAAGATCTTTTCTGTACTTCATTGTTCGGAACAAGAAAAAGTCACCCTTGTTGTTTACCGCCTGGAGGGAGAAGCAGATTAGTGGTGGGCACTGATCAAAAACACAAAGCCACGAGGAGAGATAGAAGCTATGGAGTGGGAAGAATTTCGGGGAAGTTTCCTTAACAAGTATTTCTCTCGTTCTATGAGAACGAGAATGGAGAAAGAGTTTCTCGAGCTGAAGCAGAAGGAGAACGAATCTGTCGGAAGCTACGAGATGAACTTCACAAGGCTTTCCCGTTATACCTCAAGCTTTTTCATGGACCCTAATGGGAAGGTTGATAGATTCTTTTGTGGACTACGACCTCATCTGCAGAAGAATCTAGCAAACATGGACTATGATATCTATAAAGAAATAGTTCAAAATTTTATGAAAGTCGAGCTGGAGTTTGGTGAGACATAGTGGTCTCATAAACCAAATGAGAAGAAGAGATCGTTGGATCCCAGTTTAGGGAAGTATTTTGATCAAGGAAGAGGGGGAAAGAAAATGCAACTTACCACATGCAATAAATGTGGGAAGAATCATCTGGGGAACTGCTTGAACGGAAGTGGAATGTGCTACAAGTGTGGAAGAGGAGGCCATATTTCTCGGAATTGTCATAGTGAGGTGAAGCCTCAACTTCCCAACACTAACGATAGAGGATAGATGGTCCTGGCCCTACCCGAAGTCAGATGCTTCAAGTGTGGACAGCTTGGGCACTTTGCTAACCAATGTCCAAACCCGAGGGCAGTGGAGGGGAATCACCACCAACCTCAGCAGAGGCCAAGAGAGCAAGGTCGTGCTTTCGCTATCACAACAGCTGAAGTTGAAGTCCCGAACGATGTGGTAGCAGGTACTCTTGTTGTCCTCTCAAAACTAGAAAGTACTTTATTTGATTCTCGTTCTACGCATTCCTTTATTTCCTCCAAGTTTTCAAGGAATATAGAATCAATCCCCGAACTGCTAGAGGTAGAGTTGTCTGTCAAGACTCTAAGTGGGATTATCCTTGCATCAACAGTATTTAGAGACTCTAGTGTTTACATTGTTGAGCACAATCTTATCTCAAATCTAGTAGTCATTCCCATGATGGAATTCGACATTATACTAGGGATGGACTGTCTCTAAAAGTAAATGCTAAGATCGAATGCAGAAGTAAGGAAATCTCGGTAGTCTTGAATGAACGACCTACATTTATCTTCCAAGGAGAGATATCCCGAACTGTTCCCTATCTAGAATCACATCCTATAGCATTCTTTATGGAGTTAATCGGTGATGATGAAGAAGGAAAAGGGAGCATACAAATAGAAGATGTTCCGATTGTTCATGAATACATGGATGTATTTCCTGAGGAGTTACCTGGACCTCCCCTAGAAAGAGAGGTAGATTTCTCCATTGAACTCGTACCTGGGTCCCAACCGATATCAAAGACTCCATATAGAATGGCAAATGTGGAGCTAGAAGAGTTAAAGAAACAACTCCAAGACTTGTTGGAAAAGGGGTTTATCCGACCGAGTGTGTCTCCTTGGGGAGCACCAGTTCTCTTTGTGAAGAAGAAGGATGGATCAATGCGGCTATGCATTGATTATAGAGAACTTAACGGGATCACAGTGAAGAACAGATATCCTCTTCCAAGAATTGATGATTTATTTGACCAACTCTGTGGGGCTCAATTCTTCTCTAAGATTGACCTTCGATCTGGTTATCATCAACTGAGGGTGAAGAAGGATGATATTCCAAAGACTGCCTTCTGATCAAGATATGGGCATTATGAGTTTATTGTTATGCCCTTCGGCTTGACTAATGCTCCTGCTATTTTCATGGATTTGATGAATAGATTCTTTATGGACTACCTTGATAACTTTGTGGTAGTTTTTATTGATGATATTTTGATATATTCAAAAAGTCGTGAGGAACATGAAGATCATATGAGGTTTATTTTGAAAACTCTACGGAAGGAGAGTCTCTTTGAGAAGTTCAGCAAGTGTGAGTTTTGGTTACAATAGGTGGCTTTCTTGGGGCACATCGTAACAAATGAAGGAATCTTGGTTGACCCTGCAAAGACAATGGTTGTGGAGGAGTGGCCACAACCCACAACAGTAACTGAGATTCGTAGTTTCCTTGGTTTAGCAGGATATTATAGGAGGTTTGTGAAAAACTTTTCACAGCTCTCTAATCCACTAACCAAGTTGACTCGAAAAGGGGTTAAGTTCATCTAGAAAAAGGAATGCGAGGAAAGTTTCCAAGAGCTGATGAAGAGATTGGTTACTGCACCTGTGTTAACACTACACTCTATCAGAGAAGGATTCGTTATTTTTAGCGATGCATCTCTGAAAGGGCTTGGGTGCGTCCTCATGCAAAATGACAAGGTAATTGCTTATGCATCTCGACAGTTGAAGATTCATGAGCATAATTATCCTACGCATGATCTAGAGCTGGCGGCAGTTGTTTTTTCTCTAAAGATATGGAGGCACTCTCTTTATGGGGAGAAATGTGATATATACACTGACCACCAAAGTCTAAAGTACATGTTCACACAGAAAGAATTGAACATGAGACAAAGAGATGGTTGGAGCTTATTATAGACTATGATTGTTCAATTCATTATCACCCTGGAAGAGAAAACAATGTCGCGGATGCGTTAAGCAGGAAAGATCCTGTTGTTCTGGCAACAATGAAGATCGTAGGAGATCCCTTGATTAAAGATCTAGTAAAACTGGACATGGGAATTATAAGGAAAGGGACATCATCAACCCTATCCCAAATTATTTCTCAACCTTCATTACTAGAGAGGATCAAGAAGGCTCAAAAAGAAGATCCTTTGCTGCTGGAGAAGTTTGAGGCTGTAAAGGATGTGATGTTCCCTGATTTTAATATTGATCAAGAAGGTGTATTGAAATTTCGTACAATACTATGTGTTCCATCTATTCCGGAGATAAAGAAAGAACTGATGGATGAAGATCATAGCTCTACATTATCTATACACCGAGGAAGCACTAAGATGTATAGAGACCTTCGTGATCATTATTGGTGGGATAACATGAAGAGGGAGATTGTTGATTACACTACAAGGTGCCTGGTGTGTCAGCAAGTAAAGGAAGAATGACAACTTCCTAAGGGGGTATTACAACCGCTACCCATACCAGTATGGAAGTGGGATAATATCACTATGGACATTGTAACTGGTCTCCCGAAAACATCCAAAGGAAACAATGAGATATGGGTTATTGTGGACCGTCTCACTAAGATAGCCCATTTTATCTCTATTTGGGAAGATTTCTCGCTGGATCAGCTTGCCAAGATATTTGTGAAGGAAGTGGTAAGGCTGCATGGGGTACCACTATCCATCGTATCTGATCGTGACCCAATATTCACATCAAAATTCCGGAGAAGTCTTCAACATGCTCTGAATACTGAATTGAATTTTAGAACGGCCTATCATCCTCAAACAGATGGCCAGTCTGAAAGGACTATTCAGACACTCGAAGACATGTTGAGATTATGCTCAATGGAATTTAAAGGTGGTTGGGATCAACACCTCCCATTAGTTGAGTTCTCCTATAACAACAGCTTCCATTCGAGTATTCATATGGCACCCTATGAAGCTCTATATGGAAAGTGGTGTAGAACTCCTACTTGTTGGGATGAAACTGGTGAGAGGAAGCTTCTTTGGCCTGATCTCATGCAAGAGATGACGGAACAAGTTCATGCCATCCAACAACACATAAAGGCTGCTCAGAGTCGGCAGAAGAGCTATGCTGACAATCGTCGAAGGGACTTGGAGTTTGGTGTTGGTGACAAAGTCTTCCTTCGAATTTCTCCATGGAAGAGAGTCATGCGGTTTGGGAAGAAAGGGAAGCTCAGCCCTAGGTACATTGGCCCCTATGAAATCTTTGATCGCATAGAAGCAGTGGCCTATCGTCTAGAACTTCAACCGAACCTAGCTCAAGCTCATGATGTCTTCCATGTATCTCTCTTGAGGAAGTACATACCCGACCCTTCGCATGTACTAAACCTAGAGGTGGTACAACAGGAACATGACCTCTCTTACGAGGAGCAGCCAGTGGAGATCTTGGACCGTAGAGACAAGGTCCTACGAATCAAAACTACCCACCTTGTGAAAGTGTTGTGGAGGAATCATAAATATGAATAAGCGACTTGGGAGCCTGAGGAAACAATTAAGCAAAAGTACCCTCACCTTTTCGACTAGGCCTCATGTGTAAATTTCGGGGACAAAATTTCTTAAGGGGGGAAGAATGTAATGACCCAATCTTTTTGAGTAGTATATTAACTTACTCTTATTGATTTAATAAGATGTTAATGGTTAATGCAGAAAGAGGAGTCGATGGCTTCATTGTGTAGACTCAACCCTTATGAAGCCCACTTATCAGAGCTTGGGAAGGAGGTAGCATCTGTGGGCATCGCTTTGGACCAAGACCAAGCCGAACTCTAGCATGTCAAGCTTGAATGGAAATGCCTACGGGAGAAGTTCAAGTTAGTAGAGATTACTACTAGGGCGATGTTATCTGAGCCTCCCTCAGATTCTCTCACCATAGCACACCTTACACTTCGGTCGTATGCCGGTGTTATAAGGGGCTATGTGACGGGACCCTAGCTTCCTTGTGTAATCCTTTCGGGTGAATAAATTGAGATTTCTTCCATTAGTGATGTTTGTGAAATATCAAATGTCCAGATAATTTTAGAATGTATTTTATTGATGAATTTTGAAAAAAGGATATTTTAAAATATTTATGTAAACCCTAAATAACTAATGATGTGTAATGATTTTCAAAAAATGTTCTTCTACAAAAGTGTTCAGTAAGTAATTTGGAGTCTAAAAAGATCAACTTAATTTTTGATGAATAGTAAATTATGAATAGTGATTTTACGCTTAGGATTAGTAATGTGACCAAATGGATTAGTAATTTCACTCAAAGAATGTTTTAATATAATTTAGACACCTAGATTAAGTAATGTGATTCAATAAATTGGGTAAATAACAGTTTCATAATTTATTAATCAAGTGTTAGTTTTTTCGGGTGAATAGTGTTTTTTAATTAAAAATTTAATTAAAAAAAATTAGAAATTTATTTTTTTTAAAATGACTTTATTTTTGAACTCAGAGCATCGATATTATGTTATGTTAATTTTTGGGGTTTTTTCTGAAAAAAATGAATTTTCGATGAATAGTGTTTTTATTTAAAAATTAAATTAAAAATATTTAGAAAATTATTTTTATAAAATGGATTTAATTTTTAAAATCAGAGCATTGATATTTGGTTAAGGTGAAATTTTGGGATTTTTCTGAGAAAGACGAATTTTCAGTGAATAGTAAAAAATACAGTTTTAGGGTTTCGGTATGTTTAATGACATCATAACGGTGCCATGATGACGTCATGAAATCTTTTGAGGGTTGGCCGTCCAAGGGTGATGAATTATTGTTTTGGGTGCCTCATATGGCCTAACTCCATGATAAATGCCAAGGGAGAGCACATGGGTTTGAGAAAAGCACATAGGAGGTGTCCCTTGGCCATTAATGCCTTGTCCCCTCCCTTTCCCTATAAATACCCACCCTTTCCTCCGTTAGTTTTCACTCCCAACTCTCCCCCAACGAAGTTCTGGTCTTCTTACCTCCCAAGGAGTTCTCCCAAGGTTCCCCCAAGCCCTCAAGGTCCAAAACATTGAGTTTCAAGAGTCACGTTTTAAGGTAAGGGATCCGACCCCTCTCTTCTTTTCATGTAATCTCTTTTATGTCATTCCTTTTATGCTCCATGTTCTTATGTGAGAGGATGTTCTTTTATATTCCTCTTACTTCCCCTTTCATGTTTATATGATGAGATATCCCATCTTACTCTCATCATTTCTTTTTATGAAAGTTTAAGTGATGCTGTTAGGCTGCCGAATGTTTAAGTGATTCTTTCACCCTTCTCATTTTTCAAGTTCGATTTTCATGTCAAATCGTTCAAGTTCCTTTTTATTATGTTGGGGTATGATCTCTATATCTATCATACTGATCTCTTATGATCATATGATGAGAGACCCTATTCGATTTGTTCAATTCATTTTTGTTGAAGCTTAAGTGACACCGTTAGGCTGCCGAATTGTCATAAGAGAAATCAAATTTTTGTCTTCCTTTCATGTTTTTCATTTCAAATGGTATGTACTTAAAATTGCATCACCATGTCCATATATCCTTCTTATTCTGTCCCTCTACTGTTTTATGGGTCAATTATGATTGTTCGACCCATGTTCCCTCTCTTTACAAAGTTTTCTAAAACCTTGTAACATAGCCGTTATGCTGCAGAATTTTCGTCTCAAAATGCCTCTCTTTTCTCAAAATTATTTTATGTTATAAAGTGAATACTCAAAGCTCCTATTTCTAAATGGATATTCACATATATATGAAAATGTTCTATTTTAAATTCTGGGATTTACATAGATGATACCCACTTTCCCTTTCTGTGGGTTTAAAGTAATGTAAAGATCATGTCTTTAAAGCAGTTTTTAAAACGTTATCATTACGAAATGAAACCCATTTATTTTATGCTATATGGTTTATTTATGAAATGTTTGATGATGATATATGTGTCTCACATGATAATAAAGGCAAATTTAAGGGTGTGCCCTGATAGCGCTCCAATGCATTGGGTAATGACTTAATCTCTAGAGATGACCATTTTAACGACGCCTTGGTGAATAACCTTGGTAATTTTTAATGACACCTTGGGGATGGACCTTGGTGAAACGAAACGATTGTCAATATTAAATGTTGCAGCCAGATCTTCAAGTTATGAAAAATGTTATTTTTATGTATCTCATGATTTCTTTCTCATGCCTTAAAGTTCTTTTCATGTCCTTATTGAAGTATCTCAAGTTCACATGTAAAATGTTTTTCTTGTTTCCCTTACTGGGCCTTCTTCTCACCCTTTCTTTTGATGTATGTCCCCAGGTTATGAGATGCAGTAATGAACCTAGTATGAACTATAGGAGAAGCCTTTCAAGTGTTTAAGAAAAATGTTTTATGTTTTTTTATGTATTATGATCCTTGTTTCCAAGACACTAAACCTTAACGATCCTCGGTTCCGTGTAATGGAATGAATGTTATGTTATAAAAAGATGGGATGCTATAATTCATTACTATATTCTATATTTTAGTATGCGTTACTTTGTGAGAGTAGCCATGGTGAGGTTGGTAACTTAGTATACCTGTTTAGTTGATGAGTTAGTTTCACTTGTTGTTCACTGGGATTTAGAATGATTTCTTTACTTTTGCACGATAGGCATGGGGTGGATCCTACTGAGTATACTGTTATACTCACCCTATGTATATATAAACTATTATTCAGGTCACTTGTAGTAGTTTGGAGATTAAGCTATTTACTACTAACTTATGGTTGGAGGAGGAGTTGTTCAGGCTTGTGGTCGCTGCCGTTTTACTTTCATTTGGGTACTTTTAGTTTCCCCTTTTAGTTGTAGTAATTTTGCATGAAATTTAATATGTGTACTTGTGTTTCTTTTATATTTCAGTTTTGAGTTGGAGTTGATTGGTGTCTATCTTATCTCTCTCTTCTTCATGTGTTCTCTTAGAGGGTAATTCCTCCCATTTGGGTGTTTACTATACCCTCGGTGCTAGTCGCCAACCCGGGGCATACTGGAGGCGGGACTCGGGGGTCAGTATCATCCTTCTCACATTGCCAGCCCAGAAGGAGTACACATTGTGGGGAGGGGTCATGAAAATAGTTCATTATAACATATTCATATTACCACATAATCATAAATTAGGTATCTAAAACAAAGAATGGTAATTGGGATAAGTAGTATAGTTACCTCCTATCCGAGATAACTCGTTTATTCTATAAACTCTTGAGTAGTAATATAAAGCTAATATAAAATTGATTAAGAAAAATTTTAATGTTTATTATTCCTTTTTTATCACTTGATATGTTTCTATAATAATTATTAATTATTTTAGTTCATATAATACATTTTTTCGATGTTCGAAACCAGAGTAAATAAATTAAATCATTATTATTACAAATTATCTATATGGTAAAAAGTACATTATCATCATAATGATAATAATTATTTAGTTATTATATATATCATATATATCAATTATATATGTATTTATAATATTCCATTTCATATTTACATAAGAAATGAAATGCATCATTCATGGAGATAGTAAGACGTATGTACGCATGAATGCTACATTCATTTCATTTTCATTTTTAAATGAATGAAAAATAAATGATTCATATGTATATTATAATTCTTGTATAATATATATGTTTTATGTGTTACATAAGTTAAAAATTAAATCATTTATATGTTCCATGTATATCATGAACAAGACATATCACATTGAATGGGTGGTAGTCTGCACTTCCTCAAATGAAATTATTGTATATATGCACTATGGAAAGAAAATATGTATAGTGGAAATGAAAAATATAGTAGAAGAGATATAAAATAAATATAATATATATCCTATATAAATATAGTTCTATCAAAATATCCACCATGAGAGGTGGTAGGATATAATTGAACAATCATCGTTTCGTGAGGTAGTAGATCATCATCCCCAGAAACAGTATGTTCGTATCTATTAGATAGAGGTGTGTGGATGTGTAGATTTGATGAATCTAATAACAACATACTAGTATATTATGGACACTATTTTTCTATCTAAAAAAAGAATAATAATATCATAAGGTGTGGAGAAAAAATATACCAGAAAATAACATGAGAGAAGATGTTAATTTTAAATCAGGTTACTCCCTTTGGACCGAACCCAATGGATTTATTTAATTTCATTATTCCAAAATAAAGGCCTCTTGGTGGAATATAGAGATTTTGGGAGATAATTGGAGAAGAATTTGGTGGATCCAAGGGGCTTGGGAGGTGTTATTAATGGGTTAGAGGTGGTTGTCTTTTATAATAGGGGTGGGGTTCTATAGGAATATTTGAAAGTAATATTTTATTATAATGTATTATTCACTTTCAAATGGTTAAAAAATTATTTAATTATAATATAAGGTTCATAAAATTATAAATAAAATAATCCAATATGAATTTTATAGGATTAGTATTTTTTTAATCCATTACTTTTTTGTTTAACCATTTGTAAACTTATTTAACTTTTACAATGTCCTCTTATATGTTCATAATATATAGTTAATATATTTACTAAAAAAATTAAAAGAGACCCAAAATAGATCATATATGAAATTATTAATGTAATTTGGGTTAATCATAGATTTTTAGTATTATTTGAACATTCAATAAAATATTAATTTTTTTAAAACACATTTGTTTCAATCTATAAATTATTCATATAACGATTTTTTAAAAAATGGATATCAATATGATTATTTCAAAACATATAAATTAATTAAAATATAAAAAGTCATTGGTATCCCTAAAATAATTTTATGGCCTAAAAAGCATCAAAATAAATTTAATTTAATATTTATAATATAATTTAATTGAATCTTTTATTAATTAATCAATTTCTACATCTCTATTGTATAATAACAAAATTTTCATATATAATGTCTAATTATTATAAATAAAATACCATGATATAAGAAATCTCTTTATATTTCAAATTAATATTTATTGGTGAATAGATAACTTATATAAACCCATATAAAAATTGTTTTAATACAAGTTATATGTTAATGTTACTTTTGTCTTTAAATTTAATTATTTAATATAAAATATCATTATAACTCCCATGTGGCTCCATGGGGTCAAAAATAGACCTAAGGATGCCCAGAGTCAGAAATATCTCATCCAATTGGGTTAGGGAAAGTGAATGTGTAATTTAATATTATTATAATATTAATTTCCACATTTATTTACGAGATTTAACATTTAACCATGGTAAATAAAATATTTACTGAAGTAAATACTTATACTGTCTAAAAATAAAAGTTAACTATTTATATAATTTGGAACTACTGATTCCAAATATGGAATCCATTTTCCCACATTCAGAACATATATGTTTTAGAAAAAATTTAAAATTAATTCTCATTGTCAAAACCTAAAAGCATGTAATTATGAAATGATACCTCTCAAATGATTTACCTTTGTTTATGTCCAATTTAATAGTAGAATTACATCAAAAGACCAAAATTGGATTATATTACTACTCGAATGTGGGTTTTTTCCCCACACTTACATACCTACGGTTTCATAGAACCGTTGGTAAATGATGGTTTAGAGAAGGTTTTACCAACAGTTATAGTGAACCGTTGTTAATGATGTGTTTAAGGGGATTTTTACCAATGGTTCAATGAGAACCGTTTGGGAAAATGTGGTTGGGGGAGGTTTTTACCAACGATTTATTAAACCGTTGCTATAGGTGTGGTTGGGGAGATTTTTCCCAACGGTTCATTAGAACCGTTGGTATAGGTTTTCCCTGAAAGTATATTCCAACGATTTTTAAAAACCGTTGGCACAAGTTTCCACCAAATTGCCAGTCACCCGTCCTCTCCCCCATTCGGATACAGAACCCTAAACGGGAGTAGCAACAGCCGATTTTGGCGATTTTGGAGGTCTATCTGCTGGACCAGTTTGGATCTTTATCCTCCTTCAGGTTCCTCTTCTTCTTTATCTAATATTTCAGTTTTTAGATTTCTAGAATCATTACACTCATTGAAGATAGTACAATGAGACATTGGATTTTCACCACATGTGAGGATATGAATTGATGTGATGCATTAGTATCAAAATGAGATGATTTACTATTAGAGGCTACTTTGATCTTACCTCTCACTATAGATCATATTCCACCCTTCTCCAGGTGGGTAGGTTTTACATAATAGATATTTCATGAACCATGGACATGTAATAAAACCTCATTGTTTGGAATAGGAACACACAAATTTTACAGTGTAATTATGACGTGGATGACACAGCCACATCCACCACATACACAACATGATCAAACATAACTTATATATCTTCATTTATGATATTGATCTATTAAAACAATTCCAAAACTTGTTTTCTAATATGTCTATCACAAGTCACTGCTAGAGGGATGGTCCAGCAGAAACACTTCATGTTGACTATCCTTCCCCATGGTTGAGACTCTATTGGGTCATGATCACATGAAATGTTCTTAATGCCCCCTCTTCCACACTGTTGTAGGAAAACTGAGAAACCAGTAATTTAATCATGACCGTTACTCATCTCATAGAAATCCCCAAAAAAATCCTACCACATGATGTCAGTATACTAGTTCAATAGTCTATAATTCAATCCTATTCGCCCATGACCTCCCTCAGTATCTAATATATAAATAGTGTCTGCTTCATAATTTCAGTACTATAGGTCAATATTAACACGTCATCCAGGGATCATACAAAATTTCAATTACATCCCTTAATGTGTCTCTCTCACAATATCTCATCAAAAATGTACGTTGGTGAAAAATGACGAAACTCTATAAAATAGTTTTAATACTCAATAATAGTCATGGTGCCCTACATTTAATGCATGAATTCATTATCCCTATATGTCAATAGATTCTTGAAGTAAAATTAGTTATAGATCCTAGTCTATAAATCATCACATACCATGCCTCATAGATAGCTATTCTTGTTTGGTACATCAAACCCACACTTTTCCTCCTCGCATAGCATATATCTCATGATTTTATCTCTCTAATGAGGAGGCCTATATGGATAATTTAAGGTTAATATCATAGTCTCAATCCAAATATCAATTTATCATGGGAGTCCTTCAATCAAAATTGTTGGACAACAAATCTACCAGAACACGCAGGTCATCTCAATCGTAATCAAGGTATGCATCAGAGTTCCTCAAAAAGACTTCATGAAGTGATAAAATCCATCAAAGAACATTTATTCAGAACCCATTTCTGAGTCAACATGTGGTTCCACAGATAGAAAAAATTAAGGATCCAGATGTATCCCATGGAACTCTACCTCTAGATCATGTTCATTTCCTCCCACATTTTTTATAACTGGAGGTCCTCATAGTTACATATATTTAAAATTCCAAAACCTCACATGATAAATGAAAAATATCATAGTTCGTATCTCAAAATTATAGGACATCTCATTCACACTTTAAACCAGGTCATTAAACACAAACTTCTCCTAAAACTAGAGATTTAATGGAATATAATCATAAAAACAACTAGTGAAACTTCTTTTTTCCACTAAAACTATTAATCTGGTAGAGACTTAATTTTAACATTCAATATTCAAATTCAATTTGTTTTTATTTGATATATAATTTTAACATATACACTTTAAATCATATTTCACAATTAATTTTCAATGTTTATACTAATATTTCACAAAATTTATATTTAAATGGGACCCCACCCCCTGGACACACCGCTCACCTCCTTGGATAGCCCGGCCACCCCCCTCGACTCCCCCTACCCCATTGGACAGCCTGACCACCCCCGCGGACAGGCCGCCCACCTAGACACCCCGACCCCCCTAGACACCCACATCCCCCTAGACACCTCCATCCCCCAGGATGGCCCCACCACCCCCTAGAAACCCCCCACACCCCCTGGACACCCCACACCCCCCTTGGATGCCCTGTACTGCCGCAGGACAGCCCTCTCACCTCTTTGCACAGCCCGCCCACCCCCGGACATCCTGCTCACCTCCTTGGACAGCCCACCCCCTGGACAACCTATACGCCCCCAGATAGCCCCACCACCCCTGGACACCCCGCTCACCTCCTTGGACAGGACTCCCACCCCCATGGACACCCCTCACCCTCAATGGATAGCCCTCCCACCCCCTGGACACCCCGTACCCCCCTTGGACACCCTGTACCCCCCCCCCCCCGGACAGCCCGCTCACCTCCTTGGACAGCCCCCCCCCCCCGAACATCCCGCTCACCTCCTTGGACAGACCACCCCCTGGACACCCCGCTAACCTCCTTGGACAGCCCCACCCACCCCCTAGACAACCCTCTAACCTCCTTGGACAGCCCTCCCACCACCTGGACACCCCGCTGACCTCCTTGGATAGCCTGCCCACCCCCCTGGACTCCCCCTACCCCATTGAACATCCTGACCACCCCCACGGACAGCCCGCCCAACTGGACACCCCGACCCCCCTAGACACTGCTCGACCCCCTGGACACCTCTGACCCCCAGGACTCCCCCACCCCCCCTAGACACCCCACACCCCTTACTGGGCAATCCTTGAATATATGAATTAGAAATTATGTATCTTATTTTCTTATATACACTGTATTTTGTTGTATTTCTTAATATGATTCTCATATAGAGTAATGTGGCAGTTATGCTTTAATATAAAATAAACAATTGTCATTTACCTAAATATTTTTTTTATTATACTTCAATATTATTGAATTTCTTTGAAATGAATTATTTCAGTTTTTTTACAAAATGGACAGAAGTTGGATGTATGAAACTGATCATATTTCAACCGATTTTCAAAATAATTTGAACAGCTTTCTAGATTATGCATTTGACAAGGCTTCAGAAAGTGGTCGCACACACTTCCCATGAATTAATTGTGTTGGAAGACCTTGGATGAGTCGTGATGCAGTTAGCTATCATATAACCAAATATGGTTTCCAAACAAACTCTTATGTGTGGTGTCAGAATGGAGAGAAAATGGAATCTCAAAATTTTGATGATCCAAATGATAAGACTGAATTGGAGAGTTTGATATATGATCGGTTTCCATTTATTTGGCATCATGAGAAGGAAAGGATGTCCAGCCAACAAGATTTCGATACAAGCACACATGATGCGTCCAATGAAAATGATGATGTTGATAGGGTAAAAAAATTGAATGATGCCACGACGAGTCCAGTATATCGACAATGTGGTAAAATGAAAAAGTTGGAATTTTTAATCCGATTGTTTCATGGGAAAACTATGTATGGGATTTCAAATACTGCAATTGATTAGATTCTTACCTTCTTGAAGGACTTACTTCTAGATGATGCAGATATTCCCTCAAACCACTATATGGCATGGAAGTTAGTTGATGAACTTGGATTCTCAAAAAAAATCATGCTTGCTCTAATGATTGCAGCTTATTTTGGGAGGAAATTGCGGAAAAAAACGATTGTATCAAATGTGGAACCTCCCGATGGAAGCCAAAAGATGATGGATCACCATCTCGTGTGCCAAAAAAAGTAATGTGGCACTTTCCATTAATACCCAGATTACAGAACCTTTTCATGTCTGATAAAATATCCAAAAAAATGTGATGGCATGAAACCGAGTGAAAAAAGAATAATGAAGTGTTGGTTCACCCTGCAGATGGATTTCCATAGTAGAGATTTGATGCTCGATATCCTGAATTTGCAGCCGATGTGCGTAATGTGAGACTAGGTCTTTCATGTGACGGTATTAATCCATTTTGGCATATGCTTACTTCACACAACATATGGTCGGTTTTCATACACATTTATAACCTTCCCCCTTTGTTGTGTATGAAAAAGCCTTACACATTTTTGAGTATACTGATATATGGACCTTCTGATCCCGGAAATGATATAGATGTATACATGAAACCTTTAATAAAAGAGTTGAAACTTCTTTGGGATGTGGGTGTGCCCACATACGATGCATGTTCGAAAGACATATTTCAGATGCGTGTTGTGCTTATGTGGATGATCAATGATTTTCCTGCTTATGCAATGATGTCTGCATGGAGCACTAAAGGAAAATTGGCATGCCATGTTTGTATGAAAAATAATCAATCCAGAAGACTGAAATATCCTCGTAGTTTTAGTTTTATCGGACATCGACGATTCTTGCCAATGAACCATCCATATAGAAACAATCGTCAAAGATTTGACAATACTATAGTGAATGACGCACCACCTTAGCGTATGTCTGGAAATGATGTGCTTAATGAATTGAATAATTTCAGTTATTGATTTGGGAAGGGTGTAATGAAATCTAGAAAGAGGAAAATTGTTTCCAATGATACTTGTTACAATTGGAAGAAGAAAAGTATATTCTTTGAGTTTCCATATTGGTCAACCAACTTGTTACGTCATTGCTTAAACGTAATGCACATTGAAAAGAATATATGTGAATTGTTGCTTTTGATTCTTCTAAATGTCAACAGGAAGACAAAAGATGATTTACGATCTTGGCGTGACTTGGTAAATTGGGGGATCAGACCAGAATTACATCCTGTCTGTATTAGTGAAAATAAATGGCAAGTTCCATGTACTTCTTATGTGATGACACCTGCTGAAAAAAATCAATTTCTGGAAGTGCTAGAGACTATTAATGTTCCTGATGGCTATTCAAGAAATATATCAAAACGGGTCTACAGAAAAGAGTTGAAGCTGAAATCTTTGAACACTCATGATTATCACACCCTTTTGCATGAGTTGATTCCAATAGAAATCCTTCATCTCTTGTCCAATAATGTTAGAGTATTAGTTATTCGGTTGTGCTATTTGTTTATAGATCTTTGTGCTAAGAGGCTATCCAAATCCTTCTTGCAAAAACTGTTGGTAGAGACACCATTAATTTTGTGCGAGTTATAGAAAATATTCCCTCCATCATTTTTTACATGCTTTTTGCATCTGACTGTCCATATTCCGACATAAATACTTCTTGGAGGACCCATTTCTTTCCGTTGGATGTATCCAACAGAAAGAAACATTTTTACATTGAAATCATATGTTCGGGACAGGAATTATCTCGACGGTTCTATTGTGAACGGTTACTTGGCACAAGAATGTATGGATTTCTGCGCAATTTATTTGTCTGATCTTACTATGAGAGTAAACCGACCAATGAGAAATGAAGAATACCAATATGGGAAAATTGAACCCAGTTTTCCATCACTTCCTCGGATAGGAGGAATTCCATGATCATATACATTGACGACATTAGGCCTTGAAGAGCGATAGATGGCACGTCGCACAGTGTTTTTCAATTGTGATTTGTTCGATGAGTAAGTCAAGTATATAAATTGTACATTTATCTCTTATCTTATCTCTTGTAATTTTAAAAAATTTGTTAAACTATTATTATTTTTATCTAAAGAGAACATAAAGAAGTGATATATAGAAATCATCATTCTTTATCTTTAGGAATGAAAGAGACTTTGCATAGAAAAGGGTTTACTGTTTGGTTGAAATTGAAGGTAAAAATCATTATGTAATAACTAAATAAAAATAATATTTAGTTAAGTTTACTATTTGTTTATATTTCATGTATCGAGTTTTCCTACTGACTTTGTTTCTAAGGAAACAAGAGCTTTGGCTTTTGGTCCTAATACCATGGTTCGTGCTTGTAAATCACTTGTGATCAGTGGATACAAATTTATTATCACTGAATAAGAAAGAAACATGAGAACATAGCATAATGGTGTTATGATAACTGCCACAACAGACTGTTATGCAAGTTCATCAGATACTAGACCTCATTCTGAAAATGTTTCTTATTAGGGAGTCGTAGAGAAAATAATAATTTTGGATTATTACACACATGTTCGATTCACAATGATGAAAAGTCAATGGTTTGATTCAATGATGACGCACGACACCTTTATTGATAATTTTGGATTTCGAGTTATTGACATGACTTGCACTATTGCCACCAATGAACAATATGTATTGGAATCAATGGTGAAACATGTTTTTTATGTCAAAGATCATCGTCATCCTAAATTCGGTGTAATTATTGAAGTAAATCCCAGTAATGTTTTTGATGATGGTGATGATGAAGTTGAAACTATCCCTACTGCAATTGGAAGCAATCCGTTTATTACTTATGATGACGCCAATAACTCAATTGTCAGAGTTCGTTGTGAACCTGGAGTTGGGGTGGGAAATATATAGAATCATACAGTTGTGTTCTCACCTACATATTTCACCTACATCATTCAGAGTGTTTATCCTTGTACATACCTTCAAAACACCATAAATCTTGTTTTACAAAATGATTTTTTTATCAGAATGGTCTTTCTATATTTTTTTGGGTTACACATTAGTTATCTGTTTTTAATTACTTCCATTTTTTTCATTGTAGGAAATGACACCCATTGAAGAGAGGTGACGAAAAAAGATGACTGATAATAATCGTCGCGTGATACAGATGGGTGTTCCTCCACTCATCCATGTTGTTAGTATTTTATTTTACATATAAATATTTCAATAACTTATAATATCATGTGTTTACTTATGTGTTAAACTTTTTTTTCATGATCGACCCCCTAGACGAGAGATATCTGACGAGGAGCCTGATATTGCTCCCAGTAGAGTGGCTGGTGGTAGGAGGGGGGTGGTGTCAGAGATGGACAATCATCTAGTGGGCCCGGTACTGATGCCGGTGGTACGAGAGCTCATGGGGCAAGAGTTAGATGATCCACCGCCACAGACATATCTTTTTCACCCCATTTTGATCTTGGTGTGTCTCCAGGGACACACGGTATATTTAGACCTCTGATTATTACACTACCAGTTGCCCATACATCTATTCCATCATCTTTTTCTTCTGGTTCATTATCCCCGAGCTATTATATTCCACCTTCATCGACTCTAGATGCGACATAGTTTGCGGCTGAGGAGTGTACGCTGAGGCACACTCTACTTATACAAGATATTCCTTCAGCTTCTGGACATCCACTGACGCCCATTGATCCGACTACCATGGGTATATTTATCTGACTCTATCAAATTTTTATACCAAAATTTATTTTATTATAACTTGTACTGTTATTATTTTTCATTAATAACAGATTCATCTACAAATAAGAGGTGGGGGTGGGGGAGTACTCGCTTTCGTGTGGTATGGAACCTCCAGACACAGTTGATGGTTGAATATAATGATGATGGACAAATGATTGCGAAATCTGGGCAGGAATGTCGGGGTTTTTTGGCGACGCTAGCCAAATACTCTGATATCATTCCAGCCAGCCCTCTCTCTTGGAGACAACTTCCACACGAAGTCACAGATAACGCGTGGGCACAAATATGGGTAAAAAATCTATTGTATTTAATGTAGTATTTCTTTGTACTTATATAAACTAACTTATTGGGTTTCAGCTTCGGTGTAACTTCCCTGATGGTGAAGGTGCACGACCAGCGCGTTTAAAAGAGTTGGTAGAGCATTGGAGAGCTTATAAGAATGACCTGTATATTGGCTGTTGTGATAGGGTGGGAATAGATTTAGAGACTTTACATATCGTAGATGACTACCCGATAAAGAAATATCGCCAAATGATTACCCATTGGGCGACTGCCAAATTTAAGATATTAATCTCTTTTGAGGTATTTAAATCATATTTTTCATATTTTTCATTAATATAATCTTATCTATTATTAAATATTATTTAAGAATATTATGAGAAAAACAAAAAAAACATTGATTTGAAGAATTACCTCCACACTTTGGGGCACACAACTATGTCCGATCATTATAGGCAGCTGGTACGTTATAGTTGTTTATAATTTTTCTTTAGAACATTCCCTTTTTATTATTTCCTACTTAAATAATGCGATTTATTGAATATTGAATATATTATTATACTAGCACCTTATATTGATTCAATTTATTTACAGAAGCACAAATTGATTATTGAAGGACGTATCCCTCGAGCAAAATTGTTTTTCTTGAGTAGAAGAAAAAAAGATGGAACTGTGGTAAATGAATCAACCCATGAAAAGATTGTAAGTTTAAATTTGTTTATTTCAATGTTTAATATCTATTTTGAAATTTATTAATCTATTAATATTTTTAATAGGCTGCTTTAGAGGCTCTTTATGCCCAAGATCCTGACAATTTTGGCCCACACGATCATTTATATCAGGTTTTTGGAGAGGAGCACTCTGGTCGAGTACGCAGCCGACCTATTAAGAATATTGTTCCGATGAGGTATTGGTCCTCTCCATGTATCCATTCTAGTACAACTGAGTTGGAACAAGTTAACGAGAAAGCAAGGCAATCTGATAATAGGGTCACAGAGTTGGAAGTACAAGTTCAAACGAGGGACAAAGAATTTATGAAACTGATGAAAGCTTTATCTTCATCACTTCCACCAGAGGCTAGCACGGCATGTTAGATATTTATGTCATCGATGGGTGCATTATCCAATGCACCAGGAGACAGCGCTGGTGGAGATCGAGATCATGACATTCCTGGCGAAGACGAGGATGCTGAAGAGGATGAGGGCGAGGATGAGGATGAGGACGAGGGTGAGGATGGGGAAGAGGGCGAGGATGGGGACGAGGGTGAGGATGGGGCTGTGGATGAGGATGAGGTAGACGATAAGCATGGGGACGATGACGAGGATACTGAAGAGGATAGAGATAGTGGCGAGGATGAGGCCGATGATGATAGTGGTGATGATGATGGTGATCAGGGGAAGATTGATCCATTTCATTTTTGAATTCTGTATAACTCTTTATTTTTGATCCTGGTTTTTGACTCCGGGGTTTTCCTCTACTTTATAAGGATATTGTTATCAGATCTCTTTTTTGCAGTTGATTATTATTGTATGATTAGTGTATTACCTAGAACTTTAGTATTCCTTTGTACATTGATTCCCTATATGATATCTAGTTTGATAAGTTAATATGGACATCTTAATATTAAAAAACAATCACTCAAAATTAGGGGTGTCCATGGGCCGGGTCGGGTCGGGTCATGGTTGTTCTAGGGCCTAAGGAAATATGTTCATCCATATGTAATATTTAGGGCCTAAGTACATGACATGATCATTTATGTGTTTTAGATCCTTGGGTAATATTGCGGGTTCATTTTAAAAATAATAAAATGAGGGTTTTGAGGTGGAAAATGATTTATTAGGTGATGAATTCCCTTGGATAAAAAATATAAATAAGTGTGGGTCTTTCTGATTTTGATAAATGGATTTTAATGATAATGAAATATTGGTTAATTTCTTTGGTTAAGAAATTTATTTTTCACATTTTTATTCTATATTTTATATATTTTCATTGATTAGGAATATAATTTACAAACAAAAAATATCCAATTACTTATAATATTTATATGTATTAAATTTATAAATTTGGAGAAATTTTTATTTTTTCATTTGTGACGTGTACGAGTCAACCCCGTCTCAATCCGAGGGCCGATGTGGAAGGTACCACTAAAAGTGTATTTCTATTGTTTAAAATGGATTCGCATTTAATTAAAATATACGACATACGGAAAACCGACCAAATGCATTCAGATTATGTTGAAACATTAGGAAAACGATCCATGGGTCATTTTTGACGTGTACGAGTCAACCCCACCTCAATCTGAGGGCCGGTGTGGCTGGCACCACTCAAAGTGTCTCACTTTTCATTGAAATGGACAACAGTTTAAGTAAAAACAACAACTGACATACGGGAAACAGGCCAAACGCATTTGGATTCTGTTTATACTTCTGGACAAGTATCCATGGGTCATTTTTGTCGTGTATGAGTCAACCCCGCCTCAATCTGATGCACGGTGTGGCTGGTACCACTCAAACTGTCTCACTTTCCTTTGAAATGGACATGATTTTAAGTGAAAAAAACTACTGGCATACAGAAAACCAACCAAACGCATTCGGATTCTGTTGAAACTTTAGGAAAATGATCCATGGGTCATTAGTGACGTGTACGAGTCAACCCCTCCTCAATCTGAGGCGCAGTGTGGCCGGCACCACTTAAAGTGTCTCAATTTTCTTTGAAATGGACATTAGTTTAAGTAAAAAAACAACTGACATACGGGAAACGGATCAAACGCATTCATATTCAATTTATACTTTAGGAAAAGTATCCATGGGTAATTTTTGTCATGTACGAGTCAACCCCGCCTCAATCTGAGGCACGGTGTGGCCAGTACCACTCAAATTGTCTCACATTTATTTGAAATGGACATGATTTTAAGTGAAAACAAGTACTGGAATACGGAAAACTGACCAAACACATTCTGATTATGTTGAAACTTTAGAAAAACGATCCATGGGTCATTTGGGACGTGTAAGAGTCAACCCCTCCTTAATCCGAGGGACGGTGTGGCCGGTACCACTAAAAATATCTTTCTTTTATTTAAAATGGATGCGCTTTTAATTAAAATAAACGACATATAGAAAACCGACCAAACGCATTCAGATTCTGTTGAAACTTTAGGAAAACGATCCATGGGTCATTTGTGACACGTATGAGTCAACCCTGCCTCATTCCAAGGGCCGGTGTGGCCGGAACCACTCAATGTGTCTCTCTTTTCTTTGAAATGGACAACAGTTTAAGTAAAAACAACAACTGACATACGGGAAACTGACCAAACGCATTCGGATTCTGTTGATACTTTAGGAAAAGTGTCCATGGGTCATTTGTGTCATGTACGAGTCAACCCCGCCTCGATCTGAGACACAGTGTGGCCGGTACCACTCAAACTGTCTCACTTTTATCTGAAATGGACAGGATTTTAAGTGACAACAACTACCGACATTCTGAAATCCGACCAAACGCATTAGGATTCTGTTGAAACTTTAGGAAAACGATCCATGAATCATTTGTGATGTGTAAAAGTAAACCCCTCTTCAATCCGAGGGCCGGTGTGGCTAGTACAACTAAAAGTTTCTTTATTTTTTTTAAAATGAAAGCGCTTTTAATTAAAATAAACGACATACGAAAAACTGACCAAACGCATTCGGATTGTGATGAAACATTATGAAAATGATCCATGGGTCATTTGGGATGTGTACGAGTCAACCCCACCTCAATCCGAGATGCGGTGTGGCCGACAGCACTCAAAGTGTCTCACTTTTCTTTGAAATGGTCAACAGTTTAAGTAAAAACAATAACTGACATACGGGAAACATAACAAACACATTCGGATTATGTTGATACCTTAGGAAAATTATCCATGGGTCATTTGTGTCATGTACGAGTCAACCCCGCCTCAATCTAAGGCACAGTGTGGCCAGTACCACTCAAAAAGTCTCACTTTTATTTGAAATGGACATGATTTTATGTGAAAACAACTACCAGCAAACAGAAAACCGACCAAACGCATTCAGATTCTGTTGAAACTTTAGGAAAATGGTCTATGGGTCATTTGTGACGTGCACAGGTCACAAATGAAAATGGATTTTTCATTTACATGAAAATGAAAATGGATTTTTCAGTGTAATATGCTTGGTCCCAATGCATGAACCAAACAGGTTGTGAGACAGAATACCAGTAGGCATCCACCACAAGATTTGTGCCCAAATTTTAGTGAATATACATTTATAAAAACAAGGTACAAAAGTAAACATAGTATAAAGAAATCAAAAACCATTAAATATTGAAGTAAAGAATAGCTAAAACTTTCCTTGGATACATAAATATTTTCCCTAAACGCATGTCACTGTCTTGACCTCAGGAAAAAAACATATCATCTCCCTCAGGAAACACAGTATCTCCCTCAGACATATCACAATCTCACCCACATGTATCAAATGTAAATAATCTATTAATCGGTAAAAATAAGTACCTAATCTAATTTAAATTTTTACATCGCAGACTATTATCAACACACCTCATCTAATCTAACTATTATATGGCATAATAATAATCAAATCACGTCATGTAATCTTACTATCACATAACTTCTTAATAATCAATCATCCATTCTAAACAAAAAAATTCATGGAAAGCAGTATGCATCTAAGGCGTCATGGGCCAATAGCTCTAACAAATTAATCAAGGGAAACACAACCCTGTGGTTCCCTATGTCAAAGAAATATCCTTAATAACCTAATCAACCAATATCATATGATAATCAAGGAGTAATTCCAAGTGCTGTATACCAAAAACATGAGTATATGAGTTTTAGGCACATATAATTCTTGGCAAAACTACATATAGACACAACCCACCTACCTCGTAGTTGTGAGGAAAATATTGTTGAATATCGGATCTTGATACATCCTAGATCATTGAAAATCCACAAAATATTCATAAATTATAAAATCAATAACTATAAATTGAGGAGTGGAATCAGGAGGATAGGATTAATGTGAAGGGATAACTAATTGGTGGGATCCCAATGCAGCTTCCAGAGTTCTGATTGGACATTGATAGGAGAATCAGTGGAACAAGGAATAATTGTCGCTCCTGGCGGAACTTGGATGAACCAAGGTCAAAAGAAGTTAATTCGGTAGATGAGACATGACCCCTCTCCCTTATATTAAATAAAAAATAAAATACACAACATTTCATTTATCAATACACATTGTGTATAATATTTCACTAGGCCTCACCTTAAGAGGAACGACCACGACACAACATGACTTGGTACATGGCTGAGAAACGACCTGTATGTGGTCAGGAAAGGACATCAATGTTCATGGTGTGTACACTGATGTACATGGATTGTACATCAAAATTACCCAATTTTACATTTTCCTCAAAGCAACCCGAATACAAAATCCATACATGGAAATGGGGAATTGGGTTCTTACAGTTTTATTATCACACCATAGATCTCGTTTCTATCTCAACCATGCACCAAAATCATTGTTTTCTTCAATCTAGTTGCCTAATATCACATTGCAATCTTAATAAAGCCTTATGTTTCATCGACCTCATGTAATGGATCAATGATAGATCTGAAGCAAACCAAATTTGTTTATTTCTCTCTTTTTGGTCATTATTTGGCTTGGAATCTCTAACTAATGATTTTTTATCATGTTTTATTCAGTACCGCATTATAATATTTGCACATTCAGGTTTTATTCAGCTTCATAATGCATTTGATTAAAGATTTTCTCATTACTAATGACCTCAACTGAAGGTTAATATCTTTAAAAATGTGTAAATTATTTGTTCCAACTTTTATTTCTTGTATCAATTTGTTATTCACATTCAATATATCATTACTTGTTAATATTACATTAAAATTATTTTATACAATATTTCATGCTAAGGAGTATTATTGAGGTGATAAGATATTGGATGTTGTGTGTTTCTACATTGTCATTTAGTTTAGTGAGTTGGGTTTTAAAATTAGTTTGCATTGATAATAAAACATGATCATTTTGGTTTTGAAAATGTTGGTGCATGGGAGAGTTGAAAAATCCATTTTCATGTAATTGCATAACATGAGATGGTTTTGTAATGGGTTTTCATGAAAATGAATTTTTCATTTACATGAGCTGAAAAATCCATTTTCAAGTCTGTTTCAAGTCTGTATGCTGGTGTACAGTGGAGGGGCTACTAAAGGGAGGGGGCTGCTGTGTGCAGTTCTGGAAAAACTCTATACCAACGGTTATAAACCGTTGGTATAAGGCTGCTGGGATTTTGGAAAAACACTATACCAACGGTTTTAAACCGTTGGTATAGGTGTTCTGTATTTCTTGAATAACCTATACCAACGGTTTTAAACCGTTGGTATAGGTGTCTAGATTTTTGGAAATCCAATACCAACGGTTTATAACCGTTGGGATAGGTGTTATTGGAAAACCAATACCAATTGTTCTAAACCATTGGTATATGTTTTACTGAAGATCACATTACCAACGGTTTAAAACCGTTTGTAAATGACTTCCACAAATTCATTACCAACGGTTATAAACCATTGGTATACATTGGGTTAAATTTATATAACCCCTATACCAACGGTTTGGATCAAACCGTTGGTATAAGGCTTTCCACACGGCTTACTAGCCAACAGCTTGGAAAACCGTTGGTATAGGGTATACCAACGGTTTTCCAGCCTATACCAACGGTGTTTAACCACTGGTATAACCTTCTTTTCTAGTAGTGACTGGTAATATTATAATCCAATTAAAATTTAAAACCAATTAAAATAAAAATATATCTATATAAATAAATTAGATGAAAAGGCAGTTTTGAATTAAAACGAGGTAGTTTTCACTGTTCATTTAAAATATTAATTTATCAGAAAAATACCAAAAATTAAATAAAAGTTAATTTTTAATTCCCAATTGTAATGATGAATATTATGTTGTAAAGTAGAATATATAAAAGTTACAAAAACTATGTTTAAAAAGGGGTTTTCCATCAAAAGGCGATAAATCATCCTTTTAATGAATATTATAGTTTTTTTGCATAAAATTGGATTCATTCACATTTTCTGCCTTAAACATTTATTAGAAAATTGTAAAATCCTTTAAAATACAATTTTAATCATATTTTAGTTAGTTCTATTCATTCCCATCAAGAAAACATCTAGGCTTTAATTACCATTTAAAATAATAATATTATAATATTTTTCCAAATATTATAATGAACTAGACATAGAAAGAAGAAAAAATAATGTTATAGAGGTTCAGAAGATAAATTTTCTTATATAGAAAAAAAGACAATCTTCCAGATCTGTTTGATGAATAGTCATTTATGTTTAACTTATATTCATTTTAAATATCTATTGAATGATATAGAGAGGTTCATGGTTATAATTAACTATATGTCTAATCTTTTGAATTGTCTTATGAAGGGATTCTATTGAAATTCATGATCATAAATAATTAAAATGTCATGCTACAAGTTAATTTTGATGTGTTAGATATTCATAAGTTTATCTATAGTAATAAAATGTGATTAAAATATTTTTTGATTCGTTACAAAATGTATATCTAAATGTGAATGATATATCTTTTTCAAAATAATACGTTTAAATTTTTAGAGTTCAAATGATATTTAATATTGAGTTAAATATAATAGAATAATTTAGCATGATTGAACTTGATATAATGTATCTATTTATGATTTAATATTGTTCACCTTCTTCTTATTGATGAACAACATATGTTAAAAATCGATTACAAGAGTTGTAAAGAGCATTGACATTAATTGTATAAGATAAAAGAATGTAATATTTTGGTGAATAGTTTACATCTTATCACTTAAATTTTAATTTTTTATATGTACTATTTTTAATATACTTATTTGGGAAATTATTTCTATGAGATGATTCCATATTTCATTTTAGTTATTATTATCTTCTATATCAAATTTACGAACAGACAATTATATCACCAATTAGTTTACATATGTATTTAATTATTTTTGTTATTTTTTATGAAATTTTTTATGTCAAAATTTTAAATGAACATAATTGTAATGATTTAGATGAAATATTAATAAAAAAATTAATATATATATATATATATATTCTCATTGGATAAATTTTTATCTATTTAATTAAATCATAAATTCATAGGATGTTTATTTTTCTAGTACCATCCTTTTGATTTCAGAAAAAGGAAGAGAAGTGTTCAATAAATAAAATTATGTTGATATAATGTCTGATAAATGTATTCATTATAAATAATCTATCATAATAGAAATTTATTTAGGGGATATTATTTAATGTTAATGGGATTATAAGAAGACAATTTTATATTTTAGACATTTAGTTCTTATTTTTTTGATTATCTTCATGGGGGAAATTTTTTCTGTAAATTTATTATAATGGGATACATTTTATTCCTTATGTTTGAGTAGATACTTACATTATGTAAAAAATCTCAAAAACTTTAAAGAGGGAGATTTATATTATAACAATTTTTTAAAAAATATATTACACATATGTTATTGGTTTTATGAACCTAAAGAAGTAGGAGACTGTTGAGAATTATTTTATTCCGAAATTTTGTTAATTTCATTTTTTTATACACAAAAAATCACATATTTTTGGTACTAATGAATCTATTTTTATGTGAATTTGATGATTTTATTATTCATGAAAAAACATTTCAAGATATATATTTAAGACATTTATTCATGGAAATTTTTTCTAAATTATTTGGAGCATGCTTTAAGCAAATTGTGGAAACACACCATATGCACTACATGTGAAAGTGTACCATAATGAATAAACCAAAGATTTCAGGAATATATTGTTTTCAACCCTACATTATTATGGAACCTTGTGTTTGAAAAAATGTAATGTATAAATAAACAACCCTATATTGGTATTGAAACCTATGTAAGAGTAAACCAATATATGATACAACAACCACACTTTTGTAAGAAACTGTAAATTTTCAATCTAATATTTTTTTCATTATATTAATGAACCCTAGATTTGAATATTCAATGATAGAGTTTACAATCCAAAATTATAACGGATATTTCTATAATTGTCATAATAGAAGTAATGATGTGTACAATGCTCTATTGAAACTAATTCAAAACCACATTGGTATTATTTTAAAGGCACATATTCAATAGAGTAAATTTTTACTATTCATTTAGAATGCTAATACACTCGAGAATGTGATTGAATTTAGGTAATAATTGTTTTCATGATATTTATGGAGTAGGTTTGAACTGAGTTGATGGACATGATGGATTATTGTAATGGATCAATTCGTCATAATATATAGAATTTATATAGTTTCTCAAACTCATATACATGATAAGAGATATACCAAAAAAGAAAGTATGTCATTTTCATCTGAACATTACATTAGAGAAATACATGTTTTTGTCTATAAAATTTATGATTCTACTATTTTTTTCATTAATATAGCTTTTAATATATACATATTTTTATTTAAAAACTAAATCATTTGGTGAGGATAAATACTAGAGGAATTCTTGTTTAATCATATATCTGGTGTTTTTTCATCAATATGGAGGAATCTGATGAAATAATTTTAGAAATATTTTGTAATTTCCTTTATTTTTTAAATTTATTTAAATTTTTATGGAATTATGTTTCATATAAACTCTCTTAAAACATGTGATTTTGAGGCCCGAGGAGACCGGAAATGAAATTTTGAACTTTTTTTAAGGTATGCTTAGTAAATGTGCGAGCGGGTCATCTTATCTATTGAATTGGTTCTCAGATAAAAAATCTGAGGGCACCATTGAACATAAAATGTTGGTATTATCCTACAATGAACATAACATCTGCCGAAAAAGGCAAAATAAAAAAGATAATTTTTGGACATTTTGAGAAAAAAAATAACACAAAAAGTTAATTTATCTTTTTTCTCACCAACGAGTGGCGACAATGTGGTGAAGCTAAGATAATGCAACAAGGCGCATTAATGGAAATCATTAATGTATTTTCACCACATATCTTATCGATGCTTTAATGACATGTAATAGCTAAACTATTTCATATATCAAATATCATAATGATGTGACATCGCATTGTAACAGAATCATTGTGACGAGTTTTATATTTAATAATTGAAGTTTTTGTGGAACACTGATAAAATTGATAGGATTACTGGTTAATATATGATGTATTTCTTCACTAGTTAAAAACAATGAACACCAATGATACATCATCTACATATGCGTACATAAAAGAATGAAGAATGAAATAGACTTCGTGGACCCTCAAGGACAAAACATTGAAGCAGAAAACATCAATGAGGTATGAGTTTGTCCTATTATGATGTTCTTCCCCAATTTTATTCTAAACAAAAATCCCAAAACAACTCACAAATAGTTCCATACAAAGAATGTCTATTTTGGTGGGATGGTAATGTTTACTTTGGTTTCTCATTATCCAAGATTATGTTATTACATGCTATGTTTGAATTTCTTCCCCGAGCCACCACTATGTATTGAAATCCAAACACGTATGTTGTGGGATGACACAAACCATGGTTAATCCCCTAAAACATATTAATTCATCATGGAAAATCATTAGAATAAATGTAAATGAGGGTTTGAGACATTCAAAGAGAAAAGGAAGTTCCCTAGAGACCGTAGGCGCAGACGGCGTGAAGAACGGAACAACGGAGAATGGCCAATTGTCTACTGAATATTTTTTTGTTGCACTAGCACCATCCACATGATGTAAAACAAAACAGGAGATTGTCAGCCGTGCCATATTTTGGTTTGAATGGTTCACCCCGGAGGCATGCAGAGGCACCAGATGTCGCGACCAACGCGGGTTGGGTCACTGGAGACCCGTAGCGCCAGCCAAGCACCACGTTGATGGGTCAGACCCACATACTAAGTCTGTGGGTGATGTGGAAGTGGGAGAATTATCTCGGCAACCCAAAAAAGGTTTTATCCATGGTCACACGACTGTGAAAGGATAGTGTCCCCACTAATAAACCTTGGGGCAGGCATGGAACTGGACATGGTGACCGGTTGTGTCCGGGTCGGGCACACACCATCGAACCACATCCAACAGGATGGGCTCCAGATGGTGGGCTGCACCTCCAGCTAGTGGGATGGACCATTTGAGCGGTTCAGACCTATGGCTAGTGGTCCAGACCCGTGCTGGAAGACCAGACCCACTCCCTTCGGGTCGGTCTAGAAGAGATTGGGTTGCCGGGTGACCCGGTGGGCTGAACCCCCGACCAAACCAGGATGAGCCATGCAAGGTCCATTAGGTTGGGCCCACTATCTAGGAAAGAAAATATCTACCCTGTCCTAAACGAGGTCAGGTCAGGCCAGTAAAATTAAACAGTGGTATGTGGGACCCCCGGGCCGGGTTGGTCGGGGCGGTTCGATCAGGTCGGAGTAGACTCCTACGCAATTAGTCCTCGATTAATAAAACACAAATATCTTAGAAACCATGTGACAATTGGATTCCTCATCTATTATGTTGGAACCCTAATGACCATATGGTCCTTTTTATACTGACCCAAACATTAATTTACATAATCTTGAATTAAGTTAATAATTGACATTGAGGATCCTTTCAGTTTTAGAGTTTTAGATAATTACGGCATAATTATTACATTATATTTTTAAAATTACACAAGAGAGACTTTTACTATATCCAATTTTTTTCACAATATAAAACACCTTAAATAAATAAATATCTCTGGTCTTCATATAAATCTTGTTGAATTATTATTTTCTCTTAATATTTCTTATAACTTGTGAAAAAACAATTCAAAAACATTGAATGAGCATTAAAAGCTCACTAAGGTTTATAAAACAAGGGGAGAAACCATTTGTCCAAAAATAAATATAAATAAATGAAAGCATACATTTAAATCATTAAAATATTATAGAAAATCAAATTTTTTATTAATAAGACCTGGAAATCAAAAATCATTAAAGTATCGGGTGGCATCTACCACATACTTATGTTGTAACTTTCACAGCTACGTAGGGAGTTATATTTGGAATAACCATCACAGTATATTCCCTAATTCCATTAGGAGAAACAGTTACGTTTGTATATGTCATGTTACATAATAAATTGGAGAGCTATCTCGAGATCACCTACACTATGATAATCATTGAACCACTTGTATTCAAAAAATTTTCCCAGGAACCATATCATATTCATAACACATTAAACAAACCAAAAAATGATATCATTTCCACATTTTAATCACAATTTATCAATTAAATATATTGAAATAACCAATCCATTATCCAAATCAATTTCAACAACAAAATACATAGAAGATTATATGGTTTTTTTTTCTTTCAACAAAATTTCAACTTGTTATGGAATCCAAATATCAAATAAATCTCACGGCGACAAAAATTTCATTGTCACATAATATGATAAAAAATTGAATTTACATTGTTGTTTAGATAAACGCTACATAAAAAAATATTCCATTGGAATGAAAAGAAAAGTCAAACGGGTTTATACACTATTCAACATAAGGTCATGTATAAATCAAAATATGCTTCAGTTAAATGTTATTGAGATGAAGTCCCATACAAATATTCGAAAGCCAAACGATGTTACATTAAAATTTAGAAAATTATATGATAGGAGAGATAAAGGTCTATCATAACTTGGTAAAAAATAATACATAAATAATTATATATATTAATATAACCAAATATAAGAACGTATAAATTAAAAGACATCACATAATAATGTCTTTTACTAAATGAAGTGGGTGAAGGGTTCCATTAAAAAGGACATTTTGTAAATAAAATAGATCGATTATGTGTATTAACTACAATTACCCTTAAATAAAGTATAAATTAAATATATTACAAGAAATTAAAATATTTCTCACATAATCATAACATGACATAATCAATAAGTTGAATTTTAAACCAAAAAATGGAAATTGGTTTAAGGATTTCTATTACAAAGATCATATCATTACATTAAGAATAGTTCAATGACATAATTATGTGAGAAGTACATTAATACAACCAATATTATTAAATACTAAGTGTAAAAATGTCATTGTTCATTCCCACATATTCATATCACCACATAATCAAGATGTAGTAGTTCAACCCAATAAAAGGAAATTTGGTTACATAGTTCCCTTACATCCTTGGTGACATGTCATGTTCATTCCTTAAAAACCTCAATAATAAACTGAATTTAATTTATACTTGATTAAAAAACTTTTTCAAGTTTATTATTCTTTTTATATTATTTATTAAATTTCTAAAAAAATTATTAATTATTTTAGTTCAGATCAGGCATTTTGTTGATATTCAAAAACTGAGTAAAAAATTGAACTTCTTATAAATAGAAATATTCCATATGATAAAAAGTAAATTATATCCTGAAATATATTCAAGAATTAGATATACAATATATCATATATATGTACTATATTTTTTTAGAATATTTCATAATATTTGTACAAATGAAAAGAAATGGACCATTCATGGAGACGACAAACCGAACATATGCATGAACAATACTTCAATTTAATTTTTATTTTAAATCAATAAAAACCAAATTATGCAAAGGTATATTAATATTATTGTATAATATATATTTAAAATATCTTACCTATTTTCATAAATTCCATCCTTTATACATTTTGTGTATAGCATGAATGAATCATATCACATTGAGGGGCCGGTTGTTCACACTTCCTCAAATAAAATTATCATATTTATGCATTATGTGAAGCACAATGGTATGATAAAAATTGAAAATAAAGATTCATAGTGATAAAATAAATATAATAAATATCATATTTAAATATAGTTCCAACATATTGGACACCATGATATTCATTTATAGATAATTGAACAATTATAGTTTCATGAATTAGTAGTTTTCCGCAAATAGAAATAGTACGATTGTATCCAATAGATAGTGGAGTGTGGAAGTGTAGATATAATAATTTTCATAAAAACATTCTAGTATATTATCGATACTGTTTCTGTTATGTAAAAAACAAATAAAAATATCATAGGGTGTGGAGAATGAAAATAGGCTTGACAGATGACGATTCCTCTAAATTGGGTAACTCCCTATGATTTGTACTCAAAGTCTTTATTGAATTAAATTCCTACCAATGTATAGAATCTAGGTGAAATAGAGGGATGTTGGGATATTATTGGAGTAGTTTTTGGATGAGACAATGGGATATAGAGTTGTGAGTAATGGGTAAGAGGTGGTGGTCTTTTATAAGAGGGAGGATGGGCTCTTTAAGAAAGTTTGAACATATTATTTTATTATAAAATGATTTTCTACTTCATAAGGTATAAAAACAATTTAATTAAAATATAAGGTTAATATAGGTAGATATATAATCATATAATATAAAATTGAATAGGTTTTGGATATTTTTTAATCATTAATTTTTCTGTTTAACACTTTCTCAACTTATTTAACTTTTAGCATGTCCTCTTATATATTCATACTATATTTATAATATATTTACTATAAAATGTCAACTGACCCAAAATGGAATATTTATGACATTATTTAATTCATTTTTCTGAATCATAGATTTTTATAATTATTTTATCACTAATAAAATAACAATTGTTATAAGAACTAATTTTTTCCAATTTATAAATTATTCATATCAAGAGTATGACAAAAATCTATAGCAACTCTTTTACATCGAAAACAATGCATTAATTCAAAAATAATAATTTTTTAATATCTATAAAATTAATTTATGGCATAAAAATATTTTAAATAAATTTATTTTAATATTCATAATATAATTTATTTGAATATATTATTAATGATGCTATTAATGAATCTCCATTGTGTCTTTATTAAATTTATTTATTTAATATCTAAAAATTATAAATAATTTTCCTTGATATGGGAAATATCGCTATCTTTCAAATTAATATTTATGGTGAAATATATCACTTAAATAAACCCTTATAAATTTTTTTTTAGTAAAAGGTATATGTTTACATTACTTTTGTCATTACATTAAATTAATAAATATTGAATGAAATTATCACTCCCATGTGTCTCCAAGGGGTCCCAAAATAGACCAAATGATTCCTATAGTCATAAATATCACAAACAATTGTGTTAGAAAAACTGGAAAGGTAATTTAATATTATTATAATATTATTTTCACATGTATTTACTAGCTTTACCTTTTCACCACGATAAAAATAATATTTGCAGATATAAATATTCATAATGTATAAAAATATAAGATACATATTTAAAAATTTTAGAATTACTAATTACAAATATATAATTAATTTTTACAAATTCAAAATACATAAGTGGATGAGATTAATTTAAAATTAATTTCACCTTGTCAGAACAAAAAAAGCGTGTTTTTTAAATAATACCTTTCAAAATAGTGACATTTGGTTACGTTCAATTAGAGAGTGAAATTACTTCCAATGACCAAAATTGGATTATAAGGTAAAAATATAATCCAATTTCTCTTAAAAACAATTTATACTAAAAATCTATCTATATAAATAAATTATATGAAAAGGATGTTTTGAATTAAAATGTGGTTTTTTTAACTATTCATTAAAAAAGATAACATTATCAGAAATATAAAAAAAAATTACCCAATGAAAATTTTATATACCAATTATCATGAAGAATTTTATTTTTTCATATAATACATAAATAATTGACCAAAAATATATTTATTAAGGGTTTTCCATCATATGGGGGTAAATCAGAATTTTAAAGAATATTAGAGTATTTATGCATAAAATGGGATACATAATCATTTGAAGCATCAAATATTTAATGGATAAATGTAAAAAAATTTAACCCACGTGTGTAATCATATTTTAGTATGTTATTTTCATTCCCACTAATAAAACATCTATGCATTAGCTAACATTTAAAATAATAATATTATAATAATATTTTTTAGTATAACATGATGTTGTGTGCAACATAAGACTTCAACGAAACTCATTGATGCTTTTAGAGAAATCTACTTGACCTAAAATTCCATAAAAATTAAAATTACTATTTTATTTAAAAATATTAATAAATATAAGAATGTCGTATTCTTTATTTACCTTGGATGTAACATCCTTCCCCCCTTTTGGAAATTGTTTCCTCACAATTCTAAAATTGGGCCTATAATAATCATTTAATGGCCCAAATCGGAAAAAGTGTTAATTTAAAATTCACATTAAAATAATGAATGATAAGTAAAAAGGTCAACCAAGATAACCCATACTAGGATTTCATGAAAACATGGATATGGAAGAGAAACCAACCATCAAGTTTTATTGAGAGTGATAGATAACATGATTAAAAGAATGTTATCCACCAGAAAATCACATACATTTGATGGTTTAAAAATTCTTTGATTCCCCAGTAGAAAAATATAATTGAAATTTTTTTTAAAGTAAAAATTCATAAATTTGAGTAATTTCTTTATGATTCTAACAAAAAACATTATGAAAAATACATACTTTTTATGTATAGTTTCATCGTTTACAAAATTCCTACCACAAACTCACCTTTTCTCCATAAAATAATTAATCAAACTGACTCAGCCATATCAAAACTGCTAGAATATACTTCTAGAGTGTCACATAATCCAAAAAAATGAACTATATACTTACCTTTTCTATATACACTAAAAAAACCAAAATGCTTAGTACAAGTTCTGATAATCCCCATGGTGAATAATCCTTTATAAAATGAAATACCAATATAAATCTCAAAAATTCAACAAACAATACCCAAAGTTCAACTATGACCAGTCAATAAATAATTTTCCTTAAATTATTTCAAAATAATCCAAACTATGATTGAAACCCGAAATTTAGAAGTATTTTTTTATATATTCTTCTGAAAAATGTTATCATTTATCTCAAATAAAACCAGCTACTCTTAATGTATCATATTGTAATGTAATTAAACTAATCACCTAATATCTATGATTGGTTAATCAATACCATAAATAACCCAAATCTCCATATGATCAAAATAAAAAAAAAAATTCTTGAAAAATAAAATTTCATCTATTTCTACAAAAATGAAAATTCAATAGCATTATATTTTCCTTAGGCATATAGTGTTCTCGAAAAATATAATTTCTTCCAAAATAAATTTTATCACATAATAAATATATATTTTTCTTATAATAATGATATCCATTTGATACACCATTAGTTCCAAATATCAACTTATTATTGATACATAATATTTTTTAACTAAAATGAATATTTTATACAAACCAGTGACTTAATGTTGGATAGTGGTAGGCGATGTGCCCATATCACCTTTCAGATTTGGGTTCGATTCCTAGGACCCCTCCAGATACCATGGGCTCTCTCCCTTCTAAAGGATTTTAATCTTTGTAAAAATCAAAAATAACCATAACATGTTTTAACATCAATGGAATACTTAAACCTTTCATTTCCATCCCAATACCTTAAAACCTCAATAAATTATATATTATTTTTTTTCACCTCCATAGGATAAAATAAAACAATTCCCAATATAAATAACATTATAACATTATCATGGTGTCTATATAGTTTCTTCATCATCATGTTCACATATGTAGAAGTCCATTCATTGCCACAATGATTTAGATATCCTTGAAAATCATTTTGTTTCTTCATCAAAATAAACCTTTTACAACATGGGTCGTTTGGTCGTTCACAAAAAAATAGTTTCCTAAAATAATCATGTATGACTTATAATTTCAAAACATATGTTAAAACCCGATACTTATAAAATGGTTGGACAGAGTTTGAGTTGAAACATTCAACAAAATGTCCTTTAAAATACCATAAGAATGTGCTGAGATACTATATTATAAAATAAA
Source organism: Viscum album (assembly GCA_963277665.1). Classification (NCBI taxonomy): domain Eukaryota; kingdom Viridiplantae; phylum Streptophyta; class Magnoliopsida; order Santalales; family Viscaceae; genus Viscum; species Viscum album. The sequence goes on along the minus strand of OY728161.1, from coordinate 1,333,800,236 downwards.
ATTTAAATAGGATACAAAATTGTCTCCATCATCAGCACCTTTTTCAAAATCATAATACGCTTCATAATCATGTGATATGGTAAAATATTGAAAAATGCCATGATAATATTTACCATTACTGAGAATAAGTTAATATTGTGAAATTATTATTTGATTAAACTCAATATATTATCTACGATGATATCGAGGAATAGTGGTGGTGTTTAATATCTCAAAATACCTTCTTACAAGTCAGTTGTATGGAAGAAAAATTTTCCTAGTCATCTAAACATGACTATGAAAAAATTATTGAAAACCTTTCATTATGAATATATTGGAATGTTGTTTGAGATCATTCTCCATAAACTTCTAACAAAAATTCCATGATCTAAAATTTATTAAAATATGATTTTACTGAAATGGCAGACATAGGGACTAACCACGTGTTTAACAAAAAATCATAATCCCAAATGATTTTTAATCCTATCTCAGATACCATGTATAGTGACCCAACCATAATCATTTGAAAATATTTAATTAAGATAATAATTCACATTCATGATCTTTTTAGGTTTATGGTTTTGTTGAATTATGTTGTATCAATTATATTACATTTTAAAATATTCTATGTAGACACTTACACACTATCCAAAATTTTCCACAATAATAAAACTCCATAAAAAAACTGTACCTTTTTTGATTTTAATATTCTTGAATTATTCTTGTATGTTACCCTTCCTTATACCCTGTGAAAAAACATTTCAAAAACAAGGTATGAGCATAAAAAGATAACTAAGTGTTTTAAAACATGGAAAGAAAAAATTATTCCATCAATACATAAAAATAAATTGATTCATATATTTCAATCCTTAAGATAATACAAAAAATCATCGGTTTTATGAATAACACATTGATATGATACATTATAAAGGTACGATTTGGAATCTATAACATACTTACGTTGTAGCTTTCACAGCAATGCAGAGAGTTTCATTTGGAATACTGAGCACAATGTATTCCCAACAAACTTAGGGGAAACATTTAAATTTCCCTCTATATTGTTACTGAATGAATTGGAGAGAAACATTAGGATAAAAAACACTTGGTTTATAACAAAACAACCTATATAGTAAAATAAATCCGAAGAACCATATCATATTCATAACACGTAAAACAAACAGAATGGAAAGAAAAAGTTTCCACATTTCAATCTCAATATATCATTTAAATATTTTGAAATAACCATTCCATTATCAAATCCATTTTCAATAACAAAATACGTAAAAGATTATAAGATATATATCATTATTTTAAAAAAATTATTTCTTGTTATGGAATCAAAATATCAAACAACTCTCGCAGTGGAAGAAAGGTCTTTGTCACCCTATACGTTAAAAAAGAACACTCCTTTTATAGTTAGGTAAAAAATTACAAAGAGAAATATTAAATTTTAATTATAGAAAAGTAATAGGGTTTTATACAGAGTATAAAATAAATTCTTCTATAAATCAAAATATTCCTCAATAAAATGATATTGAGGTGAAGTCCATACAAAAATTCGGAAGCCTAACATTATTATAATAAATTTCTGAAAATGATTTGATCGAACAGATAATGTTATATCATCACTTGGAAATAAAATTTATAGAAATAAGGATATATGACGACATATACCAACATAACAAAATGTAAATTAATATACATAACATAAATAAGTATAATTTTAAATGAAGAGGGTTAAATCGTCCCTTAAAAAGATCATTTTGTAAATAAAATAGACCGATTTTGTCTATTCACTATCAGTAAAAATATTATAAATAAAAGATATTACAAAAAAAATATTTCCCAAATAATCAAAGCATGAAATAATTAATAAGTATAATTTTATCCCAATGAATGGAAATTGGGTTAAACAGATCCCTTAAAAAGATCATATCATTACATTAAGGATAAATTAATTACATAATTATGTGCGACTAACATAAATACACCCAATATAATTATATATTAATTGTAAAAAAATTAGCATTCATTCAAAAATATTCATATCACCAAATAATCAAGAAGTAGATGTCTAACCTAAAGAATGTAAATTTGGTTATGATGTTCCCTTACCTTATGTACGACTTGACTTGTTTGTTCTTCAATTTCTTAAATAATAAAATCAATTTAATTTATAATTGATTATAATAATTTTTAATGTTCATTATTCCTTTTATATCACTTATTATATTTCTATAAGAATTATTAATTATTTTAGTCCATATCAGACATTTTTTCGATGTTCGGAAACTGAGTAAAAAATGAACTTGTAATAATTTCAAATTGTACTTATGGTCAAAAGTAAATTATATCTGGAATGATATTCATGATTTATATATCATAAAAATCTTATATATCCAATATATATGTATTTATAATATTCCATAACATTTTTATATAAGAAATGAAATGCACAATTCATGGAGATGGTAAGTCATACGTAGGCATGGATTCCATATTCCTTTTATTTTCATTTTTAAATGAATGAAAAAATTATACATAAGTATATTTTTAACGATCCAAGGTTTCATTAATGTAAATCCCACTTGATGTAATTAAATGTATCATTATGAAAAATGTTTATATAAAATTTCAAATTCTTTGGTTTTATGTTAAGAATTTGACCGTTGCTAATATATCCATTTAACATTGATAACATGATTAGTATAAATATATGGATTTAGAAAATCCAATTTACTCGGACAAAAGAAGCGATGACCTCATAAAGTAGAATTGCTCCATACAAAGCCCATTTTTCAGAGCTCAGAAAAGAGGTGGTGTCATTTGGTTTTTCGCTTGACCAAGACCAACCTGAGCATCACCATGACAAGCTCGAACGGGACCATCTACGGGAAAAGTGGAAGTTGTTAGAGATTACCACTCAAGCGATGTTATTTGAGCCACCCCTAGAGTCTGTCACCATCACACACCTTACCCTTAGGTCTTATGAGGATATTTTAAGGGGATATGTAACAAATTACTAGTACAATGTTAATGTATATTATTTCTTGTATATAATAATTATAATACCTTCTTGTCATTATTGACACTTTGTAAATAGTTTTCGTAAAGCAGAATTAAAATTTTTTTAGTTAATATTCAGATAATAAATCTATTTTGATGAATTAATGGTTTTTTGAATTATATAATATTTTAGTAAAATATTATTATTATTATCAATTTTTTTATTAAATATAAATTATCATATAATTTTTTGAATGCAATTGTAATTTTTAATATAGTTTGAAATCCATTTTTGTCAAAAACCGTGAATTTTCGATAAATGTCAGTTTTTATTTTAAAAGTGAAAATTAACATATTTAGAAAATTATTCAGATAAAATAAATGTTATTTCTAGAATCAGGACGTCGAAATTATCCAATGGTGAAATTTTCATTATTTTCTGAGAGAGTCAAATTTTTGGGTAAAAATTAAATACCGTTTAAAAATATAATGTGTTTTATGACATCATAATGACCCATAGTGATGTTATAAAATACTATAATCTTTATGTTCAGAGAATATATGTTTTAACATTAAAATTATGTAATTTTGGGTTTGTTGGAATTATTTTACAAAGCATAAATGACCCCTCAAAACTTATTAAACATCTTGCCTTTTTAAATTATTTCCCATGGGAGTGTGACTCACCTCATCAAACAAAACCCAATTATTTTAAGAATTTCGGACTTTGGAATTATAAAATATATTTTTTCCTCTTCCTTTTTCCAAAAACCATGTGCAAAAACCATGAGATTATTAGTGGATTGAAATAATTTAATATAAGTGGTCCCAAACATAAATAATAACGGCTTCACTCACCTTTCATATATAAACCCACCAGAGCTCCCACTTCCTCCTCACTCAATGCCTTTGGATTTCATCCATCCTCTTCCATTCTCTCTCTATAATACTTCCAAGGTGCCACAAGCTCCCAACAAGCCTCTCTCAGGCCTTTGGAATCACACTTCCAAGTAATGGTTTTCTTCCTTTAACTTTATTTTCCATTTCCCATAATATTGTTATGACCTATTAATTTATATTATAAATATTGGTGTATGGTTTTTCACCTCCCACATACTGAACCCTTATTGTTTTCTTGATGGGATTCTCATTTCTCTCTCATTAAATGCCTCCCATGTACACTTCTTACCATGCCGAAATTTCGAAAGAAACTTCTCTCTGCTCATTTACATTCAAGCAATACTTTTGTATCATGAATCTAAATTCCATTAAAATTGGTTGGACATGTATCTATATTACCCCCTTACTGTCCATTTAATGTAGATATTATGAGACCTCCCTTTATATATCATCCATCATTTTTATGAATTCTTATATCACGACGTTACACTGCCGAAATTTCACAAATTTTCTAAGCCAATGCCATTGTGTAGTGAATACCATGCCCATTTCTCCATCAAGGGTATTCACATTCAAGAACATTTACATATTAATTATAAATATTCATTCCACATTTCTCTATCATGGAATAAATGATTATATTTTATGAAACCATGTTTTATGATCCATGTGGAACACTTATGCATGAAATGAAATGTTTAAGAAGGGTACATCCTTATAGCGCTCTAATGCATTCGGTAAAGTATAGTATATTGATACATCATGTGCAATGAGTGTAGACTCATTCTAATTAAAGTGAAATGAGGGTTTACCCATTCTTCATGTGCAATGATGATTTACTCATTCTTCATGTGCAATGGGTCTTAGCTCATGCTAATTCCATGTTAAGTGTTGTTGACACATTTCCATGTTATGATCATCATGCTTTATCATGACTTTATGTCCATGTTTCTCTTGTGCTCTATTGATATTATTATTTTCTAACATGTATTGTACTCCTCATGTATTCCATGTTTATTCCCTTATTGGGCATTATAGATCACCCTTTTCTTATGCTTGTCCTTAGGTTACCCCATGCAATACTAAGTATGAGGGAATGTAGTGGTCATGTAATGAATGTTTTCAAAAAAGATGTTTTTTTTCATGTTTTATGTTTTTCTGTAATGATAATAATCCCCAAAGACACTAGACCCCTCAATCTTTGATTTTATATCATGTGAATTGTTAATGTAATGAATCATGTTTATGTTTGTAATAAATGAAGGGTTTTCATAGTTTTTATAATAGGATAGGTTTAGTTAATTTTTGGATTAGGATTAGAAAACCCTAGTAATGCCATAGATACAAGACTAAGTACAATAATAAAGTCCCTATTTTTTGGTGAGTATTGAATAATTGGGTAATCAAGAAAATATATCCCTCTCTGGATATGAGCAGGTAGAGGTGGCTATGGAACAGATGTATCTTAGGGGTAAAAACCGAAAACACCGCTTTGAGCTACACTCGAACTCGAACTGGTGCATGAAAATGGGACTTTCTACACTCTTTGTAACGAAACAATAGGGAAAATGATTTGGTAAATTCACAAGCTTAGTATGAACCATTATTAAGTTAAAAACCCCATATGAATATATGTTAGTTTGTAGATCATGAAAATCCAAGATTGAAGCCAATATATTCAAAAGTTAAGGAAATAAAATTTAAATTTTAAGTCGTCAAACTTTTTTCATTGGATTACCCTTTATGTATTACCCCTAACATTCCATTTATTCCAGCCAATGGCTGGTACTAGGTGGACCCGGGCTAACCACCTATGTGAAGATCGGTGTGAAGATTGTACTAATGAGATGCCAAAACCAATGGTAGTGAGAATCACAAACTTTGTCACTCTTCTCTCTCATCTAACTCAAGCTTTGAATAGAAACACGAGTCACGAGGAATTATCCACCCCCACCCCCTAAGATAGAAGAAGTCTCTATCTAGAGCTTCATTGGACAAAGGCCTCCAACTTTTTTTGATCATCTGATCCCATGATGCTGAACAATGGATCAACTCCATTGAAAATATCTTCTCCATCATTCAATGTTCTGAACAAGAGAAGGTTCTCCTAGCAGCTTATCATATGGAGGGTGAAGATAATAAATGGTGGACATTGATCAAAAAATAAGAAGCCTGAGGAGGAGATTGACGCATTTGAATGGAAGGATTTCCGGAATATTTGTTTGATAAATATTTTCTGCGCACCCTCCAACTTAAGATGGAAAGGGATTTCTTTTCCCTAAAGCAAAAAAGATGAAGATTTTTCTGGAGAGTATGAGGAAAACATCAAAAGGCTTGCACGATACGCTTCTGGCTTTGTCGTTACCCCTGAATGAAATGTTGACCGCTACTTTGGTTGGCTGAAGCCTCTCCTACAGAAAGCATTCACGATCTATCAATTTGATAGATATTATGAAGTTGTTCAATGTACCCTCAAGGTCAAAATTGAGATCGGGGAATCACAGGTGTATCACAGGGACACGAAGCATAAGGTGGACTTCAATGTTGGAAGTCCAAAGGATAAATCCAATGGTGATTAGAAGACCCAGCACCCTACATGCCAAAAGTGCTGTATGAAGAACCCAATAAATTTCCTCAAGGGGATGAGGAAATGCTTTAGGTGTGGAAGAGAAGAGAACCTAGTTGTTAACAGTCAGAAATAAAGACTCATGGCTGCGATAGAGGAGAGGAACACTTTGTTTGAACCTCAACGCGATGTTCATTGCTAAAACATTAAAGAACTGGGGAATTTTGCAAATTAGTGCCCTAATCCAAGGGTTTTCGGAGGTAACCAACAACCTCCAGGGAAACAAGTAAGTGTTTTTGCCTTCACATCTACCAAATTGAACCCTGAAAATGAAGTGGTGACACGTACGCTAGTTATTCATTCATGAATAGCGAATATACTTTTTGATTCAGGTTCTACACATTATTTTATATCTCTAATGTTTAGAAGAACAATACCAGCAACACCACAAATCATGGAAGTGAAGATGTCAGTGAGTACGACAAATGGGGAAATCATTGCATCCCAAGAATAGAAGTCCTCCCCTATTATAACCTATTGATAGAATTTCATTCCGATCCTCATCATACTCCCTCTGGTGGAATTTGATGAAATTCCTGGGATGTATTGGATTTCCTTATATAGAGCCAACATAAATTGTTGAGAAAGTGAAATCACACTCCATATGGTGAATCGACACCCCAAATCATTACAAGTGTAAGGTGGAAGATGAATCTCCTTTATCTCCATCCTCTCAAGAATGGATATTAATTCCCTATGATCACGCGTATCTAGATCAGATGATTGAGTCCACAAAAGAAACCATCTTTGAAGAAATTCCTATTGTGATGGAATTCACTGAAGTGTTTCCTGAGAAACTGTCTGGTCTTCCTCCAAGAAGAGATGTTGAAATCTCAATTTAACTTATACCAGGGGATCTACCAATATCTAAGACTACATATAGAACAATTGTTGTGGAGCTTGAAGAGCTGAAGTAACAACTATAGGATAACCTGGATAAGGGGCTTAAACGCCCAAGTGCTTCACCATGGGGTGCACTAGTTCTCTTCGTCAAGAAGAAGGATGGGTCAATGCGCCTTTGCATCGATTATCATGAGATCAACAAAATCACGATAAAAAACAAGTATCATATTCCATTAATTGATGACTTGTTTTATTAGATGTGTGGAGCACAATACCACTCCAATGTGGACTTGCAGTCGGGATATTATCACGTAAAGGTGAAGAATGAATATATCCCTAAGACTACTTTTCGTACAAGAAACGGTCACTATGATTTCTTAGTAATGACTTTCGGAATCACTAATGCTCCAGAAATATTCATGTACATGATTAATAGTGTATTTAGATATTACCTTGACAAATTTTTGGTAGTCTCTATAGATGATATTCTAATATACTCCAAACACAAGGCGGATCATCAGGACCATTTAAGAACTGTAATAGAGAATTTGTGCAAGGAGAAGCTCTATAAGATGTACATCAAGTGTGAGTTCTTGTTGAATGAGGCCTCATTCATGGTCCATATCATCACTAGTAACGGGATATCTATGTATCCCTCCATAATATATGAAATTGAGGGATGGATTAGGAAAACATCGGTAACAGATATCCTTAGTTTCTTGGGGTTAGCTGGATATTATCAACAATTTGTGAGAAATTTCTCACGATTTTCCAACCCTCTTACCAAGCTAACTCAAAAGGGAGTAAAGTTTCCTTGGATTTATGAATTTGAAGAAAGCTTAAAGGAGTTGAAAAAGAGGGCTTATCACAACGGCTGTGCTAACTTTACCCACAAGTGGGGATGGTTTTGTGGTATTCAGTGATGCATCGAAGAAGGGCTTAGGCTACATGCTAATTCAGAATGATAAAGTGATATTTTATGCCTCAAGGCAGTTGAAAATCCATGATAAAAACTATCCAACGCATTATCTGGAGTTGGAGGCTGTGATATTTGCCTTAAAAAATCTGGCGGCATTATTTATAAGGGGAGAAATGTGGTATAGATACTAGCCATAAGAGTATTAAACATATATTAACACAGAAATAGCTTAATATGCACCAGAGATGATGGATAAAGTTCATCAAGGATTACGACTATTCAATACATTACCACGCTAGGAAAGTGAACAAGTTGGAAAATGGCCTAATTATAAAGGACCGAATGATACTATCAATGATGAGAATTTAGAGGGATCCAACCATATTAGACATGATGAAGATAGACATGGGAATCATAATGAATGGAACATCATCAATTCTATAACAAATGACTGCTCAATCATTTCTTTTTGATAGGTTAAAGGATGCTCAAAAGGATTATGTGGGAATTCGGGAAAAAGTAGAAGCTATCGAAAAATAAAAATCCTTGGAATTTAATGTTAATGATGAAGGAATTTTGTGATTTCAGAAAAGACTATGTGTTTTATCAAGTCCGGAGTTGAAGAAGGAACTTTTTGATTGTGCACATAGTTCAAATTTTCTCTATTCACCCCGGGCGGAAAAAGATGTATCGAGATCACCAAGAAAACTTTTTGTTGGATAATATGAAGATGTAGATAAATGTTAATACATCAAAGTGCTTGGTGTGCCAACAAGTGAAGGCATAGAGGCAGATGTCTAAGAGGATGAAGCAAACATTGCCCATACCAGAATGGAAATTGTAGAACATCACCATGGACTTTTTAACTGGACTTCCGAGGACATCCAAAGGCAACAATGTAATCTGGGTTATGGTGGATCATTTTACGAAGACTGCACATTTCATTGATATTCAAGAGGATTTCTCATTGGATCAAATAGCACGGATCTATATCAGGGAAGTGGTAAGGATACATGGAGTACCACTATCTATTATTTCTGGCCATGATCCTAGATACACCTCTATGTTTTGGAAGATTCTTCAACATGTTCTGGATACTGAACTGAACATCAGTACGGCCTATCATCCTCAAAATGATGGCCAATCCGAGTACACTATCAAAACACTTGGGGACATGTCGAGATCATGCTCAATGGACTTTAATGGAGAATGGGATCAACATCTTCCTCTGGTATAGTACTCTTATAATAATATTTTCCACTCGAGCATTCAAATGGCACCATATGAAGCCCTTTTATGGGAAAAGGTTTAGAACATTGTCGTGTTGGGATGAGGTCGGTGAATGTAAGCTGCTTGGACCAGAAATGGTCGAGCTAATGGTGGAGAAGGTGAAAACCATTCAGCAGCATATCAAGGAATCCTAGAGTCTATATAAGAGTTATGCAAATAATCATCGACGAGACCTTGAGTTTAAAGTTGGAGATAGGGTTTCTCTACGCAAATTTCTATGGAAGAAGGTCATGAGGTTTAGAAAGAAAGGGAAGTTAAGTCCAAGGCACATCGGCCACTTCGATATTCATGATCATGTCGGGACTGTGGCATATCGACTTTCACTTCCACCTACCATGGCCAATGTACATGATGTATTTAATGTATCCCTATTAAGGAAGTAAATATCAGACCCTTCACATGTAATCTCTTCTGAGGTGGTACAGTTAGAAGATTATCTTTCTTATGATAACCAACCAGTCATGATCTTAGATCATAGAGAAAAAGTTCTATAAAATAAGACAATGCCTCATGTCAAGGTGATGTGGAGAAACCAAAAGTTTGGAGAAGAGACTTGGGAATCGGAGGAAATGATGAATCTGAGTTACCCACATCTGTTTTAGTGTGGGAAAAGGAAATTTCGAGGGTGAAATTTCTTAAGGGGGGAATATTGTAATGACCCAAAGATTCATTAATTGAAATCCCACTTAATATAATTAAATTTATCTTTATGTAAAATGTTTATATAAAATTTCATCTTCATTGGTTTTATGTTAATAAATTTTAACGTTGATAATATAACTTTTGAACACTGATCAAATGATTAGTATAAATATAGGGCTTTAACAAATCTAATTTACTCGGACAAAAGAAGCGATCGCCTCATCCAGTAGAATTTCTCCATACGAAGCCCATTTGTCGGAGCATATAAATGAGGTGGCATCCTTGGGTTTCTCTCTTGACCAAGCCCAAGCTGAGCTTCATCATGTCAAGCTCGAACGGGACCCTCTACGGGAAAAGTGTAATTTGATAGAGATTACAACTTGAACGATGTTATCCGAGCCACCCCAAGAGTCTGTCACCATCGCACAACTTACCCTTAGGTATTATGTGGCTGTTTTAAGGGGTTATGTAACAAATCACAAGTACTATGTTCATGTATATTATTATTTTTATATAATAATAAATATACCTTCTTTCCATTATTGACACTTAGTAAATAGTTTTTTTAAAGAACAAATAGTATTTTTTAGTTAACATTCAGATAATAAATCTATTTTGATGAATTAATAGAATGTTGAAATAAATAATATTTTAAAAAAATATTATTATTATTATTAAATTAATTTTTATTAAATATAAATGATCTTATAATTTTATGAATGCAATGGTAATTTTTATCAAGCTTTGAAAGCCATTTTTATCAAAACCTATGAATTTTTGATAAATGTCAGTTTTAATGTTAAATGTGAAAATTAAAATGTTTATAAAATTATTTAGAAAAAATAAATGTTATTTCTAGAATCATTACGTCGAAATTATACAATGGTGAATTTTTCATAATTTGTTGAGACAGTCAAATATTTGGGTAAAAATAAAATCCCGTTTAAAAATATAATGTTTTTTATGACATTATAATGACCTAATAGTGATGTAATAAGATATTATAAGATTTATTTTCGCCAAATATATGTTTTAACATTAAAATAATGTGATTTTGGGTTTGTTTGAATTATTTTACAAATCATTAATGGACCCCTCAAGACTTATTAAACATCTTATCTTTTTAAATTATTTTCCATGGGAGTGTGACTCACCTCCACATAAGCAACCCCATTATTTTAAGATGTTCTGACTTTGGCCTTATAAAATATTATTTCCCTCTTCCCTTTTCCAATAACCATGAGGTGATCTGTGGTTTGTTTTAGTTTAATGTAAGGGGTCCCAAACCAAAATAATAAAGTATCCACCCACCTTTCCTATATAATCCCACCCACGCTCCCACTTACTCCTCACTCAATTCCTTTGAAGTTTGTTCGACCTCTTCCCAACTCTCTTTATAATCCTCCCATTGTGCCCCAAGCTCCCAAGAAGCCTCTCTCAAGCCTCTTGGAAGCCTTTGTAATCACACATCCAAGTAAGGGTTTTTCATCCTTTCACTTTTTTTTCCAATTTTCATAATATTGATATTCCCTTTTAATTTCAATTATAAATGATGGGGTATGGTTTTGAACCTCCCCCATACATCCCTATTATTCATTGAATGATGGTATACCCCTTTCTCTATAATTAAATGCCTCCCATGTACACATGTTACCTTGCCGAAATTTTCAAAGGAAGTTCTCTCTCCTCGTTTACATTCAAGCAATACTTTTGTATCCTGAATCGAAATTCAATTACAATTTTTGGGAGATGAATCTATATGACCCCTACCTATCCATTTCATTTAGATATTATGACACACCCCTTTCTCTTTCATCAACCATTTTTATGAATTCTTATATCACGCTGTTTCACTTCCAAAATTGCACCAATTTTCAAAGCCAATGCCATTGTGTAGTGATTACCATGCCCATTTCTCCATCAAGGATATTCACCTTAATTCATATTTACTTATTAATTATAAAGTTTCATTCTACATTCCATTATCATGTAATAAATGATTATGTTTTATGAATCCATGTTTTATGATCCATGTGGCACACTTAGGCATGAAATTAAATGTTTAAGATGGGTGCACCCTCAAAGCTCTCTAATTCATTGGGTAATGTATAGTATCATGATACGTCATGTGAAATGAGTGTTGACTCATGCTAATTCATGATCAAGTAGGGTTTACTTGTGCTTCATGTGCAATGAGGATTTACTCATGCTTCCTGTGCTATTGGTCATGGCTCATGCTAATTCTATGTTAAGTGTTGTTGCCACATTTAAATGTTATGATTATGATGTTTTATCATGACTTTATGACCATTTTTATCTTGTGCTCTATTGATAAGCCTATTGTCTAACACGTATTTTACTCCTCTTGTATTCTATGATTATTCCCTTACAAGGCTTTATAGCTCACCATTTTCTTATGCATGTCCTCAGGTTATCCCATGTAATGCTAAGTACAAGGGAATGTTGTGGTCATGTAAAGGATTTTTTCAATAAAGATGTTGAATTTCATGTTTTAATTTGTTATGTAATGATCCTATTCCCCAAAGACACTAGACCTCTCGATCTTCCATGTTGTATCAACTGAATAGTTTATTTAATAAATCATATTTAATTTTGTAATAAAAGAAGGGTTGTCATAATATTATAATTAAATTATAAACTATATGTAATATATGATACATAAGTTCAAAATTCCATCATTTATATGTTCCATGTGCATCAGGAAAGAGTCACATCATTTTGATGGGGTGGTAGTCCGCACTTCTTCAAATGAAATTATCGTAATTATGCTTTATTGAATACATAATGGTATGGTGTAAATGAAAAATAAATAATCATAGATATAAAATAAATATAATATATATCATATATAAATATAGTACCATCATAATGTATACCATGAGAGGTGGAAGAAGATAATTGAACAATCATCGTTTCATGAGGTAGTAGTTCACCATCCACATAAACACTATGTTCATATCCATTAGATAGTGGTGTGTGGAATTATTTTTCAAATACATCTCATAACAACATAATAGTAAATTTAGGAGATTATTTTTGTTATATAAACAACAAATAAAAATATCATAAGGTGTGGAGAAGGAAAATAAAAGAAATAACATGATAGAATAAGTTACTTTTAAATCTAGTTACTCCCTTTGGTTTGAACCATATGGCTTAATTTATTTTCCTTCTTCACAATGTAAGGAATATAGGTGGAATATAGGGGTGTTTAGTGATTATTGTGGAAGTGTTTGGAGGATCCAAGGTAGATTAGAGGTGTGATTAATGGGATAGAGGTGATTTTTATTTTATAAGATTGGAGAGGGGTTCTATAGAAATGTGTGAATGTATTATTTTATTATAATTTTATATTCTGTTTCAAAAGGTCCCGAACTTGATTAATTGTAATATAAGGAGCATAAAAGTAGAAATAAAACCATCCAATAATAATTGGTTAGGTGTTTAACATTTTTTTAATCCTTTTCTTTTTTGTTTAACCCTTTGTTAACATATTTATCTTTCACAATTTCCTCTTATATATTCATACAATATGGTTAATATATTTATTATAAAATGACAGGAGACCCAAAATGGATCATTTATGATATTTTTTCAGTAATTTGAATGAATCATAGAGTTTTTGTATAATTTTATAATTTAATAAAATTTTATTTGTTTGAAAAATGCATTTGTGCAATTTATAAATTATTCATATCAAGACTTTAAGAAAAATAAATAAATACATGATTTTTCGAAATAACTACATCCATTAAAATATAAGAAGTAATTTTATCTAAAAAATAATTTTTGGCAAAAAAATTTCGAAATAAATTTATTTTAATATTTTTAATATCATTCATTTGAATCTTTTATTAATGAATCAATTACTGCATACCCATTGTCTCAAAAATAAATTTATTTACATAATATCTAAAAAAACCATAATGTAGGAAATCTATTTATTGTTTAAATTAATATTTATTGGTTAATAGAAAACATCTATAACCCCATATAAATATTTTTACTAAAATATATTTGTTTGTGTTACTTCTGTCTACACTATAACTTAATTCATATAAAATATCATTATCACTCCCATGTGGCTCCATGAAGTCATAAAATCGACCCAAGGATGACCAGTGTTTGAAATATTTGATACAATAAGGTTAGGACATGTCTACGGGTAATTTAATATTGTAAAATAATTATTTTTCACCTTTATTTACCATATTTTCACATTAACCATGGTAAATAAAATATTTTCGGAAGTAAATTTTTATAGTGTAAAAAATTAAAAGATAAATATTTACATAATTTTGACCTACTAATTAGAAATATAGAATCGAATTTTTCAAACTCAAAACCCATATTTTACATAAATTAATTTTAAATTTATTCTTGTTGTCAATACCTAAAATTGTGTTATTACGAAATGATACCTATCAAAAGATATACCATTGTTTTGGACCAAATTAACAGTAAAATTACATTCAATGACCAAAATTGAATTAAATGGTAAAAAATAATTCAATTACTTTTAAAAATAATAATAATAATATAACTACATAAATAAATTAGATAAAAAGGTAGTTTTAAATTTAAATGGTGTATTTTTCACTAATCATTAAAAAATTCACATTATCAGACAAATACCAAAAATTTACCCAAAGTAAATTTTAATGTCCCAATTCTAAAAATTAATTTTATTTTGTCAAATAAAACATATACAAGTGACAAAAACTATATTTAAGAAGGTATTTCCATCAAAAGGTGGAAAATCAACCTTTTAATGAATATTACAACATTCGTTTTTAAAATTAAATTCATTATAATTTATCTCCTAAAAAAATTATTAAAAATTTGTAACAAAATTTTTAAAAGAATTAATCATATTTTAGTTAGTTTTGTTCATTCCTTCAAATAAAACGTCATGATGTTAAATACAATTTAAATTAATGTTATTTTTATATTATTTTTTGGTATAACTTAAGGATGTGGGTCACATAAGATTTCAAGGAAACCTATTATTGCATGTTCAGTACTATATCATACATATCTTCCCTTTAAATGTTAAATTAATATTTAATTCACAAATATTAATTAATATGAAAATTTCATATTTTTTATTTAAATGGTAAGTTACACCTGGGTCATTCAATGTGGGACATCATGGTGGTAGAGGATTGAAGGATTTCTTGAGATGAATCCATTTGGATCCTTAGTGGATCAGAAGATGATCAACAGTAGTGTGGAGCCTTAGTGTCTTGATAACAAAGCAACATCTCTATAGATCATTTGTGGTCCGATAGACAATCATCTACCATGTGGATCCATTGTGGCTTCACAGAGGTGCATCAGTCGTATGGATAAATATTTTCTTTTTAGAAGAGCAACTCCAATGTGGAACTTAGTGGCCCGATTGAATGGAATCGATTCATCAAGGATGAGTCCATAAAAAGTACCAATAATACATAAATATAGTTGATGAACACTCTTCCAATGATTTATATTGTACCTAGTGTGTTCTATCCATACTTTTTTTATTTTCATTCTGGTTCCCATGTGGTATTATCTATAGTGTATTAGGGTCCCCTCCTGGGTACCGGGTTACTCACACTTGCAAGGGCTTCAATCGCATGTGCTGTGTCTTGTGATGGTGATAGATGTTTCAATAGTGGACTTGGTTTCCCAAGAGTAGGAGTGTCCTAGTACGATTAGGAGGAAAAAACATACTACCTTTTCTTCATTGAGCTACACTACTCATACCAGTAGATGGAATTTTATGTGGATGGCTACCAAAGTCCTTTTGTTCATTCTTATTTTATGTCCTTTTGATTTTATTGTATTCTAGCCCAATTTTTATCAATTTTACATGTAATAAAGACTTATTTTGGTATAATTATTTTCCCCTTTCAGTTTGTGAGACACGGATGGGTGTGTGAGTGTGTGTACATACATGTACTCTAGAAAACTCTTACAAAATGTGGGTTGATTCCATCAGCACTAGTCTCCAACCCCTGGAATTTGGGAAGCAGGTTTGGGGTGTGTCATGGCATGGGCCCCGGCAGACAGGTCCTAAAAATGTGGTATCAGTGGTGGTCGGTCCACCTTCAGAAACCGATATATGGTTGTTTCTGTTTTGGTAGAATAGTAGTCAATGTTATGAGACAGACTTTCAGATACGGGGAGTCTAGTGTGCAAGTTGCATCAGATATATCCACACACTAGGACTATGAATTCCACTTCTCGAGGAAATGAATAAAAAAAATTGTTTCCAGAGTGTCTCATTGTGTTATTATGTATAAGAGTCATCTCACATGGAATATTATATTGGTAGTGTCCCATATTGAACTATTTTAGGATACCACCATGTAGAAAACTAGTTAGGATTCTGATACGTGGTCTGGAGTAAAAACCGCATAGTTATGAGGCATTCGTTCAGGGACCAGTTCCTTAGATGACCCCACTAGGTGGTGCACTAGTTATATAACTAACCATGTTTTATAATCTAATACATGCGATGTTGGATTAGGATGGGGGAAGACATACTGTCTTGCACAAATTTCAGAGACAGAGTCCTCCAAGGTTTAGGAGAGTGACAGATCCTAGGGTCACTAAGGATTGGGTGGGGGTGGTGACATGTTTATTACTCTTAGTGAGGAAACTACTTAACCATATAATGATCTTAGCTGATATCCCTCTTTATTTATTGGTAGATAGATGGATGAGTCTAACTATCTAGATCCATGAAATAGCGACCCTCACCAAGATAGAAATTGAGCAGTGTTTTTCTGGAGGAGTTCTTCCCCGTGACTTTGCTCTCAGTCCCAAATAAAGATATTTTTCACATTCAGTAGGGTAGTATGACATTATTTTAATTCCTTGAAAGGCTCACTGAGCATTCCCACCACTCTACAGGCATATTTTATGGAACATTATTTAGGGATCATGACTTTGATAAAGGGCTCTGGTAAAAGATCACTGTGTCGATGGTGTCACTCAGCATCCCCATACAGGCTGGAGTGCTAGTGCGAGCTCTACTAGCAGAGAGCTTCCTCACATAGCAGGCACAAACAGTGGGTTCCACTACTGGGCTAATTGTAGGAAAACCATTCGTGGCAGGTAGTCGAATGATGGTGCATCAATCCAAGAGGGCCAGAGCATCTAGTAGACAACCCCAATATTGATTATTGGTGGTTTGAGGCTGCAATGACAACATGATAAAGTATAAAAGCATGTTGTGTGAATCATGTGGTCGGGAAGGTGCACATGGCTCTTGATTTCCCAACATACCTTGTAGATGATAAAAAAACAGTTGAGGGATAGCCAAGATAGAAAAATAGGTTTTATCAATGAGGGTCACAGGGCGGCAGATGTGGAAGGGGTCCAGGATGTGTAGGTGGTGGTGGGTGACACTTCGAGGTAATACCGCCACCACCTCCAGGCGAACCACCCCAACCTCATAATGTAAACAGAAAGGGGGAGCTCGACATTAGGAATTATATTATTATTACCCCGACCCTCCTGATTTTATAATGTGTACAATATTTGCCTAGTCCATCGTACATGAAGTTATTATAGACACATGTTTCTGTCCCTCTTTAGATGCCACAACTATCATTCGGTGCTCAAAGATTCTATTTAATCCATTTTATCAATCTTTATTGCTAGAGAATCTTATTAATAGGGATTTGAAGATTACGAATTGGTGCTGGTAGTGCAAGATTATTCTAGGAGCTGAGATCATCGACTGGGATCCCATATTATAAATGTCAAGGTAATATGTCTCCATCATTGTTATGGACAATTTATCTACATTACATGCTTTGATCAACTATTTTATGTGAAAAATTTGGTGTTTCCGCATGTAAGGGACCCAGTTTTCCGTCACCGAATAGAGGGAAACCCTTGCATCACATGAAAAAATTTCTCAGATGATTGTGTAACTGATCATTCACAATTAGGCTAGCCACACTCTTAGAACATTTTATTAGAGGAGTCCGATCTTTCCAATAGTGGTCGACTTGTGTGAGGACTATTTTACTGAGGATGTTTTGAGAATCCCTTCTAGAAAATAGGTAGACTTTTACAATGACTAGAACTCTAGGATAGAATGGATATCCACACTGGCATATAAGATGGGCCAAACATATCTTCATGAGATAAGAGTATATATAGAGTACTTTCATGTGAAGGGGTTTGTAAGGCCCATATTGTTTTACATGGGAAACCTTGGTGTTGTTTTCCATGAAGGAATACATGAGTTTTTGGTTGTACGTGGAATTCTGTCACTTGAGATAGTTTATCAATAAATAAAAAGTATCCACTATCGAGGATAGATTACTTCTTTTGTTAGTTGAAGGAAGAAAGTTGTTTCCCAAAGATCGACCTTATATCTTCCAATCATTACGTTTGGGTATGAGATGAAGACGTGAACAATAATTCTTTAAGATGCTGGTACGACCACTAAAAGTTCTTGGTGGTTCACTTTTGTAATGATCAATTCCACAACAGTTCTAAAGGGACTCATGCAAATGATCTTCATGCCATACCTCTATCATTTTGTGGTAGTCTTCATTAAGGACATCATGATGTACTCAGTGTAGGAGGAGGAGCATGCTACACACCTACAAGCTGTTTTGGATACAATCTGAGAGAACCATCATTATGATAAGTTCTAAATGTACCAGTTCTTGATTCGGGTGGTCCATATTCTGAGACATGTTATCTTAGAGGCTGGCGATGCAGTGGATCCGGAGAATATAGAGGATGTGCTCGCTTGGGAGCCACAAAAGAGAGTCACTAAGGTGAAGAGATTCTTGGGGTTGGCAAGATACTATTGAATATTCTTGCCCAACATTTACAGAGTGGTACCACCCTTATTGGATTTGTAAACTAATGTAGATGCATTTTTTAATGGAGAAATGCCATCAGAGTTTCCAAGATCTGAGGTGAAGACTGACTAGTTCATCCATCATGAGACTACTAGAGTAGGACATTGAGTACATATTTTTCTGCATTTCATCAAATACCGGTCAAGGTTGTTTCCTGATGTAGGAGAGAGCGATGATTTCCTAAAACTCACAGTAGTATAGGAAACATGGTCATGACTACACGACCCATGACCTGGAGTTAGCAGTAGTGGTCTTTGTGTTAATGATGTAATGGCACTAATTGATAGGTTAACAGACAACATTTTAATCTGAACACAAAAATTATCTCGTATATGTTATCCTAGATGAACCAGAACCAGAGATATCAGATATGAATAGTGTTCCTCTATGACTATGACTTTTAGATAGTCTATACCCTCGAGAAGGTGAACATGTATGCAGACATTCTTAGAAGGAGGACCTGTTTGTAATTTAAGAGTGAGGGGATATAACAGTTAGCCATGTGGTACACTTCAATCATGGATGATGATGAAGAATCTTACCATTAGTGGATGACTGTAACATTCCCAGTCTTCTATAGAGTTAGGTAGGCACTTTTGGTGGATGTTTACGGCAAGGCCCGACGTGCTCAGATTTCCTCAGGACAAGATTTTGATGGATTTTTTATAACAAAAGAGCATGTCATCCATTTCATAGGGAAATTTATAGTACCAGTAACATTATAATAGGAGGTGTTGATGGAGATCCATAATACCCCTTTGGTAATACATATTTGTGTGGAAAATATGTACAAGGACATTCAATGTCATTACTGGTGGGTGGGGATCAAAAATTTATTGGAAAAGTTATTTTCACAATGCATCACTTGTTAGTATGTGACGGTCAACCATCAGGATCCATCAAGATTAGCTCAGCCACATGATATACCCAAGTGGAAATGGGATGGTATCTTGATGGACATCGTGATAGGGATACCACATTCATCCAGAGGCTATAATCATTTTTTTGATCCTTAACTGAATCATCTTGTTGGCTCAATTTTTACCCATGTGGTAGTTCGGACCAGTATTGGTCTTGGGATACCTATTTGTATTGATGATAGTGTTGCTTCATGGGGTTTCTTCAATGATAATCTCAGACTATGATTCATGCTTTAAATCATAGTTTTCAAAGAAATTACAGGAGTCATTCGGGACTAATCTATGCCTGAGTACAACTTTTCATCCCCAGAAAGAAGGCCTGATGAAGCAGACAATACCGATCTTTGAGGACATGCATCGTGCTTGTATCCTATATTTTGGTTATAGATGGGAGGACCACCAACCACTGGGAGATTTAGTACATCCTAGCTCTTCGGGGCCTTGTACGAGTGGTCGTGGAGATCACCTCTATGTCAGGAAGACACTAGGGAGACAACACTCATGGGTCCATAATTGGTATGGGCTATCACTGAGAATGTGTAGGTCATCCAAGAGAGGATGAAGATTGCACATAGCAAACAGAAGCATCATGTTGACAGGAGAGAGATAAGCATTGATTTCAAGGAGAAAGACCATGGTTTAATTTAGGTCTCATCGCGATGGGGATTGGGATTATTTGGTCGAGGTGGAAAATAATCTCTTTTGTTCTTTGGCCCATTCTTGATTCTCAGTATAGTTTGGGAGATGGAGTACATCCTAGATCCTCTCCAACAGATGCGTCAGGAGCATGATGTTTTTCATATGTCATAGTGGAGGAAATATGTGCACGATCCATCACACATTATTGATTGGGGATAATTGGACAATAATGATAGGGTGACGTTCGCAGAGTCCCTGGTAGAGATAGAAGATCGACATGAGTGTTTCCCGCATTAGTGTTCGGTTCATCTAGTGCGTGTTCGGTGGTAGCATGAGAATCCCTAGGTGAGAAAAATGGAGCAAGAAGCTCAATTTCGTGCTCAAATAACCCCATTATTCTTATTATCCCTTGGATTGTCTTTTAGGGATGTAAATAAATGTGCACAAGGGGAATGAAATTACACAGTATTTCTATTAAATTTTAATAATTATATGAAATTATTTCGAGACTACAGGCTATGAAAACATGTGATTCCAAGGCCCGGTGTGCCTGGAATAGAATTTTGATCTCTATTTTATGTTATGTTCATCAAATTCCCAAGTGGGTTTTCTTAAATTTTGAACTGGTGATCATATAAAAAATAAAAGACCAATGTTGAACTCAAAACGCTGGTATTTTCTTTGAATATACATAACATCAGCCTGGAAGGGCTGAAAGAAAAGGTAAATTTTTGGACATTTCAATAAATTAATATAAAATAACTTTAACATTTATTTTATTTCTTTACTCACCAAAGAGAAGTGACACGGTG
Organism: Viscum album; assembly: GCA_963277665.1. Classification (NCBI taxonomy): domain Eukaryota; kingdom Viridiplantae; phylum Streptophyta; class Magnoliopsida; order Santalales; family Viscaceae; genus Viscum; species Viscum album. The sequence goes on along the minus strand of OY728161.1, from coordinate 1,333,778,763 downwards.
ACGCTGTGGTGCAGCGATGAGGTATCTATGTGTCACATTAATGGAAAATATTAATAGATCGTTAATAAGTATCATAACTATTATTTAGAGTCCTAAAACATTGAAGATCCATTCTAAATTAATCTACGTAATGACCCAACATCGCAGAATAACAGAAACGCTGTGTCATGTTATATTTTTAATAGTTTATGTGTTGGTGGAATGAGGACTAAAATGAGTTGACTTTCGGAAGAACCTCTAATGGATTTCCTTCCCAAAAATGAATAATGATTTTAGGTATGACATCCTCAAATTCATCTTGAACTGAAGAACATATACTTCCATCGACCTCTTGGGCCCTCAAGGATGAAACATTGCTGGAACAAGTTTTAATGAGGCAGGGGGTTGTTTTATTTTTATGTTATTGTATGTTCTTATTCAAAATGAATAATTCATATCAACCCATGAATAGGCTGATCTGCAGACCATGCCATCTTATAAGAGGGTGATGGTTCATTTGGGATTCATCTATCCAATATTATGTTATTACTTTCTATGTTTTAACATCTAATCCAAACCTCCCCAATGTTTTGAAATCCTAATCTGGAGGGCTCAAACCGACACAAATAAGGACATGGACCAACTCCCATGTGTGTTATTTGTGTCACCAAATCTAAATCATTGGTAATGTGGTATTAAGACCTTTTAAATGAATAATATGATCCCTAGAAGCCATAAGAATAGGCAGCATGAATAACGGACCCTCAAAATGTCTGTGATGGTCGGTCGACAATTTAGTTTTTAGTGGTGGCGACACGTGGTGTCCCACAGAGGCGGTCGAAGCCGCGACAGATGTAGGCTGCGATGATGGAGACCCATTGTTCCATCCTGAATCTGTGTTGATGGGTGAAACCCAAAAATAGAGTCAGTGGGTGACGTGGAGGGTGAGGCTGTGTTAAGGCATACTGTAAGCCGTGGTTGCTCAAACACAGTAAAATAGTGGCCCCGCAGATTAACCCCATGGACAGAGGAGATCCAGACGTGGAAACTGGCTGCGTCCCAGCCTGGTGTACACCATTGGACCACATATAGTGGTATGGGATTCAGCAGGTGGGAAATTCCCCCAGCTAGGGGGTGGGTCACACACCCAGCTAGTGGATGGGACCCACACCTAGTGGGTAATACCTATTCCGCTAGACCGTACCCACACACATTGGGCCAGGACAGATGAGACTGTGTTGCCAGTTATCCCAGTACGATGGAATCTAAACCAAACTAGGTTGGGCCAATAAGGCCCATTGGGCCTAGCATACTAGAAATGCCAATAAAGACTTACCCGGACCCGAACCACATCCGGTTGGGCTAGTCCAATTAAACTGGTCTATATGGGACCCTTGGGATAGGTTGGTCGGGACGGTCAGACTGGGTCCTGCTGGGCCTAGATAAAACAAACCCCTGATCACTAAAATAACAACATTTTACAGACCGTGTATCATTTTGTTGCGTCTTCTATTGCATTGGTACCCACATGACGAGACAATCCTTTGGTAAATTCGGTGTGGGGCTTCTTGGAAAGTGAGGTACAACTGATGGCTCGATAAGTAGTTGTGTGGACCGTTAGTGGCCCGGAACATGACCAAGAGCTGTGTGGATCATTAGTGGCCCCATAGGTGAGGTGTAGTAGTGTGGATCTTTAGTGACCTGACATATGTGTCGCATCTGTGTGGTTTCCATGTGGTATAGCAGATGAGTAGTAGTTGTGGATGCATAGTGGCCTAGAAGATGAGCAGAAACTGTGTGGATCTCTAGTGTCCCAAGAGACGAGGAGAAATTCATCAGGGATGAGTCCATCAAAATCATGAAATGTTTATCACTATATCAAATGAACCTTATTCCTACACTTTAGATTGTAATTAGTGTGATTTTTCCAGAAATTGTGGTTTTTTTTGGTTTCTTTGTATTATTTTTCCTTAGTGGACTGGGGTCCCTTACTAAGTAATGTGATACTCACCCCTACATGGGCTTCGCTCACAGTTGTTGTGTCTGGTAAAGGTGAAAAAAATTCAACGGAGGAAATGGTGGCTTTAGAGAAAGAAAGTCCCATTAAAATCAGTTGTACTTGGCGTACACCCTAGGCTTCCAGTAGATAAACTAACCTTACATCTAGGATGGATTATTAGTTACTAACTATTCGAGTGCATTTTTACTTTCTTGTTTTCTGTTTTTTAGTTTGGGGTTTTATTATGTCCCATGTGTTTTCAATTGTACATGTACTCGACAATTGTTTCAGTATACTTGTTTTTCCATTTTAGTTTATGGGATGTGGTTCGGTATGTGTTTGTGCATACATGTACTCAATAAAATGCCTCCCCCAAGAAGGATGATGCCTTCAGTGCTAGTCGTCATCCACTATCCTTCAATAGGAGGGATTTGGGTATGTCACAGAATATGCCCTAGGGGGATGGGACACGACATAATTTTTATTGTGCTATATTTATTATCATATTTTTTCATTTAGATTCATGTAAATAAATTAACACTAACTTATACCGTCAAACTAATCAAACTCATTTTATATTTTTATTTTCATATACTCATTATAATTTTTTTAGGTTTCATCATATTATACAAATCTACATATATTCATATCCTTTAAAGAAATAGAAATCCATGTAATTGAATTGTTTGTTGTCGACTTCCTATAACAAATTTTTTAATGGTCTTTGGATAATATTAACTTCTATTCAAATAACAAATATAATGGAATTGAGAATTGGTGGAGTGAACCAGGGGATTGTTTTTCAAAAAAAACACAATAAAAAACAATGTTCATTTCCTTAATATATATCCACAGATCACTCGTATTTGAGAGAAGGAAAGGTTTGATACATTTAAATATGTTTGTTTTGAATATATGGGAAGGTTTTGATGGAGGAAATTTTCCCCTATGGTTTTTTTATTCAAAATTTTTCCTATTAATTACAAACTGCATATCAATGATAATAATCATGATCCATTATATAAATATATGAAATTTATAGAATATAAATCATAAGGTAATCAATAGAATAATCTCTGAATGAATTAAAAAAGAATAAGATATCATATTTTATTCATACAAATACGCATATAATATCATTCATTATAAGTCAAGTGTCATTTCAAAAAACTTATCATGGTACGTCATGGGTATACACCAGCTGGGTGGAAAAAACAACCATCCCTAGTATCAACCCATTCATTATAGTGGACCAAGGAATAACATCATTCATAGTGTATTAGGACCATTTACTTTATATTATCTTTATCATGCTATGATATAAATATTTTTATAATGAATTGGGGTGACATATATTTCTACACCATTTAATAATGAAATGATACATATGTGTTTCCTGAGATAATAAAACACTCATCCATTATGACACATAAAAATAAATTATCTTCAAAAACATCAAATCAATACTTATTTAATGAATTTGGTATCATTAATATTTAACTATATCATAACATTTGGAATTGATATTGGTTTTATAATAATAGAATTACCAATGAATGAGAAATGTGTTTCATAATCATATAACAAGAGAAAGGGAGACATATTTCGTAATAAATATTCCCTTAAACAAAAATGATTCACATAAATAATATGAATGGTATTTTCGGATCATATCCCCAGTATGTAATGGGTAACAATAATAGATTTCATCTTATATAGAAAAAAATATTAAATGAACTTTAAAATTATTTTTTCATTATAAAAATTTTATTTATATAAAAATTTTATTGATCATCATTTAAAAATAAAATTAAAAAAATATAATGGAATCTATAATAATCTAATAAAATTATTCTTGAAGACAAAACAATATTGGAAAAATAGTCATTGAAAATAATATTTAAATCATATAATATAATATATGAAATAATTGAATTCAATTTCATTAAAAATAACATTGATAAAAGTTAATGAAATTTAGACAATATTTTGAATACCAGTTTTTTGAATATATATATATATATATGAAAAAATATAAAGGCAGTTGAAAATCATTTTGATAACCTTTTAAATAAATGTTTATATTAACAATTATAATAGAATATTGATAAAATAATATAAAAATTGACGTTGAAAATATATTTGAAACCATATAATGGAATATTAAAAATATATTGAAAACATATTTTCTTCAAAAATAACATTGAATTCATATTACAAAAGAATGAAATATTTTTAAAAAAAAATTTATGTGAAAATATTATTTAAATATTATAATGGATGATTGATAACATGTTGAATTATTTTTAAAAATAAATCCCATATAAAATATTTTTTAAAATTATATTGAAAGTGTATTTAAATAAATAAGAAAACATTTTTAAGAAACATTGTTTTTTAATAAATTACTTTTTGACCGAAGAGAGAAATAATGTAAGATATTCATAAAAAATGTTCTTAATTATATCAAGTATCAATGAGTGGAAAAATGGTTCCATTACATGAAAATATTATTAATGTACATTGGATAAGAAAAATCCTGATAACTTTCATGATATGTATAATAATTTTTCATTTGTAGAAGCATAATCATAAACAATCCTGAAAATGATGCCATTTTTGATTTAAAACCAAACCACTTTCATAACATGGATACAAAATACCTATAAAATAATATCTATAAATTAATATTACTATATCATGATAATATGTATAATCATGAAATAAAATATTATTGGGATTTATATACACCTCAAAAAATATTATAAGTGTGGAACATATCATGTGTCCCAAAGAAGGCAATTTAAGAAAAATTTACCTTAACGATTTGGTATGATATGAACTGTTAACCCCATGAATGAAATATCATCAACTGGATATATAAATATCCATAATTTTTGGATAATATTCATAAAACTCAGTCATGGTTATTATATAAACCAAAAAACTAATTGAGTATTGAATGCGACATTGTTCTCATAGAAATAATTGTTAGATAATAATACCCTTACTAGTTCAGTAACATTTGTATAACGAGATATGTGAAATAATGAAATAAATTGAATGTTTTAATCTAATGAATTGAATAAAATTCATTATACCACTTACAATAATGTAAAATATACACCACATAACAAGAATAAGTGGTTAATATAGCATATATAATTTCTCTAAATAAAAATGATATGTGAGAACACTTACCTTTTCTCTTGACATTATTTGTACATGTTCAAAAATCCTATATAATAAATATAAATTTATTATAAATAAATATTTATTACAATAATATATAAAAACAATATTCTTATTTATCATCCCATATATGATTCTATTATAAAATTATGACATTATATTACCATATTAACATCATTTCAATGTTAATGGAATGTTTTAGGTAATGACCACTCCAATTTTCATATATGTGTTGACTTTTTATTTATGATCCACATACATAAATGATTATTTAGATATTTAAATATTTTAATAAATGATATAAATATAATATTTGTTAATTATATATTTATTTATTAAAATATATAAAAGTTATAAATTTGAAATGGGATCCACTATTAAAGTAGATGATGGGGAATATGTATGCATGAATGTTGTTTTCATTTTCTTATCATACTAAAATAAATATTTTATATAAGTTTATATATATATATATATATTATCCTTATAGTAGCACAATTATTTCATAAAAAATATATATGTTTTGTAAACCCATCATGAATTCATTCCATGTAATGGGTGAGTGAATCACATTGAATTGATGTTGGAGTACCTAACATATCCTGAAATAATGTTATTGTATTCCCACAAAATAGAACGATTGAATAATTGTTTTATATAATTATTCAATAATAGTAGAAAAAGTATATTATAATATCTATTAGATAAAAATATCATGTCTGTTATTATTCCCAACAATGAATGCTGGTAATAAAAGAAAGAACATGATCGATTCGTGAGGATGTATTTCTCTATACACTCAAATGATGACTGTTTATCCCATATGATAGAAGTGCATGTGATATTAGATTATAATTGCAATTTAATAAATTTGACTATATTGTGGATACTATGGTTTTTTATTATCATGATGTAGTAAGAATTAAGTGGGGTATAAAGATAAAAAACATTCGTGTAGAAGGATATAATATCTTCTTGTGGTATATTCTGTTGGTTTGCACCAAGGGTATCCTTGGATAAATTTATACCAAACATGAGGCCTATAGGATAATATTATGTATCATTTAATGTTATATTGGAAGTTATTTTCTTATTCAAATGGATATAGAGGTGTGAACTAGTAGCGGGTGGGGGTGAGTTCACTTTTATTTGTGGAGGGAGAGGATACACATTAATGCTTTGAATGAAATTGTATCCTCCATGCAATTCTAGATACATAGAGGATTCTATAAAAAACTCTATCAATGAAGTTTTATTATCAATATATAGAAATAAAATGATTTTTTCACAACTATAGATCCATTTTTACCACATTAATTTAATGATTTACACCAAAATAATTTTGTTTTTACATCTATCTCTATAATTTATTTAAATTAATATCACTAATATTTTCACTAAAAACCAATGTTTAAATTATTATATGTTATAAAAAATTAATATTATAAATATGGAATTCATTAATAAAAACTATAATCACATAATTTTATGAAGATAATTATAAATTAATACAGCAGACGAGATGAGATGATGGGTTTTTAATGTGAAAAAGTTAAAAATATTGAAATGTTTTTACATCCCATTTTATTATGAAATTAGATAAAATAACCTAAATTGGGTTAATGTACGTTTAATTTATATAATTAAACATTAATAGAAATTTAATATATAATTTACCTATATAAAAAATTATATTAAAATTCAGTTTTCATTTAAAATTATGTTGTTTTCACTATTTATGAACAAATGATTCTTATTAGATAAATAAAAAATTAAACTAATATTATTATAATTTGAAACACTAAAAAAATTTCTAATTTTTTAAATCATATTTATAAATTTTTCCAAAATTTTATTTAAAAGTGTAATGCCATTAAAATTTTCTAATATTATCTTTAAAATAAATATATGTTGTTACGCATTAAATTGGTATTATTCGTTACTCATGTCAATAAAATGGATAAGATGAAAATAAAATAGTTTTTTTAATATAATATAAACATATATATCATTGAATTTATTTTCCAAAATTAGTTCAATTATTTTACGAACGTAAAATTTCTTCGATTACATAAATATTGTTTTCTAATAAAACATTACATATATTTTAAAATGAATTTTTTTCATTTATTATTAATTGGACATCAATTAAATAATTATATATATATTTAAAACTTGTTACCTTTTTCTACTTAGTATTATTAATAACTAACATTATAACAGCAAGGTGAAAAATTCAACAATATTTTTACAATAACATTAATACAATATTTTTGTTCAATAAAAAATGTTTTTCATGTAACATTATCTATAAAAAGAACTCATGATTTTTTATAACTAAAAGAAAACATAGTTTTGTGTTTAAAAAAATATAATATATTTTATACGTATAGGGATTGATTGAATTGTATTTTCAAAAAATTAAATTATAACTTATATAATTTATATAAAAAAATTATATTATGTGTTATGTGAAATGAAAAATATAAAAAAATAAATTAATTCGAAAAATATTAATAATAAAAACTCAGTGGTTTATAGAGAGTGAAATAGATAATTGAAAAAAATAATGTGAATGGTCTTTTAAATGTGAAATACAAAAAAACCATAAAGAAAAAATTTAAATAAAAGGTCAATGATATCATTATAAATGATTGTAATAGGAAAATATTTTATCTTATCGTCATTCTCATAATGTTGAGGAATTTTAATCATAAGATATACATATTTTATTTAATTACAATTTGTAATTAAAAAGTCATCCATTGTCTATTATTAAATAAATTTCCACATTATATCTGTCTCTCATAGGTGAGGATGAATGTTGTTTTTCATTAAGAAATAATAGGATCAGTAGATCCATAAAAGAATGATAATTGATTCCTAATATCACTAGTTATCATCAAAGACAAAAAATAGTAGACAAGGTAAACAAATATACATACAAATACACATGGAGAAATAATAAATTAATCTCTAAAACCACATTCAATGTTCACTTTTAACATTTCCATAAATGGTTAACCGTAACATCCATACAAAATCCATCAATTACTAAATAAGGTTACTGAATTTTAACATTATACAATTCCTCAAATTTCACTATGTTTGTCCTAATTATCACATGTCAATTGTTTGAATTCTGTTCTCATGTATTCATATTATGCATGGTAATAAACATAATATCCTAAAAATAGCATCAAAGATATATATTCAACCTCATTATTTAAATAACATACAATTATTTGGAACTTTTTATAAAACTATAAATGTTATAAACTATATAAATGGGAACATAAACCAATTTCCATAAAATCATTAATTATATATAATGTAATAAATTCTAAAAAAATTACATTATACATATAAATCATCTGTTTATCTCAATATCATAGTCTCAAAATATGCAAAATTTTAACAGTTATCTTCTCCTAATCACGTGTTCCCAATAAAATTTCACCCATATTTTAAAAAGTAGTTTTATTTCATACACATAATTAAAAATATTATTGTATATCCATAACATATCATTATACAAAAAATATTTATATATTTCATAATTCATTTTTCAAATACTATATCACAACTATCTTTTTACATTATTCGAAAACAATAATCTAGGATTCATCATTTATTACTTAATTCATCCTTTATTACATATTTAATTTAATATGTCATTATCATTTGAATGAAAATATTTTATTTTTACACTTGTTTGATCGGATTCATGAGATTTCCACCAACGACGTCGATTTTTATAATTCCCATCCATTCCACATTTATAATTTTATGATGATAATGATTCATTGGGGAATCCATTTTTTAATCTATTTTCTTTAATGATCATTTAATTATTCCTCATCAATCACATACATTAATTCCTTGATACTCACATATAAACCATACAAACATTACTTTATGATATTCTCTGCAGTTATTCATTCAACATTCACAACATAATGGAAACCATGTATTCTTTCTTCCATGGTCTCCACCACCCAAACTCTAAACAGACTATATAATTCTATCAATGGGGATTCTATGAGGTTCTTATGGTGAATTTTAATAATATTATTGCATGACAATCTATTATACGAAATCATAATTTCTTTTCCTAAATATATCAACCCATAGAGATCCTTATAGTCACAATGCCTATCACATTCATTGTTGTAGTAATTATTCAGGATCATTCCATTGAATGAATACATAATCAATATTTTTACTAACATTATTCATTGTGGAAATGAAAAAAATCCTGAAAATCACACACAATATGACCAAATAAAGACTCCATCATTTAAATATATTACACAATTGTCTTATATTAAGTTATTGATTGTTAATAATAAAATCACAAATTATTTTTTATAATGAATTTTATATTTTCCAATCCATATCCCTGGGTAGAGTCATACATGGTTTCTATAAAAGCCCATTTTTGAAAACCACGTAAGGATTGAGTCCATCTAAATTCACCCATTATAGAGTTATTACCCGTAGGCACCTCTATGAAATATCAAAAACCACTAATAGTATTCATATATTTATGTAATTTTTAGAAAACATATTCTCTATCCTTTACTAAAATTATATAAAATTTTCTAATAATATGACTCATCCATAGACTTATCATTAAACATATATGTAGTTATATTATTAGGAATGTTACTATAAGTCTCACTAAACATTTCTCATCAATGATTCAAAAGTTTAACAAATCCTAAAATGTAATACTAACAAATATGACCTAATACATTTACACATAATTTTAAATGATTCATTAAGTAAATATCAAATAATTACATCATGGTCATTGTTAAGGACTTATTTCTATATATGACTATATTTTTAATATTTAAAAAAAGGAATACTTATATTATTTTCCAAAATGACCTCAAAAAATACAATCATGATCTTAAATATTAATTGTATCAAAAATGGTTGAGTTAGACATCATAGTAATTGAATAAACATCATAAAGAAGAATTATATTATAGTAGATGTTATAACATGATATTATATAAGATATTTAACAAGAGTAATCACATGGTGACATAATATAAATAAAATTGTATCATAAAATCATTGAATCATTTTAAGTGTGGAAGAATAATTTATCATTTAATAAATATGAGACATGGGCGACTTCAAATAAAATATCACATCGAAGAAAATGTCCCATATTGGTTTAGGTTTACTCCTCAACCCCATACATGACATATCATGAGACAATAACATTAACCAATGAATTAGAGAACTATCTAAGAACACCCATAATATCATGTACATCATATATGTGTCCCTCATATGGAAAATGAATCATAGGGTATAACATAAGTTTTACCAATGAAAAAAATGGATTTTATAATCATTTTTCATACCACAATCAATTTAAATATCATAATTAAGTAATTTATGTAATGATAATATGGCTTATATTACCCAATCCATATACAGAATAATAAATGAGTTATATATTTGAGAGAGATTTATAAAAAATTTATAAGAAATAATAATCATTTATGGTTGTTAGATTTGATGAAAATACATTTTAATATTCATAATGATAAACAAATATTAACTTTTATTAAAAATAATAGATGTAATATTATAGAGAATATGATTTGAAAAGATCACATCAATTATTTCTTTTGGAAAATATGAGTTCAATTTAAAAAATATATTTATAATCAAAAACAATATTAACCATTAAATAAAAAAGATTAATTAAAAATTAAATTTGATACATAAATATTATTTCTTAAAAAAATATTATTTATTTCATTGGAAGAGTTGTTTTTAAGAAAAATATTTTAAAAAAGTGAACACCTATCACATATTGTTAAAATTTAAACAACATAATTCGGAAAACAATCTGATGATTCATATTTGTTTTTAAAAATAAAAATTATAAATAAAATTAACTTACAAAGTTAAATTAAATCATTTTTTATTTTTTTAAAACTTGGAGTTGGAAAATAAAAGGCTTTTTACTAAAAACAAAAGTAAGGAGTATGTGTCCTAAAACATTCATTGGAACTCTTGAGTACATAATGATTGAAATATGAAAATGAAAATTATAAAATATAAAAATAACAATATAATAATAATGAAAAAAAAATAATCATTATAAATGGATCATAATATTTTATCATTAGCATCCTGATCATTAAAAATCCCCATATGTGATGAGATTATAAAATTAATTCGTTACAACTTTAGTAACATTTAATCATAATTCCCATGAAATACTAATAATAAATGAAATAAAGAATATAATTATAATAAAGAAAATCATGATATTTCTTTTAAAATGGATTTCTTATATGTTGATCATAATATGAAATATGTGAATTACTGAACAAATTTCATGATGATGGAAAATTTAGACAAATATCTATTACTTATAGACTATACTACCTTTGTAAGTATTAAAAAATTTTGTTTAAAAAAAAATTATAATTAAAATATTTTAAACATATAAATAAAAACATATATTAATATAAAAACATAAATTATTTTATTATGACATTTTATTACCCTTTAATTATCAATTCCATGATAATGTTGGGTTTCACGTAATAACATATATATTCTTCATGTTATCTTTTGTTTCATTAAAATTTATCAAGGTTCCATCATATATATAATTATAAAATATATATTAATATCATATATATTCTATATATTAATATTTATAATTATATATTAAATAAAATATTGTAAATTAGCTACACAATTTAAGGAAAAAATATGTCTTACATGCATTTGAAAGTTATATCCATTTTTTTGGATGGGTCAAAATAAATAAAGGTATATAATTTATCATCATGGAATATTAATTATTATTAAATATATATCAATTATATTCAATCATTTTTATTTAATAATTTTCGTTGAAATGTGTTTGAGAAAAAAACACATCACTTCGAGAGATGTTAGTCTATTGTACACAATAGTAAAACAATCAATTTACCAATGAAATAGAATGTACTATTTTAGATGTGATATATTTATTAAAGAGGTTTAAATATGTTAAAATTTTTATACATATTAATTGAATTTAGAATTATTAATTTATAGGTGAAATGTAAATGGAAAAAAAATCACATTGGTTTGCAAATAGATAGTCGTCCACATAGACAAGAGACATTATTATTTTCTAAATAACTAGTAGAAAATAAAGTATATATTATATTAAATTTGAATAATTATTTTAATATATAAATAAAATATAAAAAAATCAAATCAATTATTACAACTGTTTAATATAATTCGATATGGAAAATCAATAACATTGGTTTGTGAGGAAGTAATATTTCGTACTCACAGATAATGTTATTGAATCCATTTAAGGAAGCATGTGACAGATTTAGGTTATTATGTTAACATAATAAAGTCAATTTTTATGTGTAATAGTATAGATTTAAAGTATTATTTTTTTAATAATTTATATAGGTGGAGGAATAAATAATTTAAAATTCTCGGGTAGGAAAATTACATATTCATCAAAAAAACATTTTTTATTCACCAAACATAATTATATTATATTTTTTTGATATAAATTAATCTTCCTGTATATGAAGATGGATTTAAGGAATTTATTTGGTAAGATACCATTTGAATGAAATATATTTGGTTTTTTATGAGTAGAAGATTGTGGGTGGATTTTTATGAGTTAGGTGATTGGTGCACATGTAATTTTTTAAGGCGAAAAGGTTTGACCACATTTTTCAAATGAAAAATGTATCTAAAATTGTAGATTAATGATCATTATAGATTCTAATTACACAATATGTAAATAAAATGTGTTGTGGAATTTTTTTAGCAAATATTAACTCTTATCGTCTTATATTAACACATTATAAAAAAAATTTCACATTAATCGAGGTAATTAAATTTTTACAGCTTTAAATATTCATAATTTTCCATAATTTATTTAAGAATATTATAAAATAGAAGTTATTCTAATTAAAAATATGAAATCCAAATCTATAAATCCTATTCAAATAATAAGAAAATTATATTTTAATATTAGTCAAACATGCAAGAAGCAAACTACTTTTAAATGGAAAAAGTTTCTAATGATTAAAAATATATATAAATTAAATCATTAATTTAATCAGATGGTAAAAATAGATTTATATATATATATTTAAAATAATTTTAAATTTAATACAATATAAAAATAAAATTTATCATCTATATAATTAAAATGAAATGGTAGTTTTTTATTAAAAATCTTTTCACTCTTTCCTACAGAATTTATCTTCAATAAAAATAATAAATACCTATATGATAATTATGAAATTACGTTCAAAAAAATAAATGATTTTTGAAAATTATTTATTCAAAATTTGGGGAAAAATATAAAAATGTTCTCCAAATGAATAAAATATTACTTCTAGAAAACATATCTCTGACATGTAAAAATATAAATAATTTTGGGTGATGTCTAGAAAAAACATAACGGTAATGTTAAATAATTTATCAAATATGTATCATAAATTCTAAATTAATATCATCCTCTAAAATTTTTTAATATTGTTTATGGTGTTATATTTTTTGTGTGTATTAAAATAGATTTTCTTAAAAATATATTATTTATTTTAAAATAGATCTTTAAATTTAAAATTTAATTGGTTAGAAAATAATTTAGTTTATATACATGTAAAAACCATATATTTTCATTATTAAGTAAATTGTTTCATTAACATCCATTAAAATCAATAGTTTATAATTATAAAAAAAATTAAAATCATGGTAGGTTTTATCTTAATTTAGTGTTGTACGTAACCCTGGTTACACTCATTGTTTCATGTCACACATGTTATACAGAGTGGTTCATGTAACACCAGCTAAAATTAATGTTTCATGTAACTTAAATTATATTATATATTATATTAATTTCTAAAATTATTCGTCACAATACCATAATGTCTTACATCACTACTATTCCTCATGTTTTAATCCTCGTATGGTAGAATTTGAATACAAATATGGGGGATCTTGGATCATTATATGGGGATAATATTTCCCTATAATAAAGATTGTAATTATGAAGAAATATTATATCATACAAAATCAAAACCATCATATCACATATATGAATTAAAAAACAAAAAAATCATAATATATTGTGTGGAATAAGACATATAGTTATACAAATAGCGTATCCAACTCTGAAGTTATGTTACAAAATATAAAACATTGATGAATAGAGATATTTAAAAAAATTAAATGAGGGTACACATAAATCCAAATGCTTCAAAAAAGCATAAACATCAAATCACATACAATCTGACCCATCCCTACCGAGGAAATATATGTCCATTAAATAACCTATGGCACTAAAATTCATGATGCTAATTTCTGGACCCTATGAAATGGAGGCTTGAGTATGGTGAATTTATATTAATTAGTTGGGTACCACCTGAATGGTTTTGTCATGTACTATAAATTAATTAATATATATATATGAGACATACACTGATAAATTAAACATCACATGGAATAAAAAAATAAACCACAAACTATAACTCCTTTAGCATGATGACATAATCTCTATGACAACATTTAATGGACCATGAAAAACCAGACATCAAATTCCAAACCATTTTTAATCCTTATTTAAAGGAACCTGATTGAAAATAATATCATTGAAATGGTAATTTGGTGTCTTTGAAAATTTCATTAACAGTACACCGTACAATCAACCCATATGGGTCTTTTTAAAAAATAATAGTACCATAGACCTTCCCTAGTAGTGTTATCATTATAAGGGAAATTCCTAGATGATTAAAAATAATACCTTAGGATTGATTATTAATGTACTAAATAACGTAACCCAAGGGTGTTTCATAATGGAAAAAATGAATGGTCGAACAAATAAAAATATTATAAATTATACATAAAATACCACCCCAAAAATGTTTTTAGAATATAAAATTTAAATAAAACCCTAATGGTTATTTTTAAAAACATATTTAAAATACCACCCCTAAGAGAATCTTGAAAAACCCTAAATATAAAAATCTATGACGTGTATTTTCCCAAATGTATATAAATTCTCATAATAAATATTTTAGGTCTCATCATAAAAAAATGAAACAACCATAGTCAATCAGACAATAAATCACATTAACAATAACCATACCTGAACACATATTTTCTATGGTTCATCTACCTAGGCTGAAAAAAAATTGAAGGATCCTCACCAATAATACAAGTTCCATTGTTCTGATTCCACATAACACCCTCTAATTGAAGATTCTAAGTGACTAAGTATCCTCTCATCCTAGTAAGCCACCATTATTGGTCATGGAATTAAGACAGAGAAAAACATATTTATCATCCCCTATCACAAAATAATTTCGACATATGAACATATATACATTTATTAACTATAATTTTATTACTATATAATTTATATTATGTAGAAAACATAAACTCACCATTCAATTTAAATCATGCATGTTGATTACATAATAAAATATAAAAATAATGACATTTATTGTGTGGCTGTGATAATCATGTACCATAATGACATATAATGATTGAATATGGTACTGAATAAATACTATAAACCTTATTTTATATTTCATAAATTTTAATATCATGTATTCATAGCTCAATCTTCCCCATCCAAGGACAAAAAAATCCCATTAAAAATAAAAAAACTACTACAAACCAAAGAGAGTCACTTCATTGAACCATATAATCTAAAAACATATATAATATTTCATTAATTGAATATTTTTATTAATAAACCACTATACAAAAACATAATATAATTATTTTTTCACATTAGTAACAATAAAACATTTTTTTAGGTTGTTGAGAAAATACCCATATCATTTTAAAAAAAATTGAATCAAATGATACCAAATCCATTACATTAAATTGAATTTAAGGAATACTCTTAATTTAATATATGGTTTGATGTACAATTGATGAAATTATGGATGATGAGAATAATATTTCATTATCCTAAATCACATTTATAGACAAAATTAAATACCCATAAAACCAGATAAATTTAACTATTCTATGAATTATTATCCAAAAAAATCTACATAATTTTTTTACAATCTTCTATGATGAATAAAGAACATGTTGGGAAATGAGGAGAAACTAATACCATGATTCACTGATGAAAATCCAAATAAAGAAAATCTAGTTAATGGGTAACCATGTAGAATATAATGAGATTTTTACCTGACATCCATGTGCACAAATGAAATGGTGAAGGGGATTCCCCTTATAAAAATTTATCCTAAAAAATCATATATTTCCCAAATATATTTATATTTTGTAGGTGAAACATTACCACTAAAGAGATAGTTTCCCAATTTATCATTGTTATAGATCTAGATGGATTATTTTTGAGATTATTCTCATATAATACATCGATTAATGGTTGGGCATAGAAATAAATTTATTCAAAAAAATAACCTGGATACTAATGAAGAACTCATTAGCCCTTTGAGACACCTACATAGCCATTCACATAATCTGAAATCATTATCTGTTGAGTCAGAAGGCAGAATATATATATATTTATGAATCATAGATCCCAAAATAAATATTACCCCAAACTAAAAAAATTATATTTCTATTAGGAATTATCATACATGTACATACATGATCAATAAATACTCAACAAAAAACACTTCTCTTCCCTCAAAAGTCTCACGAGTCATCTAATTTTTAGTCATATACTATATAGGTAATCTAATCTTGAAGTGAAGGACACATTTAGATGCTAATGGAAAATAAAATATACAAATCACAAATTCATATTAATGAATTCCAATAAATGAATATGAGAAACCATTCTAGTTGTCACTGAAACACTATGTGTTTGATTACCTGATCCCATTTGTTCATATATAGAAACATGTTCATCCTAAAATTAATTACATGTACTATGTTTTCCCACCATTTGACCATTTGTAGAATCCAAATATAATTTATTACACATTCTGACTATGTAATTAAATATATGAACCATGATATTATCATTAGGTCGATACACCTAATGCAATTTCCAATAATTGTACCAATACACGAGTGACAACATTTATTCAACAATAATACATGATTTATTTACTACTTTTAAACAAAATAAATTTTCCTCTATGATCTAATAAACAAATTAAAATACTGACATTTCCATGAAAAATGAGCACAAATATAATTATGTAACATTCTTTCAAATTATGATGTTTTTGATGGAGTTTTCATACTACCACATAAAATTACATAAAAACAAATGTCATATGTTTTTTATCTATCAATCCTCAAAATATTCATTCCAATACATTAAAAAAATTAAATTATCATCTCAAGAATTATTTATACCAATATTAATCCCATGGTCATATGAATAAACCAGCCAAAGACACTTTTAACTTCCCTTGAAATTCTATTATTGATAGTGTATCTAATAAAGATGAGTTATGATGAACATCCATACCATGAGATTAAAAGATCACTGATGGATCATATTATGATAATCTCATTTTATCTCCATCATAAATCCAATACTTATACACCACTATGTATCACATTAAACACAGAAATAGATTATAATTATAAATAAAATTGACTTCGATCTCATTTGTTATCATTCACCAAAAATCCACATCAATCATCCATCAATCGATATCATCCTTCAATGACATATCCAACATGATTATCACATCAACTATAAATAATACCACAATCCCTAATATATTGATGTTTTAGTTACTACAATATTGACACAAATGATTGATAATTACTAAAAATTAGCATTCTCTTAGTGGACCTCAAGTATAGACTTGGAAAAACCCTCTCATTGATGTGTGCGATTATGAAAAATAAAGGTATCCCTCAATTTTAGTTCATTATAATACAACCAATGAAATATATTGAAATTCAATCCCTTAACATTATGAAATCCCTCTACTGGTTAATGGTTCACTCCTCGATATAGTAATTATAATACCCAATAATTTAATGAAATCTCATTACATTAATCCATAATCATACATGAGGATGATACTAATAAATTCTCATTAGGTTATTGGTATAAGAGTCCCCCAATAATCACAAAAACTCTATAATTTCTCATCTAACCTATGTCCACCAATGAATAAAAATAATATATATTCTATTAGGAAACAATGCTTTCAAAACATAATCTCCTCATGATATAATTTTTTTATGATCACATACAACCTGTTTTTTTAATCAAATAACTCTCAAATGAGATTTCTATGATCATGAAAATACAAACCAAGATCCAGGGAACAACCATTTCATTGACCATTTAGAATTTTTGATGATTCAACTATAAGGTCATTGAATTCAAAAATAGTGATTGTCACTAGCAAAAAAAACAAAAAATGATCCCCCACATGTCATATCTATAGAACATTGGACACCAGAAGAAATCCACCTCACATTGGTAAATTTATTAATTCCATGTTCAACATCACAAGCATCCACCTCAAAGAAGTTGTTCCAAGATATTGGGGGTCATTTAATGGTCCCAACAAATAATTATTTTTCACTCATCAGCCCATAAAACTAATTCATCCTCAAATATATATAATAAAATTATGATGATAATCCTACAAATATAATTTAAGAAATTTTAATGATCATTCCCATTGAAAATTAACTTGGAACCAAATTACTCCTGGTTTTTTCTCACAATAAAAATTTATTTGGTTTCATAATGCATATTCCATATTTATGATATCACTATTAGTTCATCAATCCCAACCCAATGTTCCCACAAATTATAAAATAATTAATGAACTCATATGCCCAAGTTATGCCCCCCAACATGAGTTAACATTTATTGAAAACAAATGACTAGTACAATAAGGTTTATGTCATGTAAATAAGTTTATATGTCTCCAATAAATCCTAATAAATCACTTTTTTAAAATTTTCAAAAGTGAATAAAAATAATAAAAAATCCCATTTTTAAATCCAAATAGTAATCCATACAATGAACATATCTAGGGTCAACAAACATATACCATTGACATCACATAAGAACTCATCGACATATTCGGATACTTATTATGATGAGCATCAATTAATTAGACGTCCCAAAGACGAAAATGGGGCTTAAGCGTTGTTAGATGCCCAGAATTTAATGCTTACTCCAGGATGGAGGCCTGATGGTTACACAGCCTAGCGGGAGAGGGAAAGAGTGACAAGAACCCATGTCCCCATCTCCCTTCTTGGTCATTGGCACCGAGGATGTAAGGAGAAGCAGTGATTCCACCTCTTGCAAGAAAGGCAAGGGGCTAACACCAAGGCGGCTTCCATCTCCCTCGGACAAACCCCACTCTAATAAGAAGGATATCATCCACTATTATGGGTGATCCCATTCCCGTAGAGATGAGTGGGTGTGGAGAATGTCCATGTAGGGGGACCCTGTGTGCGAGGCACAGGGTCAGATCATCGTCTAACGTCATGTGCTGAGAACGATATTGTTTGGCATTTTAATGTCTTGCAGCTCAAATGATATGGGTTCGCTCCACACCCCTAGGGGTTACATAAAAGGAACATTCTGCTCCATGTGAGAGGGAAGGAACTAGCAACACCATATCAAGGGGGTGTGTTTGGGAGAACCATCGAGGGTTCCACTATATCGTGCCTATGAATAAAATAAATAGTTATTAGTGTGCCTATGTGAAGGAGCATGAGGCAAATCAAGGCATCAGGCGATGTCATCCATGGGACAATGATGTTACTTTGTAAGAGCCTGGAAGGTTGAATGGAAAAATGTTGCATGATATGGATGCCCGTGCCATTAATGGAACCTAAAAATGGCATCCATAAGAAGATCATCAGGCTCCCTCGAAAGGAGGTTCCTGGGGAGCACTGAGGTGAAGGGTCCTGGGAAATTGCACACAATCTTTTAGGCTTGCGCACAAAATAATAGGCATGTGAGAAAAACCCCAAGCTAGCGTGAAATTGGTGATGATTTCTTGTAACTAGAGCGGAGGTTTTGTGTGAAACAAGAAGGATTGCATGCTAGGAGGAGGAATTTTGTGCCATTGGGAGTGACTGCTCATAATATAATGGGTGAGCGCAAAGGAATGGGTTGCACACAATTGGTCGGTGTGCGCACAATGGAAGGGATAGTGTGCAAAGGGTGAACACTAAAGGGATTATAATTCAGTCCAATCCATCGGGATCTTGCACGAAGGTGGACCCGAGGGAAACTTGTCCCAAAAATAACTATACATGAAGGCCATATTGCACATGAGAAAGATGGATTTCGTGCATGAGAGACGGTTAATATTTTTTAGCCTCGTTGTGGACGGGGGTTTCCTTCTATTAATAGGAACCCAGCCGTGTGGAAACTAGGTCAGCATGAAGAAATTGAAAGACTGAGGGAATCTATGTGAAATGACAACCGCGCAGATCGGGGGGTGAAATATTTCACACCCAGGTCGGAAAACATTCACAAATCCGGAAACATTCGGCACAAGAATATTTTTTCCACGCATCGCAGAACTTATTTTGTGTGGCCCCCTTCAGGACAACCAGACATGATCAGAGGTCCAAATATTACTTCACATTGTTGTATCGAAACTTTCGTCAGCATTTGAGCACTTTTCGACATCTATAGTGGTTCTCATTCATTGGTGACCAAATTACATTAAGTGTAGGTCTATAAGTCAGGTGAATATAATGTTCTTACCAATGATTCATGAGACAAATCATACCTCTACATTTACAGAGGAAAAACTAATATCTGGATTCTTTATACCATTCAATGTTCAACAATAAAAAAAGTTATAAACCTAATAATCATATGTATCACATGATGTGAAAACATATAAACATGATTTTGGAATGATATAACATCCATTTTTCCCCTGGTAAAATTTTTTTCTTACCAAATAATTTTCTCAGGATTTTCCAAATCAATATTCATCTATGGATCCCAAAAAATCTACCATTTCATGATCAAATTACCATAATGAGTTTATCAAAAGAATGTAGATGATAATAAATAACATATTACTTCCTCATAACACATAATGGTACATGTACCATTTATCTCTATTACAACATAATAAAATATCCATATATTCTATAGTATACAAACTATAATATATGATCTAATTGAATTCCATCGGTATATAATGACCTATATATCATGATGAATACTAATAATAAACAACTAATTATCAAAAAAAATTAACATTAGATATTTCACAAAATAAAACATCCAATAATAACAATATACGATGTAGATGCAAATATATATTCATATAATTATGATCACCCTCTACTCCAATTATATACTTACAATAAAAAAATTAAAATTAAATCATGGAATAATTGGGCTTATGGCTTCCTAATAATCACAAATACCAATAAAAAATATATCTCAAAATACAATCAAAGTTGTACGAACATGATAATTAATATACAAGGCTTTAGATCAACCATTTTATAAATAATTTTCAAATTTTTTCAGGTATGTCAATGCAATGGATGATCTATACAGTTGTCATAAAATAAGTAAACAGGGAACTAGAATACACTTCCCATACAATTCCAACAATTTAGTGGTATGTATAGATGAAATTCAATGACAAATAAATAATTAATATAATAAAAGAAGTAAACCCAACTGTAATATTTCCTTTGTTCTAATGTAAGTATATATTTAACCAAAGAATTATGATCATGCCTTCTTATGTTCCAAATACCACACATTTTTCTATCCTTTTGTACATGATCCTAAATAACCATATCTTCTTCATCCACATCCAACATGTACTGAAGCATGTATCGATGAACAAGACTCTTTATATTATAGAATCATGTATCCTAGGTATATTAGTATGGTATAACATAAATATCTTTTCTGAGTTTTCTTATCCATTATATATTCCCATAGTATAACATATCATTCAAACTTGGGGTTTCTCTACCAAATTAATATTCCCAAAATAATTGAATACATAAGTAATGCTTCAAAAAGATACATCCAAGTGTCCCAAATCAACCTGAACTCAATGTGCATGGATGATTGACTAATTGTATCACAATCCATTCATAATGGTGTTTTCTAACCAAATTTAATAAAAACAAAAATATCACGGACTTCCACTATATGAGTTTTCAAGGATGGTAAACCAGACAACCCTATGTGAGTTCCCCAAAATAAAATAAAATATAATCAATATAGGACTTATTCGGAATATAAGTAAAATCAAACTAGTATATACATTTTTTATAATGGAAATAAAATATGTCACATTCCAGTGTTTTCTAAAAAAGAATTAAAATAGGGCCCCTATGGGTCTTTTAAAAATAATAATAAAATACTAGTTCTATGGGTGTTTTCTGAAATATAGTGAAAATCCCCATGATTTATATTCCTTTTATTATAAAAAAGGAAATAAATAATGATGGTTTTATTAATTAATAAGGACATCATTAATACCAATAGATAATCCCATCATTCATTCACTCCATACACCAAGTATATACACATCTAATGGGTCCTCACGTTTGATGTAAGGGTCATCCCTTGTAAGTCATGTCACACCCATAGATAAGGGTATTAATTTTTCATGGTTCCCTCTTATTCTACGACTCATACATTTGTAGCTAAGAATGAAATCATGAACATATGGTAATTAGTGAACATTTCACATACCAGAATTCAATTTAGGATGTTTTTAATGATTAAAAATGTAAATAAAACTAATTAATTAATAATAATTTATTTTTGTAATAAATTATGAGATATTAAACATCCATTGAAACATGACCACTTATCTAATTATCTGTACTGTTATGCATTAAATCCACATGGAATTTACCAAATTCTAGATAAATCATTGGATGTTTCTTCAATATAAATATCATGGATCAACATCTCAACCAAATTAAATAAATGATAAATCCAAATTCATCCAAAATATTTAACCACTAAAAATCCATGAGATTACCTAATTCCTTCCACATATTTTAAAAATTTATTTATAACATTTAAAATTAATTTAATAAGTTTCATTAATAAAATACATAATACCAAAAATTCAATAAAAACCCTAATCCATCCTAAACTATGACCAAACACAGCTGGAATGTCCATAATGAACTCAATGTATCATAGTGAAGCCCACAAACACGTTTTTCTGAAGTACTATTAATTTAATTTTAATTTTTAGAACAGCCAAGGAACTCATGATGTGATGAACTGTTAATGAAATGATGAACTAAAATTGGAAATATTCATCACAGGACATCCCTATACATGGAAGAACAATATTCCCAAAAAAAATTTGTGGTTTCACAATGCTCTGGTAAAATATGCACTATAATACAAAACCACAACAATTTCTATCAATGAGGAAGAAGAAGTAACATAGGTAAAGGAATTAGAAGAAACCAATATATATATTTATCAATGGAAGAAATTTATTTTCGAACATTAATAATATGTTACATAAATATGATAAAAGGATTCAATGAAAAATTCCATTAACAAAATTGAAATGGATGGCGGGTAGAACCCTTCATGAAAATAATGACATGTGATAGTAATTTCCCCCTATTTAAGGCCATCAACTAGATAGTATTTTCCCAATATTTATCCAATCACTTACTACAACATATAGTTTATTGAGGATAACGCATCATATATCCGTAATGAGACAACCATCGGGATGATAGGGACATTATTAAAGGATAAAATATCCTCACTAAGCAATAACAATACCCATATATATATCCCATTCCATTCTCCTCAAGCATAATCATTATTTTGATGATTATAGAATCCTTTTATTTAGTTTTATTGCTATATTATCAAATAAAAATGTCAAACAATCAATAAAAATTCAAATTAAATATATAATTTTCATTATCATATAATCAAATTGATTTATATGTTTAATTAATATTTTATGATAATTATACTTCTGTGTATAAATTTTATTTAACGATATGTAAATCAATAGAACATGATATATTAAATTGATTCTTTTGAGATTAAAAAATTATGTATTTATGATATAAAATTATTTCATGTTAATGAGAAATATCATTCTATGAATTTAAACATTATTAACTATATTAAAATTTATGTGGAATAAATAATCATAGATATCAAAAAACAACATAAATAAATAGATTATTTTGGACTAATAAATGAATATTTTTTGTATGGAAGGTAATGATATTATCAAGGAATCATGCCTCGAAGAATATTTAATATAAGAGGCGTAACAATGCTTTTGAAAAACCTTTTGTTGTGTTAGTTCTATTTATATTCCATAAATATAACTTTTGATATGTCTTATGGGAGGTACATGATGATAGAGTTTTTTGGCTCTTAATCAACCCATGTTAAATCATGGTTAAACTAAAAAACATGTGGGAATTTTTCTAATAATTAAATGAATAAAATAAATTTATGATATCATATAATCAAATAAGAATGACCAATAAAAATAAAAATATTATAATGGTGGATGAAAATTTTCATGTTATTATCTTTGTGGGTTATGGATCATCGTGATTATTATTTCTATTTTATAATTATATTGAGGATGATTTATAGATGAAAAAATGAGGAACTGCATATTAAATAAATAATCTAAATATTTTTACCCAATTCAACAGTTGTTTCATAACCATATAATGATTATAATTGTCTATAATATAGGATGATGAAACTTCTAGAAAATGATAAAAATATAAATAAAGATAATATAATCATTCATATATATATATATATGTTTAATTATGATTTTCATTGTTCTATTCTAATAAGATAATTTTTTATAGTCATTTTTAAATTAAAAGTGTTGAACAAACATTGAAATGGATGAAATAGATTGAATATATGAAGAATGAGTTAAACTAAATTAATATTAATGATATTTTTTGAGTTGTAGTTTGATGATAATTTAATGAATGTTTTTTTATAAAATAGACTTTATGGATATGTCTTAATTAGAAAAAATATATAGAATAATACAATGGTCATCTAATTTGTATGGTTAACTCTCATGTCAAGGGTATAGTCTCTAATGATGTATTTTTTATAATAATGAAACATAAAAATAAAACATTTCATAATTATATATACTCAAACAATTTAGATTAATTTTCAATGATGCAATATAAAAATGTACAAATGATGATTCAAAAGAATATTGTATGTAATTTAAAAAGTGGGACATAAATTTTTCCATGATATTATTAAAATATCTATGGAGAAGGAAGAAAATTATTAGATAAAATTAAAACCTAGATTTATGTATTCAAATAGTTATAATAGGTAGATGTTAATATAATTTAGTAATTTAAGTAGAATTGAAATATTTTTTTTCAATGTGAAGACCTAGAGCACACTAATTATGTTACTGAATGTTATTAACATAATTTATACCAAGAAAAATTGATGATGTGTGATGAATTTTTATACCAAATGGAATTTATCATTGAATTGTATGTTATTATTGGTAAAGAATTATTTTTTAAGGTTCAAGTGGGGAGAAAATGGATTAATATTTAATTCAAAATTGTTATCCTCTCAAGAGATATTTTTTTAAAAAAATGGATTATTGTTTAGATTTTTGTACACCAATTTTACATGGGACTAAAATTCTCATGGATTATGTATAAAAGGGTTTTGGTATCAAAATATTTCTATGGAATAATATATTACCAATCTTTTTGATACTTCAACCCCTACCATTATATTTTTTATTACACATTTTCATTACTATAATATAAGCCAATCAAGTTTCCTTTTATTAAAATTAATATAAAACTAATATATATATATATAATGATATGTGGAGAATTAATTTGACTTATAACTATTATTAATTGCTATAATTTTTTGGTGATTATGATGCAAATTGGGAATTTAATGTTAGGAGTCATAAATATACTTCTACTGTTTAATTACTTTTTACAATGATTTTTGATTCATTTAAATCAAACGAATAATTGTTTTCGAACAGTAATCATAATTTAATATGTATATATTACAACATTAAAACCATAAACTCACCTATTTTGGATATTATAAATAATAAAATATGTGTTAGTGTTTGTAAGATATCTATTGATTAATGTGTGAAATATAATTTAATAAAAAAATTTTGATGAAATTAATCCAACAATTCTGTGATGAAGCATATTTAGATTATGATACATATCATCGTATAATAGGTGGAATCTAGTGTGTCTAATTTAATTATTTTACTTTATGTAGAAATTAGAAAATATTGTTAAAATTTAAATGATGGGAAATTGTAATAAGAAAATGATATGATTGTCGACCCTGAACTATTTCCCAAATAATTTAATTCTTGTTATTTCAAAATTATAATTTATTTCAGAGGAAATATTTGATAATAAAATAGAACATATAGTTTGAGTTATTTTAGAAATGTGAAAACAATAATTATAATTATATGTAGTGATTATATGGGACTAAATGTTCAGGGGTTATTTTTGAATAGAGAGAAATTGGGTTTTATAGGAATATTTTTTATTTTAGATTAATATAATAGTTCATGAATAAATTGAACAAATAAAATGGTGGTATTAGGTACCACTGATGATGTGTGTTCAAAATTTGATTTATGATTCCATTAAATGAGAATTAATAATTTTATAATTCATCCTTACACAATGGTTTAGTGAACCCTATAAAATTATCTACACAACATTTTTTTGTATTAAACAATTTCAACCGATGGTTAATTATGAAATAATTATTAAGGTGTTCATTAATGAGATTATATTGAGTTTTAGGTCATATTTCTTGTTAACATACATATGATTTGAGTGAAAATTCTTTAGATAACTTATTTTTTGAATGTAATAGATTATTTCATAGGAATGAAAATCCTTTCCACATTGTTTGAGAATATATATTATTCATTATATTGTTAATTTTTTTAATGAATTTTATTAGGATTTATGGAGAAAATACTTAAAAAATGAATTTAATTTTTTTATAGGGTTCGGAATAAAAAAACATGTGGGATAAAACCATGACTAATAAAGAATAAAATGTCCGTTGATTTATCTTTTTTGTGAAAGGCAATCCTTCTTTGTAATGAAACCAAGTCACTAAAACATGGATATGAGTATTTTGTACAATTTTTTCTTAGGAGAAAATTTTCATAATCCCTATTTATTGTTTATAAAGAAACAAAATCATAATAAGCTAACTATATTATGGTTTTAATATAAAAAATAAATAATATATAAATCTTGGTAATTATTTTTAGACAATATACATGGTTGGAGAATCATTCCAATTTTTTTTCATAGATATATTTTAGATAAAAGAAATGGAAGATTAGATTAAATAAATATATAGATGTTATTAATCATTTTTAAATCATTCATTGATCGAGGAAAAAAATGTGAAACAATATTTAATTGTGTGTGGTTTGGAAGATCATAAATGAATATTTTATGTTAAATTTACATGTTTTAAAACTATATGATATAAGTAACTACATTTTGATATTTTTTTTATAATTTTCATTCTTTTATTAAATTTAAAAATAATTGATCTCAAATAATATTTTTTAGAGTCACATATGGGTGGATGATAAAGTAATATGGAGTGAAAATAAACAATATATTTGATATTTTTTTCCAAAATATTCATTTTTATTTCTAATATAGAGGGTTTAACTATATTCCTACTCCAAATATAGATGAAATAGCTGAACAAAACATTGGTATAAGTATGTACGATAATTTTGGAAGAATCCACATACCCAAAGAGATGAAGATATTACAACCAAGATTTAAATTAATAATAAATGAATTTGGACATCCTTCAAATCTATCGAATATGATAATTAATTAAGTGAATTATTTTGAATGTTGAACAAGATCATTTTAGGGTAAATGGTGGGGGTAAATTTTTTTTATTAATTATCCATGTATTAATCTCTTGTATTAATGGTTTTCTTCTTTGGGTAAACTGCTTCCCCTAACCATATACCTAATCATGTGTATCTTATTGGTTGGTTTATAGTTACTTCTTTTAGGTTATACGGTTTGAAAAACCATTTGAAAAACACAAAAATCTACACTATCCAAGGTTAAACGATTTGCAATGTTGTGGAACACGGTTTGAGATAAAAGTGTTCCAACCATGAACATTCAAATTTCTTTCGAAATTGTCCAAATTTTTGAATAATTCATGCCAAGGTAATACCAAAATGAAATTTAATAATGACTAAAAAAATGATTACATTTGACCGATCACAGTTGACATCATGCAATGAACAATATAGTCCATTTTTATTTGTAAATAAATTAATATGACATCAATTAATATGTCAAATTTAGTGTTTTATACCTTTGATATTATAATTAATGTTATGATATATGGTTACAGATTTACATGGTAGGGTATGTTAATGATATGGTGATAATGTAATTTTTCTTAAAAATAAATTATAAATGAGAATATGGTTATTAATTGGTATTCATTAAATTTTCAAATTTATAAGTAAATGTAGTCATGATCATGTTGATATGAGTGTTTTATTTTTCCATAGGTTTTTAAAACTATGAATATGAGTATCGTATATTTAATAGATAACATCACAAGGGACAATTGAAAGAACTAATTAATATGATTTTGATGATTATTATGATAAGTTTCATGACATTAAATTAGATGATACATCATGATTACAATATTTTGTAAATAAGGGAATACATATATTAAATTATATTTTCCTAAAAGGAATGGATTCTGAGGATTAAATGTACATATTTTAATAATACATATTATTATTAATAATGTCATATAATAATTTTAAATAATAGATATAATATTTATAATCATTTTATAATAATGTAATGAACGCATTACATTTGTGTGGAAATTATATGATTATATTAGTTTTTCTATAAAAACAATATGTGCTAGTAACATTGTTGGTGAGAATATTGGTTTATAAATATATTTTATTTTCTAATTTTTATTATAAATAATTATAATTATAATATGTTTAATTTTATTTAAGATTATTTTTTTGTTGAGAATTTGATGAGACATGAAAGAAAACAACTATGAGTTTTGAAAAGATATTTTATAAGTCTTTAATTAATCGATGATGTGATGTTAATGAGTTTTTCTATGAAATTATTTCAAAAAAATGATAAATATTCCATGATTATAATAATTTCAATATTTTAGTAACATAAGAATTATGAAACATTTATATCTACAAAATTATATTAAATTATATTTGTTTTTCTACAACGATTCGTTTTTTCCATGATGAAAACTATACATTTTATATTCTACGAGGTTTTCAGTGGCATGACTACAAAATTGGTGAAATATTCAATAAAATTGTATATTCATGTCCTTTTCCATTATAATAATTTCACTTTTTTTTACTAATTTAATTTGAAATATAAATTCCCTTTTCAGAATCACTAGTTTATATAGTAAAAAAATAAATCATTTCTCATAGTAATAAAAGAACACTATTTTATGATTAATAAATATTATTTTATAATTCACTATATAAATATTAATACATATAAATAAATGAAGGTATGTGTGTGAAATTTTACTTCCATAATTGACTTCATCTATGCAATATTTCTTATTTCATAAGTATTCACATTGTTTGAATGTTTCTTCAAAACATTATTCCTGTTGTAATTTAAAATAAACTAATACATATTTTTAATGGGGACTAAAAAACATATTTGGTTTCAAAATTCCGTAAAAGTTTACAAAATAATTTTTTTATTTCTATTTTGGAATAATTTATTATTTCTATTTTATAGAACATGTTGCTGTTGTTTATTTAATTACATATTGTGTATTGTTAATTTTTTTGTGAATATATTTTATATTATTAAAATACATATCCATTGAGTTTTTTGATACTCCAATACTATGTAATTTAATTTTTGTATATATAATAAATTATAACATATTCCCTATGGAATAATTGAAACAGTTATTTCATATCTCTATACTCTGATGATTTCAGTGTTCACCTGTGGTTATTTCTAAAATTTACAAAGAATAATACTCAATCAAGGTGGTGATAATAGATAAAAACAATAAATTTGGCTACCCTTTCATATTAGAGTGTTTTAGTTAAATTTTATATAATACAATAGGTTATGAAATAGTTTCACGATCCCATATAATAGGTTCATCTTCATATAAAATAGATGATCATGTTTTTATGATGATAATTTTAGTTTTCATGGGTTGAATAATTAATCAATGATAAATATACTACATTTACTTATTAATAGGTAGTAATTTTTAGTACTAAAGTAAAATATAACCATTTCATACATTACACATTCATCATTGAAAACCAGTATACATATTAACAGATTTCATGTTGGGATTTTGTATCACCCTATCCCCAATAACACATATATAGTAGTTATCATTATTCATTGGTACAATATACATTATATCACATGAAAAAAATTCCAAATTCATTATTTTAATTAATATATTAGAATCATACAAGACCATTATTTTATATCCAATAACATGACATAACATATAAAATAAAAAAGATAAAATTTTTAATTAATCTAATATGTAAGTACAATTTTCAATTATTCCTTCATGTATACAATGGAAAAAAACATATTAAATGGTGAAACAATATGCTGATTAAGTGAAATTATAAATCATATTCTCTAAACTAAATTAAAATTATTGACTAATATGTAAAATAATAATAATTATAATATATTGGAATTATATAATATTCTTAATGTGTAATATTTGCATGGATAAAAAACCCATAAATAACAATATTTCTAACAATAATTTATTTTAAAAATATTGAATTCATTATTTCTAGCATCATAGTCATATTGTCATGGAATCATGATAATAATATTATACTTAAAAACATATGTTGAATTCAAAAATCCCATGCATGATTATATCATTAATCTTAATAATTCATTAATATTCAATAATAATCCAAAAACATCATATTATATGTTAAATGAAATCATTATATAGAAAAATGAATGAAAACCATAATCATTTGTATTATAAATCTAGAAGAAAAAATGTCATCATTTTCCTATGAGAATAAGTAAAATATCAAAAACATATGACACAAAAATAAATAATGTAGATAATAAAATTATTGATATTGAAATTTATCAATTTTTTATAGATATTAAAAGAAATTATATAACTATTTTATTAACATATTTTTTTCATTGATAACATGTTAAAAATATATATTTATTTTCAAGGGATTTTATATGAATTTTGATAAAATATTTAAAAAATATATTTATTTTCATATAATTTTAGTATCCTTTATGTGATTCATTAAATTAAATAATAGTTATGTAGGCCAGAACATATTTTTATTCAATAAAAATAAAATAAATATTTTTTGATACATTTTGTGAAAAGTCATAAGTACCTTGTTTTTAAATGGAATGAATGTACCATATAAAACTTTGTAAATAAATTGAAATATATCTTTAACTATTTTATTAAATAATGAAAAATTTGAAAAAAAATATTGATTGAAAATATTATTGGGAAAATAAATGTTATGGATAATTATTCCAAACTATAATGATGAATTTGGTAAGACTTATATAATAATATTTTTATAATATCATTATGTAAAAATGATAGGGAAATATACAAATATATTAAATATTGTTATATAAAAATAGATAAATAAAACTGACGGAGTTTAAATGTGAGTGTGATTATATATTCTATCATTTGAAATTTTATATAATAATTCCCAAAAAAATTAAAATAAAGAATAAAAGCATAATTTTATCTTCTATATAGTTAGGAAAAAGATAATATACAATATTATAAATTTAGAATTATTATAAATGTATATATATATATATATATAAAATATATTTGTAAGTATATTAAAATATAATATTATATAATATTTTCTACTAAATCTTTTAATAATATTTTATTACACTAATATTTGAAAGGTCCCCAATCAGCATTCCATAAAAGGTAGAATTGGATATTATGGACCACACCCCTTTGTTGTGGTTTCATTATCCATTGAATAAAAACTAGTTATAGAAATAATTTTTAATATATTCATTATATGTTTAGAATCATCCTTAAATTATTTTCCTGAAAAATTATTTACATCATCATGTAGAGGCGTTATTCTATATGTACTCATAGTTATCATTCAATTTTTCAAATTTTAGTGTTGAAAATAAATTAGATAATGGTTCAAAATTAATAAATGATAATCATAAAAAACCATTATAAATTTTAATTAAACCCATATATATTTCTACATATGATACGTGGAAGTGGAAACTGAATAACAACTGTACATGGGGGTGTTGTCCAGATATATGTAGGAGACATATTTTCATTTTCCTATGGATTGAAGTGTATGCTGGAGTATTATATCTTATGATTCTCTATTAATAAATTTTTAATAGATTCTATATATGTTTAATGAATCTATATTTTTAAAAAACATTATAACGTGGTTCTGAAAAACGTATTACACCGCTCCATGAAGATGATATGATGCGCATACTCATCAGCGATGCATTCATATTACATATGATGGAATAGTAGACAAAAAAACGTTCATAGAATCAATATATAACATATCTGTATATGTAGAATAATGATGTAATAATATATTTATTCTTATATATTATTAGAGTAGGTGGAATGAAACATACATAAAA
The DNA here is from genome assembly GCA_963277665.1 of Viscum album. NCBI lineage: Eukaryota > Viridiplantae > Streptophyta > Magnoliopsida > Santalales > Viscaceae > Viscum > Viscum album. The sequence continues at coordinate 1,333,745,831 of OY728161.1, read as the reverse complement.
AAACAATTACACAATAGTTACACATATTTAGAAAAAATTATTTGAATTTGATATTTATCTATAAAATATTTTCCTTTTACTATAAATATGAGTTACAATAAATTGTAATGGATATTGGGATGGTATTTGGTATGATCTTTTTTGAGTTAATTTCTTAATTTTTTTTATGATCAGTGGAGACTAGGGTACTTTTTATAAATGTGGTGTGTGGTACACATATAATTATTTTCAAATGTTAAAAAAATATTATTATAAGACAAGTGCATAAGTAGAAGACAGATAATTCATATTATCTGGGTTTTAGTAATTCTTTTGAATGTTTGTGTAGTAAAGAAAAATGAAAACATGTTTTTATAGAATAATACATTATTATTAGGAATTAAAATAATTATATAATGATTAAAATATAATTATTATTACAATAGTAACAATTCTGTTATATTTAATTCAATACATCATATTATACATTACCAAAAAAATAAAAAACCTAATGTTAAATAAAATAAATTTAATATGAAAAAAAATTCATTTATCATTTTTCAAAAAATAATCATCAATTTTAATAAAATCCCAAAAATTCTTAAAAATCTAAATTCAGAAAGGTGAAATTCAACATAAAATATATTTAATGAATACAAAATTATATATTTTAACAGTTTACATTTAAATATAATAATAAACCATATATATTATAAATATAAATTAAATGGATATACATTGTCCAATAATGTAGGGATTTAATTTTTTCATGTTATAAAGAGATTTTGGGAATTAAAAATTACATAAATAACCTTGATGTAGGATAGCATTTTAATAATTAGTGTCCATATAATTAAATTCAATAAAAATCGTTTTATTTATGTGAAATCTCATGTGGAATAAATATGTAGGAAATAGTTGTATTATTTTTTATAACTATTATAAATTTCTAAATTCATTTGTATCAATACATGGTCTAATATTTCTATATAGATTCTATAAGGGATTAAGACGTTAAATTCTTATTTAATCTATGTCATTAATGGACCAAAAACCACAAACAATGAGTCATATAAACCATATATTATAATCATTAAAATCATTGTGGAGATCCCATATTCTATATTTTGTGTTATCGTCTTTTCATATGATCTTATTGTTTACATGTTTCTCAAATTAAAGCTTTCGTTAGTATATATTAATTGATATTTTGAATCAATTAATCTATAACTATGTTTGATTCACTTATGCATGATATCAGTTATTTATTAGGTAGTCCTCAGTATTACATGATAAAAGAATATAATTTATCATGTTTTTATAGGTAAATTTATGGATACAGGTCATGTTCATCACACCAATACAGAAACAAGATTACACATCCCTTATAATTCAATACAAATGATAACTATATTTTGAATTTTTACCATTAAATGTGTATCCAACTTGATTGAAAAAAAAATTATGTTAATTACAAGATATTTATTAATATTTTACTTTCGTTTTTGAATTAGACAAGGATCATATTTAATATATTTATATATATTATTCCTATCAACACATAATGTGTTTTTTGGTTTCATAATTAGGAATATTAACCCATGTATATCTCTTTTCATCAGTCGTGAAAATATAAATTTAAAATGTGATAAATTATTTTTTAATGTCATATTTATATTATATTCTTAACGAAAACCATTTTGAAATAAATATTATACTCTTTATTTTTATTAATATAGAATCAAGGGCCGAAACCATGGGACAAAATTGGTATTGTGGCCATGATAGAAAAACATTGACAAAATTATATTCTTAAAATGGTAGCTTCCATACATTATATGTTTTGAATTTCTAAATAACCATTAATAATTATTGTCTTACACCATTGTAAATTTTTTCAATAATGCAGAATTTTAAACATGATTTGAAAACTAATATTACAATTCGAAATATTACTAAAACATTTTTTATTTATTTTCTAATCCACTTTAATTGTAACATGTTACATCCTGGAGAAACAGAGATCTGCCATCAAGATAAGGATATTTTATAACATGTGGGGATTTTTTAAACGTATTTGACATTTGAATTAATAATAATACTAAATTCTTTTAATAAAAAACCATTTATAATTTTATAAAATCTATTTTAATGAATATTTTCAGACAGTTAATGTGAGCTATAAAAAATACATTTCATATATATAAATTTCAGGAAACATATACATTGATCATTTATGAACACAAAAAATATATATAATTAATAATATATTACCAAAATTTAAAATACCAGTCATTATATTTAAATGAAATGATAAAAAATAATAATATAATCAATAATAAAAAATTAGGAATCTCAATTAGTCAACTAATTTGAAAAATTAATTTTTGTTATATGATTTAATGTAAATAGTGGAAAGAAATATTACCCTCTAAAAATTATTACCCTCATCATAAAAAATACACCATACAAACACATGACACAGACCCCTTGGATATTATGGATGGAGGGGAAGAAGAAAACCACAAATAAGTGGTGGAGATGTTTTGTAAGTATGTTTAGATGTATTAATATCAATAAAAAATTTTGATTCCATGAAGATTTTATATTAATAATAAATATATAGGGGAGAAAATGGGTTCACTGAATAGAGCATTAGAACTTTTGAGTTGGGTAAAATAGGGACAATCAAGGGTTAAGAATCAAAACATAATGTTTTTGAAAATGATATATTTTCTATTATCTTGGAAAATCACTTCTTTTGGAAACATTGTTCATGAAACATCTCATTATCCAATGAAATATTTTAGAATTGACAGATATTTCCCATGTTTTGGACAAACATTTTATTGAATCATGATAATATCTTATGTTTACATTTGGAATAAATATGCTTCCAATAATTTTACTGTAACATCGTTTTCACTATGCATGTTCTATTACTGTAATTTACTAAATCAACCAAAATTAAGAATTTTTCTAAAATCTGTAACCCAGTAAAAATATATATTGACATCAAACATAAAAACAAGATAAAAAATTAAAATAAAAATTATACAAATATGACTTTGTAAGTGATATAATTTTCAGTACAATATGATTATCCATGCCCTAAAAGTCAAACTAATATTTCTGATTAGAAATGTATTTAATTTACTATTTATTTATATGTTACTAATACACTTTTTTTTCATTTGAGTCTCTACCATTAAGATATAGTACCCAAATTATTTTGATATATCAACCCCCCACCATTATTTTTTTTGATTAATTCATATATATTTCTGATTTATCATGTTTTTAGATTATATTTGAAATTTATCATTACAATATCCAAGGAAGGGTTGTAGATGGTACTTCCACATTAATGAATTTTTTAATATTTCATAAATTTAAGTATCTATGAAGGTAGTTTTGAGGATTTGTTTACATTCCCAATTAAATCAGAGATCTTAAATGGAATGAAATACCAAAAAATTTGTTTTTCTTCTATTGGAATATTTTAGTGTACCATAAATTTAATTTCCACAAATATTAATTTCTATGAATTTGAACAATCCATAATATAGGTAACATTATTATTAAAAGTTATTTTATTGTTTTTGGGCTCAGACCAATAATTTATATCAGTGTAGAAATAATCATTATTCTCTTTTATGATGCCCATTCAAATATGTTTTTTTTTTCTCAGACCAATATGGAACAAAGAGGATACTATAATTTATGTATATATAATTTTTCTATGGGATACATATTAATCAATTATTTATAGCTATGATTATATTTAAATGATATCAATGTCATCTGTTTATCCCATGATCTATAAAAATATAGCACACTACCCAAGAGGATGATATCTAGAGATCTGATTTCCGACCTTATTTTCCCATTTGTTTTTTTATGATATGGCATCACCAATCTCACATGAGAATAAAAGACCATATAAAGGGAATTAAAATTTTATTATTTAATGTCAGGATCAATATTTTAAATTATTTTTAAAGTCTCTACATTCATCTTCCTCCTCTCATATAAGTATATCTTTTCCACTCCATATATTTGTTAATTGATATTAGATTTTTATTATGCGATGTTATTTAGAATTAAACAAACTAATATATCTATAAAATTCAATATTTTATTGGTCCAAATTAAAAAAAATGTAAAATATATAGATATATCATCCCATATCATTATAATGATGTATAAATAATGAATCATACATGAGTGATTCAGATTCATTTCTTTAATTTCAAGACTAGTATAACATAATAATATATAATTCATTATTTACCACTTCAAAATAATAAATTATTATTATAATTATTTATTACATTTTATATATTATATAATAGAATGTATTTCAAACTAATATTGGTGAAACAATTTTATCTATACATAACTCATATAATGAGGGTCATATAATTATTCTAAAAACAAAATATCCCAACTATGGAAATGTTACATTTAAATTGTTGGGTCCCAAACATATAAAATTTTATTAATAAACTAACACTGTATATTTCCATAATTATCTTGATGAATAATATCAATAAGAAAAGGTATTGTATAATGATTATCTGAAGAAAATACCTCCAAAAATGTATATCCAAATAACATTTTGATAATTGATAAATATGGATCAAATTACTATTTTATTCATTTAAAATATATAATAGTACATTCCATCTATGTGACATAGAGGCAATGATAATCTATCCTTGGCAATATGTAAGGTAAAAAAGTATTACAGATATTATGCCCATTTTTTATTCATACATTTGAAAAATATTTCTAAATTATATGTAACAAATGATTATATTATCTGAATGAAATGTGAAAATCTCATTGTAATAATTTTTTTATAATCATTTTGGTTTGTGAATAAACCTTATAATCTCATGATTATGTGTTTGGAAATTACATTCATTTGGTAAATGATTTCAATATCTATATTCACAAAAAAAACTTCCTATATTGAAGCACAAAACCAAATCCCATTCATGATTCATCATAATATATCACAAATATATAATTTTTTTAGTTAACACCAACCTCATGTTCGATTACAATACACACATTAGTTTGTCACAACTAGTAATTTTGATTTTAAATAATATGAAAAATATCATATAATATATTCCACATATTTCTTAAATGAAGAGAGTATATATCATAATTTAAATTTGATAGTTATCAACTAGACATTGAAATGCATGGAATGGATGAGACTAACCATATTTAGAAAATATAGTTTAAATAATTGTATAGAATACATTAATTGGTTAGAAATTAAGTAGAAATGAAAATAAAAACCATTTGAATATAATTTTAATGTTTTTGTTAAAAGTTATTTTCCCCAAAATGTAATTTAATCTTAATAAAATTATTTAATCACCAATTTTAAATGTCATTAATTTTTATATATATAATAAATTCTTCATATTCATCGAATAATTTTGATAGGAATATTATAAAAATATCTCTATTTTAATAAAAATATATATTTTTTTCTAGTAAACAATTTCTTCCATATTTTAATGGAACTCCTTATTTAAAAATATAATTTGGAAAATTTAAAATTGTATTTTGAGAAATTTAATTTCATTCTCGAAATCATAAAATAAGAATTATATTAGGGAAAAAATAATATATTTTTCTAACTGGTTTCATTTTTTTATGAATATTGGAACATACAGCATCTCCTCTGAAAAAAACCATTTTCATAAAATTAATTTTTATATTGAAAATATATATTAAACTGGGTTTAAGGTATAATTAGTTGAATTATAAATAAATAAATATAATTTATTTCATTTTATTTCATTTCAAACTATAAAACATTTAATTAGGATATATAATAATTTAAATCGTTTGAATGTATCGCATTAAAAACAATATTCATTATTATTTCTACAGGATTAAAATTTAATAGACTTTTATCATTTATATGAAATGAATTTGGAAAATTGAATAGTTATTTGGAATTAAAATTTAATTATTAGGATTAAAATTAATGTATATTTTTATTCATTTAAGATGACTCCATTGCAAAAAAAATTTATTTTCCATGATATAGGTTAAGAATGAATCTTGTTAATGTTAAAATGGTTAATGCATAAAATACATGAAATATTAGAAATTTATTTGTTGGTGGTTGTTTGAAATTACACCATCCAGACTCTACAATATTAATTTCTATCAAAAGTCATGTAACTTGTTAGGGATAAATAAAATTTTAATTTGTATTTTATATTATATTTCATATTTCTCAACTGATATACACACACTGTATTAAGGAATATTATAATAGTTTTTTATATTATGAAACCCCCATAATAAACTAAACATTTGTTATTAAAATTATATCTAGTAAATATAATTCATGTAATAATAAAAATAGATATACGGGACCAGTTAAACATCTATATGTTCTTTAATACAATTCTATTCCACTTCCAATGTTCTAATTACATTTTTCATGAAAATCCATAATTACACTTAAATGTTCCAATCATTAATGAAGGAAACAAATGCCTCAGAAACCATATGAATAATGATTTATTATTAAATAATTGGTTATAATATTATATTAAATCCTAAAATAAGGTATTATTGATAATAATATAGATCGATATTGAATAAATTCCAATTCTTATTCCATGAAATAAGAGGTTTTAACACTTTTTATGAAATTAAAATGTGAGGTAAGGGACTTTATAACCAAATTAATATTATTTCACTTAATCATTAACATTATGATTACGTAATTCAAATAATAAGTGTTAAATTTATTATTTAATATTTTATGAAATTTTTATGAAAAATAAATTTATAGGGGTTAAACATATTTGATTCATTTGATTAATTTTCATTTATAGGATTTGATATTTATGAGGGAATTCTTCACATTTTACATTAATTGATATGTATTTAAATATCATATTCATAACGTATTTTATGAGGTGTATATATAGCATTTTAACATACCATTTCTAAAATTATTTATTTTCATGTTATTTAATAGTTTTTTAAATATTATTCCTTCATATGGTTTATGATTAAGATTATTCCAAATTTTATTCTTTTAGCCAATTTAAAATTCATGTTTCATATGTTTATAAATTTCACTTCATAATTCATTTCCTCCATTTCAGCATTCTATAAATAATTTTATATTTCGATTTATATGAATAAAAAATAATAATAAAATTTATTTATAATTATATTTACTAAAAATGATTTTAATAACAATTGTATTAATGGGTTTTATATAGAATATTTTTAGAAAAAATAAAATTAATGATATATATATATATAACATAGATTGTGACCACAATTTTACAACACAATTATATTATTTAATTTCTATATTTACTTAATAGGTTAAATGTTTTATTAAATGAATGAAATTATTTGATTTTTTGGGGTAAAATTTAATTGAACACTACTTTATAGTGAAAAATGTGTTTCGGTATTGAAAGTGTATATTTGGTGAAAATTGTATTTTCATATAAAATTATTTTTCATTTTAGATTAAAAGGGTTTAAAAAGGGATTTATGATGAATTTTAATAAATAATTAAATTTTATATTATTATTAAATGATACACATGTTACCTTTATACATCTTATAATATGGGTAAAGCCCCATTAAAGTTCCTGGGTATGCCTAGTATAGCTTATATGAAGGGTTGAGCCCCACTAAAACTTATGAGAAATGAGTTTAAATGATATTTATTAATTGAAGGATTGAACCCTATTATACCTCATAGGTGAACCATATATAACATATATAATGGTTTACTCCAAATAATGATTTCAAATGGATTTGCAGATAAATGAATCATAGGCGAACTATATTGTGTTAAAAACTGAGAGTTCTTTGAAATGGGTTTATATAGGTGATTAACTATGTAACTTAAAAGGGTTTTGAATTTATTATTTAGATATTTAGAGGTTTTTCTTGAAAAAAAGTCATTGTGTGATTCATGTGAAAATTTTTGATTTAATATTCTCAAATAACAGTAAATCTGTTTATTTTACTTTCATAGGTATGATCGGTTTTTTTCGATTTATGTACCTTACTAATATTTTTGTTCCTATACAATGTTATTAAATATTTTTAAAATTATTAAATATGATTATGAATAATGATTATGGAAATAAAAAAATTGTGATATTATATCATAGAATGAAACCATGTTTTATTTTAGAATGTTCATTGTTGGTGAAAATGGATAGTGAGTAAAATTGTCCACTTGTACGGTATTGGTTTACATTAATATAGTTTTTTATAATTCTCTAAAACTCTAATAATACAAAATATATGGGAAACCAAAAAGAATTATATATTTAAAATATATATTTAATTTGTTCTTTATGTTTGGGTCATTAGAGTTTGTACCAAGCTGGTTTTATAAAAATATATATATTAGGTTATTTTCATAAGTGTTATGGATATCATCATATGGTTAAAATATTAATGATGATTTTATATTCTAAGTCTTAGACATTATTTTTTCGTTAATTTGATTAATTTCATAGATATTAATGATATTTAAGAATATTTCATATAGAATTTTAATTTATTTATGTGTTAATTATTTGACGGTTAATGAATTATAATGCTTCAAAGGGTATTATATTTTAAATGTAAAAAGAATACTAAGGGATTATATTTGAAAAATAATGTATGGATAATCTTTTGGAATAAAATATGAATTATAGTGATTGTGTTTCTTTCACGAAATGACTAGTACAACATGAATATTATGAGATTAGACTAACTTCACATAGGTATGATACATTATGAGAGATTGAAATAATGTGGCGATTCATATATAAATTATCCCCAAATACTATATGATCGAATCCTTACAATTTTTGGACTTCATTATAAATCTATAATATTTTGTATATTTTTAATTATAGTTATTTTTTTTAATGATCTATGTTGGTCATTGGGTATTAATATTGAATTTTATAGATTATTTTAGTTTTAATTAATAAAAAAGAACAATTGTTTGAATAATATTATATATAATAATTCTCATTGGGGTTTTTGTTAATTCCAAAATAAAGGTGGAATATTTATATATTTTTTTATGGATTTTGTGATCAGATGTAGTTTATTATAATGTTATAGTTATGAAAATTGATCTACAATACTCATTGATTTGAGAAAAGATGATGTTGTGATATTAATTTATTATACTGGGGAACTATAAATTTCAAGTATGTATGTTTGATTATCTTTTTATTCTAGGAAAAAATGTACATAACCAAATATAAATGAAATTTAACAATAATTGTTATTATATTACTTTTATTGATTTAATATGAATTTCTATTGAACTCATCACATATTTATGGGGTTTTATAGTGAAATTTATATTTAACATACTCAATATCAACCATCGTCAATACTTTCTAATTTGTCTTATCTTATATATCCATGTTTCCTTATATGGAGTTCTAACATGACTTATCTCATTTGACCATTGTATTTTCATTTCCCTCTTATTAAGTGGTTATTTTATTATCCCTTGTTATGATAAGAGACATCCAAAAAATGTCTATTGAAAATTAAAATCCCAATTTTTTCAATTCCATGTTCAAATTGAGGTGATAAAATTTATTTATACTTGTATAATGTAACACCTATATATTTTTAATTCAAATGCTATAAAAAATTATCATACATGTTATTCCACATAAATCATAAAGAATAAAAAAATATTAATATTTCCATGACATTTTTATCATATAGTCATTGGAACGGTGATAAAGGATGAGATTAACTAAATTTTTAATATATATTTTAAACATTTTTATTAAATTAACAAAATTGTTACAAATTATTATAAAATTTAAATAAAAACATTTTAATATATAGGCAACTTTTTTATTTTAAAAACTATTCTTATGTTTTGAATGGAATATTATCATAAAAATTTAATTAATTGTTATTTATTAATTATATTATGGATTTTAATATATTTATATAAGATAATATTTTTTTAAATTATCTAAAAGTTTTTATAGTCTAAAATGAAAAATTAATCTATTTTTTTGTGTAAAATGTTATATTTTTTAAAAGGTAAAATTTACTTTCCTTTGAGGGAGTAAGTATTTTAAATCCAAATTTCAACATGTTTAAAAAATTTATGTTCAAAAATTAAACATAATTTTTGAATTTATAGTATAAATAACATATTAGGGTGAATTTATTTTCATTTTCTCAAATGATTCATTTTTTTATGATTAGTTAAAAATAAACCAATTTATCTGAAACAATTTTTTCATTTAACATATATACCTATTTTAATTATAATTTTAACTATTTATAAAATATTAATAGTTATTTTTTCTAACCGTCAAAAAATTTTACATCATTTTAATCAATTTAACGGTCAATTTGGATATAAAACCATTTCAATATTTTGAACATTTAACTTTTACAAACTCGCATTTCTACTATTTTTGTGGGATTAATATTAAAAATAACATTTCCAATTATGTGAAATAAAATTGGTGTAATATATTTCACATTGAGAATAATATTTTCCAAAAATAGTTTGTAAATAAAATATAATTTATAGGCCATAAAACAATATCATGGTAAAAAATTTATTTACCGTGGTCATGGTAAAAAAAGAATGACGTTAATGTTAGAATGGTAATGGAATAAATTAGATAAATACATCAATATTTTATGGTTGGAAAAGGATTATTTAGATATAAAAATTCCAATAAAATACTAATTTATAGCTATAGTTGTAGGAAATAATACCTCATCAATGTAGATGTATTTAAGTACAAAATAATAATTATTTTTATCACATAAATTAACCTCTTTTCTTGTATAAATACCACCCATCACTAACCCATTTCGAATAAAATCCTAAAATATATTAAAATATCATTCAAAATATCCCATACAGACTCCCCCAAATCCAGATTATTCTAGAAACTAATAATTTAAAATTCATGGCCCACAAGGGTCTCCCATGAATGTGATATTCAAGAGGTAATTTTAATTTAGTACATCTCTTATTTTTTTTTTATTTTCTCACCAGCTCATTCATCCAACACGACATAAAAAATTAAATATTTAAGTATATTATGGAATTTAATTTTTCAAAATTAATAAATTATTTTTATCACTTTTATTACCTCATCGTATTCAAAAAAATAAACTGTTGTCAAAATTATGCTGGTTAATTTCCTTTTTGAGTATTGTTTTCTTTGTTTTCCATTAAAACCATTATGAATAGTTGTAAAAATATTATTATGGTTAAATGATATTATATTTGGTATTATAAATCCTATTTAGTGTAATATAAATTATATTAACATAGAATATTAAATAAGATGAAACTAATTCGTGATGATAGAAAAAACAACAAAAATAAACTAAACATTTATCAGTAATCGTTAATCTAATGAATCCTCCTCATAAATGAACGAAAAATGAAATCGGTAATCATTAATATATATGGGTCTTCATTTTTAGGATTTCATTCCACTTTAGTATATATAATATAATTTTTTAGGAACATCTAAATTGATACACAAATAAACCAAACATGAAATCATGAAAAATACATCCAATACCATGAAACTAATGAAATATTACTAATTAATGTGAAATAAGTTGTTATAAAATTATCCTTTAACATTTTTAAAAAATTATTATTAATCTCAGAATGAGTTTGAAACATTATTTATTACATTATAATTGATGCTTTAACAAGAATTGATGAAATTTAAAATTAAGGTAAGGGATTTTGTTACCCAATATATATTATATTGGTTAAATATATACTCAATGACTATGTCATCATATTCATATCTGTAAAATTATTTTTTAATATATTTGGTTTCATTTAGAGTTTTTTTATTTTTATTTACAGATGATACAGTTATTCGATTAATTTTATTAATATTCACATCAATGATTAGATATTTATAAGGGATATCATGTCAATATCTATTCATTAAATAATAAGTTGATGTTATACACACACCTTCATTATTTAGGTGTATATACAAACCATTTTGAAATATCATATCAACAATTTATTTAATATCATTTTATTTAGTATCATTCTAAATAATATTATTTTTAATTTAAATAATTCAACATTTTATGATTCAAATAATTTAATGTAGTATGGGAAACATTGATTTAAATTTTTTTTAAAGGATGGGGCCAAAGCCCCATTTATTCACTAGTATAAAAATATTACTTCGGTTTTTTTTCATTTTGACGTCAGTTTTTAGGCGGTGTTATTGTGGGTGACGTTAAAAATATTATTTTTTACCTCAGTTATTTAAAAACCAACGTAAAAAATAGAGTTTCATGGGTTTTAATGTAGTTTTTAATAAATTGAAGTGAAATACATTCCGGAAATACCGTTAAGAAGCTATTTTTTGGGTTGGTTTTGGAAAAACTAGACGTTACAAGTCATTTTTTACGTCGGTTATTTAATAACCGATGTAAAAAATGACTTTTAACGTCGTTTATTAAACAATAGATGTAAATAAAATTTACCATCATGTAGAAAATTTCCTAATCATTTATTTGATAGGTCATAGTGCTCAAACGGAGTTACAAATCCAATGTTAGGACTATCAGAAGATTGTTATTGTTTTCAAGGAATGATGGAATGCGCCCACCATAGATTCATCATAGAAGAAATTTTTGAATCCATAGAGGGATTTTTAGTTTTACCATGACATAAATAATCATCCATCATTATAAATAATTATTAATCGTTAAATGGTATATCAATTAAGAAAATTAATCATAGAAAATATAAATCATGGGAAAATAATTACAAATACCCAGATGAGGTAGTGGAAATAAGAAATCATTGATTCATGCAGAAGATTAAATTAGTTGATTCATTGGAAGATTTATGGTGGAATGAAATGATCGTAAAATGGTATATCAATTATGAAAACAAATCATAAAAACCCAAATTCTTGGATATATGATTAAATATACCTTGGCAAGATCACAGAAAGAAGAAATAATTGATTCACGTTGAAGATCAATAGTCGATTTGTGGGCAGGATAGTGGTTGAAATAAATGATTGTTAAATAAGGATATGTGCATAATGGAAACATATATTTGATATTATAAGAGAAAATGTGGTATTATAGATTTTAGGATGAAATTCAAAATTTTGATGTCGCTATGTAAAAAAAATTGAAATTTCTTGTTCACGGGATATTAAAGTTATATTTCACTATGGTTTTATGATAAATGACGTGAAAATATATTAAACTGTTCACTTGTTTTTCACATAGGTTATTATAAAATTGAATTGAAAATTTATTCTTCATCAATTTTTCAAGTCGGTTATTTAATAACTAATGTAAAATAACGATTTTCATGACATTTTCACATCAGTTATTTAATAACTGACTTTAAAAGGTATCATTCACCTCGGTTTTTTAATAACCGACATGAAAAATGATTACAAAAATATAGTTCATTTCCAAAGCTTTATTTTTATAGGCCACATAGCTCAAATGGAGTTATGGATTAAATGTTATGGCCTTTAGAATTTGGTAATGCCTAAGACATCGTTTCGAGATGATCAAATTATGAAAACCATAATTTTTAATCTATAACTTTTTTGGAGCTCTGTGACCTATCAAATTAAAGATTGGGAAATCAAGTATATTTTTTTGAACTTTTTTCACGTCAGTTATTTAATAACTAACCTGAAAATTTTCTTTTAACGTAGGTTATTAAATAACCAACGTGAAAAAGTCCTGAAAATTTATTTTTCACATCGGTTATTAAAGAACCGACATGAAATGTAAGTGATAATTTTAATATATATTAATGGAAATTGATTTGTGACGTTGGTTATTTAATAACTAACATGAAAAATCAGATAAAATGAATTTTCAGGTCAGTTTATATAAAACCGACGTAAAAATAATGCAAAAAAGTATATTAATATCTGTTATATAATAACTGACGTAAAAAAGTGATTTTCAGATATTTTCATGTCGGTTCTAAAGAACTAACTTGAAAAAGGGGGAGGAAAAATAGTTTTTTATAATATGGAATATTAATAAAAATAGAACACCTCTTTAACTAGGTAGAGAGAGACCCATTACATATCCTAAAGGCCCAGTGGATATTTTTCCCAATACATCTCCCATATGCCAAAATTTTTGGCCCAAGACCCATTATGTAAATAGTACTGATACAGTACCTGCCTGCTAGAGTTCCGCACAGTACTTTCTCTACTATAGTGACATGCCACAGCTACAGTGACCTGCCGCAGCTATAATTCCCATCATTGCTACAGTGTCGTTAATTCTACAATACACTACAGTATTGCTATAGTACCTCCATCCGTTGGGTTTTGAAGAACCATTATTCTTGTAGGATTACATTGTTCTTACCACTAAGCCAAATCCCAGCTACATATATGGACATTTTATAAGTGTTTAGAGACTAAATTTCAAAATTATTTACTCTATGTTAATATTCCTCATATAATTTTAAATTTTCATTTAAATTAAAATAAAAGAGTTATAACGGATTATTTATGAATATTTTGAATTTCTTATAAATGATAAAAAACCTAATCATTTTATAAGATTTATATGGAATATTTTGGAAAATTATATAAAGATTGTTTTATAGGAAACATACATTACAACAACGAATTTTCCACCACCCTAAATATTATTTACTTTTGGGATTCCATATCATGATTATATGTTTTTATTAAATGAAAATCCATCCATCTTTCTTTTGGGGAATTTTTAATTGATGGGTTTTCTCACGTATTTTGATATTTTGGTATTGAAAATGGGGTTTAAGAATAAAAGACTATTTTTATTTGAATGTTATTTTAATATAGTATTAATATAGTTATTAAAAGAGGTTTATGATGAAATTTATGGATATATGGAATGGGTATTATGAGTTATTTGACGAATTAGGGGGACCAATATTTCTTAGAAGAATGTTGGAGCCCTATTAGAACTCAGAGGTGAGTCAGATATTTCTAAAACAATGGTTTGAGCTAATTTATTGCTCATAAGAATCAGGTAAGCCCAATATCAATTATATAATGGTTCGAGAACTATTTTAGTACCTAGGTGAATATGATATATATTATATAAAGGGAAATCCCAATTAATGAAGACCATTTCATTCAGTAATAATAAAATTTGATACATGTTATACGATTATTCCAATTGAAATAATTTTTAAATGGATTTCTATAGTTTCATCTTTAATTCAAATAAAAATAATTATATTTATATCTATGGGGTTAATGGATTTATTTTTAAAGAAATGAATCTGTGATTCATGTGAAAATTGTATGTTTCACATTCTCAAATAAACATTAATTTTTTTTCATAATTTTAAATAGGCTAGTGGCTTTTATCCTTTTAAGGACCCTGTTGAAAATTTTATGCTTGTCTAAGGATCATAAGATAAATTCATCCTTAGAAATGTCACCCATTTTTAGTATAGATAGATGACCGATATACAATCTTAGAGAGGTGTTCAAAATAATTCTAGTAGTAATTTTAGAGATTCAAGAAGCTATGTATCCCAATGATATTATTTTTTACAAAAATGGACTGGAAACCCATTTATTTTACTAGATTAATAATTTTTAAATTTTATGACACCACTACTACCAAAAATAATGAAACCCTAGATCATGATTTTATAATGTGGAATATTACTATAAATGATATTATCCTGAAATTATCTCAATATAACACCCGGTGATGGATTATTAATTTCTATTGAATATCAAATTCTAAAAGATAAATATTAAAAAAATGATTTATATGGAATTAAATTTCCCACACCTTACTGTATATGTAATCATTAGAATTCCGGTCTTTATCATCCAAATATTATTATACAATGATCAGATATTAAATTTTAGCAATGTCTTATACCATTATTATTATTCATTGAGTTTAATATAAAGTTTCCATTTTAATTTATAATATTTTGGTAAAATATTAAGCCTTTTATTGATGCACATGTACTGAATCAAAAATTACTTATTAGAAAATTGTCTATAAGTGACACTGAGGGATAGACAAAGACAACTAATTATTTTATCTTCAATTTCATATAGTTGAATATTTTTTTACATCAACAGAATATAAATTATTATTTTTGATGGAATAAAAATTGTCTATTTCCAGGAAACAATATCTACAAAATATTTTAATTTCTTTATGAAATAGTAAGATGTTTTTTAAGAACACATTATTTAATTCAGTAAGAACAAAAGGAATTTGAAAACTAGAATTGAATAAATATACATTTATTAAGAGAGATGAAAATGGTCATAATATTATACAAAACCTATGATGAAAATCTAGCTGTTCCATTAAACTGAAAACCCAATCTTCTTTAAATAAATTTTTTTCTTCATTAATATTTTCTGATGGTTATAAACCCATGAAAATATTAAATGATTGATATAATGGAAACTACCCATTCCATAATTAGAATAATATAGTTAGGTTCTTTTTCATGAAAAAATTTCCCTAGATTATAAAAAAATGATAATACGGATAGGAAATGTTGGGATTCATTAACCATATTCCTTTTTATTCCAAATTGTTACGGGTATCATTATCACTTAATTGATATGATGACATGAATATTGAAATAAATGTAAAAATGTGATATATAACTGAATAAAAGTAAATATTTTCAAATAACAAAATATATATTGATGATGTTATATGTATATACCTTGTCCATTGTTGTATTATCTCTTTATATATCATGGAAAAACTATCCGTAACATGTAACTACCACATATCATATTATCATTATGTCATAACTAATATCGGAGGCTTTATCCTCTACTAGATATTTACAAAATTTGAACCACTCATTCTACGATATCCTTGATGTCGATATCCCACATTTTTTAGGAAATCAAAATTTACTTATTATTCCCTTTGGGATAAAAATATATTCTAAACCATTGAGTGTTATTCAACGAAAAAATTATTCCATGATTTTTTATATTCTCTCATGTATGATGATGTAACAACCAAAAAATTCTGTGGACAATTTTTTGTTAAACACATGGGATTTTTACAAGTCTTCGAAAATTTACGGCACTTGATTCCAATGCCCGGTGCTCCGGAAATCAATTTCTAAATACTTATTCGGGTACATTCAGTAAACTTTTGAGTGGGATTTTATAACTATTGAACCGGTGATTGGAATTGAAATATGAGTGCACCGTTGAACTCGCAGTGCATGTGTTCACTTAATAAGACTTTCACCTCGATGGTAGATGGTTGAGAATAAAATTATGTTTGTGGATTTTTATAAAAAAAATAAAGTGTACAAACCATTATTTTATTTTTAAACATCCATGTGTGTTTTTTTTGGTTAAATCCTCCACTTGGGGGTTAGAGGTGGGACCACCACACCCTAACCTCCAATGAGAGGTTATGTTTTTGGGGCCCACAGTAATTTAACCTCTCGTGAGACGTTATGATGTGGGGACCACCCGAGACCAAAACCCCCCAATAAATGGTTCCACCACCTCCCTCTTTAGTGAGCAAACTCCTCTTATTTATTATGCCAAATCCACCTCAATAATTATTGAGCCAACATATTTAACTAGATATGATAACCTCGAGAATTAATTAGGTGGCACCTTCTCATTTATTTCTCCATTTTGAAGTCATTGTGCCAAGAAAATAATAGATAATCTATTATTTTATTTGGTGGGAATCTTCCATTTGGTGAATCTTGGGAGAAGAGAAAACTCTCTCCATCAATGACCGATCTTCTAATGAAGAACACTCTTTCAATGAAGAATGCCGACAAGGGACACCTTCAATTAAGAAGAACAACCCCCTCCGACGTTCTTACTCAGACTCCTTCGATGATGGAAGTGTTAGTCTACCACAGATCGATGACCATCTTTCCTCGACGTCAGTGAACAATGACGGAAGAATAAAAGGTTTAGGGATTATTACTTTTTCATGTTGTACCCTTTTTCTTACCTTCTTCAATGGATAAAATGGTATTTTTCGGACATATTAATTATCATCTTCTTCTCATGATGAGCCAAATGATACCACCCTAAACGTGGAGGGTGCGGGCCAACATAACATGGCCTTGCATCATCTATCAATTTCTATTTTCTTGTGTCATTCTACAGAATTTCGATGAGGCGACGACGTCGAAGGCCAAATAGATTAAAGTCGCGCTACCCGCGGCCTCCGCGAATTGCGCCTCCCCTGTGGCGCAATGATGCTTCCAGCCGAACATCGCCTACATGAAACCTCCTGGCGCCCTGCCTGGTGTGTGGCCCTCCTACCTGTGGACACTAGACACCCTACCCAACACACGGACTATCTACCCATGGACTCCCAGCGCCCTGCACAATGTAGGGACCACCTCCCCGTGGCCTCCTGGCACCCTACCTGGCGCCCTTCCGGCGCCCCCGTGGCTTGCCCGACCCCTCTTGTGCCCTTCTCGGTGCCCCTGCGGTATCCCGACCCCGACCGGACCCTGCATGGTGCCCCCACAGCCTCCTACAGCCCAGCCGCGCCTTACCCGGTGGCCCCGCGGTCTCCTGGTGCCCTACCGCACCCTTCCCGACCCCTATTACTTTCCAACACATATTTTGTATAGAGTTTCACTTAGTTTTTTGCTTTTAGTTGTGTACTATGATGTGTTTTTTTTCATGTATAAGGGAAATTCCTTCCCAGTTTTGGGGTTTATGACTTTGGTACTAGTCTCCATACCCTGGGCTATGAAATGTGGGCTTGGGGTAGTCACGAAACAGGCCCCAGGGGACGATTCATGAAAAATTGGTATCGAATGAGTTGGTTCTACAGCATAACATAGAACTCTGATCATTCATTTCAGTGAAGCAATCGTGTTAATGGTACTATGTGTGGTTTTCAGTTTAGGTAGTCCATTGTTGTAATGGGCAGCCAACGTATATGATTTCCTTCTCAGTGAATGAAAACACAGATTGTGTGCATGTTTCCAAAGGTTTTCCATAAGTCAGCTCAACCATGTAAACTCATCAGGTATAATATTCTGACTGTGTCGCATTTGTTTCTATTATAATGCATCCCCATCGACTACTAGTTAGATCCCCAAGAGTCATACGTACTGACATCCCACTGAGCGACGATTCCTCGAGGCAGGGCCCTTTACCAGTGGAGGTACTAGTGGTACTTCATTCTGTTGGCCCACCGATGCCACTAGCCCCAGCAGTAGATGATGCACACCACTTGAGCATGTTTCTTCAGTTCCTGCACCAGAGGCCACACAGGTTAATGGTAGTGATGGATCCACATGTGGTTGAGGATTGGATGGAGGTTGTGGTAATATTCTTCATGCTAGTAGAATAACCAGCATACAAATGGTGATACTTTCCACGAGTATCCTTTTGGCAACAGCAGACAGATGGTGGAGCTTGATGCCTTAGGTGCATGATGAGACGACACATCTCTCATTATACATAGAGATCTTGTTTTGGGCAGAGCTTGTCCAAGCCACACTCCGCGTAGTGCGGATAGATGAGTTACTGCATATACAGCTGGCCAGCATGACAGTATCACAATACTCAGTGAGGTTCACCGACCTCTCACGCTACTCCACTAATATGGTGCGAGATCTATTTTTCAGGGCTCAGACATTCATGTAGAGGCTCAGGTAAGAGATCAGATAATCGACGATCTCCCTCAGCATCCCGATGTAGGGGAGGTGCTAGGGAGAGCCCTCTTGTTGGAGAGTTTCCTTGCTGAGCAGTCACCATCAACGAGACCCACCCCTAGCAGACATGTAGCAGAGTCTTCTACAGCTGGTAGTAGACCGATATCGCGGAGGTCCAAGAATACCAGACCTACTGGTGGTTGACCGCATTACTCTGGATCGATTTTGTGGGGCACACGGGGCAGAGACACAGATGCTAGTAACAGGTAGTGTTAATCATGTAGCAGGCAGGGTTACATGGCTCGTGACTGTCTGACCCACACATCATATGTTCATCAGATAATTGAGGGACCTCCCATGGAGAGGCAGAGGTTTTAATGTGTCGGTCCAAAGGGAGGAGGTGGACGTGGCCGATGAGACGGACATGCAGCTAGCGGTGGATGACATTACTAGGTATTACCACCACTACCTCTAGGAGGTCCACCTTGACTGAATATAGTAGGTTGGCAGGGGAGAGCTCAGATCCACGGAGCTGAGGCCTACAGTCACAATGCTCCATAAATTATTCAAGGTATAATCTATGTCTACACCACCATAGTTGTAGTTCTGATAGACACAGGTTCTAGTCACTCTTTAATTGCCAGAACCTTT
Source organism: Viscum album (assembly GCA_963277665.1). Lineage (NCBI taxonomy): Eukaryota > Viridiplantae > Streptophyta > Magnoliopsida > Santalales > Viscaceae > Viscum > Viscum album. The sequence continues at coordinate 1,333,725,478 of OY728161.1, read as the reverse complement.
GTTCATATCTCATTGATTCTAAACGAGATGTTAGTTTGATCTATACTGCTAGAGAATCCTATGAGAGCTGATTCGACAATTAAGAACTAGGGAGAGTAGTGCATGATTACTCTAAGTGGCGAGATCTTCAACTGGGATCTTTTAGCAGTGGCGTCGAGGCCTTACTACATTATATTGGGTATGAATTGGTTATCTACTTTCCATGCTCAGATTGACTGTATTAGTTGCAATGTGTGGTGTGTCCTCATCGATGGCACCTGGTTCGCCTTATCCAGTGATAAGGGAGCCCTTGCAGCAATGGACGAAAATACTGAGAGGATGGTGTAGCCGATGATTCATCAGTTGGCCTACCTTACCCATAAAGCAGTAGATGTGGATAGTGTGACATATCCTGTAGTGGTGGACCAGTATGCATATGTTTTCTCTGATGATGTTCAAGTTCTACATCCTCACATAGAGTTTGACTTCTACATTGACCAATACCTAGGGATGACACTGATATCTACACAAGCATATCGGATGGCTCCCGCTGTGCTTGATTACCTGTGGGTACAACTGGTGGGCTTACAGGAGAAGAGATTAATCCAGCCTAGTGTTTCTCCTTAGGTAGCCTCGATTCTGTACTCCAAGAAGGTGGATGTAAGCTTAAGGCTTTGTGTCCACTACTGTAGCCTAAACCAGGAGACCATGAAGAAAAAGTACCCACTCATGAAGAATGATGACCTCTTTGATCTTTTGAAGGGAGCTTAGTCATTCTCGAATATAGACATCAGATCAGGCTATCACCAGCTTAGAGTTTGAGATGATGATTTACAGAAGACGACCTTCAGATGTCGATATGGCCACTTCGTGTTCTTGGATATTCCCATTGGTGTAACCAATGCTGCAGTAGTGTTCATTGGACTCATGAACATGATTTTTCAGCCTTAACTCGATCACTTTATCATATTATTCATCGACGACAGTCTGATCTACTCGACTACTGAGGTGGTGCATGCCTACCATTTGCAGGTAGTACAAGACACACTCCTAGAGAACCAGCTTTATAGTAAGCTCTTGAAGTGGCCAGTTTTGGATTCGAGAGGTTTACTTCATGGGACATGTAATCATAGAGGCTGGAGTTGTGGTAGATCCAAAAAATATTGAAGTGGTACTATCTTGGGATCCCCCCATGAGTGTTATGGAGGTACAAAGTTTCTAATGTTTGGCTAGATACTAATGGAGGTTCATTCCAGACTTCTCCAGAGTTGCAGCACAACTATTAGCCTTGACAAATAAAGTGTAACACTTTGTGTGGTTAAAGAGATTTCAGCAGAGCATTCATGATTTGTGGTAGTGGATAACTAGTGACCCCTTCTTGAGGCTTCCATATGAGGTCTTAGGGTACGTATTTTACTGCGATGTGTCAGGGACCGGACTAAGGTATGTCCTGATGAGGAGAGAGAAGTGATTTCTTATGGTTCTCGGTAGCTAAGATAGCATGAGTATAACTACTCTACTCATGCCCTAGTGTTTGCAGTAGCGGTCTTCTACTTGATAATGTGGAATCACTATCTGATGGGTGAACGTTTCACCATGTACTATGATCACAAGAGTCTTAGTTATATCTTATCTCAGAAGGACCTGAAACTGAGATAGAGTCTTTGGCTTGAGTTCCTCCAAAACTATGAAATCGAGATAGTATATACTCCGGGAAAGGGGAATGTTGTTGGAGATGCACTCAGTAGGAGGACTAGTATACAGCTTCTATGGGAGCCAACAGAGTAGCTGGTTGATTTACAGATATCCTTTGTGGGAAGAGACGGATAAGTATTCATACAGTCTCTTACAGTCACTCCCCCACATCTTCAGCGAGTTAGGGAGACACAACATGGGGACGCTGACTGCGAGACAGGATGTGGTCAAATATCCACAGATAAGGCACCTTATGGATTTTATAAAGATATGGAGCATGTCATTATTTTCAAAGAACATACCATGGTACCAGTGGATCTTTGGGAGGAAGTCTTCAGGGAGTTCCACACATCCCCACTAGCGGTACATCAAAAGAGTGGGGAAGATGTACCAGGACCTTCGTCCACAACACTGGTGGCCAAGTATGAGGACGAAAGTAGAAAAGTTTGTCTCTCGGTGCCTCACTTGTCAGAATGTGAAGTCATAGAACCTGTTTCCAGTAGGATTGGTTCCTCCTTTAGATGTCCTAGAGAGAAAGTGGGATTGGATATCCATGGACTTCGTGATAGGTCTACCACGTATGTCTAGGGGACACGACTCTATCAAGGTGATCGTCAACCGACTCACCATGTCCACCCACTTCATACCGATTAGAGATAAGGGTTAAGTAGAGAGCATGGGATGCCACTATGTGTGGGAGATTGTGCATTTACATGTTGTACCTTCTTCTATTGTCTCCGACCATGACACACGGTTTACTTTCTAGCTATGGAAGGGGTTGCAATAGGCTTTCAGGACACAGGTTCTCTTGAGCACCGCCTTACCTACTCAGAAAGATGGTTAGACTGAGCGGACCATTCAGACCATCGATGAAATGCTACATGCATGTGTCCATGAGTTTGGTCACAGTTGGGAGGATCACCTACCTTTGGTGGAGTTTTCATATAACCATAGTAATCACTCCACCATTTGTATGGCACCTTTCGAGGCATTGTACGAGAGACCTTGCAGATCACACTTGTGCTGGACTTACCTAGGGGAGCCAGCACTAGTGGGACCAGAGGTGGTACGAGCTACCACCGAGAAGGTGTAGATCATCTAGGAGCGGAAGAAGACTGCACAGAGCAGGCAGAAGTCATATGCTGATAGGAGATGGAGACTCTTTGAGTTTGAGGATGGCGACCATGTCTTTCCAGATGTCTCATCTCATCGATGTCTAAAGAGATTTGGCCATGATGGAAAGTTATCTCCGAGATTCATCAGACCTTTCTAGGAAATCATCATAGTAGGTGAGGTGGCTTACCGCTTAGCTCATCCACCTCAGTTGCACCGGGTGCATGACATCTTCCACGTATCTCAGCTGAGGAGATACGTGCATCACCCTTCCCACATCATCGATCATGGAGATCAGGACATTGATGATGAAGTGACTATTAAAGAGGTTCTAGTGGAGTTTGAGGATCGACCAGATCGGGTCCTACATGGATGGTCGATACCTCTGGTGCGCGTACTCTTGCTGCACGAGAACCTACAAAATAGAACATGGGAGTGGGAAACTCAGATGCGTGCTTAGTACCTCCATTTTTTCCCATAGTTCAAGTTGTATCCTATGGGGATGTAAAGCCCTGAGGTGGGGATGATGACTAGTACCAAATGAGTAAATCTCTAAATAGGGATTGCCTTGCCATTATAACTGTAAACAAACACATTAGAGTACACAACTACAAGCAAAAATCTAAGTGAAACTGTAAACAAAAGAAGTTCTGGAATGAAAAATGGTCCAGAAATAAAAGACCAACCGGAATGTAAAACTGATAGAAAAGTAAAGAAGCTACAGGGTCATCCTTGGGGGCTCCTACATTAAGGGTAGTATAGATGGTCTCCTCAGCACCCCCATTCGTTCGGATGCTCCGTTTACTAACTCGTCGTAAGGTCCACCTCCGGGTACCGTCCAGTCCAATCCACATAGCCTCGGTTAGTGATATCCGTCCTTTGAAACCAACACAATGAGGTGCGGGAATATCCCATGAAGGGTTCAGTATAACGATACTTAGTAGGGACCCCGAGACCCTCAAGGTCTCACAAAACCAACAATGATAGACCACATTGTATGAAATCAACAGACAACCCCACCTTCAAATATGCCTATAAATATACCTATGTTATCAAATAATCCATCTCAATAATTAGGAAATCACAATGTTAATGACTCATATCAAGAAGGAATCTATTTTTGGTGTAATATCAATATGAACCCTCGGCTTTTGGAGTACTCTTTCTCTATCGAGTATAGTCGTCATGCCGCATCACACAGAGGCGCTTACCACTAACTTGGACTAATGAGATAGTCCTCTTGTCGAGTACTGTGGATCTGCCACACTCACACAAAGGCACTCCCCACCATTGTTCTTATGTTCTCACACAAAGGCGCTCCCCCTCATATGCTACTGAGGTACTCTACGTTTCATGAACCATGGGTCTGCAGAGCTCACACATAGGCGCTCCCCACCGTGGGTCTGCAGCGCTCACACAGAGGCACTCCCCCGCATAGCCTGCTCGTCTCAGGAAGGTCCTCCCCAAAATCTATTGGTCGATACTACAACTATCACGAAGTCCGAAGTATAAGTATCTCAAAGGTCTGCTATGACATAGAGGTCTCAATGCAATAGACGACACGTCAAACAGACGCCCGGTCTGTGAGTTATTAGTCTTTTAGTCTCGAGAGCCCAGTTGGATTCATGTACAATCCAACCTGACCGTATCTCAAATGTATCTCGAACTCCAATGTGGTATTATCAAAGGAACCGTCTTATTGCATGAATACCAATGTCACTGACGGTTCATCAAATGAACATCTGGTACCAAAGATATGGTCAAAGTTAGTAATGGGTTAGTAGAGGGCATGGGTCTGGTCCGACCAGGTCTGGGTCGACCCGGTCATACTTTCTAGGTCTTACCCGGCCTGTTGGGTGGGTTATCGCGTTAATTTTAGACCAAACCTCTCGACCCGGCCTAGTGGACTACGAGGGCGATTCGGCTAGGATGTCGCCACGTTGGCGGCTCAACCCGAAGTACGGTGCCTGTTCAGCCAGCGCCGTGAGGGGTGCGGCTCGGGTAACTCGTCCTGTGAGGCTGGTCAGCCTGGAGGCCAGCAGGCAGGCCGCGTGAGGCATCGGCTGGCTACAGGTAGAGCGCATGGGTTCGGGTAGGCTGACAGGACACTGGGAAGGCCACGAGTGCGCCAGATAGGGCGTAGTAGGGGCCAGGTAGGCCTCAGGGGTTCCAGGTAGGGTGCACCAGGGTGTCGTGAGACCGTGGGGCCACCGAGTAGGGCGCGGTAGGGGCTGGGTAGACTGTGGGGTGCTGGGAAAGACGTGGGAGGCCGCGGGGAGGCCGCAGGGATGCTGGGAAAGGCGCAGCAGGGCGCGGGGAGGCCACGGGGGTTCCAGGCACGGCGGGAAGGGGCGTTGGGAAGCTGAGGGGGGGGGGAGGCGTGGCAAGGGCCAGGCAGGCCATGGGCAGGCGGTCCGTGTGCCAGGCAGGGCACTTGGAGATCACAGGTATGCGGTCCCCATGTCGGGCTGGGTGTTGGGAGGTTGCGGTTAGATGGTCCACGTGCCGGGAGGCCATGTGTAGGAGGATCGTGCACCGGGTAGGGCATTGGGAAGCCGCGGGAAGGCGGTGTTCGGCAGGAATCATCGGTGCGCCGTTGGGGCGGTGCGATTCGTGATGGCCGCGGGAAGCGCAGAATTCATTGATTCCGCCTTCGGCGCCATCGCCACATCTCCATGACGTAGAATTCCTTAAGAAGATAGAAGTCGATAGAGGCTGTTGGGCCATGATAGGTTGGCCCTCACCCACCGCATTTAGGGAGGTATCATTTGGACCATCATGAGAAGAAGATGATCCTTAATACATCCACAAAAAACCCATTTTATCCTTTTAAGATGGTAAGAAAAGGGTTAAACATCCACAAGTAAAATTCCCCTACCTTTGATTCGTCGGTCATTGTTCACTGACGTCACGGAAAGGTGGATGTTGATCATTAGTAGACGAAAGCCTCCCACATCAAACGAGTCCGGGAAAAAGGGTAGGATGGGTTCATTCTTCATAGTCTTAGGCATCCCTTGTCGGCAATTTTCATTAGGAGAGTGTTAATCCCCAGAAGAACGTTCTTCGTTGATGAGCGATCTTTGTTGGAGAGAGTTCTCTCTTCTCCCATGCTCCACCAAATGAGTGATTCCCACCAAATGAAATAATAGATTGTCTATTATTTTTTCGGCACAATGATTTCAAAATAGGGAAATAAATGAGAAGGATCCACCTAATTATTTCATGAGGTTATCACATTTAATTAAATATGTTGGATAATCAATTAAAGAGGTGGATTTGGCATAATAAAAAAGTGTAGGTGGATCACCGAAAAGGTAGGTGGATGCACCATTAATTAGGGGGGTTTAGTCCCAGGGGTCCCCAAATCGTAACCTCTCAGTATAGGTTAAAATTGGGTTGGCCCCATAACCATAAACCTTTATGAAAGGTTAGGGTGTGGCATTTCAACATACAACTCCCATGTGGATGTTTTAACCAACAAACATGCAAATGGAAGCAGAAAAATAAAATACAGTGTTGTACACTTATTTTTATTATTTTTTTATAATAATCCATAAAATAACTTTTATTCTCCACCATCTGTCATCAAGTTGAAGGTCTTCTTACAAGAATATCAGTGTTGCGAGTTCAATTGTGCCCTTAGATTTCAATTCTGATCATACTTTCAAAAGTTATAAATTACAGCTCGTACGTTTACGAAACACACCCGATCAAAACATCAGAAATTGATTCCGGGCGCACCATGCCTCAGAATCAAGCATCGTAAATTATCACGAACTCGTAAAAATCTCATGTATTTAACATGGTCGTCGGGTCCTAGCCCACTAGGTACCGCCTGTTTCCCCACAGACACATGGTTCCCACCCCAGGGGCCACCCACATGCCCGAATGGGTCATCTAACTAATGATAGTACCCATAGGACAACACCTGCCTTATCCAGTGTGTTGTTGTCCTCACACACACACACCCTAGAAAAACCTCCTAGAAGGTCACCCATCCTAATTACTACTCCATTACAAAAATTCATAACTATGGATTTTTAATCATTTAGGATCCGGAAAAGGAAGGTGCACCTTGTTCACATGAGTCATATCATTTAGTCATTTAACCCTTTAACATTCTAGGGTGTTACAATCATCATCCATTTAGGGCATAACATCCTCGTTGTGGGCCATACTTCTCAACGCTAACTATTCACCACACTTAAGGGTGGGCACCACCTCTAATAATAAATGTGACAACTGGGTCCCGGTGACATCACAAACACCACGACCTAACATGGTTGTCGGGTCCTGTCCCACTAGGTACCACCAGCTACCCCACGGACACGTGGTCCCCATCCTAGGGCCCACCCACATGCCTGAATAGATCATCTGACTAATGATAGTCCCTACATTCCAACAAAAGTCCTTTGTAGTGTGCTTTTGTCCTCACTAACACAAACCTTGTGAAACATCCTAGAAGGTCACCCATCCTGATAACTCTTCCATGCCATGTAACCCTAACTGTGCAGTTCTAATCATGTAGGCTCCAGAAAAGGAAGGTGTACCTTTTTGAAATGATACGTATCATTTAGTCATATAACCATTTAGCATTTTGGGATGATAGATATGAGACCATGGGGATTTTTTAACATGACATTATTAAAAGTCAAATTATTCTACATTTTGGGAACATGATATTCGAAGTACCCAGTTATTGTGGAGAATATATTGTGGGAAATCATTATCCACTTCCACTAACATTCATCTACTCACATCACTTCATATTATTCTTAATGAATTCATATTCACACCACCTTGGATTTTAATTACCCTTAACAATTTTTATATTTTGTGATAGAATTTATTCTACATTAAGGGATCATTATACCACATATTTTTAATTGGTATCTATAGAAAAATAACACGAGATAGAATTGTTTTCAAGACACAACTCAATCCACTAGTCATTATATTTATTTTTAGAAGTTGGTTTTGAGAATACTAAATTAGATATAAAAAATTATTTTCATACTCAATTATTATATAAAATTTTATCTATAATGAAATGTAGTCACATTATTTTTCTATATCTATTTAATTATAGTAGAATTGAAAAGTGAATATAACCTTTAATCCCCTATATTATATGTTATCATGAAACATACCCCTATTTATAATATCCTACCATTTTGGGACAGGACCTCAAATCATTATAATCGATCAATTAAACAATATATCATCAACAATTTCATATTGTTTTATGAACCATTAAATCATATATATTTCACTATTATACTCTTGAGGATCCATAGTTTTCAAATTCTATAGTGGAAAGGGTAGATAAATTTTATATCCTTATCATTTCATTGATTTATGAAGGGGTATATTTATATTTCTTTAATTAGTGTGGGGTTTTTTCTCAATAAATTTTCTTACAATTAAAAAAAAATAGAAAAAAAATTTCGCAATAGAATAGTTTACATATAAGTAATTATTTTCAAACATTTTTTCTGATTCCTCGGATCCCTTCATAGAGGAAGGATACTATAGATAAATATAATTAAGTGTGAAATTAATTATATTATGTGAGTTGTTATTAAAATAATGTACAAATTTAGCTTTTAACTGCCTACATATTAAACATGTAGTAAATTGACTTTCAATATGTACCAATAAAAATAAAATATATAAAAAACACAAGATTATAACTATTCATGGTTATGCCAGTTGGTCTCCCAAACCATGAACCACCCATGAAAAACTAAATCCATTGTTTATATATAGAAACATTTTCATGTTTCATAGTTTTTAAAATCTGTGATATCTAATAAGAGAAAAATATAATCCTTTCAGAACTACCAACATGGATAGATCATGATCTATAATATATGTTACCTTATCAAAACCCCTATTAATATTAAACCATAATACATTTTATAAATAGAATTTCCACATAAATAATCCAAATGTAAATATATGAAAAGTAATATAACAATTTCATAAATTGTGGATGGTAATAATTAATGCTTTCTAGATAAAAATTATTAACCAAACCTTTATGTTTTCATGATCATATCATATATCTATATTAAAAAGCCCAAATATCATGACCAAAAATAGGTTATCAAACAAATTTATCATTATCTATCCAAACCTTCAAAATTAACGGATCCAATAATATAACATCAATACTTTTACAACATAACTATTTATAATTAAATTTATTTTGTATTAAATGGTTGTTTCGATTTTTGGATATTTTATATAGTTATCATATGATTTTAATTATTTTTAGAGGGTGAATGGGTTTTTTCAAAGATATTGGAAACCAAATATAACTTCTAAAATACTATGAAATTGTTTATCTTTAATGAACCAACAATTTATATTGAGTTTCAATTTTTAGATGGTAAAATACCTTATTACGAAATATAGTTATTTAGGTCACATGAACTACATGGGAAATTTGATGAAGTTATATGGTTGATATAATTAAAAATATCAAAATTAATCATATCAATTGATAATATATATATAATAATTATTACATTAATATGATATATAAATGGGGGTGATAATGTGAAATTTATGTAGGAAAAAGATGTGATTATATCATCTAGTAATATATTTCCCTATGATGTTCATTTATTAGGTATTTTTAGGGAGATATAATAATTAGAATTTTCCATTGTCGATTCCCAATACGATATTAAACAAATAATGAATTAATGAAATATTTTTTATGGTAAGATAATGCTCATAAACATTAGAGTTGAAACCATGTATGTATCTAAACCACACTATGAAATTATCATCATTGCAGGCCTTACCCATAGGGTTGGGAAATGTGTAATAAGGGGTAATGTATCTAGATCCCAACTCTATCAATTTTTATATTATTTTATAATTAATTGATGATTGTATTTATAATTTTTTAATTCATTAAAATAACTAAATTATATGTTTTTGGAAATTATGTTACATTAAGATGAAACAAAAATTGTATTTATTGAAAAAATATAGATTCAACCAAGACACACATTTTCAAGAAATTTGAAATTTTTGAAATAAAGTTATTTTAGTAAAAAATAATAAAAAACAATATTTATAATAAAAAATGATAATATATTTTTTCAATGTTAAAACATATATTTTTTAAATGGATTAGAAAACTACTATTGATAAAAAAAATATTTTTCAATAAATGATGAATTTTTATTAGAATTTTATAATTATTATAATTATATAATTTTATTCCTAAAAATATAAATTTAAAAATCAACATGTTTTAATTATCCAACTTTGAAATTTTAATAGTTTTCTATGTCAATTGTATTTTTGTGTGAAAATAATAATATGTCATAAATATAAAATGTGTAATATAACCTCCCAATGATCCAAATGTTATGATATTTCTTCCATAAAACGTATCTTTGATGAAATATATATATAACTAATTTTAAATATTTGTTGTTATTTTTATATATTATATTTATAATTACATAATAAATCATCCACAATAGGATTACATTTTATGTTTATAAAATCTATTATTAATAAACATGACAAAGGTTGGCATAAATTAATGAATTCATTTAATAATATTGAGTATGAAACTTTTTAATTATGATAAAATTATAATTTTAATGAAATAATAGAGAGCCCCTATGAGATGATTTTTGTTTATGAGTACACTATCATAAAAAGTCCATAACATAATTTTAAAAATTAAAAAATATATCTCCAAAAAATTTATATATAATCCCAGAAAATATACATTTCTAAAAACATAAAACAATTGGATAACTAAATTAGACTAGTATAACCTAACTAGAGTCTTCCTAGGTTTCAACTATTTTTCACTAACATCATACCAATAATTTAGAAGTAAAGTCATAATGTATTTTATCATATCATCTTAGAAATTATTGAAGAACCTCGTTTATGATTTTGTAATTTTTATTGGATCATATTTGGATTTGATATCAAACATAATTAATATATATTTGATTATTTCATTTTGAAGATATACCCATTTAACTCCTGTTAATGCCTATAATAAACCACTTTGTAGCCCGACTTTATAGCCAAAATTGTCCTACTATTTTCCATAACAAATATTTGTGTTGGGAATTGTTGTACCCATTTAAAATATATTTAATTTACCTTTAATTAAATATAAATAATTTATTTGGGACATCATTTTATTTAACCATCCATCAATATTCATTTAATTAAATGTGAATAAATTTCTCTTTAGGATTAATGGTGTATGTGTACCACCAGAGTTTTTACATATTATGCCTAGTGCACCCAAATTGATGTCTAATGCATTGGGTATTGGTTTAGTCTCTGAAAGCATTAATTATCCGATAATGGAGTAAATATAATCTATTATGGGACTATATTAAAATTTTAATGTTTTTCTTCGATGTTGACCTTGACTTGTTTTACAGATGTGATTTAAGTAATTTCAAATTTTTAAGGTTTCTTTTATTATTTCATGTTATATAATTCCTCAATATCTAATATTATGATTGTAAAACCTATTATCTTACCTTTATATGTCTATCATTTCCTATTTACATCATTAACCTATTATATTCTTTGATTATTCCATAAATTTCTTTTATAACTCACCAATTTCTTATGTATGTCCCAAAGATATCCAATGTAGTTTAGAAGATTGATTTAAATTAGTAAAATTTAATTGATTTTTTAAAAATGTTTTTGGATCCATGTTTCATGATGATATAAAAGGCACCCAATTTCCCAAAGAATCTATTTTTCATAGTCATTTTTGATAGTAATATGTTTTACATTATGAAATGAATATGTAATTAATGTAAAATAAAATATGGATTGTTATAGTTTATATTAGAGGAATGCATATATTTTTTTATATTGGGATTATAAAACACTAGATAAATTCCTAGTTACAAGAATACAATTAATAAAACACCTTTATATATTTTTAATGTATATAGTATGTGTATTTTATGTATACACATCCATTACTAACTAATAATAGTTTATGTGGTTCTATTATAGAGTTACCCACTAATAAAAACCTAGGACATAGTTCATTAATGCCAATAGAATTGTTACCTAGTTCCACGATATAATATCGTTCATCACACCTATATTGGTACCCAATGTGGATAATATTTTGGGAATTTATCAAGTCCTTATAAACAATTAATAATGGAATATTAATTCTAATACACGTTATGGTTAAGAATTACATTATTAAAAACAGTCCAATTACTAAAAATTCTATGTTGAATGTTTACATGTCATTCATGAGTTATCTCTTTAATTTTATTTGTTTCTAATTTATTTTATTTTTGGCTAAAATATACTCATCCAAATTTTCCCCATGTTTTAGTCAATGTCATAGAATTAAAGTGAATGACTCAAAACCAATGTTAAAATCATTGTCATGACTACCCAAATGAGTTGATTGACCTAAAAAGAGAATAAATAGGAATCATTATAATGATAAATGATTAATATAATGATTTTATTCATTAAAAAATAATATTTAAATAAATAAATGAGTCCATTAATAAATGGGTACTTCCAATTGAGTCCTTTTTGTGAAAAAATTCTCAACATATCTCTAGACCTTTCGAACAGTTTATCTTAGAGAAATGGATCCACTAAATTGAGATATTATTATCCATATTTAATTTTATAATAAATATAATATCAGTCTACATACATTTTATTTTTTGGATCTTCTTATTGATGATGTACATAAATCATAAATACATAACATAAAGAAGAGATCAAATTAGTGGGGTGCATAGATATCAAGAAAACCATTTTTTAAATATTTTTATCATATAATTAAAATAAAATAGAGATGTACATACATATAAACATGAAAGATAATGTTTATTCAATTGGGTAGTTTGAAATAAAATAAATCAAAATACTTTTATGATGGTTCTTAAATTTTTTTATTCACCATAAAAGCTAACTTAATGACTTCATTGGTGGGATGATGTTATGTATATAAAAATACTCAAACAATCAAAACATTGACTTCATTGAGGAAAAATATTAATATAAAGATATATATTAAATAGATATTATGTAATATAATGATCATCAGGGGGATATTAAGTGAAAAATGGAGTTTTCTTCTAGTGGTACAATTGATAAATATATCAGTTAATATAAATCATAATATTACTCTTTTCCAAAGATTACGTAAAAGTATCTGGATATTTTCTAAAGGGGAAAATAAATTTATTTTTTATTTTAGAAGGTCATATTCAAATATCTAAAGTGATGATGTGAGAAATACAATAATACGATTGAATATAGGAATTTTATAGAAAATCGTCTTAAAGTATTATATTGCTTCAATTAGAAGAAACACAATCAATATGCATAAAAAATCAGTATAGAAATTTCACATAGAGACAATATATTATAATAACCTCATAATATCTAATGTATAACATATTCAATCTCAAGTACAGATGATTATTCTGAAAAAGTGTTAATTAGTAAACTAGTTATTAATTGAAAGATAAAGAATGATCATTTTCATTTTTGTTCTATGCATTATTACATATCATGCATGTTTACTACAACTATTTAAGTACCGCAACAAATCATTAAAGTAGGGATATTAGAAAATATAGGAAAATTAAGTATTACTCTACCCAATGTTTACAACACCTCTCTTATAAACACATCCATGCCTAACTACCCAAAAAACATTGATATATTATCATTCGAATAATTTAACGAAATTTTAGGTATGTATTGGCTTTCCATATATATATAAAACATAATTTTCAATGAGGAGGAAATAACTCTCTACATCACAAATAATACTACATTTTTATTGATTTTCATGGAGTCGGATGAATCTCATTTATTATAATAAAATCAATAATTGATACAATTCATAAATATTAGTAATGATTAAATAATCAAATATGAAATGACCATTATAATGTAATTTTATGATGAATCTCATGATTAATTTTTCTATTATAACACTTAGCCATGAGGTATTTTATAATTCATTCATATACAAAATGCATTTAAATAATTAAAAATTCTATCGTGAATGGGTGTTACTAAAATCAGCGAGCTAAAAAGGAACTATATGAGAATATGGGTAAAGGGTTCACATGTCTATTTGATTCACCATGGGGAAACTAGTCCTCTAATTCAGGATAAACAATGGGTCAAATCGCCAATTTAGTGATTATCATGAGACAAATAAGATCACAATGTAAAAAAATTATCCATTTCTATAGATTGATTACTTTTTTGATCAGCTTCTTGATGCCAAATATTTGTCAAAAGTATATCTTTATTTTGGATGTTATCATGTAATAGATAATATAGTTGGTATAACCATGGATAAAAGTCTTATAATTTACATTACCTAAATATTGTTACATAGGATTAACATAAGTAGATGTTAAATCCCATAATATTAATATTAATCAAATTACATAAATAAATTCATGAAAAAAATTAATATTCAGTGTCCTTGGAAACATGGAACACATTCTTCTCGTCTAGGGAATGATCTTCACTATCATCCAAAATGATCTTCCCCAACAGTACTATTCCACTAAACAACATTTTATACCCTGGGGGTGGTATACATAGAAAATGGTTGCGCTCAAATTCTCAATAAAATAAAATTATAGAAATATAAAATCATAAAACTAACATATGGGTGAGAGAACATGATAATAAAATTTTAAGAACATATCCTTAATAGAAATAACATTGTCATTAGACACTGTATAAGTATTGGTAGTTCATAATACTTTAATCATAATATTATAAATATGGAAAACCATAAAAAATTTAAAATAAATATCACATAAAAATTCATAGTGGATACATTTAAAATTTTCCCCATTCTGTACATTTCAAAGATCATTACCAAATACAAAACAAGGATCATCCAAGGGATTAAACATATTGGGAAGGGCACATGTCTATCCTTGTTGTTTTCCTTCCTTATAATCGATCATGTTTCCCTATATTCCCATATTTGACCGGGTTTCCCAATCATCCCATAGTAGACCATGTTTCATAATATTTTTATAGTTGATACGGTATCCACATCTTCCCATAGTTGATCATGATACACTTGTTTACCATTTTGGATCACAACGAACATGTCTTGAATTTTGGATCTTGCACATTTACATTTTCCCTATTATTATGACATGATGTATATATTGATACTAAATTAATTATAGGGATATATAGGTCACACACATCACTTAATAAAATCATACATACCTCTTCTAAAAGATAATAAATCATTCATGAAATCATGAACCATAAAAATAAATGGTTTTTATAAACATCATATCATTACCGATTAATAGAATTTGGTATAGTATACATATCATTATAGAAATTCCTAAGGAAATAAGATAAGACTTATAATTTGTTCATGAAAAAAATGCCATGATCTGGGTTTAAAGAGAATATATCCTATGGAAGTGAAAATACAATCATAAATATAATTTGATCAATTGTTAAATCTTTCATGAAAGAATATGAATGATATTCTTCAGTCATATCTCTAGTAAAGCATGAATATTAGAAATTAAATAATGTAAGAGAGAGAAGAATTTTTAGAGACAACATAGATCATTTATTAATGAAAATAAAATTTCATTAAAGATCATTTTAATAAATCCATTTCAAAATAATTATTTTTTAATGATTACATTAAAAATTAATTTAAAATATTTATTGCGGAAAATAACTTTTCTGGTATGAAATTCACCTTTAAAAACATATATATATATATATATTAAATTTATTTTATTTTCAAATATAATTGAAAAACTATAATGGTTGCTTAATAATATTTTAAATATGTTATTAATTTAAAATACATTGATATCCAAAAATAATTTCATCAAATAATATAGAGAACACTTTTTAAGAAAGTGGATAGTAAAACATATAAAGAGAACATGAATTCATTGATACCCAACTTCCACAAGCTAATTTTTGGAAAAAAATAAATATATAGTAGGAAATAATTTAAACCAATTTTTTAAAATAAAATATTTTATAAAACATTATAATAAAAAAATGGTTCCAACAAAAAAACAATTATATATGAAAAGCTAAAATATAGATGTACTTACATAAAAACATTTTTATAGTTATATTAAGTACTAAATAGTGGAATAATTGTAATAATATATTATGATATCATGGATATCCTGATAAAGTAAAAAAATTTGTTTCCAAGAGATATTTATCATAATATATCCTTAATGGGATTATAATCATGAACAATACCATTAAATGAAGAGATTATAGCAATGAACTATTACCACATTGGTGCTATTGAATAATAATCCCCATAAATTAATAATATTAAAATAAGAAATAAATATTATTAAAATATGGATATTCACGATATAACATGTTAATCAGGTATATATGTTATCTAAATAATAATATATGTTCATATAATGGCATATCAGTCGAAGAAGAGAAATATAGAAAGCATTAATTTACCAATTTGGTAAATTTTGATCCATAAATCCATTCCAAAAATGATAAGAAAATTAATATGTGAATACACATTTAATAAATTATATTTATTTAATTTTACAATCATTATTATTATATACCACATTTTAACAAAATTGTATGTGAATAGGGATTTTGTCTCACGAATAATAAATGTGAGATGAGAGAACCCTTAATATGTGACTAACTATAGATTCGTGACCCCCAATGAAATAATAACATCAATTAAATATTTTAATATCATTAAAAATTTAAATTAATTATTAAATATGTCACTGTGACATATATACAACCCATAAACTAATGGAGTGTCATATTTGGAAATAATCTCATTGAAATAAAATGTGAGGTGAAATTTCGTTAAATATAATCAGGAATTTATTTGTACATGATCAAACATAATTTATAATAAATATATCATCATAATAAATACATAAATTTAGTATTATCATCATACAATACCATATATGATTTATTTATGACTTTATATTACATATTTATTAACAATTACACATTAATGCTACGTTTCGGGAAATATCTGCTTTATTTTTCATATATTTTTTTTTGGTTATTCATGGTCGTACATATATCTTGATTAAAACTATAAATAATGTAAATAATGAAATATATAATATATATTTAGTATATATATATATATATGATAATATATATAATATATAAATAAGAAATAGATTACACCTAATTATGAAGATGTTAGGCCCTGTGTACTCTTAAACGTTGTTCCCATTTTATTGTCATATGGATTGAAGGAACATAAAATAAATAGAAGTATCTATAAATATAATATAAAAAAATTATTAGTATTATACTTATATATCATATAACTTCACTAATTATTTATTAATATATTCTATTTAGATTATTAACGAATCACATAGCTTTGAGGACGTAGGAGTCCTCAATTCCATAAATTAAAAAACAATATTCTAAAAAAATGGAATAACTTATAGTGTATATTATATAATAATTATGGAGGAATAAATATATCAAAGACATAATCCATATCATATTAATATATTTTTTTGAGCAAAATTTTAACATGTGTGGGGTGGTAAAGGAAAAATGAAATATATCATTTTGTGAGGTAGTAGTGCACCGTACACAAGAATGGTATGTTTGTTACTAGTTATATTTTTGTATAATTTTATATAAAACCATTAGAATAAAAAATCCATATATATTTATTATACTGAGTTTATTGTATAGTCATTAAATATTTTTATTTGTGGGGGGGGGGGGATAATGAACACAAAACCAAAGATCTTGAGGATGATTTTTACATCTTCTGTGGGTATCAAATTATAGTTTTCATTTAATATATTATTTGGATGCATTTATAAAAAATACAGTATTATATAATTAATTTATGTTTTTTGGAGTGACATTTATTCATCATTGTCATTAATTTTAATCATATTTTGTAATATGTATGGTAATAAAATTAAAAATTATGTGAAATTAGAAAATACTATCATTAAAAATATAAAATATCATTTTATAATTTCAATTAACATATGTTGTAGAAATTATTTTAAATATAATCTTGAATATGTGGCATGATAGTTGAGTTTTTAATAATAAAATTAAAATATTGGGATATTTTTATATCCAATTTCATTGTGAATTTGTTTCCAATGACATATATTGTATAAATTAATGTATATGTGACACAATTAAACATTTACAAATATAATACATAATTGACTATTTTAAAAAAAAATGATGAAAAATCAGTTTTGAATTTAAATTCAATTTTTTCATTATCCATCTACTAAATGTATCTTCTTTGATAATACCAAAAATTTACCCAAAGTAAATTTAGATATCCCAGATTAAAATTTGAAGTTTATTTTTTATAAAATAAAATTATATTTATTTTAAAAATCAGATTTTACAAAGGTTATTTATTAAAAAGCTACAAAATTACCGTTTATAAAAATACATATTTTTATTCATAATATTGTGTTTTCTATTATACTAAACAGATAAAATATATTGGATGAGTATAAAAAAATATTTACTAAATATATAATTTATGATTTATATGTAAAACAATATTCTAATGTGTATTTTTATTTATTGAGAATTTTTTTTGTTCGTAGAACATTTGTTTTCATAGAAATGTAAATTCTCTAGTCTGAAATAGTTCTTTCATTAACAAATAATAATTTATTAAATAAATTAAATTTAAACACAAATATATAATTAATAATTTGTATTATTATTTAATATTGTTTGAAAAATTCTTTCAAACATATTTGTGGTTGTAATTATAATATTGTAATAATAAAACAAATAATATGTTGTAGTTTGTTAAATCTCACCATTCTAGTATGATAATTTTTTATAGTGACATGGTATTGGGTGTAATACATGCTAGAAGTAGTGTTGTTTCTGTCAGATGAAAACACATTTGTTTTATATGGTGCAATATTGAAATGTTTTTACATATAAGGAAATCCATGCATTGTTATTTCTTATAAAAAAGTCATAATCAGTATTTTTTGAAATGAAAAATATCAAATGAATAAATTAATTTGAAAAAAACATTCATATAATATTATGTTGTAAAATTTTACAAGCTTAAATTTATTTTTCCCTCAATATATGTATGTGTTATTAATTTTTTATAATTTATTGTAACATTAAAAGAAACTCAAATCACAAAAATGATTACTAAAACACTAGTTAAAAAGCTAATGTTGGAAACATAACTGTTAACAAAAGAATTACATAACAAGGTTTCCACATAAGATAACATAATAGGGAAGGGAAGCTTTTTCTTGGAATAAAAGGATAAATAATTGTAGATATTTATAAATACAATTGATCACCAAGAAGTGAATTGTAATTATAATGATCAAGCTCTCATAACCATAAATCTATGTTATTCTATAAGACCATCATTTAAACTAAAACACTGGTTTTAGGATAAATTTTTATCAATGTTCATTTTCAAATAGTTATAGAAATTTTTTACTATAATAGGTAATACTGAAATATAATTACATAATATTATTCATTTTAATATCTAAAATCTAAACCATTGTTTGTGAGTTTCTAGATTTCCACTTCAACTATTACTCATTGAAATAAAGATGAATTTTTTTTCTTGATATACAAAAAAAATCTTGAGGTGGAATGACAATACATTCCCTCTATCAATGATTATAATAATATAAAAAATTCCTGACAATAATTATTCAACATTCATACATCCTCATATGGTGATATAAAATGTTTATCTCATAATATTAATATGGACATTTACAAAAACATTCTATTAACAGTTAATTATATAAATCATCCAAAAACTAAAAATCCCAAAAATTATGAGGATGTTTAATAAACAAGATTATAATTAATCCCCAAAGGTATTATAATTAAGGTCTTTATTGTCACATTTTAAGCATGTAAATACCCTCATCCTATATTCTATTAAAGAATGGTAATAACCTGAATTACAATAATGCCTTTTGGAAAACAAGAATGATTCCTTATTCTAAATATTATTGGATATATTCATTAAATCCATGATAAAGTTAACTTAATATCTGAAAAAATAGATAATATTTTCCACAAAATCCATGACATGTTTGGAGGCTATAAATATGATTAAATTAACAATTATCCAAATCAATCATATATTTATCAAAGAAAAAAAAAAATCAATTGTATCAACACATTTAACACATTAAGGGTTCCCTTCCCCTATTCCAAAATATAAAATTTCAATTATATAAATTTTCGGATTATTAATCACCATTTAACATATTATTTTTATATACATAATGAAAAACTATTACTAAACATACTTATATATTTAATGAATAATATTTCATAGACATATTATTCCAAATCATATACAAATAATTAAACATTTTTCTTAAAACATTTTTAGAGCATCCTTATCATATTATATAATACCCCTTGTTATATAATTTTATATATGAATCATGTCATAAGGTTCGTCAACCACAATATATTCATGCTATATAAATTTAATTTAAAAACAACATTTTTAACATCTGTAAACATTAACAAATTGTTTTCAGTCTCACTATCATCAAAAGTATAACCAATATTCCAACCTCATTTAAAATTATCTTCATGTTACATTCACTAATGATAATTATTTTTATAATTACAATACATCCAACAAAAAAACAATTCCAAATTAACTAAGATCTATCTTATTCCTGTTATTGTCTATCACAAAGAATCATAGTTTTGTCAACAATAATTATAGAAGATAATAATGTAATGATGAAAAACGTTATGTATAGTATTTATAAATAATAAATTAATTTCATTAATAAAAAATTTCATTAAATATTTAAATGGATATTCATATTAATATTTTATTTAAATTATTCATGATGGGTCATAAAATATTTCTGAATTCAAAATCAAATCTCGTAGGATTTTCAAGCACAGTGTATAGTACGCCACCTAGATGTGCACCAACTCACGATTTTGTATATAATAAAATGGTTTTTTAGGGGTGTCACTTCTATATACAGATATTCCATAACCACATCCCCTTGTAGTATCTAGAAAAGGCTATATAGAAAGAAACCCACTCTACCTATTAATTACAAAATATCTAAGACATTTTATTATAAATTAATTTATTGATAGAATTATATATATAAATATTTATTGGTATTTTAAATATGTATTGTCATTCTAGATTCCAATGATTTACTAAACCATTAATTCGATTCAAACTATAGTGATTGAAGCTTAAAATACTAGGATATTACATCCTTTAAGTTGAAAATTTTTGACATAAAAAAATAAATTCCAAAAGATTGTTTTAGTTTATCATATTTAGAAACATTGAACACATTTAACCTGTTTTATTGAACAATCATACAAATATCCTTTAAATGTATTCAGGTTTAATACCCCTAAGAAAATCATTTATTCATAACCAGGGATATGGAAAAATAAGGATGGTGTCAACATGAATGAATAGTAAGCCTAAATATTGAAAATATATAAGTAAAATATGAAAATAAGGTGATGATAACATGAACATATAAATTATAGATCATACTATGTATAACAATACCTTATAAATGTGACACATTATGATGATTTGTGGTTCATAATTCAGGGATAATAAGATAATCAGGGACATGAAGCATGTAATCCAATAAAATTCCTAATTAATAGAATTTAAGAAAGATATATAAACATGTAACATCATTCAATATATTTCAAGGAACATTTCAAAAATCGTATCAAGCACTCCTTGAAGAGTATACTAACTGGGTGTGACACTCTACCATCCCCTGTTGTAGTAATTTACATATAAGGGATTATTTTTTCATTATTATTATAGTTTACAATGTTTCCCCATCATCCCAAAGTAGATATATATTCCATTTATTTCCATAGAGGTATGTGTTTTCTCATATACCCATAGTGAATTTGGACACACTTCTCTCCCATTGTGGATCATGAAACAAATGTATTTCTTTTTCGATCAATCTAATTGACTTTTTCCCCATTATTATCTCATTAGATATAAATAATTACAAGATTCATTGGAGGGAGATATAGTTCCAACCATTTAGATAAAAAATTAATATATATGTTTATATATGTGTGTCATAATATTATAAATCACTTATTATATCAACACCCATAAACTGTTATTTTTTTCATAAACATCATATCATATATAATGAAATGAAATGGGTATCATAAAAATTTATTCATATCATGGTATATGGGTAATGTGACATGTCTCATTATAATTTCATCAAACCATAACCCTTTAAGTAATTATGTATTCAATTGAATATAACTCATCGTAATAAATTTTGTGTAATAAATATAATTCATGTAAAATAAAAACCATTCATAAATGAAAATAAACTCTATTATTGGATCATATACCCAATATATCTTAAACTATAAAAATATATGTAATCATATATATAGATGGATTTTGAAATATAACATTTAAAATTACAATGTAAAATATTTTTTATTTCACAATAATTTTAATAAAATCATTTTAAAATCCATTTCATATGATTTTTTCTTTACAATTTCATTTCAAATATTTCTTTGGAAAAATTCCCATTCTGCTATGATTTTTTTTAAAATGTAATAGAATTGGAAATTATTTTACTTTTAAAATGTATTTTACATCATATAATGGATAGATTAAAATATATTGATCATTTAATTTATTTAAAATACATTGAAACCCTAAAAAGAAGGCTTGGACCCATTCGGAAAACCGTTTTCTTGAAAATGGATTTTAATACATATAATGGAATCATTGAATCATTGAAATACCTTTCCTTGAATATAATAATATTAAAAATTATAACATAATCATATCAAATAAGTTATAACACGTCATTAATATATAAAAATTTAAAACCTTTTTTGAAAACATGGTTTTGAATGAATATTAATTTCTAATTGAATTGTGAAATAAATTTTGTTGATCATAAATAAATCCTTAATTTTAATGGATTACATTGAGTATAAAAAAGAATAATAATACATATAAATATCATAAATAACCATAGGATATTTAGAACCATGTGTTTTCTAGAGATATGTATCAGAATAATTCATCAATTGCATGATAATGATAAACAATCTCAATAAATAATGATATTTTTTCAATTAACTATTATAACATTCAAAACATTGAATCATTATCACCATGAAATAATTAAATTAAATAAAGTTTAAAATTTCATAAAAAAACTGATATTTATTGTATAACATGTGTATTGGTACTATATACACCATATAAAATAATATAGGTTTATAACACGGCATGAATCTTATAGAAGGAAAATTAAGACAAAATTACTTAAACGATTTGTCAACTTTTTCTTCATAATCCACGTGATATAATGATCATAAATTGGATATTTAAATACACATAAATTCACATATATGGATAATATAATAAATTTATGGGAATTATATAACTCATATTAGAACCTAATAGTACAACATGTCATGTGTGTCCTTTAATATAAAAGTAATGTGAGAAAAACCATATCTACTTGAGTAACATTAGAATAGTGATCCCCAAGAAAAAATATTATTATTTAAAGAATTTAATATCATTATATAAATTAAAATAATGTTATTAATTTCCATATCCTAGTATATGGTCAAGAAAAAGGAATCAATAGTAAATTTTCTAGGTATCTCTAAAAAATAATAAGTGAGAAGAAACTCTATACTATAAGTTGGAACATTATTCTCACATGCTCGTAGATCATATATAATAAATATATGATTGATATAAATAAACCAAATAACCATCTAATTATATATAATACCCTATATTATTTTATTATTACTTTATACTAATAGTTTATTAATAACTACATGTTAATTATAAATTTTTTGTAATTTGGGTTTTGTATTTCGTATATGTCATGGTTTTTTAATATTGAACATAATTATATATTTTTTTTAATTATTATCATAATTTAATGGATGATATAAATAATAAATATATTCAGTATATATTTATTTATAATAACAAAAATATAGAAATGTGAAATGGGATACAATGTTCATGGAGATGGTATAATGTACATATGCAAGTACGTTATTTGTATTTTATTATAATCTTGAAAGAATTAAAATAAACTAAATATATGTAGATATATATTATATCTATATTATAATAATAATTATATTTTTATCATATAATTTCACTAAAACCATCTATAATATATTCCTTGTAGATTATGGAATGATCATATTGGTTTGAGGAAGAAGTAGTCCAGAAATCCCCAAAACAAATTATCATATTTACAAAAAAATAGACAGAATTATTGTATGTTTAATATTACACTCCATGAATTATAAATATATCATATATATCATATGAAAATAGTCTTCATCTTAAATCCCAAAAATTTTATATGGTAAAGAAGAAATGAACAATTTCTTTTTGTGAGGACATAGTTCTCTATAAACATGAAATGTAAGTTCATTTTTCATTATATGGGTAAGTTTATATGTTTTGTACAAATAATTATTTTATAAACATATAAGAATATTTATGATAATTATGATATTATATAAAAATATAATATTAATATTTTAATTAATGGACAATGAAAATAAAATAATATATCTTGATAAATGAGGCTACCACTTCTTTCGGTAACACCGTTTTGTTTTCTCCAAAAGAATTCCACAAATGGATTTAATAACTAATAAATAACAACATAATTAATTTAGGTATTTTTTAATATATTTAGTGAAATATTTCCCAAAATAAATTTCCTGAGAGGTGTTAATAAGTGGGATGGTTACGTGTCTTGTTATACTGGAGGAGGAGTGGTATTTTTATAAATTCCATAAAATTGAATTAAAAAATATTATTCCCTAAAATGTGGCACAATTAATGTTCCCAATAAGATTAAAGGGACATTATGGTAGAAACATGAACATAAAATATATTTTGGATAATATTAATGGTCATCTTAGGAATTATCATTAAGGATTAGTCCTTTTTATTATATTTTTTTTATCTTAATCGATGTAGTTAATTTTAATAAAATTAAATAATATTTTTGGGAAAAAAGTAATGTTACCATATTAAAAATTAAAAATTATGAAGTTTAAAAATATTTAATCCATTTATCTAAATTACAATAAAGTATGTTGTCTAAATTAATTTTATATTTTCCCATAATTCGGTCGTGGTAATGAATTTTTTAAGAAAAACTATTTAAATTTTTTTGATGTTTTATATCCTATATTGTTGTGAAATTGGTTCCAATGAACTAAATCAGATAAAATGTTTTATAATTTAGCTAATAAAACATTAAATTCATGTTAATACAAACTCTTATCTGTAAATATATTTGATGAAAACGAAGTATTGAATAAACATTCAATGTTTTCCCTTATTCATCCAAATTCAAAACCTCCCATTAAAATAACCAAAAAAAATTTTATATCCATCATTCAAAAATTAATTTAATATTTTATAATATGAACTAATAAATTCATAAAAATTAAAATTAAAATGTCTTCTTAATTAAAAGGTGGGTAATTACCTCAAATAAAAATATATATTTTCATTCCTAAAATCTAACATATTATTCATTAATACAAAAAATATTAATTCAAGGAGTTTCAATAATATTGATTGAATAAATAATATATATATTATAGTAAATATTAAAAAAAATTACTTTTATTAATTTATTATGTAAAAATTGTATATGTATATAATAAAATAGTATTATTATAATTATAATTCCCTTTTCTGAAATTATTTATCTGTTTACTTGTACTAATTTATAACCAATAGATAATTTTATATACATGTGTAAATAATATATTCACAATTCAGTTAATCTTATTTTTAAATTCATTTCCGATTTTTAGGTGGTAGCTATAATAATATTTTAAAAACAACAATAATATTATCATGTATTCGGGTAAAACAATACCATTCATGTAAAATAATCATATTGAATGTGACATAGTATTATTTGAATGAAAATCCAAATAAAGAGTTGCATGTTCCTCAAGATAATCCTACTGATTATTATAATGACATATTGGCATTTTTTATTGTTTAATTCAAAACACAAATAATTATTTTATTTAATAAACTATCCTCATTGTTTCATGAAATAAAAAGTATCAAAAGATTAAATAAATTTTAAAAAAATAATTTCAGAAGATTTCAGGGTGCAACAATAAAAGATTATATCGATGTTGTTTGGACTCACAATTTCTCCAATAATAATCATTTACATGATGGATTGTTTCATTAGATATTACCTGATAATATTTTTTTGTAGTCACAGTAAAATAAATTTTAATATACTAAAAAATATTGGTTGAACATCAAGGGAATTTAAATAATATAAAAAATTCATTGTGGAATGAAAATATCTACGTGATATATTGTAAATGGGATTTCTGGTGGTATAATGTAACATTCATGGGGAATATTATAATTTGAAAATGGATATATATATATATATTGTCCCTCTAAAATAAAAATAATTAATTTATATCCTAAAACAACCTCTATGATGTAACTCTATAGTTTCCATAGATTATCTGTGTTTTATCGTCTATTTCTAAGAAACTTCTCATGATTTTCAATCACATTAACTAATTTATCTCAAATGTGTGTGTAATGTGTCTAGATTAACTAATTTGATAAAATATTTAATGAAATGAAAAAATGTGTTATATGTGTAGGTATACTACCATTACCCTCTAGTAGAGATAGAATTTTGATCAATAGTGATTAATCGATAATGTTTTTGGGTTGTGTACTCATTGACGATGAAAATTGATATATTGTGCCTCCTTTTATATTTTATCCTGGAAAAAACTACCAAACTCATGATCTATAATATCCTATAATGATTGATGTAACAATTATTTTTTGGAATTATCTCCATGAAGATATGTGTATCATAATGATGGATTATAAATGCTTTAAGTATATATAAACCAAAAAATTTGATAATATGGCCAATAAAGGTGGATAAAGCTAACAAAATACTCTTATTATTGAGTCTATTTTTATCCTACATTGGTGATTAATATTTAATATGATCTATCTATGATGGATGTCAAAAACATATCTATATGGGGAATTAAATGGATCCAATCGTCCTTCAAATTCAAAGGAACGAAATGGAAATAATAAATTGGTCTTCAAACCATCATAAAATATAATGTATCACCAATTTATTTTTATGATGACCATGAAGGATCATAATTTATCAAGGATTTTCATGATAATGAATAGAATATTCTGGAGGTCAAAATGTTTAATATTGATTTATATTATTTATAATCTATATTTATTTCCCATTATAACTATAAGGGAATTGTAATCTTATTAATGTTTCAAAAATATCATCCTTACATATTAATCGAGGAATGACTATGATGTCTATATATTTTATGATATAATATTTGTGATGAATAATTAATAGGGGTATTGTGGAGTGTGTGTCTCTATGCATGGTATGACAACATGTCAAGGCCGAATGATAATCTTCTAAGGGTGTGATATAACCATGCCAGATACTAATATATATTTTTGAATGAATAACCATGGAATTATTCATTGCATGATCCATGAAATATAATGAAAATAACCCCTTCTAGGTGGTAGTCATTATTCTTACAATTTTTTCACTTTGCATTTATAT
This sequence comes from Viscum album, assembly GCA_963277665.1. Classification (NCBI taxonomy): domain Eukaryota; kingdom Viridiplantae; phylum Streptophyta; class Magnoliopsida; order Santalales; family Viscaceae; genus Viscum; species Viscum album. The sequence goes on along the minus strand of OY728161.1, from coordinate 1,333,697,927 downwards.
TAACGATGATTTCTATATTAGAAAACTCGACATTATATACATAATGGATGTGGTTTGACTTCATGGACTTCCACTCTATGTTTTATCTAATTGTGATATGAGGTTAATCTTATTTTGTTTGGAGAACCATTCACTAAGCATTGAATAAAATATTCCTACATATATGACAATTATTTTATAGAATATCTTTTGATAATCATCAATGAGACTATGAGTATGGGGGAGAAGATAAGGCGATCATTTATATATCCATTGCAATACCATTGTTTTTCTAGTAAGTCTTGAATATTATTTACCTTAGTGTAAAGGAATATTTATTGATTAATGTGAGTACCATACATGATAATTAGTTGATCAGTTTTGTTCGAGGCCCATAGACATACATTCTAAAAAACAGTCCCCATTCATGGGGGAAACTATGTGTACCCGACCACATGGTTATGTCGAATCATGTGAGTTTGTCTAAGAATCTATTAGGAGGAACACATATTAAGGAAACCATTCATAAGTGATGTCATGACCATGCATGGGTCTCAGTAGTTTTGATAGTAGATGATGCATGGTTTATGTAGGTTAGTCATACTATACAGATAAAACTATGTGAGGGGACCTAAAGCAATGCAGGGAACAATATTGGAACATTATTTATTCAATAGTGTGACTAGTGGATGTGTCATAGTAATTTTTGTGTAGTATAACAATTTAACCATTAATTTTTTAAAATTTTATTGAACTATTTAATATCTTAATTTTGATTGAACCTCACAAAGTTGTGATAATTTTAAAAATAAATCAAAGGATTTAGTGTGGATTCATCATTAAAACTCATAATCGAGAGTTGTTAAATTTTTTGGATTTTTACGACATGTTCATAGACTATATTATGTCATTCTCTATTTAAAATCATTAAAACATAGTTATATTATTTAATGATAATATATATTTTTATCATTACATTAATCAGATCATCATTTTTCTATCTATATTTATAGAATGATAGGTTGTTGTTAGATGAGTTATCTACTACAAACCTATGTTGGGTGGTCTATATATATCCTCCATTGATTTTTGTTTTATACAGATAACTGTTTTTCAATATGATAGACCATCTGGAATAGCATTAAAAATATCTAAAAATTTAAATTCAATGATTTGGAACAAATTAGATTTTTAAATTGAGTATCTGTTTATGATTTTATGCCGTTTAACATTAACCAAGGACACACCGTGGATTGTTCCCTGACATATTCATTATTTTGTTTCCACCACATTTGGTGTGTTATATGTCACCGCTGATTTTGGAATGTTTTTTAATCGAAATTTTTCAATCTATTTATTATGATATATTTGATGCCATGTTTTCCATGGGTATAAAATATGTATGAAGATTAAATTGTATAAATGGAATATTTATATTAGTTGAATACACTCCTAGATTGGTTTTTTAATGATAAATAAAGGATATATTGGATTGTAAATGGTAGTGGATTACTCATATTGTATACCATGGATCAAGAGACCATTATATTCCATTTATTTTATTCTAGTTAATATTGATCATGGTAGGGGGTTCCGTGGACATGTTTCCACCCTGTTTCTTGATTCTTTAGGATTCTTTGGTCCTTGCTACCCCAACGATCTAACATTCTTTGGATCATAGTTGACATAGTCTGATTACATTCTCCTTGGTTCCAATCTATGTCTTTGTAGAGATTCTATTGAGATTCTCTTGGGACTCGACATGGATTCTTTTGTCTTCTACACCATTGATTAGTCCCTTAATGGTATGATATAATTATTGTAGGGTACACCCTCTAGGGATGAATTGTTTATAAGTAATGTCCATGGAGATTGTCAGATAACATATTATGAAAAGTGATCGAGGTGTCTCTTTCATATAGAATGTCTATGGAAGATATTATGTTTTTTTGTATAGATATCTTTGATATCGTTATGATATTATAGATGTTTGACTATATCTTGTAAACCTTTTATTTATACTTTATCACATCACTTATTACAAGACCATGGCTATTTTTTGGTAGGGATAATAATTTTTATCATCCAGTATCCCATTACAACTATTTCATTCTCCATGGGATATTTCCCATTAATTACTATCATATGTGTTATATACGTTACAATCTATATTATATGGTTTTACACAAATTTGATTTGTTATAGGAACCACTGGTGGTGCCCTACAAAGTGTTATCTCACACCATTTTTTTGTTGTGGTTGGGTAATCAGATTTACTATATAGGTACAAATATAGAAAAGGGAAAAATTCCCACTTAATGAATCTTCATTTCTGTTACAAAAATGTGTTAGGGAGCATTAAAATGATATGAGGATCATGATACTAAAAGGTATAGTTCTATTTTTTTCTATTTTTAGGCAGATATATTACGAATTAATTTTAAACATATTTTCTTGCATTATAGAGACATGATTGTAATTTTGTTTTATTTATTATATTACTTCACTATTTTATTACTTATTCTGGTCATTGAAATTTATCTTATATCATATTGGATTAATTCTTCTATTACAGATAGAAATATTTTTTAATATTATGATCCACTATATAATGGTAACATCGTCGATCAATGAACACACCCAAAGAACATGCTACAATATTGAAGCCTCAAAAATTTGGTGAGATGCACTTGTGTCTATGTTACCCACAAGCTCAGGAAAACATTTAGGGAAATTCATTTTGGGATCATATGAAAGTGGAATTTAGGTTTTTTTTATTTTCTACTCTAATAATATCGGAGAATATAGTATATATTTTTATTATTTATTAATATGGATTTGATATTTTTATTGTATTATTTTTTCAAGTTTTAGAGACAATCCCATTTTCTACAAATGGAAGTAACTGTATATAGATTTTTCTTATTATATTTGATTTAATTACTTTTTTATGATTTACTTCAATTATGATTATAAATTATATTATTTAGGAATTAATTTAAAATTTATAGATTAAATTAGGGTATGGATCTAATGAATACATTTTATGCAATTTTATATGATTCACTTTCCCTGCATTATGCCATGGCATATGGGGAAAAAGGTTTGGCTGCAAAACATATTGATATATTTTTTTTGTGATATAAATGATGTTTGATAAATAATTTTTTTAGTGAACTGATAAACATCGATGGTATTTATAATTTCATTTATAACAGAAATATGGTATTCTTGATTAGGTTACAATAGACATAATAAGAATTCAATAGTAGAACAATGTGTCATAGACCATTGATCACATGGAGTGGAACTTATTATGGTTTGAACTAAATAGAACCCATGTTTATGTTCATGATTTCTATCGGTCCTTTTGGGTTATAATATGTGAACCAACAAGTAAAAATAGTTAAATATAATTGGGATGTAAAATTTTTATCAAAAAATTAAATTTTGGGAAATATAGAATATGAAAAAGACATAGATCTAGTCTGGGAAGTTGATGGTATATCTATTATTAGAAAAAACTTTTCCTCATTTCCCACAACATTATATTTGATTAGGTATGGAGGTATGACTTTTTTATAAGAAGGATTAAACCTGCAACACATTTTTTGGTGTGATCTTTTATCTTCTGTATTTTATGAGGCATGGATTTGGAATTGTTTAGACACGCCACCATAAACACCTCCATTAATATTATAGGAAGGATGAGATGACCATGATCAGTAGGTAGTTGGTCTTAGGATACCATTATATCCTCTAAAATACAAGATTACACAGTTAAATTTTTTTAGATTAGGTGCTGAGGAAATATTTTTTGAGGATATTCTATTCTATATGAAGTGTTTTTATAGATTAACACTTACCGCCATGTTTATGGCTAAGATGACACATATCATCAAAGAGCCGCATCACTGCATTTCTCTGGTTATGGTCTTCCATAAGATGGCGATTATTGGATTGAGACTACTCATTCAATTTTTATTAATTTAGAGACACATGTTAATATGAGAGTGATGGTCATGATATATATGATTCAAGGAGATGGAATACGAATGTGGGAAAGTTTGAATGACGATCGTGTTCTATGATATAATGTTTAAGGTGACTTCCAAACAATACTATTTGACTAATTAATTTCATAAGACATTTATAACATATCATTCTTGTTAGTCTATCACTATATATTAGGGAACAATGAATCTTATTGAATATTCATCACACTTAATGAAGCAACTTTATTTTGTAATGACGTATCTTACCAATGAGATATTGAGGTTGAGATACTTCAAGGAAGATCTAAAATAGGTTGTTGGATATCTGTTCAACATGTTTAGCTTGAAACCTATTATTAATATACTGAATCAAATACTGTTTATAGATCCATTCATGAGGGATACTGGGGGAACATAGTAGGGAAGTACTGTATATTGATATAGTAGTTCAAATTCTAGTAGAGGGTATATGTTTTCTGATGATTCACATGAGGGGAGTAATATCATGGTTGTTGATGTATGTAGCATAGTTTACATTTATTAGTGTAGATGATATGGGAATACGAGGAATCAATGCGATAGAGACCTTGAAGATTGTCAAATTTCCAAACTCAAGGTCCAGATGAAAAAAATTGGTATCACCTTTCATATTTAATTTTGTGGAATGTGTACGCTCTGGCCCAATTATTAGGAGAGGGTTTTATAGTCCCACATCAAGAAAATATTTTGAGCAATAAAAGTCTATTATTTTGAGGATGTTTTCTTTTAGACACATCCTGGAAAATGTTATACATGGAAAATAGACCAAACGTTGTCTTGGTAATTATGTTATTTCATAGGGCCACAATTTAAGACATGAATTTTGTATATATTCTACACAAGAAAATTATAGATTTGAGTTGAATTTGGTTAGAGGCAATATGTTATGATATTAAAGGCTAGATTATTTTATTTTTAATTCAAGTCTGTCATATTGTTTCATATCTATATATTGGGATGGATATCATGGTCTTGTTGTTTAGTTTTTCAGGGTTTTTGACAGTTGGCACTCTGATTGGGATTTTAATAGTTATTTTATTCCAGTTTAGGTAGTTCCCCATGATATTAGAGGGTGTAACTTCATATTACAGTATTTTCATGATATGACTCAATTTGACATCACCCTCAGGTTGGAATGACTATTTTTTTATCAAGGCTATATTTATTTCTATCAGTAAAGGGTAACGTTCTCATTACTAGATGTCTCAGTTTTTATTTATAAGGGGAGTGGGATGCCCAAGTGAGTAATGATGGACTAGATCATCGAGGGATACATTGGAAAAAATCCAATATATTTAATTTGTTTCTGGATGATTAAGGATTGAATTAGGTAACATTCAATCTAATGTTTGACCAATTGAAGTATGATTTCCAGAATGCATCTTTTTACTTAAATGTGAGTGATGAAGTTATCCATAGATATAGTTGTTATAGTTACTCCATTATCCATTCCATAATATAAAAGGACCAAGAACGTTTAGTGTGCCCAATATGTTACTAGATGAATTATAGATTAAGGAATTTATACGAACAAGTACCTCTCTATGTGTCTATCCTATTCTCTTTTTTAGTAAGGTGGATAACACCCTTAATATATGTGTGGATTACAAAAAATTGAACCAATTGATGGTAATGAACTATTATCCCATACTATGTATATGTGACACTTTTTATGTCCTCTAGAAAGTATGTGTGTTAAAAAAACTATTTGATGTTAGGATATCACAAGGTGTGTGTTTCTAATGCCCTGATCCCTGTTCCCAGAGTCAGTGCATTATTACATTACATTGGAATGATCGCAAAAGATCAAGTCTCGAAAGATGATTAGTTTAGTAGCCTTGGAAACACTAGATATATTCATAAGTCATACATTACATCATAATGTGAAAAAAATACAACAACATATTGTCTTCGTATCCCCTCATACATTCCCTACAGGTCATTCTTAAAATATGTCTTCACATACTGGAAAAATTTAATCTTTGAAAGGGGTGAGCTCAGAAGCTTAGAAAGGATAACAATATTGCAGAAACTTTTATAAATAAACATAATCATTTAAGGTAATTTATAACTAAAATTAATGCCTTTTAATCTTGAACAGCAACATAATATGGAAAAGTTAAAATGAAATAATTCTATTTACTTATTCACATGACTATTCTTCTAGTTGAATAGTTATATGCAATGTAACACCCCAAGATTTCATAGTGTGTTATTTCTTCAAAATAATTCAATAACTTGCACTACACGCAACACCGAGTTCAATCACACCATGACTTACAAAAAAAACCATTCAAAAGAGGTTATGAATAGTATTATCTAAATTTTAAACTTTATATAATCATTATAAATTTAGAATCCATATTATGAGTTTCTTAGATATAATGCAAGAACAAATTCATTTTCAGTATTGCACTTTTATCAACTTTTAATAGTGAAACCTTTTTAAATACAATATTTTAAACTTTTTGACTAAATGGGGACATCAGAAATTTAAAATGAAACATCCCAAGCTTCCACGGTACGCTTTCCTTTGAATAATACAGTAGCGTGTGTTGTACGCAACTTTGAGTTTTAACACACACCACAACCGATCAAACTAGCCATTATGAATAGTAATACCTACTTTTCGAAATTATATATATTTTATATTTTAAAATGGACTTCATTTTTGGATTCGGAATATTGAAATTAGCCTAGGGTGAAATTTTGGTACTTTTCGGATAACTTTTATTTTTTGATGAATAGTGAAAATTACTAAATTTTAATTAAAAACAACTTTTTTAATCAAAATAATTAATAGTGATAAATTGTGAATTTGAGTGGTTTTAAAGTATATTTAGAATATATTTTTACCATTTAATATAATGTTGGTCACTGGACATAATTTTACAATTAAACCGAACATAAACAAGTGTCAATCCTTTGATAGTTATTACCTCTTAAAAACACGCTTTTTGTTTTGACAGCGGGAATTAATTTTAAATTAATTTCTGCCACTTCTGTGTTTTGAATTTAGAAAAATGGATTCCATATTTGGAATCAGGATGTCCAAATTGTGTAAATAGGTAACTTTTATTTTTAGACATTTTGAATAATTACTGTGGTAAATATTTTATTTACCATGGTTAAGGGTAAATCCGGTAAATAAGGGTTAAAAAATAATATTATAATAATACAAAAATAACCTAAAACGTGTCCTAACCTTATTGGTGGACACATACCCGACCATGAGCATCCTTGGGTCAATTTGGGGACCCCTTGGAGCCACTTTTATGTGGTGGGGACACTTTATATTAATAAAGTTAAAATAAAAATAAAAATGGCATAAGCTTACATCTTTTAGAAGAACAATTTTTACATAGGGTTTTAAATGTTGGATTTTCGATTATAAATATTCATTAGAAGTCTAAAAAGATTTCCTACATAATGATATTTTATTTATAATTTTTAGACATCAAATAATTGAAATTATTAATGACACAATGATGATGCAATGTTTACCTCATTAATAAATCATTTAAATAAATAAGATTATAATGATTAAAATATTATCTAAAACCTGTCCAATTCTTATTGGTTGATGTTATTTAGAATATGAGTCATCTTATCTTCGACCTCAATGATTTTTGGACCATTATAAACCGAATATAATTATATTATAAAGTAATACTTTCACTCTTTCCTAAAGAGCCCCTCTTCTCCCTTATAAAAGGAGACCACTTCTACTCATTCCTCACACCTCTCAAGCCACTTGGCTCGTCCAAACTCTGCCCAACTAAGCTCACCACATCCCTCTCCTCCTCCTTTAAGCTTCCCCTTAGGCAGAAAGCATTTCAAGAAGTCCTTTGGTTCCAACCAAAGTGAGTTACCTAAATTAAAGGTAACGATTTCTCTTAAATTATTTTCATTTATTTTGCTTCTTCAACCCCCAAACTCTTTTTATTTCCTTTCTTTTGTAACAACACCAGTATCCACAATATACTAGGATGTTTTTATAAGAAGGATTCAAACTACACATACACACAACTCCATCTAATGGATAATGAACATAATGTTTCTGTGGATGGCAAACTAACGCCTCACGAAACGATGATTGTTCAAAAACATCTTACCGCCTCTCATGGTGGCCATTATGATGGAACTATAATTAAATATGATATTAATGATATATATTTTATATATAAGCTTCTGTAATTCCATTTTATTTCATACCATTATTCGTTTCATGTTGTATATACATACGATAATTTCATTTGAGGAAGTGCGGACTACCGCCCCCTTAAAATGATATGACTCGTTCATACCACACATGGAACGTATAAAGGATGGTGTTAATGAACATAAGTAACATATATAAAATATTATATTATACTGGAATATTAATATACCTAAGTACCATTTGGATTCGATTCTTTTAAAATAAAAATTAAATGGAAGTAGCGTTCGTGCGTACGTACGGACTACCGTCTCCACGAACACGATGAGATTCATTCTCCATCGTATCCATTCAAGTATAATTATTATTTAATGATTTAAAAATGATGTTTAAGGACTTGATATCATTCTGGATATGAATAAGATACAAAAAACATGACTTATGTAACAAAACATATAAAATAAAATGAGTAAGTTAACACCTGAAACGACGATAATTCTAAGATATTATTAACAAATCAATGTTAAAAGATCATATATGATATCATATTAATATATATGATTCTTGTATAATTTAATAACAATTATTTCACCATTATACAGGAGGTTAACCTACCCCAACCAAGGAAAAGTACAAGGTAAGGGTTATTTCACAATCTCTTCATTATCCGAGGTTGTATTATACGTAATAATCTACTGGGATCTCTTTATCATCCACATCCATGTTTCTTCGAAATGTATTTCAAAACATTTTTACTATTTACAAGAATATGGGTTAAAGTCATTTATACCCTTGTTTGACTTTTTATAAGAGGTTTATAAAGGAATCTTTCCGTCGTTTTCAAAACAAGGTCCTTTTTAACCTTTTCGACAGAATTGAGGTAAGAATGTTTTTTTTAAACTTATACGGCGGGTGCGGTTATTTTACGCCGTTATAAAATCTTCAAAGCTTTCCTTACAAGATTATAAGATTATTTTCAAAGAAAATGTTTTATTTTATATGGATCTTAAATGATTTCAAAATAAAAGGAGATACTTCTTTAAAAAGAATTTTGATTTCATCTATGTCAACATCCTTTGATGGATTTTAAGATTATTTGAAGTTGATTTATTATGATACAAAACTTCTATGTTATATTGAAGGTTTTGTGATATGTTTGACTGTGGATGTGCTATTTTTATAACATTCATAGTTTATGGTGAAAGTATTGACATTTCGTATACTAGTTTTAATACGAATGTTTATGTTATGTTTAAACCTTTTCATATGGGAATGCATTGGACTTAATAAGTGACGGGTGGAGCCCGCTATAGCTCTTCGATGCATCGGTAGGTCTCATGAGACAAACTAGTGTCTTGGCACAAGGCCTTGACAAAATCTTATTTGTAGTCTTGGCACGAGGCCTTGGCTATGTGGTTATGATAGTCTGGCATTATGCATTCCAACATTATGAAAGTGGTTATTGATATTGCATGTGATTATTCGATTAGTAGAATATCCATGTGAACAAGTAAATGGAATTATTTCATTTTACTTTTGCCATACTATGTTGAAGTTCAATTTTAAAAGGCTTTTGTTTTAGTAATTTATTGCCTTAAATGTTTATGCTTATTTTGAATGTTCAGCTATATTGTTATCCTTATTGGGCATTTGAGCTCACCCCTTTTCTATGTTTTATTTTTCCCAGGTAGTGAAGAAGTAAATTATGAATGACTTGCAGGGATATAATGAGGGGTTAATAGTGTGGATATTATGACTTTGTTGTTGTAGTAGTTTTTCACTTTGAAATGTAAAGTAAAACTTTATGATTATATCTAGTGTTTCCAAGGATACTAAACCAATCGGTCTTTCGAGATTTGATCTTCTTGTGATCATGCCAATGTTATGAAATTAATGCACCGACTCTGGGTAGCTAGGGTCGGGGCGTTACAGTTGGTATCAGAGGAAGTTTAGTACAAACCTTGGAAGCTAGATTTAGATAAACTCTGATTAGAGCACGTAGACCTAAGATGAACTTTGAGGATTAGTATAGAAGAACTTCCTAGAATTTTGGTATTGTAGAGATTTTGTGAGTTTTCCGAGCAATACATCCCTGTCTGGATACGAGCAGGTAGAGGCGGCTCTGGCACAGATGTACCTAGGGGTAAAACCTGAAAACACCACTTTGAGCTAGACTCGAGCGGGAACTGGTGCACGACAACGGGCCATGCTGCACTCTTGGTTACGACACTCCCGGGGGATATGCTTAGGATAACTCTCATTTTATTTACAAATCATTTTGAAGGGATTATGAGTATATACTTCCTCAAAGAAAACATTCTTATGATTATGGATTATATCCATAAATAGTTCAATTTATGTTAAGTGTTTTATAAGTATGGGATTATGTATTTTGATTCATAAACTGATCTAGTTTATGCCATTGTTTAGAAATGGAACCCAGTAGAAGGAATGAGAACTCCAACAATGCATATGATACAAAGAGAAAGAAGGATCATATATTTCATGGTCTTAAGCCAGAATTTATAAGAGAAATAGTCTCGCATGTATTATCATCATATGATGAAATAATATCATGTGTTGATAAGATAAGTAAAGAGTTTACTGAGTCCTATGGCATTGAAGGGAAGCAAGAGAAGAAAAGGATGGAAGAGAGAAAGATAGATAAAGGGAAGAGGGAAAAGAAGAATTTTCCCATATGTGGTAACTGTGGAAAGAAACACCCTGGAAATTTCCTGAAAGGAATGGGAGTTTTTTATTAGTGTGGAGGAAAAGGGCACAAAGTACATTACTACAAGGGTAAGAAAATGGTTTCAAATGTACAATGATTCATTTGCAAGGAGTTTGAACACTACGCGAACCTATGTCCCAGTAATCAGACTATGCCACAAATGATGCTATTGGATAATAATCAAGTTATGATACAACCACAGATGAAGAGGAATGATTAGAGTTCTTTTGTTGATTATGTCAATTGAGTGTTGTATCAACAATGTACTTGTTATAATAATTATGGAGTATATAAGGATTTTACTGCAGTACTATTTCATTAAGGACTTGAGATTGTGTGGAACAAAGAAAAGTGACTCAATAGCAGGATAAATTTTTGGAAAATATATGGTTGAGAGAATGATAAACCATAATATAGTTCTGATACCGAGTTAGTGATTTTGGAATAATACATGATTGTTTTGGATAAATTATATTGGATATTCCTGACTACCTTGGAACTGATTAATGATCTGTATATTCCATTATTGTTGGGGTTTAAAACATTTTTGGATTGATGAGGTATATCCAGCATTCTATATGAAATAAGGGAGCATGAATGTAATCAATAAGGAATATAGTAATTTAGGATGTTTCAGTGTATTAAAAGAATACATGATGAAGGTATTCATATTCTATTACGTGGTAAAAAGGATCTACATTATGTTTACCTTCCTTATAAATGTTGTACTGTGAGTTTGGACATAAGTATTTTGGATAGTTCTAGTTTAGATTATTTTGGATTGCCATAAAAGGACAACCCGGAAGTCGGGCGGCAACCCGTCACGTCCGGCAAGGTTGTGAGACTTGTACCCGCAACCGAAGGGTGACAAGGGTGTAACACCTACCACTGGCCCACGAGATGTCCTGGATTAAATAATGTAGTTTTTTTAAAAGATCTGGTAGATGAATTATAAATTCATTTATTTTGGAACCCTGTACGAATAGTATAAATAGAAAAAAAAATTACATTCTATTATCTTTTAGAGTGAAAGATGAGTTTGTGGTAGGAATTTATTAATGGATAAAACTCAAATTATAAAGTAAGTATATCTCCTTATGATCTTAGACAATCTCATAAATAAATTCCTCAACATTAATAAAAGGAACTTAGAACAAAAATGTTGTCCTAGATGGTACCTTAAATCATCACGAATTTATGGCTTTGGGATTGTTGGCCTTTTCATAGCCATGTTCTCTACCACTCTCCATCAGATAATTGATGGTTAGATTTCTCCTCCATATCCATATTTTCCTACACGGAACCCTAGTATGTGTTATTTTTGGTAATATTCATACTTTCCACTCTTTATTTTAAATAGAGGCCTCATTAATTCATTTTTCGATGTGGGATTTCAACTAAGATATTTTGAAACGTCAAAAATGTGTTATCCTAATACCCTATGTTTTGTTGACCCGATGGTATTTCAAATCATCATAGATTGATGAATTTAAGGACCTAAATTTTATACTTGTTTGTGATTGATGACCTCAATCACTACCTATAAATATTTACGTTTTTCCTCCAATTATATGTCTCTAATTGCCACCAATGTTCTCCTAATCGAGATCATAATTTGGTGGTGACCCTTTCATTTCTCTTTTCCTCATATTAAAACTAAATTTTAGTATCCCAATTTCCGATGTGGGTTTTCCCACAAATATATTTTCTATTTTCAACCTTTTATTTTCAAAGAACAATTTCAAATTGCGAGGACGCAATTTATTGAAGGAGGGGAGAATGTAACACCCCAAGATTTCATAGTGTGTTATTTCTTCAAAATAATTCAATAACTTGCACTACACGCAACACCGAGTTCAATCACACCATGACTTACAAAAAAAACCATTCAAAAGAGGTTATGAATAGTATTATCTAAATTTTATACTTTATATAATCCTTATAATTTTAGAATCCATATTATGAGTTTCTTAGATATAATGCAAGAACAAATTCATTTTCAGTATTTCACTTTTATCAACCTTTAATAGTGAAACCTTTTTAAATACAATATTTTAAACTTTTTGACTAAATGGGGACATCAAAAATTTAAAATGAAACATCCCAAGCTTCCACGGTACGCTTTCCTTTGAATAATACAGTAGCGTGTGTTGTACGCAACTTCGAGTTTTAACACACACCACAACCGATCAAACTAGCCATTATGAATAGTAATACCTACTTTTCGAAATTATATATATTTTATATTTTAAAATGGACTTCATTTTTGGATTCGGAATATTGAAATTAGCCTAGGGTGAAATTTTGGTACTTTTCGGATAACTTTTATATTTTGATGAATAGTGAAAATTACTAAATTTTAATTAAAAACAACTTTTTTAATCAAAATAATTAATAGTGATAAATTGTGAATTTGAGTGGTTTTAAAATATATTTAGAATATAGTTTTACCATTTAATATAATGTTGGTCACTGTACATAATTTTACAATTAAACCGAACATAAACAAGTGTCAATCTTTTGATAGTTATTACCTCTTAAAAACACGCTTTTTGTTTTGACAACGAGAATTAATTTTAAATTAATTTCTGCCACTTCTGTGTTTTGAATTTAGAAAAATGGATTCCATATTTGGAATCAGGATGTCCAAATTGTGTAAATAGGTAACTTTTATTTTTAGACATTTTGAATAATTACTATGGTAAATATTTTATTTACCATGGTTAAGGGTAAATCCGGTAAATAAGGGTTAAAAAATAATATTATAATAATACAAAAATAACCTAAAACGTGTCCTAACCTTATTGGTGGACACATACCCGACCATGAGCATCCTTGGGTCAATTTGGGGACCCCTTGGAGCCACTTTTATGTGGTGGAGACACTTTATATTAATAATGTTAAAATAAAAATAAAAATGGCATAAGCTTACATCTTTTAGAAGAACAATTTTTACATAAGGTTATACATGTTGGATTTTCGATTATAAATATTCATTAGAAAGCTAAAACGATTTAATACATAATGATATTTTATTTATAATTTTTATACATCAAATAATTGAATTTATTAATGACACAATAATGATGCAATGTTTACCTCATTAATAAATCATTTAAATAAATAAGATTATAATGATTAACATATTATCTAAAACCTGTCCAATTATTATTGGTTGATGTTATTTAGAATATGAGTCATCTTATCTTCGACCTCAATGATTTTTGGACCATTATAAACCGAATATAATTATATTATAAAGTAATAGTTTCACTCTTTCCTAAAGAGCCCCTCTTCTCCCATATAAAAGGAGACCACTTCTACTCATTCCTCACACCTCTCAAGCCACTTGGCTCGTCAAAACTCTGCCCAACTAAGCTCCCCACATCCCTCTCCTCCTCCTTTAAGCTTCCCCTTAGGCAGAAAGCATTTCAAGAAGTCCTTTGGTTCCAACCAAAGTGAGTTACGTAAATTAAAGGTAACGATTTCTCTTAAATTATTTTCATTTATTTTGCTTCTTCAACCCCCAAACTCTTTTTATTTCCTTTCTTTTGTAACAACACCAGTATCCACAATATACTAGGATGTTGTTATAAGAAGGATTCAAACTACACATACACACATCTCCATCTAATGGATGATGAACATAATGTTTCTGTGGATGGCAAACTAACGCCTCACGAAACGATGATTGTTCAAAAACATCTTACCGCCTCTCATGGTGGCCATTATGATGGCACTATAATTAAATATGATATTAATGATATATATTTTATATATAAGCTTCTGTAATTCCATTTTATTTCATACCATTATTCGTTTCATGTTGTATATACAAACGATAATTTCATTTGAGGAAGTGCGGACTACCGCCCCCTTAAAATGATATGACTCGTTCATACCACACATGGAACGTATAAAGGATGGTGTTAATGAACTTAAGTAACATATATAAAATATTATATTATACTGGAATAGTAATATACCTATGTATCATTTGGATTCGATTCTTTTAAAATAAAAATTAAATGGAAGTAGCGTTCGTGCGTACGTACGGACTACCGTCTCCACGAACGCGATGAGATTCATTCTCCATCGTATCCATTCAAGTATAATTATCATTTAATGATTTAAAAATGATGTTTAAGGACTTGATATCATTCTGGATATGAATAAGATACAACAAACATGACTTATGTAACAAAACATATAAAAGAAAATGAGTAAGTTAACACCCGAAACGACGATAATTCTAAGATATTATTAACAAATCAATGTTAAAAGATCATATATGATATCATATTAATATATATGATTCTTGTATAATTTAATAACAATTATTTCACCATTATACAGGAGGTTAACCTACCCCAACCAAGGAAAAGTACAAGGTAAGGGTTATTTCACAATCTCTTCATTATCCGAGGTTGTATTATACGTAATAATCTACTGGGATCTCTTTATCATCCACATCCATGTTTCTTCGAAATGTATTTCAAATTTTTTTTACTATTTACAAGAATATGGGTTAAAGTCATTTATACCCTTGTTTGACTTTTTATAATAGGTTTATAAAGGAATCTTTCCGTCGTTTTCAAAACAAGGTCCTTTTTAACCTTTTCGACAGAATTGAGGTAAGAATGTTTTTTTTAAACTTATACGGCGGGTGCAGTTATTTTACGCCGTTATAAAATCTTCAAAGCTTTCCTTACAAGCTTATAAGAATATTTTCAAAGAAAATGTTTTATTTTATATGGATCATAAATGATTTGAAAATAAAAGGAGATACTTCTTTAAAAAGAATTTTGATTTCATCTATGTCAACATCCTTTGATGGATTTTAAGATTATTTGAAGTTGATTTATTATGATACAAAACTTCTATGTTGTATTGAAGGTTTTGTGATATGTTTGACTGTGGATGTGCTATTTTTATACCATTCATAGTTTATGGTGAAAGTATTGACGTTTCGTATACTAGTTTTAATACGAATGTTTATGTTATGTTTAAACCTTTTCATATGGGAATGCATTGGACTTAATAAGTGACGGGTGGAGCCCGCTATAGCTCCTCGATGCATCGGTAGGTCTCATGAGACAAACTAGTGTCTTGGCACAAGGCCTTGACAAAATCTTATTTGTAGTCTTGGCACGAGGCCTTGGCTATGTGGTTATGATAGTCTGGCATTATGCATTCCAACATTATGAAAGTGGTTATTGATATTGCATGTGATTATTCGATTAGTAGAATATCCATGAGAACAAGTAAATGGAATTATTTCATTTTACTTTTTCCATACTATGTTGAAGTTCAATTTTAAAAGGCTTTTGTTTTAGTAATACATTGCCTTAAATGTTTATGCTTATTTTAAATGTTCCGCTATGTTGTTATCCTTACTGGGCATTTGAGCTCACCCCTTTTCTATGTTTTATTTTTCCCAGGTAGTGAAGAAGTAAATTATGAATGACTTGCAGGGATATTATGAGGGGTTAATAGTGTGGATATGATGACTTTGTTGTTGTAGTAGTTTTTCACTTTGAAATGTAAAGTAAAACTTTATGATTATATCTAGTGTTTCCAAAGCTACTAAACCAATCGGTCTTTCGAGATTTGATCTTCTTGTGATCATGCCAATGTTATGTAATTAATGCACCGACTCTGGGTAGCTGGGGTCGGGGCGTTACATGCAATATCAATAACCACTTTCATAACGATGGAATGCATAATTACAGACTATCATAACCACATAGTAAAGGGCTTGTGCCAGGACTATGATTAATATTTTTTCAAGGCCATGTGCCAAGACACTAGTTGGTCTCATGAGACCTATCGATGCATCGAGGAGCTATAGCGGGCTTCACCCATCACTTATTATATCTAATGCATTCCTCATATGAACATGTTTAAACATAACATAACCATTCATATTAAATATACCATAAGAAAGGTCTAAAATTTATCCATAAACCATGAATGGTTTAAAAATAACACATCCACAGTCAAACATATCACAAAACCTTCAATACAATAGAGATGTTTTGTATCATAATAAACCAACATCAAATAAGAATAAAATCCATAAAAGGATGTTGACAGTGATCAAATAAAAACTATTTGAGAGAAATTTCTCTTATTTTGAAATAATATAAAGTAATATATTTATAAAAGAAAAAATTTACTTTGAAAATATTCTTAGAATCTTGTAAGGGAGGCTTCAGTGATTTTATAACGGGGGAAAATAGTCACAACCGCTGTATAAGTTAAAAATACATTCGTAGGTTAATTTTTTCGAAAAGGTTAAAAAGGTCCTTGTTTGGAAAATGATGGAATGATTCCTTTCAAACCATTTTATAAAAAATCAAACAAGGTTATAAATGACTTTAACCCATAGTCAAGTAAATAGTAAAAATGTTTTGGAATATATTTTTAAGAAACATGGTTGTGGATTATAAATATGTCCCAATAGAAAATTACGTATAAACAACTCAGATAATGAAGAAATTGTGAAAAAAACACTTTACTTTTTATTTTCCTTTGTTGAGGGTTGGTTGACCTCCTGAATAATAGTTAAATCATTGTTATTAAATTATTCAAGAATAATTTTTTGGGTGTTCACTTACTCATTTTCATTTATATGTTTTGTTACATGAGTTGTGTTTTCTACCCATATGTTGTAACTTATTCATATCCAGAATGATATCAAGTCCATAAACATTATTTTTTATCATCAAATGAAATTTATTCTTGAATGGATATGATGGGGATTGAATCTCATCGCGTTCGTGGAGACAGTAGTCCGTATGTACACACGAGCAACAATAACATTCTTGTAATATTAAAATAATATATACTTGGATGGTGTATCATATATACATAATAATTACCATGTTATATTTATTATTTACATAAATTACACATCATTATTATACCCATCTAAATAACAACATATTGAATAACAATTACACCCCGATGTTGATATGATAAGTCGTACGTACACACGTATGGTGACATGTCATCCAAGGGATGGATAGAGTACTAAATATGGTTGTACCGTATTTATAATAACATCACAATATATAAAAGATACCAAATTTATTATTTTAGGATGGAAATAACAAAGAAAGAAGAAGTGGAAGAAGAAAGGAACATGAAAAGGATCGTCAAAACATTACCTCTTCTTCGGGTTCTTCCTTTTGACTTGATCAAAAGGGATCATTAGGGATGCTTTCTAATCCAAATAAGGCCTCTAGGATAAAGTAAGGGATGTTGAGAGAATATTTCGGCAGGTTTTGGCCAAGCCAAAATTCTTTGATGGTATGAATTTTAGAGAAGGGGGAGTGCCCTTCTATAAGAGGGGTCAGGGTCACCTTAATGAAAACTTAAAATATTATTTTATAATAAATTAATATTCGGTTTACAATGGCTCCAATGTGACTTATTTTGAATCTATGGTAGGGATGGGTCCAAATAATTTCAGCCAATTTATTTTAGATAAGATTGGGTCACTAAGTTAACCTCATCATTTATATTTAACTCTTAGTTAAATATTTTGACATTTACCATTTATCTTAAGATTTTTATATTATATAGTCAATAAACATACTATAAACATCCAAGAGACCACAAGTTTTCCATTAATAATAAACCTATTATTATATATGTCCATTGGCCTATCCATATATTTTTAGGAATAGAATATTATTTAATAATATAATATTTGTTTTAAAAACTCATTTATGTCAATTATGAAAAAATTCAATAATTTATTTTTGTTAAAGTTTTAAGAACATTATTAATTCTAAAAAAATTCATTTAAAAAATCCTAACATGTCATATTAACCAACAAAATTCTTGTATGGAATCAAAACTTTTATGTTTTATTTATTTTAACATTTATAATACTAATTATTTTATTCTTTCATTAAAAAGAAAATACTTCATCATTATTATATCATAACTAAATTTATATAATCAATGTCTGAAAATTATATATAAAATTCCATTATGTAAGAAATATTTTTATATTTATAATTAATATTTATAGTGGAAAATATAACATATATTACCATGTGTAAAATTGTTTAGCTAAAATATATATGTTTATGTCATTTTTGTGTTTACATTAGATTAATTAATATAAACTGTCATTATCACTTACAAGTGGACCCATGGGGACCCAAAATCAAAAAAAAGATTCTCATGGTCGGAAATGTATCTACCAATAGAGTTAGGAAACGTTTTAGAGTTATTTTGTATTATTATAATATTATTTTTTACCCCTATTTAACAGATTCACCCTTTAACAATGGTAAATAAAATATTTACCCAAGTAATTATTCAAAATGCCTAAAAATTTACCTATTCACACAATTTGGACCTTCTGATTCTAAATATGGAAAAAAAAATTCTAAATTCAAAACACATAAGTGGAAGAAATTAATTTAAAATTAATTCCCATTGTTAAAAGAAAAGGTATGTTTTTAATAGATAATAACTATAAAAATATTGGCACTTGCTTATGTCCAGTTTAAATGTGAAATTATGTCCAATGAATAACATTGTCATAAATGGTAAAAATATATTCTACATATACTATAAAACCACTCAAATTAATTATTTATCACTATTAATTTTTTCAATTCAAAAAGTTCTTTTTAATTAAATTTTAATAATATTCATTATTCATCAAAATATGAAAGATATCACAATTTTACCAAAATTTCACCCTAATATAATTTCAATATTACGAATCCAAAAATGAAGTCTATTATGAAAGATAAAATGCATAATATTTAAAAAATTGGGTATTATTATTCATAACAGGCAGTTTGATTTGTTATGGTGTGTGTTAGAACTCGAAGTTGCATATAACACACACTATTGTATTATTCAAAGAGAAGTGTAC
Source organism: Viscum album (assembly GCA_963277665.1). Taxonomy (NCBI): domain Eukaryota; kingdom Viridiplantae; phylum Streptophyta; class Magnoliopsida; order Santalales; family Viscaceae; genus Viscum; species Viscum album. The sequence goes on along the minus strand of OY728161.1, from coordinate 1,333,678,119 downwards.
ATAGGAAGCATGGGGTGTTACATTTTCTCTCCTTCAATAAATTAATTCCTCACAATTTGAAATTATATTTCAAAATTAAAAGGTTTAAAATAGAAATTACCATTGTGGAAAACCCATATCAGAAATAGGTTTAATAAAATTTAGTTTTAATAAGAGGGATAGGGAAATGAGAATGTCACCACCAAATTAAGGATTTAATAAGAGAACATTGGTGGTAACTATAGACATGTAAGTAGTGGAAAAAATGTAAATATTTATAGCAATTTATTGAGGTCATCAATCACAAACAAGTGTAAAATTGAGGGCCTCAAAGCCATCAATCTATGATGATATAAAATATCATCATTTAAACAGAACATATGGTATAAGGATAACAAATTTTTGGTTTTAATATCTCTTCCCTAAAGATTAAGAATTAATTTATTCATAGAATAATATATATATATATATATATATATATATTCGAAAAGTAGTGTTTCATCCTTCAACTAATTTCTACCACAAACTCATCTTTCACTCCAAATGATACTAGAACTCAAAAAAATTATAGTTATCCTAATCGTATAAGATTCCAAATATTAACAGATACTATTAAAATGAAGAAAAATATTTTGAAATAACATGGGACTTCCTGTAGGCTAGTGGTAGTTAATAATGGCCTGTCACAATTTGGTTTTGGGTTCGATTCCATCAGCTTTTTCCGACGCGACGGGTTATCACCTGACCTGTAGGTTATCCATTTCCATAAACTATAGTATAATAATATTCCAAAAATTAATCATAATTTTTTTTACCATCAAAAATACTGTTCAATGTTCAACTTAATCCACTCTAAACAGTATAGTTATAAAAATTACCTCTTTCTAGACTCAAAATAAAAGGTATCTAAATTCCAAAATCCATTGTCACATCAGATTTCCCAGACAAAGTAAAGTTTATCTTATTGTCACATACTGAAAATATGATTACCTTAAACATATTAAATACTTAATGAAAAAAACAAGTATTGCAGTACAATCCTTATATATATCCCATTATTTTTATAACCATTATATAATGCATGAGTTCAAAAGCACAAATACATTAATTATTTTACATCAACTTTAGTAGCAGCATAATATTGGCCTTGATCCCTTGGCCTTTTTGAGGTATGATTCCTTGGCCCTTAGGACATTCATTTTCATAATGCCCCATTTCTCTACAATTTTATCATTCAACATTGACATCCTATTTCTTTACATTGAAATCACGAGCCATGTGACCTTTTTCTCCACATTTGTAAAAAATTCCCATTCATTTTTGGCAAGTACAGGGGTGTTTCTTTCAATAAATATCACAAAATGGAAAATCCTTCTTTCCCTTTTCCCCTTTATCTGTATATTTCTCCACCATTCTCATCTTCTCTTGATTTACTATATTATCATTAGATTTGGAGAATTCATTTTCTGTAATTATATCACATGAGACAATGTCTTAATATGACGATAATGATTTTGAGTCTAATCATCGATGGATAAATTGTTTTAACCCATTAAAGGAATGATCAATCTTACTCCTCAGGTTACGTATATAATATGTTTCATGCCTCCCTATCCTTGTAAAGTTAGCATCATAGATTGCGACATTCATATCCTCCGTTTTCCTCGAACTGAGAATTTTCCTTTCCATATCTACTCGATGGTAATGAGGAAATTATTTTTCTAAGAAAATCTCTACAAACTACCTCCATTCAATACATGATAGCTCTTCATCTTCCTTTATGTTTTAAATTATTTCCCACCACTGATAAGCATCTCCAGTGAGGTGATAAACTTCCATGATAACATTTTCCCTTTCACTACTCCCCAAAGCCTGAAATATTTACTCTAGGGAATATATCAATTGCTCAGCTACCAATTGATTTGTCCTCCCATTGAATGTTGGTGACTGTTTCCTAAAGAAGTGATCTATCATTGATCCTCCATATTGAGGATCAGGATGCTCTATACGGGTAAAGTTATTATTCATAATCGGAGTGAGTTGTCCCAGTATAGTGATTACCAGATTAGCAGCATTTGTATCAGTAGCTCCACTATAATTATCTTGAGTAGGAGTTCAATCCCTACATGGAGTGCGTGTATTGTTACAGTTTTTATTCCTTCCACTAGGCGCCATTTCTAATCAATGGCATAAAATAGATTAGTTTATGAATCGAAACACATAATTCTATAATTGTAAAACACTTAACATAAATTGGACAGTTTATGGATATAATCCATAATAAAAAACTTTTTTCTTTAAGGAATTATATACTCATAAAACCTTCATGATGTTTTGTAATGAATATGAGAATAATCCTAAGCATATCCCCTAGGAGTGTCGTAACCAAGAGTGAATCACGGCCTATTGTTGTGAACAAGTTCCCATTTGAGTCTTCCTCAAAGCGGTGTTTTCTGATTTCACCCCCTGGTACATCTGTGCCAGAGCCGCCTCTACCTACTCGTATCCAGACAAGGATGTATTGCTCGGAAATCTCACAAAATATCTAAAATACAAAAAATCAAGAAAGTTTTCTATACTAATCCTCAATGTCCATATTAGGTTTATGATCTCTAACCAAAGATTATCTAAATCTAGAGTTCATGTTTTTTACTAAACTTCCTCTGATACCAACTATAACACCCTTATCCATGTTACCCAAAGTCGATAAATTATTAAATAACATTGGAATGATCGCAAAAGATCAAGTCTCGAAAACTGATTAGTTTAGTATCCAAGGAAACATTAGATATAATCTTAAGTCCTAAATTACACCATAATGTAAACAAACTACAAAAACAAGTTGTCTTCATATCCCCAAATACATTCCCTGCAGGACATTCATAAAATACTTCTTCATATCCTAGGAAAAATATAAACATTGAAAGGGGTTATCTTAAATGCTCAGTATGGATATAAATATAGCGGAAACTTTAATAAATTAACATAAACATTTAAAGAAATGTATAACTAAAACAAAATCCTTTTAAACTTGAAATTCAGAATAATATGGAAATGATAAAATGAATTACTTCCATTTACTTATTCACATGGATATTCTACTAGTTGAATAATCAGATGAAATATAAATAACCACTTTCATATTGATTGAATGCATAAATCCAAACAATCATAACCACATAGTCAAGTCCTTGTTCCAAGACTAAAAATATGATTTTTTCAATGCTTTATTCCAAGACACTAGTTTGTCTCATGAGACCTATCGATTCATCGAGGAGCTATATTGGGCTCCACCCATAAATTATTAAGTCCACTACATTCCTCATATGAACAGGTTTAAATATCACATAAAAATTTGTATTAAAACTCCCATACGAAATGTCAATAATATATCCATAAACCGTGAATGGTATAAAAAATACACATCCACAGTCAAACATATCACAAAACCTTTTATACAAAATGGATGTTTTGTATCATAATAAATCAACTTAAAATGAGCATAAAATACCTAAAAGGATTTTGAAGTAGATAAAATCAAAACTACTAAAGAGAAAAACCTCTTTTTTTGAAATCATTTAAAAGTCACATAATTATAAAAGAAAACTTTTACTTTGAAAATATTCATATAAACTTTTATGGGATGCTTCAACGATTTTTAACGTCGGAAAATAACCTCACCCACCGTATAAGTGAAGAAGACATTCTTAACTTAATTTTGACGAAATGGTTAAAAAGTGCATTATTTTAAAAATGAGATAAATATTCCATTCAAAACATTTTATTAAAAGTCAAACAAGGTTTTAAATGACTTTAACCCATAGTCTAGTATATAGTAAAAATGTTTTGGAATAAATTTTAAAGAATCATGGATGTGAATGAGAAAGAGGTCCCAGCTGATAATTATATATAAACAACCTAGGATAATGAAGTGATTGTGAAATAAACCCTTACCTTGTACTTTTCCTAGGTCGAGGATAGGTTATCCTCCTATATAATAGTTAAATAATTGTTATTTAATTATACAAGAATCATGTTTCGGGTGTTCACTTACTCATTTTCTTTTATATGTTTTGTTACATAAGCTGTGTTTTTTATCCATTGGTTGTACCTTATTCGTATCCCGAATAATATCGAGTCCTTATACATTATTTTTAATCATCAAATGAAAATTAGTCTTGAATGGATATGATGGGTAATGAATCTCACCATGATCGTGGAGACAGTAGTCTGTACGTACACACAAGCGACAATATCAGTCATTTGATATTAAAATAATATAAAATTGTATGGTTTATCATATATAAAGAATAATTATAATGTTATATTAATTATTTCCATTAATAACACATCATTATTATACCCATCCAAATAATAATGTATTGAATAACAATGACACCCCAATGTGGAGACGGTAAGTCGTACGTATGCACAAATGGTGACATGTCATCAATGGGATGGATAAAATATTGAATATGGTTGTACCATATTTATAATAACATCACCGTATATAAAATATACTTGGGATATTATTTTATAATGCAAATAACATATAAATACGAAGTGGAAGAATAAAGTAACTTGAAAGAGGATGGTGAAAACATTACCTCTTCTTCAGGTTCTTCCTGTTGACTTGATCAAAAGTGATATTTAGGATGGATTTATGATCAAAATAAGGCATCTTGGTTGAATTAAGGGATGTTGAGAGAATACTTAGGTAGGTTTTGGCTGACACAAAAGGCTTTTATGGTATGAATTTGAGAGAATGGGGAGTGCCTTTTTATAAGATGGGTGAGGGTTACCTTAGTTAAAACATAAAATATAATTTTATTATAAATTCATATTTGGTATATAATTGATCAAAAGTGACTTATTTAGAGGATATGGTGGGTATGGGTAGAAATAAATTACACCAATATATTTTAGATATGTTTGGGTCACTAAATTAACCATGTCCTTTATATTAAAGTGTTAAGTAAATAGTTTGACATTTATCATGTCTCTTTGTATTATTATATTATATAGTAAATAAACATACTATAAACATCCAAGAGACCACCAAGTGGTCCATTAATAATAGAAATATCATTTTATAAGTCCTTTGTCCGAACCATATATTTTTAGGAATATAATATTAATTAATTATTTAATATTTGTTTTAAAAACTCATTTATGTCAATTTTGACAATATTCAATAATATATTTTTCATAAAGTCTTAACAACTTTATTAATTCAAAAAAATCATTTAAGAAATACTAACATGTCATATTAACAAATAAAATTTGTGGATCGAATCAAAACTTTGAAATTATATTTATTTTAACATCTATAGTACTAATTATTTGATTCATTCATTATTATGAAAAATACTGCATCATTACTGTGTTATAAATAAATTTAGTTATTAAATATCTAAAAATTATAAATAAAATACACTTATGTTGGAAATATTTTAATCTTTATAATAAATATTAATAGTCTAAAATATAACATATATAACCCTATCTAAAAATTGTTTTGTTAATGATATATGCTTATGTTATTTTTGTATTTTCTGTCACTTAATTAATATAATGTGTCATTATATGTTACAATTGAATCCATGGGGTCCCAAAAAAAAGACAGATATTCCCATGGTCGGAAATGTATCAATTAATATATATAGGACACGTTTTAGATTAATTTTTTATTATTATAATATTATTTTTTACCCTTATTTTCCCGATTTACCTTTTAACAATGTTAAATAAAATATTTACCGAATTAATTATTCAAATTGCCTAAAAATAAAAGTTACCTATTTAAACAATTTGGACCTCCTAATTCTAAATATGGTATCCATTTTAATAATTTCAAAACATAGAAGTGGCAGAAATTAATATAAAAATAATTTTCGTTGTTATAACTAAAAGCGTGTTTTTAAGAGATAATAACTATCAAAAGATTGGCACTTTCTTATTTCCAGTTTAAATGTTAAATTATTTCAAATGAAAAAAATTGTCTTAAATGGTAAAGATATATTCTAGATATACATTAAAACCACTCAAATTCATAATTTATCACTATGAAATATTTCGATTAAAAAAATTTAATTTAAATTTTGAAATTTTCATTATTCATCAAAATATGAAAGTTATCAAAAATGTACCAATAATTCGCCATTTGATAATTTATATATTTTGAATACAAAATTGAAGTCCATTTCGAATAATAAAATGTATAAAATTTCACAAATTGTGTCTTACTATTCATAACGGCTAGTTTGATTGGTTGTCGTGTGTGTTAGAACTGGAAGTTGCGTAAAACACATGCTACTGTATTATTCAAAGACTATAGTGCTGTGGAAGATAGGTGTGTTATAATGTTAGACATGCATTCATACCTCAGACATCCTTTCATATAAATTATGTTCTATATTATTATTTTGTTATTTCATTCAGTGTAACAAACATGCCTGAATTATTTGTGGTACTGAATATCTATGTATTCCATCTTTATTTGGATTAATTTTTAGTGAATAGCATCATTTATATCTTGTTGTATTCTAAAAATGGACAAAAAATGCAATAAATCATGTGATAATTTAGGATATATTAATATAATAGTGGTTATCAAACTATATTACAATGTTTCAAATCCTTATGTATGATATTAGATTATATGGACACATTATCACTGAGACAAGAGTATATGTTGAACAAAAAAAATTTAGATATGTTGTTTCCTTTGAGATTCCCTTGAACATCAATGGAATATATATTTTTTTTTCAAATTTATAGATATTACATGAATATAAAATAGGAAATCACATGCATATAAACTCCATTTATAGTCATTATTAAGAATGGTTTTAGTTTGAATGGTTATATAAATGATAGACATCATTTCAATATATGGAAGAGAGACTGACTTTATTAATGAACTAGATTATTCTAGAGATGGGTAGAAACAACAATGTGTAATGTGATGCATCGTGTATTTTTCTAGGATTAGATACAATGTATTTGGGTAGTGTCATGGACTATGGGTCTTGATATCTGATGCCACACAAGAAAAATTTATCAGATCCCGATAATGAGTACGTTACATTTGATGATGAATTGGGATCCTGAAGAGATTCTTTACTAGGAGATGTTTTTGTGGTATACAATGACAAATAATTTCTCATGTATATATTTATTCATTCTGATATAAATAGAATTCATTTAAGGTATGTTTTTATCATTATTATATGTAATGATTCGGTAATGTAGTTTTTAATTAAAAATGGGGAGGAAATTGATAGAAGAAAATAAAAAGTCTATTTATGTGTGTAATATTATTGAATTTTTGTCTAAGATACACATAGAGTTATAAGATGTTCATGTCAAGACATTTATTTCATTGTTATCCCTTCCCTCTACACTTATGTATCTATTAATAATTTGGTAGATAATAGATTATATGGGACTTGTTAGATTAGAGAGTGGGTAGGTAAGGACACACATTCTTGTTAATCTATTGTAGAGGATGAGTTCATGAGTAAAAATGGTTGTGTTTGGGGTCCATTGGACATATACTCAGAGATGATATATTATTTTTATTCCAGAGTGTAGTTAATACATCCTAACCTCACATGGATGTATCATGACATTCATCATAAAAATTGGTGTTCAAGTAATAAAATAACATGAAGTTGGTTTTTTCCTGAGATTTGAAATCTATCCACATGTGAATAAATAATATAAGAAAATAACCACACTTTTAAAGTAGTCACATAATCCTAAGTGGAGATTAGATAATTTCATTATGGATTTCCTGAATAGTATTCCATTCTTTCCTTGAATATGTAACTCTATTTATATTTTTTTAGATAGTCTCATGAAGGAGGAAAAATTCATACCAATAAGGGATACCTCCATTGTTGACGAACTTATAGAGTTTTATATCTCTATGATAGTGTGGATTCATGGGGTAATGAATTAAATAATTTATAAAATAGATGCTAAATTCAAGTGTCATATCTATTAGTATTTGTAGATGGAATTTGGAATGCAGGTGACTTTGAGAATAACATACCACCATTGGACTGATTGCAAGTTATAGAATATGATTTAGGTTATTGAGGACATGTTGTGAGCCTGCATCTTGTATTTTTGATTCTCATGTGAGAGGTATATATATATCAATGACTAATACAATAATAATATCTGTCATATAACTACATATATGGTTCCATAAATGTTATTACAAGGTAGTCCATTCTGATCACCCCTATTCTAGTTAGAGGCATGTGAGAAAGTATTATTGGGAACATGTCACATTTTGGAGACGTTCAAGTTTTCCATGATGAATAAGAAAACAATGGATATAGTACCACATCCTTATAAATAATTAACAAATTGAAACTAAGAACTACATAGTTCATGGTGGTGGATCATGTATTTTTTGTATCCCACATAGGATGTGAAACAAATTGACTAATTGGCATGGTACGATTACACCATGATATGTCAGTTTATTCAAGATTATATAGAGAGTTAGGCTGTTATCTTATTGATGGTAGTTACATGAAGGATATCAGGAAATTAACCTATATTCCATGTATCTCAAATGGTCTATTATCACTCATACCCACCGCAAACAATGCATATAGATAAGGTGTATTAATAAGTAATTGTGTCTTTTTAGGAGTATCATATTCATATAATTAATACAAGAAACAAGGTTATCTAAGGCTAGTTAGTTCTTATAGTTTGTGATCTATGGATTAATGTCCATTTATAATATGGGTCATAGGATTAAGAGGCCTACACATGTTTCTAGTGGCTGTAGACACTACCATATGAATCTTTTCCACATATGAGAGAGTTATTTAAGTGAATATTTTTGTACGGCACAAATATTTAAGATTCTAAGTTATCATATAAGGAAGAAATACTGTTTTCTGGTCTAAATGATTTTTTAACCTAATTTGGGTACCCAATATGATAATATATGGATCAAGGTCTTGTGAAGCTTTTTAGATGATTTAGCCTCTCTTTTTGGGAAATCATGGTAGACCACATTGTTAGATGAATCTTTTTTGGGGTAGGATTCACAATTACATCTAAAGATTCGACATGTTCCATGCCATTATAGGAGGATAATGATTTAAGGAATCCATGTGGAAAGGATGGATTCCTATGAATAGAGATCACATTTTTTATATTGGATGAGACATGTTTTGTCAATGGTAAGTCAAAAAGTTCACATTAAACCATTGGAGGTTCAAATATATGATGTGATTGTTTAATGTTTTGGGGACTATTTTTCTAATCATCTAGAAGAAAAATATAGGCAAATAATTTTTGGTGATATTACCATTTCACCAACAAATTAAATTAAAACATACTACACTATTTATTATCCTACTTTTGATAGAACCTCACATATTAGAACTCCTATAAAAAACAAATCCTCATAGTTGGTGAATACTAATCATCTTTCCATGGAATTTATTTTTGTTCCTCTGTTTGGATTCATACTTCTGTGTTATTTAATTATTTTAGTATACATTTAACTTATTTTAGATATAGTTATTTATATAAAAGCTAATACGTCAAATTAATAGGATTTTCATATAGTCTTCATTTTTTTGTATTAGGACCAAATCATAGATGAATAATAGACATGTGTGATAGTACAGACCCACATAAAATTGTATACTACATTACTCCATGATTTGGGGTTTTATATTTCTATTTATTATTATTTTATATTCTAGACATTCCATTTTTCACAAAAAATCAATTGAACTATTTAATTTAAACAAATTTTAACCTATCATGCTTCCCTAATTAATATATTGTTATGGATTGATTTCATTAGGGATCAACCAAGGACTCACATGTGTTGTGCTGTAGTATATTCCTATTGTTCTAGAACCCCATTGGGGTTATTGTATCTTGACACTTCTTTTGGTACTATTATTAATTTAATTAGTTGAATGTATGTATTAAGAGAGATTTAATTCCAATATTTCTTTAGGGTTTCATATTGTAAATTTATTTAAATGTTTAAATGAAATCTCTGTATAAGTTGAATGGAATAAATGAGTTTTTATGGAATGATGAATAAATGATATAACTTATTTTTAATTGTATTAGATTTTATGTTTTGTATACCATTGATCCTAATTTTAGTAGATTAGATGGCTTTTTATCCAAAGGATCTTATTTTTGATTGCATGCACATTTCAATAGTTTCCTACAAGTGTGTTGATTATTTAGAATTTCATGTTCATTGATATCCCTTAGATTTATATTTATTATATTCACAATGGTCATTGTTAGATAACGTGCTCCCTTGAAATCACCATTGTGTTTTACGAATTTTCATCAACATGCTCAGTTGACATGATGTGGAATATCTGGCATTATGTACCTTGTATATGGCCCTTCCTATTCTGGCACATTGATAACACATCATGACCATTGTGGATGAATTTTTTCTATGTTTTGGCATTGGTTATAAGTATATATTAAATTATATTGCAAGGAGATATTAGTTGTTTCATATGGCAGAGAAGCAGTGGATAATAATTTTTTTTTTAATAATGATTAAATATATCATTTTATTATTATTTTAAAATGAATCATTAATTATATTGATAAATTTGGGAATTAATGAAATGAAATAGATATTGTATTTTTGGAAACTATAATGTTCAAATTATGAAAAACTATTAAATAAATTAAATAAATTTTCAGATGAATTATATTTTAACCGAAAATACTATTTTAACATATATATTTTGGAAATGTATATTTTTTTATTAATTTTATTAAGTAAAAAAATTATGAATAAGAGTGATGTTATACTAAAAACCCCTTATTTTTCCCTAAATTTCAATGATAGCCCTAAAGTGGTAAAATATAATCCATAGATAATTTTAATTATTAAATTACTATATATTTTTAAATTACTCAATGGATAATTTTTTTGATTTACGGTCACAAAATATTTTCAGGAAAAACATTGTATACTATATAAATATACAATGTTTTTTACGGAATAATATTGAAAAACAATAATCTAATATATATTATAAGATTCACCAACAAACAAATATATATCAACCCGTTTAAATCATGAATTTTTTATTTTATTTCATTAATTTTATTAATCTTTATTAGATCCTCCAAATCAATAATATACATTATGATTGTAAAATAAATTCATTCTATGTATGAATCCCTTCTATATCACCAATGATTTTATTAAAATGATAGCAGTTACTAAATATTTGTAATAAATAAAACTACTAACCTTTTAATTAACTCATGGGGATTCCCCATGGGATTGAATGTTCTTTTTATTGCATTATCATATATTTTCCAAAAACACTGTTTGGAAATTTAAAATGATCTCTAGTCACTTTTTTAATATAAAACCACACATAAAATACCTTTTAAAATTTCTAAAAACCTTTTAAAATAACATGTATCAACCCTTAACTCTCTAGTTACCTCCAATGGTTCCCCTAATCTATCATTTAGATCCACGAATGATTAAATATGTAAGCTATGAAATTAATGGATCCACTCCTAATGCACATTATTCAAGAAGCTCATTTATGTGATACAATTTTTTCCATTTATTATTTTTGGATATATTCTAACACATTTCTATATTTGATCAAATTATGTCCAAGTTAATAGATATTTCCTTCACTATCCTAAATCCATCCAATTATTCTTTATATACCCATGTTATGTTGCCAAAATTTTCATATGATTTTATCTACCATGAATTTTAATAGGGAATACCCATACACATATCCAATCCATTTTATTAAACTATATTTACTTATATATCATTTATTGGGTAATTAAATTCATATTTATGGAATTAAAAACTATGAAATATGTCTTTATTTTTAGTGATATATAATGGAAATTTTTGATTGTACATTTCATTATCGGTGCAATAATATATCCCTCCAATGCATTGAGTAATGTTTTAGTCTCATGAGGTGCCATTTATGTCATTTGGGAATAAATATAATCATTTGTTGGACCCTTTACCCCATGTGATGTTAACTTAGAAGATAATATTGATTTATGATTCTGAAATGATTTTTCTGTTTCTATATTTATGATTTTCTTTTATGCTATCATGTGTTATCATGTCTTTATTATTATTTCCCCTATTATGTTACATTTAAATTCCAATTGGAATACATGTACTTATTTACATTATTTTATGATATATTTATTTTATTACAGTTATTTATATACTCCCTCATTATTATATACATCCCTAGGTTAACACATTAAGTTTCAGAAGAATTATAGAATTTTAGATGCATTTAAATAATGTTTTCAATAATTTTGATGTATTCATGTATATAGTTTATGAGATATATACCGAATTTCCAAATAAAATTGATCATCATGAAATAAATGTATTTAAATATGTTATCATTCATGTAATAAATCTTAAATTAATGTGAAATAAAATAAGGGTTTTCATTGTGTGGGGGTGTCTTTAATATAGAAAAATATCGATAAATAATGTGATGGCCATGTAGCTACATATTTTTTTTTAAAATGGCGATTAACGCTATTATCAAAAAGTATTTAAAATAGATTTGACATTTGTAGTAATACATAATGCTTTTTGAAAATTATATTATGAATAAGGTTTCCCTAAGAATCCTTGAGTGTTTTCCTTATGTCCAGGGATATGATTTAATATGGATTTACATGGTTTTCATGGTGATTAAGTTCATTTCAGCCCATGTTCTATTCAATCCTAGACCTTTTTTCATTTAAATAAATGGAATAGTTCTGATTACTCTAAATCATTCTTAAAATTTACATTTATTTTTGGGAAATCCTTGTTGGAGATTTTATTCAATGATTTATTTGTTAAGTAATGATTAGATATTATTTCATTATATATGACCTTAAGTGGGTTGCTAGAGCCTAGACGTATAATGGAACCATGTAGTTTCATCATACTGACATGTTCTGAGGAAATTTAATTCTCTTTATCTCACCAGAACCCCGACAACATGATGGTGTTGGTTTTATAAATATAAATTGTAGTTCATTTTTATTGAAAACAAATATTTTTTCATGGACATAAATATTATAATTAGAGTTATTCTGAAAACCATTAAAATAATATTAAAAAAATAATTTTGGTAATAAAATAATTTTTTGTTTTTAGAGCATTGAAAAAACATATTATGTGAATGTTAATATTTTATTTTTATGGGTGAGACTACATATGATTTATCCTTGGGTTTTAACATGTTGTATACATGTATATAAATCCATTTTATGCCTTGTGTCTGTAATGATAAGATTTCAAATACTGAAATAAAAATATACAAATGAAGGTTTCAATTTTGGATGGTATTTTTTGGATTAGGGATGAAATATGGAAATAAATATATACAATACTATTTTATTTATAAATTCATTAAAATATGATTCATATTATTTCCCCCTATTATTTTATTAAAAATTCATTCTAATTTCATATTGTAATGGTAGAATGTGTTTAAAATCTTAGGGATTAACTATCATGTCAATATACAAAACCCAATATATAATATACAGTAAATGTGTATATTATATTTATATTGATATAGAAAATGGGATGAACTCTATATTCACCACTGAATTATAGTGACATTAGGTTCATTGTGGACTGAGATAGAGACCAAGGTGTTGGTCAAGTTCTAGTGTGTTGAGTGGTTATAAATTCATAACTTATTTCTTATATTAGTTGGAAATATTGTTCTGGTTTTTTAATGTATTATAAAGATAATATTATTATCAAAATTTTATTCCATTATATTTAGTTTTTGTTCATGTTAATGAACCATTTAGTATATTTTTACCGTACTAAATATTCTCCTCATCCAATTTTGTGTACATTATTATACAAGATTTCATAATACAATGATTAATATTGAAATCATAATTTTTTTTGTTAAATGCATCCACTAAGTGTAATTATTTTTCATGAAAATCATATAATTATTGTATTTTGTGCCCATAAATCATGTTAAAATACTATTTAATTTTTTATGTAGCGTGATTTTTAAAAATAGGATGTTTTTAATCCCTATGACGTATATAATTAGAAAATTATATATAATTTTTGGAAATGTTTTATAAGTTCAAGAAAATTGTCAATAAATATTATATTACTTATGAAATCATATGAAATATATGATTTTTTAATATCACAAAGTTTAATTTCCCAATGAATTAATAATTAAGGATTATCAAATTATTGATTCAATCAAAATGATTGTCACACCCTAACCCATGAATTTAATTTATTTAATAATTTTCTCAAAATTAAATATTTTTACTGGTGTCCGGGGTGAGGCCCAGACGATATTTCTATGTTTTCGATTAACAAAATGTGTGTTTTAGGTAACGTCGTTGGACGCATGGGCGGTGCGCGTTGCCGCGCGGATTCACCCATGAAACTACGTGGCGTTTTCATTATTTTTTAATATTATTATTGAAATGAAATGAGCCCAATTATTATTATTGTTTTATTATTAATTTTGATTATATTTATTAATGTTATTATTATTTAGATTATTATGATTTTTAATTTTATCAGTTTAATGATGATTATTATTATTAGTAGTTGAGTATTTTGGTTATTTTCTTTCTTTTTTTCTTCTTCTTTTCTTTAATTTTTTTATTCTCTCCTTTTGTTATTCTTCCACGCGCATGTCCCCCCCCAACTCATTCTTCTCAAGAGCAGCCCAACTGGATCCTCTCCTGCTCACCCCGCTCTCCTGCCACCATCAGCCTACAGGTGAACTGACGCCTCCTCCTTAATCCTTGTCGTAGCAGTGACACCAAGTCTCCCATACTCCTCCATTCATGCAAGCATCCCACAGTTCCTCCTCTCCCTTCCGACCTCCTCTTCTCTAGCATCTAGCACCGACCTCTGGAACTCCATCCATGCACAGCCCACGCAGCTACCCAGCACCTCATCCCCCTCGTCTTCTCCTCTCCTTTTCCATAGCAACCCTACACCCAGAAGCTCCCACACTCCCTCCTCTATCTGGTGCACCCATCCAGCCCCACGTAGGCCCCGAATCTCCTTCCCTTAGCTGCGCTGTCCGCTGTTGCAACCCGCAATGCCAGGAGCACCCTGCACCTTCCCCTACTACCTTCATCCTACACCAGTGCACGCCGTACAGCATGCAACAGCTCCACCCGCAGCCAGCACCGCTCCACCTCCTCTCCTCAACCTGCCCAGCCGGACCCCCAGCTCTCTTATTGTTCGTCACCTCACCCAGTGAAATCACTCGACCACACTCTCCTTCAGTGAAGGACTCACGACCTCCTCCTGCTACCATCCTTGAGCACTCCACCTACTCCGGAGCCCCCTTCCTTGCGTGCTCCACCCACTCCATCCCTTATTTTCCAGAAATCTTCACCCAAGCACCCTCTGTCCACTACCGTACAGCAGCCCCTCCCACCGGCTGAACTCATGTCCGACTCATCCCTGCCAAGCGGCCTCCCCCGGACGCAACCCTCCTCACAACAGCAACCCAAGCAATGTATCGAGCCCCATTTCCCCCTGTTGGTATATATCTTTTTATTTATGCACCCTTGATATTTTTATTAGATATATATATATGTTACATTGAGATGATGTAAATTTTTATTAATTAAATATTACTTTGGGTCCGTTTGACTTTTTAGGACCCGCGCGGGGCGTTTTGGTGTGAGCGCCATCACCGCGCCTTCTTTCCAAGCATGCATCGTCGTCGCGCCTTGGCCTCGAGGTAGGTTCCCCTTTGCACTGCTTTTTAAAATTTATGTAATATAATTTTTTTTCTATTTCTGCAAATTATTTTTTCAAATTAAATACTTTATTAATTTAAATAAATTTTAGATAATATAAGATAATTAATTTTTTTAATGATTATTTTGTGTAAAAAGCACTGTTTATCTTATACACGACACCCGAATTATTTTCCTGACGAATGGACACCCAGAATTGAAAGAATTATAGTTTTTATTTTAAACATAATTCATAGAATTTGAAATGTAGTTTTGGTTTTAATGATAATGGATTTCTTCTGAAGCACGAACTAGCGTATTGGTTATTTTTTTAAATGGTGATTTTGAAATGTGTTTAATGCCCGTTTGGCACATTAAGGAAAATGATAAAAATGTTTTTTTGAAAATCCTCCTAGGATCAATCTGTCACCTTGGTTGGGACTATTTGTTTGTGAGGCTTCACTTAGAGGCTCATGGGTGCTCGAGTAGTCTAAATTCATGAGGATTTCCTAGGGAGTGGCTCAGGGTGATGCATCTTGTGCTATATAAATTTATATATCTATGTGTGTGTGTGTCGGTGATTGGATGCTCGGCTGGCCTTGCTTAGTTCACCTCCCTTCCAAAATACTTGATACATGAGAATCTGGTATATTGAGTAAATTTTATGACTGCGATTGTTGCACTAGTTAGATTACGCACTAACTATTGTCCCCATAGTAGGGGAATACTGAGTTGTTGCTACTATGGTGATCGGTCCCCTCGTTTAGGCCATGTAAGGCTACACTAATTGTTAGGGCTTCTTGGTATCATCAAGTTAGGGGAATTCCTTCAATATGAGTCGCATGTATGGTATATTCTGGATTATTCACGATCTCATATGTTAACCCATGTCTGTTGGTTTTCAGTTTCTTGCAGTGATGTTTTGGTACTTGTATGTATTTCTACGTTTCCCTTATTACGTACTTACCTTGTTCATCATTTTTATTGGATAGTGGTAAACTATTTTTAACTTGGTTTCAAAAAATATGGGTTTTAAATGAATGTATTTAATCCTCTTTCTACAACATTGAAAATGTAAATATCACTTTCCCTTTGAAAATGCTAACATCTCACTAAAGGAATTGACTTAGGTTTTTGAGATATGAATAAGGGAAGTGACTCGTATATTGTTTTGAGTATCATGTAGAAAAATGTACATTTATGAATTGTATTTCAAACAAGAAATGGTGTTTTTTATATTAAAGGTAGTGATTGGGGAATAGATATATGGATAGCCTACAGAGTTTTAATACTCACGCCTGTAGTTATTTTCTGTTTTTAGTGTTGTTCATTGCACAACTTGAGTGTCCTTGCCTTGGGTGATGCATGACCGTTGAGTTGGAGAGTGACCCCCAGGGTCACACAAATTTATTTCGGGTGTCGTGTTTGGTCAGTTTTATTTCCTTCTGTTCTTATTTAGTCACTTTATTTGTTTTATTTATTCTTCGCTCCTCTGCATTATTTTTTCTTCTTTTTTTGTAGTGGGTGAAATTGTTCCCAAAGCCTCTATTGATTCCCTAGTTATTGTCGCCAGCCCTAGAGGATCGGGAATGCCTCTCGGGTCATGTCACGGACTAGCTCGGGTGACTGGTTCAGGTTCGACCTGGGTTGGTTCGGGAAAAAATTGTATCAGAGCAGGTCAGCTCTTAGCAGACCTTGCTTTTTAGAGCGCCCTTTTTTATTTGGGTTGTCAAGGTAGATGGAGTAGGATTGTCGGGATTCGAGGGGTAAGTGCGAGAACAGCGTCGTGAACTCTTGCTCCTTCTGATCCTCATGATTCCAAGGGAAGTCCGATTTAATTATTTACTTTTTGATTTTATGGAGTGTAATGTTATAGGGATACGACAAAAAGAGTTGGGCTAATAGTCCTCCTACGCCAAAAACCCTGGTAAGCCATATGGTGCTAGGAGCAATGTCCAAAAATACTCTCTATGTCGGTGACGTGTTTGGCATATGGCTTCCAACCATATGGTCAAGTCACACACCGGCATGACTTCCCTGTTGAGTTGTTTTGGGTTTCTCCTGACTTCTGAAAATTTGGAATCAGAAAAGGTGGGTTTTGAAAAGAAAAAAATGGTTTTTTTAAAATTGGATGATTGATTCCTTTTTTAAAAGAAATGAAGTTTCTTTTAATTGGAATTATTGTTTATAAGAGTGCTCACATTTATATTTATATGAAGAAATGTGGACGGATGTATAGTATGGAAGATGGATTCTTTGGGATTCACAGAGACATGCATGTGAGTGAGACTCTAAATAATACGAATGGTGAGGTTTAACCCACTAAACTTGTTTGAAATTACAAATTTTTCCAAAAAAGAATGTTTTGATATTATGATATGATTTTTACCTGTGTTTATAGCATGTCACCTTTATGGTGTTTGATTTTTAGGAATTTAATTTATTGATTTGGCTTTGATTGTGTTTTTGGCTCTTCTTGTCTAGAGTTTATGCCTTGAAGCTTCGATGAATGATTGTAGTGTGGTTGATCAACCTAATGATTTTTTGATTGAGTTTCAGAAGTTAGATCCACTTCTCTATTATGGGAAAGCATACCCTTCTGTAACATAGGACTGGATGAGGATGATTGAAAGGGACTTTGGCCTCATTGAGTTTCCCGAGTCGTTGAAGGTCAAGTTTGCGACCTTCATGATTGAAGTTTCACTGTAGACGTGGTGGAAGTCGGTGTCTCGGAACAATCCATGTCATGAGATTACTTGGGAGTTGTTCAAGGATTCATTCATTTGTTATTATTTATCTAATGAATAAAGAGTGAGGAAAAGGATGGAGATGTGGTGTTTGTAGTAGGGAGATTGATCCGTGTTAGAATACTTCCTGCGCTTTGTGGAGCTAGTCCCTTATGATTCAGGGTATGCTACAGATGACTCCGTGAAGGCTCAACGCTTTGAGGTGGGTCTCCACCTTGATCTACAGTTGAACGTGTTGGAGTCTAATCAATCTTATTTTTCCGATTTGGCGAGAAATGATTTTCATGTCGAAGGAATGATGATAGGAGTGCTCGAAGTGGTCTTCCTTCTTTAATTCTCAGGAGTAGTTGGGAAACATACAGTATGAAGATGAGTAACTAATTTAATACCGATGAAGCAGGTCATGGAATCAAAAGGCCTCAAGATCTTTCATCAACCTATTCAGAGCAGGAGATCTTCATTTGATTCCAGTGTGGTAAGATGGGTCACAATAGGTCGTTACACCCATGAGTTCTGAATCCCTCTCATGGTTGCAGATGTTTGGGTCATTTACAGCGATTCTGCAAAGGTATTTCTAGAAAGAGTCATGGAGGAAGATCTACGAAGTGATGTAATGTGGGTTTTATTTAAAGTTTCCTATGTATATTTCCATCCAGTTTAAGGGCTATTTTGACAAGGCTGTTTTGAGGGTGTTGTTTGGGGTTTGAAATGTATGGGAATGTCATGGGTTTTGAAGAACTCTCTTTTTTAATGTCAGTTTAGTTTTTCATTTCAAAACATTGCCTTTTCATTTTTCACATAAAAAGCTGTCTATTTCTTGTTGGGATTATCAAAACCTGATGTGAGGCGGGAGATGCTTCATACATCAGAGCTCCAGGAAAAAGGCCTCAGAGTGAAGTCTGCGCGTATTCAGTAACCCTGAGGAAATTTTTAAGAAGCTTAGCTAAGTTTGTGCCTCTAAAATTTTAGTAAGGAAGTTTTAGCATGTCTGTTGTGGTTTCTTGGTTGTTGTAATTTTTCCCCTTGTCAAAAGTGCACGATGGACTTATCCCTCGTGCAATGTTAGTAATTGAGTCTTTTTTGGGTCCGTATGGACTTTTTGGTCCATCTCATATTCCTTTCATACAAGACTGACTCGTTTATGTGTTTTTGGTGTGTTTCTTTTAGCTTGAGTAATGCCCGGTCCGAATACTAGAATAATTCTTATGGTGGGGAGTCCGTTCGGGGATAGACAATAGGGTTATGTCCCGTTGGTGGTCGGTGGAATGGTCATTTGTTAAGAGGTTGTATCTTGTTGTATTCAACCATTAAGTGTTGATCGACCAGTTGGATAGTATCATGGATTTCTGGGTATGGAAAGCGATATAGTGGGGATAACTCACACCCTGCCCCATGCATTTAATTTAATTAATAAATTTTTCCTACCTTTAAATATTTTATCTAGGGCCCGGGGGAGGCCCAGATGATATTTCTGAGTTTTGTATAAAAAAAAGCGTGTTTCGGGTGACATCGTTGGGCACACAGGTGGAGCGCGACGCCGCACAACATCTCCCATGCAACTATGTGGTGTTTTTGTAATTTATTATTATTATTATTGAAATTAAATGATTTCAATTATTATTTTTATTTTATTCATAGTGGTTATTATTATTATTAATTTTATTATTATTCAAATTATAAATATTAGTAATTTTATCATTTTAATAATAATTATTATTATTATTATTATTATTAGTTAAGTATTAGTATAATTTGTTTCTTTCATTATTTGATTTTTTTTCTTCTTCTTCCCTTTATTTTTTTAATTCTCCCATTTTGTTTATTCTTCCACATGCATGTCCCCCATGCTCCTTCTTCTCCAGAGCAGTCCAACCGGATCCTCCCCTGCTCGCCGCATCCTCCTACCGACTTCAGCCTGCAGGAGACCCGGCGCCTCCTCCTCACTCCGTGATGCAACAACGACCCCTAGTCTCCCTTCCTCCTCCTTCAGTTCAAGAATCCCCGATCGCCTCCCCTCTCTTCCAGCCTCCTCTTCTCTAGCAGCCAGTGCCGACCTCCAGATCTCCTTCACCACGCAGCCTGGACAGCTGCCCCGCACCTCAGTCCCATCGTTTTCTCCTATCACATTCCATTGTAACCCAGCACCCACAAGCTCCCCTTCTCCCTCCTCTATATGCTGCACCTAGCCAGCTATGCGCAAGCCCCGACTCTCTTTCCTGTAGCAGCAAAGTCCACTGCTATAACCCATGAAACCCCAACACCCAGCACTGTCCCCTACTTCCATCAGCCTTCCCCAATGCGCGCAGTCCACCCTACTCCTGATCCTCCCGTAGCCAGCGCCGCTTCGCCTCCTCTCCTCCACCTGCACAGCTAGAACCACAACTCCCTTCATGTCTATCACCACACCCAATGGAAACTCCCGACCACCCTCTCCTTCAGCGCAGGACACTTAGCCTCCACCTACTGCCATCCCTACACGCTCCACCTACTCCGGTGCCCCTGCCCTGTGCGCCCCACCCATCCAGCCCTCCTTTTCTATCAGTCAACTAAAATACACCCTCTATATGCTACCACGCAGCAGCCCCTCCCACCGACTGACCTCCTATCCAGCTCACCCACGAAAAGTGGCCTCCCCCAAACTTAACCCTCCTCGCAATAGCAGCCCAGGCGTTGTCCCAGGCCCCGTCGCCCCCCCATTGTTATATCTATTTTTATTTATTCTCCCTTTATATTTTAAATATATATATATATATATTACCTTGGTATGATTGGAGTTTTTATTAAATAATTTTTAATTTGGGTCGATTTGACTTTTTAGGACCTGCGGGGGGTGTTTCTGAGTGAGTGTCATCGTCGCACCTTTTTCTCAGCTTGCACTGTTGTCGCGCCTTGGCCTCGAGGTAGGTACCCCTTTGAATGGAATTTTAAAATTAATGTTTCATTATTAACTGCTGTTTACGCACATTAATTTTTAAAAATAAATATTTTATTAAATTTAATGAATGTGAGATAATATAAGACAATTAATTTTTTTAATTATTATTTGGTCTAAAAAAAGTCGTTTATTTTATACACGACACCCAGAATTTTTTTTTGAAGAACAGACAACCAGTATTGAAAGAAAGCTAGTTTGTATTTTAAACATAATTCATGGAATTTGAAATTTGGTAATGGTTTTAATGATAAAGGATTTCTTCTAAAGCACAGACAAGAATTTTCGTTCTTTTTAATAAAATGGTTATTGTGAAATGCGTTTAAGGAATGTTTGGAACATTAAGGAAAATGATAAAAATCTTTGGATGAATATCCTCCTATGATAACTCTGCCGCCTTTGTTTTGAGTGTTTGTTTGGGAGGTCACACATAGAGGCCCCCAGGTGCTCGAGTAATCTATAGGCATGAGCTTGTCCTATAGAGTGGCTCGGGGTGATGCATGTTGTGTCATTTATATATATTTGTGTGATTGGATGCTCGACTCGTGTCTCTTAGCTCACCCACGTTCCTAAATACTTGATACATGGGAATCTAGCATATTGAGTGATATTTTAGAGAACGATTGATGCACTAGTTAGATTATGCACTATCTAGTGGCCCCATAGCAAGGGAATACAGAGTTATTGCTGCTATGGGGATTGAACCCCTCAGTTAGGTCATGTAGGGCTATGCTAAGCGTTAGGGCGTCCTGATATCTTCTAGATAGGGAATGCCTTAAAAATGAGTCAGATGAATGGTATGTTCTGGTTTGTTCATGATCTCCTAGGTTCACCTTGGACTGTTGGCTTTCAGTTACTTGCAGTGATGTTTTGGTACTTGTATGTATTTCTACATTTCCCTTGTTGTGTACATTCTTTGTGCATCATTTTTCTTGTAATGTGGTATACTATTTTTGACTTGGTATCTAAAAAATTGTTATCAAATGAAAGTTTTTAGTCCTCTTTGTACACTTTGAAAATGTAAACATCACTTCCCATTTGAAAATGAAAATGTGTCACTAAAGGAATTGACTTGGGTTTTTGAGAAATGAATAACGGCAATGACTCGTACTTTTTTATGAGTAATGTGTAGAAAAACATACTTTTATGAATTGTATTTCAAACTTGAAATGATGATTCTTTTATTTTAAAGGTATTCCATTGGGAAAAGATATTGGGCTAGCCTATGGAGTTTTAATACTCATTCCTATATTTCCTTTTTTTTTTGTATAGTGTCGGCTATAGCTTGAGTGCTCTCACCTTAGTTGATGCTTGACCGTTTGGTTGGAGAGTGACCCGCAGGGTCTCACGAAGTTAGTTCATGCATCGTGTTTGGTCAGTATTATTTCATTTTGTTCTTGTTTAGTCACATTATTTGGTTTATTTATTCAGTGCTACTCTGCATTATTTTTTCTGATTTATTTATTTGTATTGGGAGAAATCATTCCCACAGCCTCTATTGATACCCTGGTGCTTGTCACCAGCCTAGGAGGATTGGGAACACCTCTTAGGTCATGTCGCAGATTGGATCGTGTGACCAGTTCAGGGACAACCTAGGTTTGTTCGTGGCAATGATTATCCATATAACATTATAGAAATATATATACTTGTAAATTAAGAAAAATGAGGTCCTTTTTAGGTTATTATTTCATGTGGATATTATTTTTATAATATTATGTTATTAACCAATAAAATTTATTTTTTATTAATCATTAGTTTATCATAATTTTAGAAACAATTTCACTCATATGGGATAATTGGTATATATTATTTAGTTGGGATAAGTGATGTGGATTTTCACGTTTATATTATTCCTATTGATAGAACTTTTTACATTTAACAAAGAAGATTTAAAATAATAGAAATATTGTGGGTGGATACATGTAAAAAAATTTAATAATTTTCTTTATGTTATTAAATGGATATTTTTCGGAGTGATTTACTATAATTTTTAAAAATTTAAATAATAGTATTTTTGGTTCTAAAATAATATATAAACCCAAATAATCAAAAAACCCAACATTAAATGGAACTTTGGGTAATGGACGTGTAAGAAGAATCCATTAGGTCTTTTTAAAATAAATATTTATATTCTTTATTGAATGAATTATTATGTAGTTGTCTCCTTGTAAAATTTTTGGTCTATATAAGTCTATTATAAATAATATATCAGAATTTTTTTATTTATTTTTGTATATTACAATAGTTTTAGTAAATGGGTAATTATAATAATTAACGTTTAATGAACACTCGTTCTTTAATTTTGATGTAAATTTAATTTTCCATGTTATTTTTCATACAATTACAACATTAGGGACATATGAATTGTATCTTCATTATTAATTTCATAAATCTCTATTATAGATGTGTGATTCATATAAAATATGTTTCTAGACACTCTCTTGGAAAAGTTTTGGGGAAAGTAATTATTTTTAAGCTTGTAATCCATTTTTTATATTATTATTATTATTATTTAATATGTATAATGTATTTTATTTGGTTCATTATGTCATGATTTTTCAAGAATTTGGATTATTCATTATTCATTTCATATTTTTTTGACTTTGTTTTATGATAAATTCATTTTATATAAAATGAATACATGTTTATGGAAATTTGTGGCTAATTTTTTTATCATCAATATATCATGGGTGTAGAATGATAATATTGTATTAGATTTTTCACCATGAATATTTGATGTTGAAATAAAGTATATTGGTTATAACATAAAATCATAATAGTTTTATAGTAGTGACTAAGGGAAAATCATAGTTCTATGTATACAGAATATTAATGATTTTTATTCATATAGTGTTACTCTCAAATATTTTAGTGGATTATTTCATCATTTTCAATGGGAATGATATTCATGTAATGAATGTGTAAAATCATAATGTATAGAGTTAGAAAGTATATCATAAATATTACTGGATAAACTGTGTGATATATTCATCAAATTGGTTGAATGGGAATGAAATATAGGAAATGTTTTTTATAGTTGCGGATAGTATTGATATGTTCATAACAAGTAACCTAATTTAGATTTATCATTGAAAAATATCACATTCTACTATTTGTTGACTATTTGAATTGAATAACATTTGTCACATATTGATTCCCCTACAATAATGACAAATATAATTTTTTACGAAGCACCATGGTGTGGGAAAATGACATAGAATTGTTGTTCTTTATTATGATCCAATTTTTTTTCTTCTTCCTTTGGGATATTATTATGTTGATTCTACATGTATGAATTGGTAGTGTAAAAAAGGAAGATAATGTTAAACATGGAATATGAGAATAATAAAACTATTACCTACTCATATAAATGATTAATGAGAGAATATTTTGGGTATTTGGAATGAGATAAATATAATTATTCAAAATCATGATTGTAAACCACATGAATTATTCAAGTTTATAAAATGAGATGAAATCGGAATATTTATATTTTCATTGTCATAAGGTTTAATGTATTCATTGACCCTATGGAAACAATCTCATAAATTTTTTAGAAACACATTTTATTTTATATAATAGTGTGATTATAAAATAAATGAGTTTAATGTAATTTTGAGTCACTAAAATTTCTATGAAATAATTTCTATATTATATATAAATAATTAATTATTAAATCATATAAACATTCTCAAACTATGATATCATTTAAATAGAATTTTTTTTATCATTTATCTATGAAATTTTGTCTAAAACATGGGTTTTTTTAGAAGATTAAATCCATGTCAACATTCATGGACATCCACCCACCCCCCATTCATTTTTAATAAACATTCATATTTTTATTTTTATTCCATATACATTGTATTGTATCCTCTGTAAATATTTTATCCTCCAATATACCAACCCCCCTAATGCTTAACCTTATAATGATTATTGGAAGGTGAAAAGAGATATATGGAGATACATGGAGAGGATATAAATTCTCTTATTTAGAATGATTCATGCTAAATAACCATTCATCATTTATGGGAGTTTCGTAGACTGCATCATTTCTGTATTATTCTTCATCGAGTCTAATTTTGAGTTTTTCGCACTACTCCACAAAAAGTAATAGATATAATTTTGTAAAAATATAATTTAATTGATTTATTCCCCATGTAGGTAAATTTGTAGCCATTATAGTGTAAACTTTTAATTCAGAGGATCCCAAGGGTTTCCCATTGAGAAATCCCAATCAAACAACATGTGGTTTTCTGAATTCATGTATCACATTCTTAATATTCATGGAAAAAAGAAATTTGAGGACTATATGGAATGTAGTAAATTTAAATGCTGGGTAATGGTATTATGGAGATTTTTCAATGTACATAACTAGATTCCTCATGAAATGGTACATTAAAGTATATGAGACACAAGTTTATTCTTCATGAGATGATTATTATTCAGAATTGCATCCCAATAAAGAAAACATAGTTATACGATGTGTGGAACATTTAAGGTACCCCACATAGGTTATTCTCCATTTACTATGATGAAACAACTTGTACATTTTTTCACCTGACAAGTCCAGCTAAGGTATATTCCCATGTAGGGATTTGAGAGTACAAACCATGTATTATATTATATATACTATATATTACCCCATTCTGTGTATAGTTTGACTTTTAATCTTATAAATAGAATTTTATAATAAGAGATGGATTCGATATTAGTATCCCATTGATAAAATGATCATAAAATACTTTTTTTGTTTTGAGGACATTGTAATGATTGTTATGGGTGATAATGATTAAATGGAATTTTTTCCTCCTGCACATGAATACAGGTGTACTATTTAAATTAGTAATGGGATGTGACCTAACTATAGTCATGAAAATTCTTAGTGGAGGTGGAACGGGAATGAAATGAAACTAAATTAGTATATGTTGAGATAGCCCCAGGATATCAAGATTTGGAATGAATCATTGAGGTAGATAGTATTGGATTTTTGGCCAACAAAAAGGTACGTGACAAGGGAATGAGAATATATAAATATACCTTATATGATATACCATACTAGAAAAGTGAGGTTATGAGATGATAGCATATTGGTTGGGGGATGTATTAACCAAAGAACTATGTGTTAGTTCTACAGACTACATTATAATTTATGATCCTATGGTGAATTATTCTTGTGATGTTCTAACTAATAAGATATGAGGAATGATTCTCTCTATTTCACATCGACAATAATGTTCAAAATATGTATTACACGTTCAATGATCAATGACCTATTACATTTTTTGGATCATTAATTTAATGAACATGAGTTGGTTATATATGGGATATGGTATATATTGTGTGGTAGTTAATTTAGAACCTACAACAACATATTTAATCTAATGAGGTAACATAAAATGATAATGGTATTAGTAGTTTTCCATACCATTATTTTTTATTTATTAGTTTTTATATTTATTTTTTATCATATTACTGATAACCACATATACACTTGCAGACCTGTCCTATGCACCTAACAAAAGGTGATATTGATATTGGAATATTTCTAGAGGTATATCCTTTGATTCAGATATTGACACTGGTCTGATATGATGGCTATGTTGGTGTTACACATTGGGTTTTCCCCAGAACTAGTTTTTAATCACGTGGATTACTGATCTTATAAAAATTTGACACTATTATTTTATCAAATATTCACAACAGTACCATAGATATATTATTATTTTATTATTAATAATGTATGGGACACTAGGATTTGACCATGGGTTTATTTGGAACACCCTATAGGAAATAAGTACTAACAATTTCATATTCATTATTTAAAATTATTAATGGATCATCAATTTATTTTGTATTAAATTTACATTAATGATTTTAAATTTTTATTTTTTAATTTGTTACTATGAATTATGATATAGGGTATTGTCACATCATTGTTCTAATTATGACCTCCACTACTATTTTGTGTTCTCTGGAATATGAATAATAACACCTGAGGTCTTATTGAGAAAATGTTTGGGGGAAAATACTAGAGTCCTCTGAACCATTAAAATATAATGTTGTATCAGTGAATTAATTTAATTTTTTTTCATTATTTGGTATGTTGTACACTAGTGATTTTTGAATGATTGGTATCATATTGTGGATACCTAGATAGTGTGTCAGGAACAACATTTCTGGAAGGATGACCAGGTTACCATGGATTAAATTGGTGTACTTGTTCTATAATAATATAGTTTTATATGATTTCAACCACAAGAGGGTCTCATAAATGTGTGATGATTTTGTGATTTATATTTGATTCTTACGTTTTTTATCTTTGTAAATATACCTGTAACACCCCATGATTGTGTGTAATTTTTTCCTTCAAATTAATTTAATATATTTGTTATTTTTTAATTCATGAAACAGTAAATATTTTTTTAAAGCACTATGTTTGTCTTATGATTAATGCAACACAATTTTACAATTTCTCTTCTCATAACACAAAGATTATCTTGTAGTACACAAAACACTATGCTTGTATTGTATTACCTGAAATAAAGAGACTATTTGAAATATTGTTTTATATGAATGGATGAGTTTTTACTGAACTACATTACACAATTAATATTGTCATGAAAATACTATAATAGCTACCACCAATCCACATGAATATATTATAATAATTAAATTAAATAAACTTTAAAAGTATTATTTAAAAATGAATATTAAATGAATCCTTAGGTTTTCAATTATAAAGAATTTATTTATGATCTATTTTAAAATAAATAATCTATGTTTCTATGAAAACTAAAATTCTATATACAAAAACAATATTAATAAATATATTACACATAATAATTGGGGTTTATTTTATACAT
Source organism: Viscum album (assembly GCA_963277665.1). NCBI lineage: Eukaryota > Viridiplantae > Streptophyta > Magnoliopsida > Santalales > Viscaceae > Viscum > Viscum album. The sequence goes on along the minus strand of OY728161.1, from coordinate 1,333,649,797 downwards.
AATATATATATATATGTTATTTATTCAATCGATATTTTTGATGCACATAAAACATATATTATAGGTAGAAGATGAGAATAGATCTAATTTTATGAATAAATTGACTTATTTTTCAAAAATATAATTTCCATTCTTTTAATAGAGATCATATTTTAAATTTTATTTTGACAATTTTTTATTATTATTTTTTAAAATTAAAATTCATTTTTGGTAGAGGAATTTAAAAATATACATTATATAAACCATAATATTTTTGTGAGAAGTTACATTTTTGAATGATATTGAAAAATAATTAATTTCAATTAAAAACTACTTTTCATATAATTTATTAATAGAATAAACATAGTTATTATCATTATTTAAAATTATAATTAGACCAATTATAAATTATTTAATTCAATATAAATATTTATAAATTATTTCAAATAAAATTTGTATGTTAAAATTTTCATTGTTTGGGTTTTTACTCTTAAAAATTCACATTTACAACACATATACATGATTAATTATAAATTAAATTCGGCCACTTTTATGATTAGAATTCAGAAAAATTGCTTAAAATATGAAATCAGAAAAATCAAAAAACGTAAAATAATCTGAAATTAGTTTTTATCCAAAATTATTAATGAAAGCTATTATAATTAATTAAATATATTAACAATAAAATTATCATTACAAAGGACTATCCCTTAATAATAAGGCCTAGAAATACCTAGACAATTTTCAAAAAGGAATTTTCTAGAAATATTTTGACCAAGTCCCAAAATTCCTCAAAATTAGACTATTTTTTGGGGCACATGATTTATGATATACCTCTCAATGTTTGTTAACTTTTTATTTTTATAATAATAACACTACTCCATTATTATAAAAAGGAACTCACCACAAACAGTCCCTTAAAAATATCTATCAACTTCCTCATGGCCAACCCCTAACCACAAATTCTCCAAATGAACCACCCACATAGACATAATATCATCCCTTTGTTCATAAATCTTACCAATGAATCCATTTTGTGCATAATAAAAATATTTATTCAAAGATTTGTTTGCATCACTCCACATTCCATTTTATATTTTCATTCTCCACCCTCTGAACAATTTTTATAATATGATTATATATATAAAAAATATTTATCTGAAATATACGGATATTTTTTTATTCTATGTGTCAAACGTAAAATTAAAAAATCATCCTTTTAATTGGTAGCAATCTTGATGTTCTTTTGTATGACAACATACCACCTCACGAAATGATGTTGTTCATTATTCACTTACCAACTCTCATGATTGGGAATTATATTGAACACTATGTTTTAATATTATAATGATTATATTTATGATGTATTTTATTTTTTAATTAAAATATAATTCATTAATTAATTCTTTCCATTTATTGAAAATATGATCACATTTTTTATGGATGTTTAGACTTTCACCTCTTCAAAGTTATTTGATTTGTTCACACATTCAATAGAATGCATTAAATATTATTTTAGAAAAATTATATGATAAATATGACATAACAGTTATACTATAAAAATTTCCTATATATATATATATATTTCTATTTTTATATCAATGTGATGATAAAATTTAAATGATTTTCATTCATATTTATAGCATGTCATCTCCATAGAATTTGTATTCCATTTCTTGGTTCTATATTTAATATATCATTATAAATATTTTTATAAGGAATGTATAAGATATTTATATCTATTTTTACATTCTTAAAATATGTAAATCATTTTCTAACCAATAGTATAAATAATAACAAGTCAAAACATGAACATAAAACAATTCACATATAACCAAAAACATAATGTATACATTGAATTATTAATAAAAATATAAAGTTGTAATAATATCATATGTTTTATTATATATTATAATATGGATTTGTGTTATTTTAATAATAATATTCTATGTTTTACTTAGGATGTTTGGATGTGAGTGAAGAATGTCAATATTTAAGGTATGAGTTTTCTCATATCACACTTATTTTTATGGGATTTATAAATAATACAACAAACATTTTTTATATGGAAAATATATATTTCCCACTAATATCTCATATGATAAATTTAATTATTTTAATGAAATTTTAATCTTCATGTAATTTTATTCATTTATGTTTATTCTAATTTAATTTTAATAATGTGACAATATTTTATTTCTACATCCTCATTATTTATGGTTATTTTTTACGATTTTGATTCCATTGATGAATACTAGGATCCGATCTCTAGAATACTCATTAATTTTCATCACCTATTTATATCTATGATATATTCATGTTATATTTCTATTATACCCAATCATTGGAAATTAATACAATGGATAAAAAAAATTTATGAAATTTAGAATTTTTTTTCATTTTTGTTATAAATTTATTTCCATAAAAACCCATGTTATCAAAAAAAATAATGATTTACTATTTTTCTATGGTGGTAAAATTAGCATTTTTAAAAAATTATATAGCATTATAATAAATATTTTTTAATGGAATCCACTTTTCATATTTTGATAAAGGCGTTATTCTAAAAATTTAAGGAGAAAATTGAATGTTTGGAATATATGGACTTTCAGGCAATAATGACATCAATTTCATTATTTATTTTATATTATTTCATAATATTTTTCAAAAGTTATATATTATTCAAAATATTCTGGGATTAATTTTTAAAAAAGTCCATTGAAAATGGGCTTTATAAAATATCATTATGTTTAAAAAGTTTTATAAATAATGTTCAAAGATTATATTATTTTTTCTCAAAAGTTTCTTATCAAAACAAGTTTTTAAATGATTTCAATGAATATTATTTATGTTTCTAATGAATTTTCAATCAAAAGGGTTTCCAAAATGTTTTTATGATTATTTTATATGTGTTCAATAAAAATGTTTTAAAAAATGATTCAATCTTCTTTATTAGATTTGAAGATTATTTTTAAAGAAAATGGTTTCCAAAATTTTTTATTATTTTAAATAGTATTTTCAAAGTGTAAAAGTTATTTTACAAAAGTAACATTTTAATATAATTTTTAATGGTACATTTATATGTTTTTACATTATAAGATATTTAAAATTGTCATGTTTTTAAAAGTTATTTTAAATGAAATGTTACGTTCTAATTGCAATCTGAAATCCCTCTTTATCTATGATTACACACATGATTGTAGTTTATGATTTAATAGGGATATGGTAAAAGGATATAATTCAAATTATTTATCTGAATTATTTATGTTTTGATGTGTTGATGTGGATGGAACCCATTTATCTTAATTGCGTTATTCCATGATAAATACTTAAGAAACATTCTAACATTAATGTGTTATTCAATGAATAAATGATTATGAAAACTATCTTTATTCGATAGGTTATTATTTGATTGATTCTTATGATAACCATGACATTTTATGGTTTATTATATGATTTTTATAAAATCCACACTTCTTTTTATGTGTAATGATACAATCCATTATTAATTTTATTTTGTTACATGTTTGTATGATTTTATTATGTGATTTGTGGGGAAAAAATCTCAGTCCAATGAAATTGTAAATATTTTTATCTCTTGAGATTATGATGGGGAATGATATATGTTCTTGATCCAATATGGGAAACAATTGTTGTATGATACACTTTGGTAAATAGATGTTTCATAATCCACTGTAGGAATTATGTGTGTCCAAACCCACTATGGAAAATAGGTATACCCTGATCCATAATGGGAAATTGGTTCATCTTGATCCATAATGGGATGTTGGTGTATCCTTATCCATATTTTGAATGATGTGTGCCCTGATCCTCAATTATTATGGTCTTTGTAGTAAACCATGACACATGAAATGGTTTTATATATTTATGATGGTTCACTGATTATATTACAAGGTCTTATGGTTCATGATAGATTTTTGATGATTTAAAAACATTAGGATTCTTGTATTATGAACTACCAACCATTATTTTTCATATAATATATATGATCGTTATATGAAGTGTATGATAATAACATGTTATAATCAATTTCTCATAACCATATTTAAACATTTTGCATATGTATATAATTTGTTTACCCATTCTAATATTTTGACATAACCCACTTCGTCTATTTTCATTCCCTTGGTTATGATGAATGGATTTATGTAGAAGTAACAAAAGAGATGATCTTTTTGGGAAACATCAAAGATCATTCCACATGTCATATGTTTTTTTTCTATGTTTCCATATAAATTACCCCTTACAGACCTCAAGAATGTACTTTTCAAATGTGATGAATATTTATCTGAAAAATTTTAATATACATGTTTATTAAGCCTTGTTTTTTTAAAGTTGTATCAAATTAAATTTTAGTCCATATTTGGATACTTAAATTAGAAGCCCATAGAGAGATCCATAGAAATATTTCTAAGGATACGTCTAAAAATTTCTCTAAGTATCATCCAATTGGATTATATATTAAAATTTAGGCATATTCATTTTGGAATCATATATGTATTAATTAATGATTGTGTTTCATTATGTTATGATAAGTGTTCCACATTCTATGTTTTCTAGTTTTTTTCAATGAAGGGAACCTAATAAAATTGGGATTACATTGAATATGATTGGAAATTTGGTGAATATGAACAAATAAATTTGATACTGATTGGAGGTAAATTTAATGTGGATATAAGTAATCAAATGGATGAAAATATAATTAATAATTTATACTATGGAGATATTTTTATGACATAAAATTATGGAAGGATTGACATTTCTAAATATTTACATTCTAGGGAGAATATATGAAAGATGATTTGGCTACCTACATGTCAAGAATAATGGGAAGAAAAAATTAATAAATACAACATGTGAAGGAGAAATTGTTTTCTAAGTGGGGAAAATTGTTAGGAGTAACGAAATATCATAGAGTTCAGTGTCTTATATATAGAGAACATATCCATTTCCAAAAACAGTACCCTAACATAATGATATACTTATAATTAATAAAATGACATATTCCATTACCATAATTAATTTTAAGAGATTTCAATTATTTGTGTATATGGATTCAGGAATTTTTATTGTTGAATTATATAATGATTTTTCCATTTATGTTTTTTTATAAGGATTCTCGTGAATATGTTCATTACATCTTATTCACTGTTAATGTGATTTAATGTAAACATTATTTTTATTTGATAACCAATATTATGGGAATAAAAACCCTTAATATGATCCTAATTTTGATATGTAGATGATTTCATAATGATATGTTTGGTAGGAATAAGTGAATTGGGAAGTACTAATTATAATCATAAAATCATATGAAATATTAGTAGAGTGGTGTATGTGATCATGAATTAATTTTTAAACATTGTGTAGTCAAGGAATATATCAATAAAATAATTATTTTTTCAAAATTCCTTTATTTTGCATCAATTGTTTCACATTTTAATGTTAAATCGCGTTGAAATGTATTATCATGATTGTTATATGACATCACTGATATAAATTACTCTATATGAGGTATTAATGTGGGGATATATTTGAGAAATTGGAATTATTTATTTCTAAAATTGTTTACATCCTACTTAATAAAGGGATAAATGTTTATAAAGTTATAAAATTTTATATGTTAAACATATAATAATGTTTTAAATATTATAGCATTATATATTCATATTAGTATGTATGCATATTGGATTACATTTTATAATCATTTCAATTTCATAAGGATATATGGAATGAATTTTAATTCATGCAATGGATCTCATGATATTATAATGCTTTCAGAAGGAATAATTCAAATCAATATCTTAGAGTATGATAGGAAGTTGAAATCAAGAAATGCAAAACCAAAGGGTGTGATTTTTTATATGAAAACAAATAAAATAAAGTATTTATATTTCCTTATATTTTTATATTGTAAAATATAACATGAACTCTAAAATATGAATTTTTTAAATTATTAATCCTTTTAAATTTGTTTTTATTTTAGTGATGGTATTATAAATAATTATTGATTTATGGTTTTGAGGACCTTAACACTCCATTGATAATTCACATGAAAGTGGTCATTGATCATCATCACTCTCTTTAATTATTTACTCGATTCCATCTTGTTCAATATTTATTCCAAACATACATTCTATTATGTGGAATGATATTTGTTTGTTATATTGGGAAATTTTTTTAGTTACAAATTTCCCCTAATAATGGATGTTTTAAATTTTATTTTTACATTGTGGGTTTTTTATTAATGGAAGATGAATTTTTAAACCATTAGTATCCCAAAAAAATTCCTATTGTAAAATTCATTTTAATGGTGTTTTGGCATAACACAGTGAAATTTTTAAATTTATTTTCTTGAATAAATTTAATCTTTTTAATATTTACCATTTCACATAACACTTATATAACATTTTTATAAAATAAATATGTTAGGATTTTGTATTTCAAAAGACCATATTAATATTATAATACCAAAAACCCTTATGTTAGCTTTTGGTATAGACAAAACATTATTTTGGCTTTTTTTACACACAATACAAGTTCCCTTGAATAGAATGGATTACATGTAAGGAAATTTTTTTCTGAACTACAATTAAATTTTAATATTTTAATTAAAATGATGTTATAGATAAAATCGAGATATTGGATTAGATGACATGTATATGATTAACTATACTAAGAAAATATTATTAAAATTTATATATAAATATATTCAACCATTTATCCTTCAATTATTAGAAATTAATCTATAAAATATTTTTCTATAAACATATAACAATTCTATGAAAAGTGATTTTATTTGTATAAACAAAATTTTATCTCAATAAATTAAACAAACCACATTTTAATTTTTTTCAATATATTTTTTATCTTATATATTCAATAGATATTATTTATACCCAATTAATTATTTTATTGGTATAATATGATTATAAATTCAATTCTACGAATAAAATGATGCATTTTGCTAAAACAAAACTTTAATACCTTTTAATTGAGAACAAATATGAAATATCTATATTGAAAAATTTTATAATTTTATTTTAAAAAATATTATTCATTTCTTAAGTTAGAATTTCAAATTTTAAATTGGTTATGTTTTTTTAGATGTTTTCTTTTTTGAGTACAAGGTAAAAATACTAAATTTTAATTAAAAATAGAATTTTTATCTGCTATATTAATATAGTTAAATTACATATTAATTTGTATAAAAAAGTATTTTTAACTATTTATAAAATAATTAATCTAATTAGGTTGATATGAAAATTTTAAAATTTAAATAGGATATAAAACATTTCAATCTTTTTTACTTTAACTCGTAAAATCTTTATTTTCACTACATGTCTCTAATAATAATGTTATGTAAATTTCAGGATTTTTTATATTATACTTTTGAAAAATGTATACCATATTTGTATATAGTGTGATTATATATTTCAAATATTCTCACATCAGTTTTTTAAAAAAATTATTCAAATTGATAAAAATTAAGTTTAGTGATTAAGAGAAAAATTAGCTTAACAATGGTATAAACGTTAATTATAATGCCCAAAATGACATATAAAATTTTCCAAAATCCATTTTATATAAATATTTATACAATGTATCATATTTTCTATAAATTGAATAATTATTGGAGGGACATGACGTAAGGGATAACTCTCAATTTTTTTATGTTTTTATATTTACTAGAATTCCACTCATCATCTAAAATAAAAGGAAAATCATCACCTCCATTAAGTAAAAATATAATTCTACATTGTATCCATCACAAAATTCCCAAATATCATCTAAAAATCCCTACCTTACAAATAGAATCATCCATTTATAAAGAAATCCATCCAAGCGTACCATTTTTGTAAACCAAAATGAATTACTCAATGAAGAGGTAATATCTATCCACAAGAGCTTCTGTTTTATTGTCATTATTGACCCTATAAACTCAAATAATTGTCTTATTTTCATCATAAAATAATTATCCTAATTCAAATAATATTATTCGAATAAATTTATTTTACCTACCATTTTAAAAAATAATCATCTAATTAGTAATGTACATATCATTCTTATATTCGGTGATTTATCGCCTCACAGAACGATGTTGTTCGTTTTTCCATTACCTCACCATCACTATTGGGAATTATGATGTATGATATGGTTATATGATATATGTGATGAATATGATATATAAAAATATATAAACATAGATATTAAATTATTATTCTTTACATGCCTTCATTATTTCAATTTTTTGTAAATACGATAACTTCTGATATAGAAGTTTTGACTACCATCTCCTCAAAGAGATGTGATTTGTTCATTATTAAATTGAATGTATGAATGATGCGTTTAGTGAAATTATGTGATATATATGAAATTATAATTCTAATTTAAGCATTATATATACAAATAAATTTGTTATTTACTTTATTTCTTTCAATAAAATAATAATGAATAAACAGTATAACTTTGTATGTCTAACATACCCACTAAATGAATAGTGCATTCCATTTCATGATTCTATCATTTATGGTTTATTATAGATATTTATATAATTATTATATTTGATATTTATATAATTTTTACATTCCATAAATAATTAACTCATGATCTATGGTTGATTATATAGAATAATAAGTCAAAGCATATATATATAATAATGTAGATATTTCCCAAAATGCAATGTCATCCTTGAATCACCAATAAATGGAAAATAAAATTTCATAATATAATACTATATGGTATTTAATATAAGAATATAGATATTTTACATATTTAACATAAAATTATATTTATTATACCAGATTATAGAATTTTTATGAAGAATGTGTAGACTAATGGAAAGTATATTCTCATCTCACTTTTAATTTAGTGAGATTTATAATATATTATACACACAATTTATCAAATGAGTGTTTTAATCTACAAACAATATATTTTTATCTTGAATGTAAATATTTTTTAGTATTTTAATCATCACGCAATTTTATTCTATCAGGTGTATTATGATTCGAATTTACCAAAATTGCAACAGTTTATTGCGACAATCTCATCATTTATCGGTATTGTTTTTTATGATTCCATTTAAGAAGACATATTATCCATGTTCATTGAATACTCATGAAATTTATTATCACCTAATTATTAATGATATCTTAATTTATTATGATCTATTTTCAAAAAATGTATACTTATTACAATTAAGAAAATATTTTTAAAAAAAATCCAACATTTTGTCCCATTTCGGTCAAAGTATGTGCTGTATTAAAATTGGGTTTTACAAAAAATTTGTCAAATAGAATTTCATATAATCCAATGATATTTAAAATAAAAATATATCGAATTTTTTCATTTAAATTGTTTTGTGTAAATTTCATATTATATTTTTTACAGTCATGTATCCATTCAAAACAATATATGATGAAAAAGAATGTATGGTATATACTATAATACCCACTAGCATGACCATCATTTACATTATGATATTTATGTAATTTTACAAGGTTTTTATTTTGATTAAAAAAATTCCCTTGTATTCTTGATTTTATTCATTTTTAATGGTTTTTAAAAATTAATTTTATATTTAATAAGTGATTTAAATTAATTTCAAATAATCATTATATGTTTTTAGAATGATGTTTTAAAAAAAGGATTTAAATTATTTCAAATATTCTCTTATTAGATTCCAAATTATTTTCAATGAAATCATTTTAAAAAAAATCATGTTTTAATATGTTTTCATGTAAAATAGTGTTAATAAATTTTCCAATATATTGTATATGATTTCAATGTTAGTTTCAAGTAAAATGTTATTCAAAATGAACAATTTTATAATTTACAATATTTCTATTTTTGATGGATTTTTCACATATTAAAATTTTTAAGCATTATTTTCATGATTCTTAAAAATATTATCAAATTGTATGATTTTGGAAATATTATATATTTTGATAAGTGATTAATATTGAAAAGTTATGTTCCATGTAATCATTCAAAATAAAAATCATTCTATGATAAAATCACTGGTTGTTGATTACGATTTAATATGGATTTTATCCATGTTACCCTTCAGTTTATTTATCTAAATGAGTTATGTTTTTATGGATTTAGGTTTATGAAACAAGTTTCTCATCAATTAGTTAAATGATGATAAATTTTTATGAATGTTTCTTCCATTGAGTACGTTATTATATGTTTGAATTATTATGAAAAAATTATATTTTCCATATGTTATGATATAAATATATTTTTACGAAACCCATTTCATATCATGGGTTATGATATGATGTTTTTGAAACCCAACACTTTTATAGGTCATGATATTATAAAATATTTATTATTTTATTGAACATATCTTGATGATTTTATTATTTTATGGTTGGTAACTATATATCCCTCCAATTAATCTGTTAAAGGATTATATATCATGTGATAATTATAAGATCCAATTGGACGACATTGATCCACAATGGGAAATAGGAATTTCCTAGTACTCTATGGTAAAAAAGTGTGTCATGTTCTAATATTGGAAATAGGTTGTTCCTAATACACTATAATAAATAGGTGTATTCTAGTCCACAATGGGAAACATGTGCATCCTGATCCACAATGGGATACAAGTGCATCGTGATCAACTATGATAAAACATTTCCCTCCTGATCCACATTGATGAAGGACTTAGATATTGACAATAAAAAATGATAGGGTTTTTTATATTTATGATGGTTTCACACTTATATTTATTGAAATTATTATATTACCTCTGTTATTAAAATGTTTATAATTAGAATTTATCACATGTAATATCATTGTTGGAATCAGTTATGATCATTCACTATGTTTGATGGTTTTCTTCCATGTTCCCAAAGACACTATATTCCTCATGAATGTACATTATAATGGCTTGAATATTCATCTAAATTTATTTATTATACATATATGTTAATGCTGGATTGTTTTAATAAACGTATAGGATGTATTTGATTGTATTTAAAGTCATTTTCCATCCCATGAGTCATATTAAGACTCACTAGACCAGAAAAACAAGAATCGTGATATTTTTTATTTTATAAAATATTATCTGGATCAATTTCATATAAATTCAGTGACTAATAAAATGGTATTTTATATGTATGTACATTGTGGTATTATAATTTTGTGGGACATGTTTTATTTTCATTTCTATATGATGGTAGTTAATGATGATCTATGGTGATATTCTCTATGATGACAAAGATAACATTTCATGTGGAATAAGACATGTAGTGATCCTATTAGATCAATGTTGGAATTTTATTCTATAGAGACACTGACATCACATATATAAATATTAAATCATAATTGAAAATTACTCAACAAATAACATAATGACCACATCCAGAATTGTTTTTGTCTATTGCAATTTTAAAGAAGAAATCATAAAAATCAATCGTATGTGAGAACTGAATCTTCTCCCACTAATTTATTATTATATATAACCCTTAATAAGAATGTAATAAATGAAACGATTCTTCATATACATGGGAATAAAACATAATAGTGGGTGATATCATACTCTGAGTATGTGTATAAAATATAGATATCAATTATCACATAAGAATAATGTTATCATAAGGGTCTGTGAACATGATATTTAGATTTGGAAACAATACCATTTATATTGTATATAATAAAAATGTGTCATTGGATAAATTATAGAATTTTAAAAGACATGAATCATATTATAATCAATATACATAGGCAATGAGATCATTCCATTAGCATTAGACAATTATTTTTGGAATACTCGTCAGTATATATAACCTCATATCAAGGAATCACACCAAGACACTCATAACATGTTTGTAATGGGATAACCACTGATATACCTACTTTATGAATTGGATAACCTCATATGTACTCTATTTCAGTCTAGGTATAACTATTTGTTTACTATATTCCGGTATTGGGATTACCTCTTAAGTTCCCATTGTACTCATATAACATTAAAAATTTACCTACACAATTGTGGGGGATATAGTTCCCACCCATCAAATACACCTTAAATATATATTTAATATGATTTTATAAGAATCACAATATCAAAAATAATTATAATAAATTGGTTTTATACATATTTTATCATATGATAACACATAAATATAAAATAATTTTCATAAATAGTTCATTAGGTTATTTTTTCATAACCCATGGAAATGGATTTAGATTCACAAAAAACATTTAATAATAGAGATAGAAAATACAGGTTATGAATAAGGTTGATAAAAGTTGATCATATACCTAGTAAATTATTATTGACATCACATGATTTCATCAATGATCAAAAAATGAATTTAAATTATTTTATTGAACATTTGTTTCATAAAATAACATTCTAAAATATATAATAACTCCATTAAAACAAATAATTCATAAAAACAAATAAATACATTTTCATTAACATTTAACTTTAAAATAATTTTATTAAAAACATTATAATATGGTTTGTTCATGGTGGTTTGAAATAATTTTCATTTTATACATTTTGAACCAAATATTACCTTTACCTTTTTGGTAACGTCTAGATGATCATAATTTAAAAAATTGATGATTACATTTGGAAAACTTATAAAAAATAAAATAAGGATATAAATAACATATTTGATCATTTTAAAGTTGTAAAAAATATTTTTATAATATTTTTTTAGAAAACATGGATGTAGAATAAAATTTATATTCAAGTGAAAGATGAAATAATGTTCATTCTTCATAAAAATATATTTTTTTTCATTTGAATCATTTCTTTGAGGATGACGATTTAATAAAAGATATATATAATAAAATATATTTCAATATAAAATATGTTTTAATTGAGAGGAAAATATTAATATCTCAAACCTATAGGGGAACCATAAACATTATCCTAAAACAATAATATTTCAACATTAAATCATTACAACTTTGTTATTTTTTGTATAATAATCCTCATGAATCATGTATTAAAATGAAACATTAAATATAATTAATTGAATATGATTCAAGATATAATATTTTTAAAGGTTTGTGGGTACACATTGTAAAATAAGGTAGCTGTATAGAATAAAAGAAACATAGGATAATTATAAATATGTTCCAGAACCATACATATATTTATCAAAAAATACATATTATTTATATATAAACATTATTGACTCATTTGTTGGCAATTCCTTTTTAAAATAAGGTTTTTGTTGACTATGAACTTGTTTTTATTTATTTTTTCATTTGTTCATTTAAATAAAATTACGTTTATATAAATATCATATATAAAATGAATATATATAATATATATATCTTGTATTATTATTGATTTTTTTATAAATATTTTTCTACTAAGCTTAATTATTTTTCATAATATTATCCATAATATAAATTATATATATGTATATGTGTGTGTGTTTGTGGTATATATTTATATTTAGTCATATAAAAAAAATTCAGTTTGGAAATTAAATACAACCATCATGGATCTGAAAAAAATACTAACACATTAGAATTGCTTCAATTATCATAATGTATTCAATGAAAAAAAATTAATAATATTTCATCATTAAATATTAATTATTATTTATTATATATCAAATATATGGATTAAAATTATAAACCATACATTATATTTAATGATTATGTGAAAAATTAATGGAAACCCTTCATGAGGTAGTAGTCCACCGTAGACACGAGCAATGTTATTGTATTACCATGTGATGGAATGGAAGAAGCTATATGTGACATAATATTTCATGTATTATAATTGTATGATAAATATATTAAAAATATATTAAAACCATCATAATATAATTTTTCATCATTGGGGATGGAAAATGAATCACTAGGCATCATGTGGCATAGCTCATCATCCACACAATTAATGGTTTCACTTCTTATTTCAGAGAAGATGATGAAGATTTATGTCATTACATTTTCATAAAAAATATAACTATATTTTAGGTACTAGTTTTATTAGTTTTTTATATTTAAATAATATTTTTTAGTTGTGGAATATAAAATTACAAAAAAAATGTGTTTTTTAGTTTGTCGTATTCTTCAATGAGACTATGTAGTTTTATTACTAAATCATTCAAAGGATGGATTCAAAATAACACTAATTCGTATAAATATTATAGGGGTGTAATTAAAAAATATACCTTATCATTCATTCAAGATTCAATGGTTTTGAGATGTGTTATTATGAAATGAGAGGTTGTGGCATTTTATGTTTGGAGATATGATGCACAATGATTCATGAATATAATAAAGTGTAAATAAATTTTTAAAATTACAAAGGGATATAAAAATTAATAATTCTAGAACTATAGAGGTTTTAATTTCAATATAATGACATAAAATTGGTATTGTACTTGATTTGTTTTCATTTTACCCATTACATTTTTTGTTTAACAATATATAATATCGTTTTAACTTTAATATTAGTAATTAATTTCTCTTATTTTAAAGTGTTAAATTTATAACGAAATTAAATCTACATCATTAAATAATGTAAATTATTTTTATTCAAAATGTGGAAACTATTTTTCAAAATTCCATTTATTGAATTGTAAAAATTTAATTTAAAATAATATCCACATTTTAGAAAAAAATAATTTTCTAAAGAGAACATATTCAAAAGATTAAAATATTTTTATATCAAGATTAAATGTAAAATAGATTCCATTAAATTAATAAGAATATTTTTAAAATAATTGGTAAATTTATATTTTAAAAAAATTTACAAATATTTATACTTATACGTTTTTAAAACAATATACTATGTATTCCATAAAATATATAGTTTTCACAATTCATCAATTTTTTTTTTGAAAAAACACAGAAACTCCCCTTAAGATATATTTTTTTCAATTCAAAAAATGATTTTAATTTTATAAAATATATTTTATAAATTTAGAAGACAATTATTTTATAATTTTAATCTCAAAAATAAATAAAAACCAATTTTGGTGTAAAACATGTTTTGCAATATATAAATACATTATCATCAATTTAGCACATTTTATTATTATTTACTTTATATATTACTGCATAATAATTTTTCATAATTTTGTAATTCCATTTAATACAACCATATTGAATAGTAATGTTATAATTGGCATCATTAAAGAATATTTTCCTATATCATGGTTTGTTAAAACATAGTGTTGAATGAAATGAATGATGTATAAGAAACTAAATTTAGATGACAAATATATTATATAAAATAAAAAAGTTTTAAATTATATTACAGGTAATAAGAATTCCACCCAAAAAAATAATCACTCTGATACAAAAAAATGTTGATCATATTGCATCGTCACATCCCCAAGATCCCAAGATGCTTCTTCAATACAGTTATTTTCTTAAAAACAATTCGGCCGGTAAGTCGTCTTGTTTCATATAACATTTGTTTATGATCTAGAAACTCAACATATTTCACCTAGTAATAATTTTCATGCCCAAATGGTGTGGCCTCTATATTTAGAACATGTGACTGATCAAGTATATACATCAACATGATAGAAAAATGGAGCACATATTTATCCCAAGTGAGGGTTATTTGAAGCGATGTACAATACGATACCAACCATATATGAAAATGAATTTCAAAGGGACTGTTATAACTTGGGATTATTATTCCAATTTTCAAGAATCCCATTACATTAACTCATTTATAATTTCGGATAAAAACAATATCACCATATTTATATCCTATATGACATCGATGATTGTCATCACATTATTTTTACTAACAATATTCATCACTAGAATATTTCTAAAAGACAAATACATTATATTAAATTTCTTTAAGAAGCTCAAATACTAGTATATTTCATTTTTCATCTTCATTCTATTATATTGGAGTTCTAAAATTAATTACATAATGGAATTTATAAGGATTATTCTTAATTTTCATGTGAAATCTATTCTTGTACGTAAACTATACTAGGGGAATAAATTTTTCCAAGAAAAATTTTAAAACCATATAATCAAATATCTAAATAACCTTTAAGGATTAAGGTTTTATCTCATGACATAAATCTATATGAATGTTATGATTAGTATTGAAACTCATCTCTGTATCATGAGATTTGTAAATAGTTCACCATAACATTGTGGCAAGCCTTATGTCCCCCTCAATTACAAAGGACTTTAATACTCCATGATTCTATACCAGTTTTATAATTTATATTTAGGAAAATTGAAAAATAGATAATTCATTAGTGATAGTAATAATATTTAATATATAGTAATAAAATCAACATTGAAACATATATTACAATTACACATATATGTTTTTTTAAATAAAATTTATAAATCAATTGGGATGCTTTCCCATTTTCTTTATTTATTGGATAATGGTGGTATAATTCGATTATGCCTTTTAATATCGACCCTAAGGTGTAAACATAAAATGTAATATCATAAAAACTAATCAATAAATATCCTCATGTTTTCCTTCTAGAAATACACTTTCATATAGGCATATAGTAAGAGTTATACAATTGTTAGACATCTGTTGGGGGTTAACCTCTCATGGCCTTTCGATATGAGACATGTTGTATTTCAACAGTCATATTATCTTATTTTTCAAAATATCTTATAATAATTTCAAGATCATTCCAAAATTGGACTGATGCCTAATTACCTAGAAATCAATAATAAGATAAATTCAAATTGTTAGAAATATATTTGATCATATATCCAAAAAAATATTTTGGACTCATATAAAATTTTCACAAAAACATATTATACAATGTTATACTACTGTAAATTTATTTCAGAATATAATTTGTAATTATAATAAAACATCAAATAAAACCTCAAAATTGGAGTATATGAATTTGAACATAGGATCATCCTTAAAATCACCCATCCATGATGGTATCTTGAAAAGTTATATTAACCATATCTAGAGACATATGTAACATCATGACCAAGGAGCCAGTAAATGGTTCAATAATCCAGTTGGTCACATGGCCTCAGGAAAACCTACCTAAAATATAGATGCTTCCTTCTAGCATTGAGTTCTTAATGTGTGTCTATTTGGAGACTATGAACTCATTTATGACTATAAAATATTAGAATAATTACAATAGTCTATCATATGTATTAAATCATCTAGAAAAAAATTAAAAATCATAGACATTAATAAAAAATCAATTCTATATGTAATATCATATAAAATATGATGATTCATGTCATGTATCTACAATGTGATGAAATAATTATACATTCATCTAATTCAATACAAGAATCAAAAAAAATTCATAACCGAAATATCCTTTATGTAATTATGATCCCAAATAGGTTTTATTCTTCCCAGATACTAGGTAATATAAAATCAAGATTCATACAATGGCCATTTTCTGGTCCCTAACTACACCAATTATGTATTCTCTGATACCCACAAATGGGTTGAATATGGTGTGATATAACACTCAGTAGGCCACCAAGAATAATGTCTATAAACAATAATTTTAATGTAATATAAAAAAGTAGATTTCAATATATTATATGTAATATAGAAATAAAATAACCTGATACATGTCAAGTATTTGGTCTATCTTATCAAGGCTTCTTATGAAAAATATTAAGAAACACATATAAAATAATAGAATTAATGTATAGACGAAGGTCTAATTTGATCATGAAAGTCACTATAATCATATTTCCATTCAATGTTTTCTATAATTTTTAGAAGATAAAATAATCATGATAAAACATATAATCTAGTTTTAATATCCATTGCAACCATGTCTTATAATCAAATTTCAATAAAACCATAATGACCATGTAATATAGTCATGATTTTTCCAAATTAATAATGATCATGCTGAGTTTTCAAATGTATCATACCATAATGGGTTGAGCCTATGGTATAGAGAAGCATGTAATCAACGTCGAGTCCCATGATATAGTTGATGAAATCATGTTAAAGACTTTGGTGGGGTCCAAAGATATGGTCAATAGTCTATATCCACTATGATTTAATGATAGATAGATTCAATGGGTAATAAGGCCCATGGAATCATATATATTAGTATATATGTAGTAAATAGGTCCAAATAATCCCATATGTTAATCATGACCCATGGAGTGTAAAATTCGTTATCACCATAAAAAATTAGGATCGGGGGTGTACCAACCAAGTCATGTACTACCATATTCAAAATCAATACATAATATCATTCCCCATCTCATAGTCAATTACATTCAATGATTTTATCCTTATCACATATAATTACCCATTGAAACATTGAAAACAAATCACATATTTTAAACACTTACCTATGAGGCATTAAATCTCTCATATCATCAATATTAAATTCCCATAATCAAACATGTCACCCTCTAAATATGTGAGACGCAATACACTCATTGATGTTGAGTAAAGTAAGTCAGATACAAATATAGAACACGTTGGTCTCCTAGATTTGGGATAACAGCACCCAAAAACTCCCAAGGTACTCTGTGGGAAACCAATAATTTCCCAATTAAATCAATCAAATAATTCAAATCATTTTAATTGAATCACTATAATTTGTAGAAAAGGTCATAAAAATAATAATGAATAAAAAATCTAAACAATATGTAAAAATTTATAGTCCACCTAATAAAATAATGGTTGAACAGTCATCTAGTTTATACCCTTGATATTGTGTAAATAGAGAGAATAATCATGAAAAGATGAAAAACATGGAAAATATTGTATAAGATACTATTCTTAAATGAAACCATTTAAAGGAATATAAATAGAAAATGGAGCATGTTGAATTGGGATCTCACCATCACATATCCCATGAGACCAAAAAAAAGGAAAAACATAGTCGAGATCCTGAATCATCACCAATGATTACCTCATGAATTGAGATGGCTTTAGGAGAAGATTATATTTTTTAGAGGGGTGAAAGATTCTATCAAAACAATGAACTACTTCATATTTTATAAATAGAACTCAATAAATTTAAATGGTGTGTAATTGTATTAAAATTATTTTAATTCATGAGATATTCTCTATAGTAAAAGAATTTACATTTAGTGAAATATCCTTCCCATCTCAATATAATAGAGTTATATGTTCAGAGTGTTTACTCATATTAGATAACATCTACATTTCATGAAGTCTTATACATTCTCTATCCTCCATCCATCATTCATAAAACTGAACAATCAACACATGGGCCCGAAAAAATTCCTTAATCCAAAAAGTGAACTAAAATAAGTGTTTATGCAGAGATAAAAGTATTTGTACCTCATAAAAACACCATCATATTACAATACCACCACTGAAGAAACATTTATCATAATTTCCCATACATGTGTGATCATGAACATCCGAATAATGTGTCTATACCTCCTACTCCCAAGTAACATTTGGTAAAATGGTTGAGGAGACATATTACACATTATCGACGAACAAACCGGCATTACCAAACGATTGTTCTCCTATAATATATATATAGAAAATTATAATCTAAGGATTATTGAATATATAAATACACCTCATATAGATATAGTTTTTGTAATGGGTTAATGTTTTAACAGAGTAGCTGAGACACATGAAAGACTCTATTCATGGATCAGTCCCTCTTAGGTAAATGAAACAGATAATCTATTGACCAAACTCTCTATAGAATCTTGAATGGAATGACATATCATGATGAATTCTTACCATGTGTCCTAATTGGTATCTTTCCCTTCATCGGTGATATTTTTTTTGAATTCCTAATACCTGAATGTGATCTTGGAATCTCATCGACGATGATTAGCATAATATATATATATCGATTCTATAGTAATCATATGTTTTAAAATATTCGTAACATGCTCTAAAGTATATTATATGTGGAAAGTTCCCAAAAATTATTCCTCTCATCCTCAAAATAGTACAAGGGTGATAATCATTTCCTACCATATAAAGCCTCATAAGGATATATTTATAAATTATCCTAATAGCTATTAATTTTCACAAACATATCTACGTGTATATTCCTCTCCACATAGCCCTAAATGTCAATAAAAGAATCCATAATAATTTCTCAACTAATTTAAGGAATTCCATATGTATTTACATAAGTATAAGGGTGGTGTTCCATGCTCTACTGATCTAGTCTAAACAACTCCATTTACAAACTCTTCCATAAATTAGAAATAAATGGGGAGTCCCTTCCCGATACAATATTTTTAGGATCCCCAAGAAGTCATAGTCTATCTTATATTCACAGAGTCCAAATGTCATCCACTCAATTGGTCTCCCTAATCAATATAAAATTATCATCATTCACGATCCTATAAAAAACCACAAATACACCATCACTACCTCAAGTGGACCATATGAATAATATTTTGAAATACATCAAAAAATCATAGCATTTCATCTTATACATTGGTAACATAAGTTAAATAATATATGGACTAGAATTCTACAATATTACGAAAAAAAAGGTTGAAGACTATTTGAATGAACTAGGTGGCTCGTGTTTTATTATCAACCACCAATACTGGTGATGTTAATATAATAATTCATGGTAATGTAAGGATGTAATGCCCAACTGATCCAATAAACCCTGTAACAAAATTATTTTTTGTATTTCATCTAGAAAAAAAATAGTTACCGATATTAAATTCATCATCCTCGCCTATTTTCCATCTCAAAGGTAGGTACTCATTTTTTACACACTCCTATAAGTACAGTCCCACATCATCATTTAGTTGTCTCATCTTAATTCTATCTAGAATTGTATATCTCACGTTAATGATGATTGAATTATCTATCCCTACCATATTTCACCTCCATGTGATTATATGAAATTAATTTCATAACATTCCACTAACTACTAGCCTCCTGAACTGCCTATAAACAAGTTATCAAAATTAGTTCATCAGTAACTACATTACTCATTCTTGTTGTATTTGAAATTTTGATATCTTAATACTATAGGTAGTGAACCAATATTTTATAAAACTAATTCAGATAATGAATTTTACATATATACTTGTGGATTTTGAAATTCTTACACACAATAAAAAAATCAACAGATAAATAGTGTATCTAATAGATCAAATCCTAAACAACAGTAGAAAACTCAATATATTTTGTTTCAAATTCAACTCATATAGTCTTAGTTGACTAGAAATATGAACAATGAATATATACTCTAACAAAAATCCCCCTATCCTAGTATTTGATGCATCACAATACACATTTTAGCAATCACCCAACAATGATAGATTGAGGATGTTGTTGATGTTTGTCCCTCATCTAGATCTTGATAAGATTTATCATTGTATATGAAAATAAAAAAATAAAACCATTCTTATTAAAGTCTACAATATATTCTTTTATGTTTATAAAGTCTTATATTAAATGAATGTAACATCCAACCGGTCCCATGAAACTCCACATATCAGCAATTTAATTGGGTTTTTTTCATAAAACTACATCTAGCATCATTTTTAAGAAATCTAATACTCCAATAATTGAGATATTTCGATCCAATATGTACATATTTTCCATATATAATTTTAATATTATTATTTTATCATATAATAGATCATATAATACATTGTCAAAAAATGATCAAATGATGTTGGGTACGGCCTTTTAAATTTTGAGAATACTCCAATATATCGGCCATGAAATATACAAAAAAAACTCTATCTTATGATACAATTCATAGAACAACATTTCCATAACTATTATAAGGGGATTCATCAGACTGAATGGAATAACTAGATAATCCTATATACCATTTTTTTTTTGAAAATTTGTTTGATATATGTCTACAGGCATAACACATACATGATGATAAAAAAATCTAAAATTTATTTTCATGAACACACGATCTCCACATATATAATCAATATGTTTATCTATTTTCCACTATGGAGACTCATTATTAACCATTGAATGGTTCAATTTATGAAAATTCACACATACAATGTGGTTATTGCACCCTTTTTCAATTGCATCCTTTAAAACCCATAGATTGTTGGTCGCAACACATTCTAGAGGTGATAGTGTCAGGACAAACCCTAAGCCCACATTTAATAGGCCAGGATCAGGAGACTACCAATGAGTAGGCATGTCCCATAAATGGTAGGAAATAGCAAAATGTACCAATACAAATACCCTCAATTCAAAGAAACAAATAAGGAAATGTAAAAATGCTTGGTAAGAAATGCATTAAAACAAATATATCCCACAACTAGAGTACAATAGTGAATTCATTAAAATGTAAAAAATTTAAGAATACAAGACCAACCAAAGAGTATGAAGACATGACCAATGAAACATGGAGATGTGTTTCCCTCATAAAAATAGTATATTAATGAGAATGCACATGTTCTTGAAACTCATTTCTAAAAATCCTTAAATTATCTAAACTGAGTGAAATAATACAGAAACTACTATCTATAGTTGTATGGGAACACTTCTTTTTTCCCGCCTTGCAAATAAGTACATTCTCGTGGCCACATGTGACTCCTTCAAAGGGTCTCTCAACTATAGAAGGCATGACACATGCAAGAATATATAGTGAAAGGGTGAGTAAAACAACACATAGTTGGAAACCGAACGACAACAAAGGAAAATACCACAATGAAAATACCACGACTGAAATACCATAAAGGAAATGAAAATTTAGCTCCACATAGGTTGATGTATAAAAAAATGTATCAATAACATTTAGTTATACTCAAGAAGAGATGCAATGTATAGAGGTATTCCACAACCAATTAGATACACTCACAAAGAAGTCTATCTCATTTGGGACCTTCCAAAAAAGAAAGTATTGGTTATAGAGGATTGAGATACCATAGAGAGGGGATGATGTGTTATACTGCCGATCATGCCCAGTCACATTGGGGGATATGACGTACCCAATAATGATAAATTTTCATTATATGGGATCATGCCTAGCCACCATGTGGAATAAAACGGATTGTTCCCAGACACTCTAGGGGATACCATGTACCCTACCAATGTGGACTACTAGATAAAGGATATGATTAATTTTCATAGAGGATATGCGATTCAGAAGAATTCACAAGGGGTGAGAGATTATCACGCTTCAGTCATGTTGAGGGATTCCTAACCCCATCTTGTACACATCCTTTAGAGAGGATTAAAATACAGGGATGTGGATGTAATATATTACTTATCTTACAAGGTAAGGTCCAAGGGAACAGTCTCACCCTATAATTTTCTAAGTTAAAATATGACCATATTATATCCATTATATCACCTCAAGAATAGGGTCCTAAAGACATATTTTTCTCCTCAGATAGAATGATTATTTGAATGTTACTGGGGTATGTAGTTTCAAGGAACAAGGGGTCACTATGCCTGTGGGCCAACCACACAGTCGACCACCCTGGACGACCAAGCCCCCAGTTACCATATCGATGAAACATATGGATTAACCATGGATCATGGTTGACCACCTTCATAGACCATGGCCCGATCCTACCACCCAATGTCTGACCTGGGTCCGACCCGATGGGTATAACTTAGGCCACTAAGTCCAACTTATCCAGATTTTCCTAATAAGGACTAATTCTCCAAGAACATACCATCTTTGTTTGGCCAGATCATTCGTCGTGGACCCGACCCCGCTTCCCAAGACTAGCCCGCTCATGTGCAGGCCTTCTGGCCAAGCCTATGATGTCATCATTCTTTCCCCACATGGCCAATGCAACTTTATCATCCCACTACTCGACATCTAAGACACCCCATTGGGCCACATATTTGTCCCATCCTCCACTTTTCTACATCCCATGAACTTCTCCACCAATTAAAATGTGTCCCACTCTTCGACAACACTCACTGCATGCACCATCATCATCATCATCTTCCATGATTGCTACCTTTGGTGGACGGATCACCACATTTCCACCTCTTCGGACAGACACACCAGAACTAGAATTCTGTCTCATTCTATGAACCACAAACCCGACTACTATGATCAAATTTCTAAAATTAATTAATATTAGTAAATTTCGGTATTTTATCTACACATTTGCGTCCTTTTTTATAGTTGGACCTCAATCTAGGGGTTTGATTTCATTCGGAACCTCCCAGAATGTAATGTCCCAACCACGAGGGTCCAATAATGAAGATCACAAAGAAAAGTGGAGATAAAAGCATGAATATCTTCCTAGGGAATGGATCATGGCCTTTTTTCCATGACAGCCTCAATATGATGTCCTTAAAATGAACGAAAAATATTGATCTATAAAACTCCCAGAAGAAATCCACTACAGGTTACTAACTAACCTACAGTGATAGAACAATAGATCAATTTTTTCATTGATTGACTATCATTCTTCATGAAATTCATGAATGGGGAAAGGGAACATCAAAATACCAACCCTACATGAAATAATATTTCTCACTCATGGAGGTTTATTACATTTTTTAGATTCCTTTGAACTGACTACTTGTCAATCATCTGTCCACACTCCATCATTATTTGTCGAGAGGGTTATCTTTTACATATTAGTCGAATTTTTATGGTAATGGTTACATACCTGCATTCATGAATTTTTTTTTTAAAAATAAAACATCACAATGTCAAAATATATTTTTATATAAATATTTTATTCACATTTTCTCCCTCTATGTATTTTTCATTAGAAGACCCAGGTCGAAAGAAGTTACATAACAAATAGATTAATTCCACTACCTTGAGCTAAACAATTCCATCAGACTTATAATCAATGAAATTTATTATTTATTATTCCATGTTTTCATGAAAACCATTTGAGCCTGCAATTTAATGTTAAATAATTTTCAAACAAGTGATTCATCGAAAACTAGCCTTGGAATTTCATGTCAACGCAATGCATAATCACAATATCAATAAATATAATATAAAAAAATACATGGAATATATTATGTGTTAAATTGTTTCCACATTGGGTATTTTTTTCATCGAATGAATAAAATCGATACTAAATAAAAATACGGTATTGAGCCTCAATCTGAGCCTCCGTCTCAAATGTACTATCATGATTATTTTAGTGATTAACTGGACACACACTAGATGAATTCACCACCAATGAAGGATCCTCTTTTATCGATCCTCAATCTTCACCCATCAAATGTCTCCCATTTGTGATTTCTAGATCGCCCTAGTCAATTAGGTATGATTTTTCATGCATGTACCAACTCAGCTATCACCCACGGATGACCTCATTTACTAGAACAAGCTATGCTGGTAGAGACTAGTAGTCCCCCACCTCACCAACTCTAAACAAAATCGAGAAAGGTTCAATGATCCTTAAATATAGCATATTGCATCGACCATTTATATCTAATCAGCATCGAGGTGGGACCTGAATTTTTTTTCTTTATCCCCGAAACCCAATGGCCTCTATAGCCATTCATCATAATACGTCTGTCATCTATGTGTAGTCATCATCTTCCCCTGTATGAGATTCACCTTCTATGCGGTAGCTTGTACCAAATCTGGCACTATGATTGCTGAATCTCCATTGTTAGGCTAGGAATGTGGTGACTGGTAGAGCCTTATTTACTGGAACTGAAATGGTGAACTCCCAATGGTGGAGTGATAGATATTGTTGTATGAAAACTACACAAGTGAATGTTGATGATCACAACTGTGGAGAAAATCTAACATGCACACCCACATTATATCCTCCAAAACCTAAATGGTTTTCTTAGTTTAGTAATCTATTTGGGGGTGAAACAATGTTTTCAAGTGTAACTATGTTCCAAAGTCCCATATAAGAACATCCACTTTGGGGGTGTAAAGCATTCATCATGATCTAAAATTATATTTTAAGGAACTCAATGTAATCGAACTATCTCGGGCACATAGACTCTTCCAAAGAACTCTACTAAACTCTTCACTTAGATAGCTAAGAATTGGTCGAACAAGGTGATTCGTTCCACGATCACCCTGATGGAATCATTTTCCCTCGACGTAAGTGGTAAAACCATCATGATGTTCAACTATATCCCATACCAATTATTTTAAAGAAACTCAAGGGTTTTTTTCTAAACTCATTGGAACCTGGTTCTCATCATTAACATGATAAAATGCGAGGCATCAATAGACAGCACTATAACTACCTTCATTATAATTGTCCACCAGTAATGATATTGGAGGACCTGGTATATATTTTCCATAGTAGGATGTATCAAAAATGGGAATGTGTGTAACTCCTGTAAAACCTCCTCCCACAAAACCACTTGTACAATGTTTCACCCTCTAAAAAGTTTGACATACCTCCCAACATTCAATTATCCCTCAACAACATGTTCTATGGAGAACAATGCACATTGGATTTAACAGTTTGTATCTCCGTTATGTGCCTCTCTAACTCTTTATAAGAGTTAAGGGGTGAAAACTTTTGACTGGAGGTAAACTTCTTCATATCTATCTACATATTATATTTTCAATGAGTAAAAATACTATGACACATATTTCAGTATATGTAGGATAGATCTTCTTCTGAGTGAATCCTCCATAATGTTCCCCTTCCAATTAGTATAGAAAATCTAAAATTCATACTCCAAGAGGAACTATATAAATCATATCTATCACAATATCATATAATTCTAAGAGATGATATTATTGAGAATATTATGATAAGATTAAACTATAAATCATTCTACCATCATGTAGTGTGAATAGATCATCAACGTAAATACTATACTGAATAGATCAAGATCATGGGTCCCAAAAATATTTATCATGAATTCTAAACTAGAACCAACAATAGGAAATCACTAATTTACCATGAATTTGGAAACAACCACAACCGATACCGGATGCATCACCGAACA
This sequence comes from Viscum album, assembly GCA_963277665.1. Classification (NCBI taxonomy): domain Eukaryota; kingdom Viridiplantae; phylum Streptophyta; class Magnoliopsida; order Santalales; family Viscaceae; genus Viscum; species Viscum album. The sequence continues at coordinate 1,333,622,973 of OY728161.1, read as the reverse complement.
CCACATACTCATCAACATCATCTAGAAACTAAAGGATATGAGAACTCATCATAATCTTCCACAACACATGAAATTAATACCCTCTCTTCTCTGTAAACATGAAACTCTTCAAATTTCATGTCAATATTATCAAGTGTGATGCCACTCAAGAGAAGCTAGGTATAAATCCTTGATAATACCCCGATAATGCAAGGAATCACTGGACATTGGTAACATACATTGGTGGATCCAAAGCAATAACTACCTCAACTATCCTTGGATTGACTAAAACTCCAACTTCTATGATGAAATGTCCCAAAAAATATACCTCTCAAATATAGAACTCTCACTTTCAGAGATTATTATAGAGTAGTTTCTTTCAAATATTTTTCATGACCACCCACAAGTGTCTTTCATTCCCATCCTTTGATGTGAAATACACTAGTATTTCATTGATGAAGTCGACCATACACAAGTTTAATTATGTCTAGAAGATTTGGGCCATGAGTCCAATGAACAATAGTGGGGCATTAGAAAAGCCAAAAAACATCAACAATTATTCATATTTTTTGTATCAAAAAATAATGGTCATATTAGGAATGCCATCATCTCTTACTCATATCTTTTGATTTCCTTGTTTGAGGTAAAATTTCTAGAACCACAACGACCCTTTCAGCTGATCAAATAGACCACTGATCCTCAGTATTGCATATTTTTTCTCCACAGTCACCTGATTAAAGCGTCGGTAATACATAAGAAATCTCATTATCCCATCTACCTTCTTGAAAAAATCTGCGGATTCCCAGGGTGAAACATTTTGTCTCACGAATCCCTTCCTCTACAATTCCTCCAACTACAGTACTTGCTCACAAATTTATACGGGAGCTATCCAATATTCAGGTGTATTTATCAGTGTAGTCTTGGGGTGTAGATCATTACATAATTCCATATACCTATGGGAAGGTAAACCTAGACCATCATAAATAATGAAGTCCATATTTTCTTCCACCAATGTAAGAAACAGAGGACTCCTACCATCCACCACATTGACGGTGAGTCTAGTTAATGTTTTCATAATCACATAAACCTTCCAATGTTTGAGTGAATACCACGCAACATGTGTTTTATTTTTCTGGAAACTGGAAAATCTGGTTCCCAAACTACTTTCGCACCACACTTTGTTCCTATAATATTCAATTTGATCATTAAATGTTTAGTAAATAGTATATACCATGAATGATATCACAAGGATTATACACTAGTAAGAAGAGATCTCAACCACAACTGTCACCTCCAATACACATGTGACACTATTAGAACTAGTGTGAGATTATTTAATTATATCATATTGGAGTATCATTTTTTAAGGGTTGAGTCAATAGTTAAACTAGAATCTATAAGGCCTTAAAATGTTTTGTGGAAATAAAGGAATAACTATCACCAATATCTATTAAATAATTATCTAATGTGGAAAATAAATAGATCATACCATGAATCTTACACGGATACATTCGGTCATATGCCTCTATCATCTTGAGCTAGCCTTTTCAACATCACCTAGCTCCACTGAGCCTGATATAGACCAAATAAGATTCATACTTGTAATGGGATGAACCACCAACCACCTACTACTACCCTGACTACTCTTCAAAATGTATATCACCCTCTAGACAACCCAACCCCATTCTCTAACTCGTCATCATCTATCCTTCAACTACCACATTATAAGCTATACAATGGTCTTGAAATATCATGTTAGGTGTCCCTGACTGTCGCATGTGTAACACCATCAATCTTAGGGATGACTAGAGCTACACTGGGATATATGCATCATCATCCTTACATATTTGGATCTTCCCTTGAAGCACTTGGCCCTATTGGATCACTATGACTATCTTAAAATGCCATCTACAGAGGTCCTAGCTACTCAGTGCCCATTACATGCTCACACTGCCTAGTTCGACTCTAGTAGAAAACTATCCACTATCAGGGATATCTCAATACACAGGTATATATACAAATGATAAGGGACACCACTAATGCCCTATTTTTCTAGAATAATACCATTTCAAAGGTCTAAGCCCTGCTGAAATGGTCACGTACAATATCCATTGTGTTCCATGAATGTTATGTAAACTATAATGAGTACTCTTTAGCGGTCATACATCCCTGCTATAGATGAAGAATCTCTTGTATGTGTATAGATCACATTGTGGTCAGATAGAACTCTTATATGAATAGTAATTCGAATTCTGTTCTGGAAATACTTTTCTCATTATGGGAATATCATAACAAGCTCCACAAACACACCATAGAGCTCCAAAGAATGACATGAAAAATATAACCATTGCTATATGATAAATTTATAATTATTTTTTCCTACAATCATTTTTTTCATTTACCGATTAGAAAAGAAGATAACCATAGTCTATGAGTATAGATGCTTTTGATTCCACACTAAAAATAGAGTCCCTTTTCTGAATGACATACACGAAAAAAACACAATTTCCCTGATCCGACCATAATGTTTCTATGCACCAGAGTAGAACCGACCTGCTCTGATACCACTCTATCACAACCAATCCTAGAAGGGAAAGTTCACTAAATACCCTATGAAACTCTCAAATACGCGAGGGGAAGTGACTATAACCAATTGGGAATATCCCACAATTATGAGGCACTAGCAAAAAATACTTATAAACATGCAAACATATCGCATAACCGAATGATGAAATGTAAAAACTATAATTAAGAAATCCATAAAAATAACTATATCCCACAACCACAGTCCAATAGTGAATGTAGTGGTATGTAATATTTTTTACAACACTAGCCCACTGAAAGAGTCTATAGAAAATAGCAATGATGCATGGTGATGTATTGACTGCATAATCAATGTTTTGAAAAGTGAATGCACAATTTTCAGAAATGTATCCACAGAAAACCCAAACAGATCAAACGAAATTGAAATTATACTTGGAATATGATTTGAAGTTTTAGAAGCACACCTCATTTTTCTAGTATTATTATTCAATACCTTGTCCAATTCCACCTAGGACTCTATAAAAGGTTCTATAATCTACAAAAGACATGAAACAAGCTTGTAAAGACCATTCAGGTTGAGTAAAACAATAATTATTAGGACACCTCATAATCCAAAAAGAAAATACCACAAATGAAATATTACATAGGTAATAAAATGAAGGAAATTCACAATCATCTCGAAACATGTGTATGTATACCACACATATAGTATGAATATCCAAATATACACCATCAAAGGACCATTGTATAGAGGTAATCCCCAACCAACTACATTCCAAAAGATATTACTAAAAGAAAAATTTTCCTAGTATAAATCAATCTTCAAATGATAATATCATCTAAGACGATCACAAAGAGGACTAGCTCATTTGGTCACTACCCATATAAGAACATTTTGGAGAAGGGTAATCATGATTCCCTAGTGAAGAGATCATATTTATATATATTAGAATATACCAAAAATCTTGCACAACCAAAATGTGGGATACCACATAACCAATATCAGTTAATTCTCTATATATGGGATCACACTCGAACACCATGGGGGATTGAAAGAATCGCACCCAGAAACATTTTGGATACCACTTACCTTACCAATGTGGACCTCAAGATGGAGGATCAGCCCCATGGTCATGTGGGTTATGTGATATAATATACATAAATAGGTGTGATAAAGTATCACACTATATTCCCATGGAGGTATGACTCACTCTATTTGGGACACATTCATTGGTTAGATTCCTAACCCTATCTGGGACTCGGCCTCTAGACGGGATTATAATTTAGTGATGTGTCAGTTATATAATATTGAACCCTTGATGAAAGGAATAGTATAATGCTCTCTCTCTATTCGGGTACAAGATAACAACTCAACATATTAAGTCAAAATGACCATTTCAATATCAGGGTCCCAACACCATAGATGGATCATTGAATGGATGTACCATTCAAATGTTATGGGGGGTTGATGTTTCAAAGGATATGGGGTCACAAGGCCCATGGAAAACCGTATGGTTGGTCCACTGATTGTAGTAGTTGATCGTGCACCACCTGAAGAAGACACATGATAGCTAGATCAACTGTGGATCATGGATGGCCATGATAGTCGACAGTGGCCTAGTCAAGCCTCCTCGAGTCTATGCCAGGTCTGAATTAGACTGTCGGTTCTGACATGACCCATTGAGTATGACCCGACTAGTTGTGCCCGGTCTGGCCAACATTTCTTGGTCTAGTACATCTTTGTCTGGACCGAACCATTTTTCCTTGTCCAGATCTATCTACCATAGATTGGATTGATTATTCGTGGTCTACCAATCCCATCCTACGTGGTCTCCTACCACGTCCGACATGACTGCTACCACTGCTACATCTTTTCGATTATCTACAATATAAACCATTGTCTCATTGACTCTATGTTCATAGATCCTCTATATCCCATGGAATTCTCTTCCATGTCCCTTGTGGCCCCCACCGTCGCCTCAATCACCTTTTTTGATTGCCAATATGGTCACTGCCTAAAGTCCCCAAACCGCCACCACACCACTTCAATATACATCCTCTCAGGACCCACCCAGGTGTTCCCTTCTATAGACCATTGATCCACCTATGATTATAGAATTTATGAAATGAAGGAATATTTTTGATGATTATGACATGATCTATAGAAATCTGGACTTTGTTTCATTTGTCCTCTAATTCAAGGGGTATAATTTTATTTTGAGCCTCCCAGAAATTCCATGAATGTTGATGATGGTCCAACATCAAAAACAACATGAATGGGGGACATAAAAGCATGGAAATATCCCAGATGAATGGATCATATCCTTCATTCATGTCATCCTCAATCAATCCTTGTTAGAGTGATGGAAAAATATCTATCTTGAAATCCCTCTTAAATAAATGCCCACAATTTAATAAAAATCACAAAAAAATTTACCATGTATCAATATAATCATGTATTTACCCATATTTATCATGAAAATAAATAAAAAGTATGAGGAACAGGAATTCAGCCTCCATACCTCAATTCATATTATTCATTGTTGAAGGATCATTGCATCGTCATCATCACTGTGATTCCATCCATTGAGCTACGCGAAAATCATAGATCTACGAACCGTCAATGTTTCCTGAGAGTTTTATATTCACCATCTCAGAAGAATTTAATTATTTATGGTTCTGAACAATAATTTAAAAAATGTTATATTAAAACAAAAACATCGTTGTGTCCAAAATATTGTTTTATAAATATATTTTATTTATAGTTTCGCACTCTGTGATATTTTCCACATAAGACACATGCCAATAAATGTAATATCATAGCTAGTTCTAAGACACTATATTAAGATCAATAGTTCCCTCATATTTCTAACCCAATAACTCATTTAATAATTATTAAACTTTTTCTATACATTTTTTATCGCGTGGTTTTAAATATTTATTATTTTCAATCAATTTTTCTAGGAACACTGGGCTACAAAATCACAAGAAACTTCATATATTCCTCTCAAAATCAATCCATATAATATTATAAAATAATTTATGAAAATTAAAATATTTTAATGAAGTATTATTTTGTATAATCCATTTTTTATCCATGAATTTTAACTTACTATTGAGATCCGACTACTTATTAGTAGAAATCCATTATAGATAAATGGACCCATTTAATTGTCAAGGAACATGGTTTTATTAGAACTGCACCTCTCACATAGGAGGTAAAAAATATGACCTAAAAATGTCCTTAAAATGATCAGCCTCTTGAGGGAAATACTACGGGTGAAATCTCTAATCATATAGTTATAAAATAGAAATATAGTCTATCATACAACATGTCATATTATGATCTTTTCCAACATGGAAAGCTTAGTCATCACCTTATAAAATGTGAATAAAAACACTTTCATCTAGTGATGTAATCTCTACCCTCTAGAAAATGAAATCTACATAGGTTGGATAAGAATATATCATGTTTTTCCCATGAATATCTTCACACCCTATAATCTAAAGGAAAAAGAATTCCAAATTAATTGTCATGAAAAAATATAGGGGGGGAACCACCTACATTATCAGACACCATTTTTACTGATACCAAAAATAGTATCCATGCTAATCAATCAAATATAATCAGTAACAAAAAACTATTTTATTTCAACCTCATATTAATATATGAATTAATATGATGCACATGAATTAACAATAGAAGTTAAAAGATTATTGGATACTATAATGATACTTATTATCATATATGGATTGGAGATCTTCTCAATGAGTATAGGTTGTGTCATTACATATTGTATAAACTATGTCAATAGTAAATAATTACACAACTCATATTAGCCCCACCATGCTATATAGTTATAATGGGTACATGACTACCTCAAGGACAAACACCACCTTGGCATGATCGACATGTAATACTACGTCTCAAAGCCTGATATGGGGCTATGAGAACTACTCTAGAGCCTACTGTCAACATAAAAACAATTCCACTAATTGGTAGAGGGATGGTCCTACCAAAATGTTGAATTGGCCCCATCATGCTAGCATATCTCCAATACACTATGTCTCGATAACACTTATTCCTCTTATTTCCTCATTCATTACAATGAAAAAAGAATAGATCTACTAAAACTAGCCACCTTCATGGTACTCTCATCACTATAATCCTCAAATCATCACTTCCTTCATGTTGATTTTAAAACATTGGGTTGAGATAATGAATGGCCGCCCATTGCGCCACCATCGTCCACAAGGTCCTGCTCTATAATAATCACCTGATTTAATATGAAACTAATAGACCGTAAACTAAACATATTGAACAATTATTTAACAAAATTATTGAGTCCATTCATGAAGAATCTCACCATGAATATCTCCACTGTATGATATATTAGTGAAAAAGTACAAATCTCTCTAATAAATGATGAAAAACCCATTATGATCGTTTCACCCAAATTCTGATGACTAAAATCACTATTTATCTATACTATTAGAGTCTCAACGAAATATTATTCACAAAAAATAGATTATTAAATCCCTAAAATCAATGTATATGATTATATCATCTTAATTCGAAATATCAGACAACATCCTAGATCTTCTTTATGAAATATTGGTATTTATTTCACTCTATACTCATTTGGTTTCTCCATATGAAAAAACATTTAAAAAGTAGTCTCAATCCATATCAAATCTACCTACAGAACTCATTACCCATAAAACATGAGAGTATTATGTTTTTTTAAAATAACCATCATATTATCCATAGTAGAGAGAAGTTTTTGGGATCCTTGAACAGTCTACATATTGTGCATAAAAATCTCACAGAACTATTCCATAGTACTTGTGAATTTTCAAAATATTCCTTATAATTCATAGAAGGATAATATTCTAGTATCCATGTACCACAAACATCTATATTATTGTATTCTCTACCTTCTTAACACACAACTAGTGGTCTCTTGTGATCGAATGTCACTATAATACCAAGCACACACCTTAGAAAAAGTAATAATAAAAAAAGTAATTTGATATAAAAAATATATATTTCAAACACTTTATATAAGTAGATCAAACCCCTATACCATCTCATAATTCATTGACAACGAAAAAATATTAATATTTAAAAAACATCACTATATACACCAATGAATAAAAAGTCGTCAATAGTACATGTTCTCAATTTCATAAATTTTCAATTCCAAATGAATTAAATACATTTTAAAATTCAATTTAAATTGATGAACCAAATGGTCCACCACATCTGATCCAAAATGGTAGATACACCTCATGAACTGATGTAGGTAATCATCTCATTCAACACGATAACATTTCCTTTTCTATACGACTAATGATACGTTAATTAAAGAAACATTGTTTTCATTTTAGGGTTTCTATTGATGACTATGCCCGAAAATACTAATTATGATATGGAGTTCACTATAATAAAAACTATTTTTCTTAATCACTAAAACAAAATCTACCAGAAAACATCTATATCACATAAAAAACATATGATAAATTCACAAAGTCAAGAAATGAATCATACATTCCATGTTATAATGGATGTTTTATAAACACAAATTTGTTGAAAAAATGATAAAATAGATTAATACCCCCATAAAAACATGAAATTGTAAAAAAATCCTCACTTATTTATTTAATTGGATCATAATTTATGTGAATCACACAACATTACAATCAAATAAACTGTAAGAGTAAATATCCTTTAAAACATTTTATATTATAGAATTTTTTTATTTTCCATTATGTGGGTTTTATTCTCCTAGGAAAATATCATTACTATATTCCAATTCCTCCAGAAATTTATATAGATTTCATCAAAATAGTAATTAAACTGTAGAAGAAAATGATATGATAATAATTGGTAATGTCATGACCCAAGTAATACAAAATGGTGCCCCAAGCCAGTCAGTCACATGACCTCACGAATGCCTCCCCATATTGCCGGGAATGTCGACATATAGAGAGCTCCAAGTATGTCTCTATAATAAGAATATTCTATCATATTATATTTTCATTGAATGGAATAATAATGATAGTCAATGTATGAATTAGTAAAATTTTAAATCACATGGAAATAATTTAAAGTAGGAATAAATAAACAATGGAAGAAGTAGTCTCATCTAAAGGATTATCTATCATGTAATGTCTCTCCAACGAAGGAATATATATACCCGAATCTAATACAATAAAATAACCATAATTAATAAAATAGCAAAATAAACTATCCCATCTTGCATAATAATCCTAATTTGGTCTTGTTCTTTCCTGCTTTTAATAAAATACTAATAAAATATCATAAAAATGTCACTTTTCAAAGTCCCTACCTGCATCCATGAAATAAATATTGGTTCCCCAAACAGCTCAGTCATGGTGTGAAATAAGACATAGTAGGCCACCAAAAGCAGTGTCTATAAAAAGACCAGACTGTTTAATATAAAAAACAAAATTTATAGTTCATCACTGTCATGATTGAAATAAATTAATGTGATACAAATCAATTTTATTTTCTATCATAACATGTATCCATATAAAAAATAGTCTTGATCCAATTAACATGGGTAGTTTTAAAGCTTAAGATAATGTGTAAATATATCAAGTTAATTTTGTAAATTAGATACCCATACTATGAATATCTACAAAGCATAGAAAACATAACTATCACATCCATTCCATATATTCTAGAATATAAATGGTTGTGTATTATAATATCATGTGTATAATACCATCATGGACAAACTGTATATTCAAGAGTGCATCATATCCTCAAAGGATTTATTGTTTAGTAATTAATTATTTTGCATGAACTGTTAGGCCCAAGGTATAGACATCCAATGAATCCATGTCATTTACTAATAAAATATTAATGGAATGTCAATAAATACTAATTTGGAGTCCAAGTTCATGTCAAAAAACCATGTTCACTATTATACAATGTAAAGACCTTGATTTTACATGGATGGTTTTTTTCTTAAATACATGGAAATTTTAAAAATATGTGAAATTTGACGGCAAATGATTACAACTCCCGGTTTTCCCGAAATGAATTTGTGATGTTTTTTTCAGGTAAGTTCATTAAATGTATTAGTATCTTTTTATAACTTTTGAACCGGTCCTCAGAATTGAAATTTGCGGGAACCATTGAACTTGAAACACTGATATTCTCTTAATATGACTTTCACCTCGTCTATTTGTTGGTCGAGAATAAATGTTAGTTTCTGGGGTTTTATTGAATGAATTATATAAAAATAATGTTGTTTAGATTTATTTTTTATTATGGATAAATCTTCCACATGGAAGTTTGAAGATGGAAGTGTGGGGACCACCTGACAATAACCTCCCATGATAGGTTATGGTGGGGGGGCCCACCCGAACCTAACCTACCACGATTGGTTATGATATGGTTACCACCGGGGACTAAACCTCCCTAATAATGGTGGGAGAGGAAAACATTTCAACTCCCCTCATTAATGAGGGAGAGTCTCTCCACCACCCTCCAATAATGTTCCAAATACTTCTCTTTAAATTATTGTGCCAACCTCAAGAATTAATTAAGTGGAGCCAACATAATTAATTCAACCTTTTTGAATTCTTAGGCCAACAATATATTTTATAATTTATTACCTGGGATTATTATTCATTAGGGTTGGCAAAAGGTTGGCGAAGGAGGATTAGAGATTTTGAAAGAAATGCTCTCGCCAACAATGAATGAAGAACACTCACAATTAAAAATTCCATCGACTACGAAGAATGATCTCCTTTGACATTCATCCACGGAATCCTACTGACGTGGGACATCTTCGACCGACCTTCCATCCTCATCGTCATCAAGAAATCAATGCACTAGATTGGTATTGGAAGTGTGCGGCAGACGCGATGAAATAGGAAACTCTATCTTCTTCCCCGAAACTCTGTAGAAGAACAATGATCAAAGGTAGGTGTTAGAGCTTTGTTAATTGTTCCACGTTATTCGTTTACCTTCAAGGATTAAGAATCGAAGCTGTATGTTTTCACTCTAACACGGAGGGTGCGGGCCGAACGAACGCTGACCAACCCCCTCCACCTTACTTTATAGATTTTGATGCTAATCAGGGCATGAGTAAGGGTTGATCAATTTTTTGTCAATGATGGGAGAGTATTTAAGGTGATGTCATGTATAGTGCGAGGAAACATCTAAATAGGGAATCATGCCACCCAAAATCATTCGGTGACCCGAAAAAGATTCATTTGCAGTTGTAACTAGAAAAAGACACTAATGATGAAGGGAACACTTACCGACACTACGTCCAGCCGCGTGGACTACAGCGGCGCAACGGCGCTGCCAGAGGAGTAAGTCTTGGCCGACTGGCCGAGCGGTGTAGCGGCGGTCGACACAAGACTGGCCACGAGAAGAAACAGTGGCTTTATCAGGCAGGTTTCTGGGGAAGGCGCGGCACAGCGTGCGCCACACGGTGGAGCAAGGGGTCAGTACCTTGGCCGCAGCAGTGTTGGATGGGCGGTCAGATATGTCGGTCACTAGAAGAGTAATTGCGCAACCACGTCGCGTCGGAGGCGGTTAGACGCTCAACCAGTAGGGAGGAGTGGGACCTCTCGCATGGGTCCCACGTGACGCAGACCAGTGCCACATTGTGATGGTTTTGAACCCACAGAGCGATTAATTAATTCACGATTTTGGGGACGCGGCCTCCACCTGGACGGGGCTTGGGTGGACCCCACAGGTTGCCATCTGCGGGCCTCGCACGGGATGAGCCCTGCGCGGGCCGGATGCATCACGGTCCGGGCCGCCACGGCAGACCAGTCCGCGGACCTGGTCAGACCCCAGTCCAGAACCGGGTCGGGCTGGGTCTGGCCAAGTCTGTCTGACTGGGCTGGAACGGACCCGGACCTTCTTGACATGTTTCCAATCTTTTTCCCATATCGTGAGCTGCGGGCGTCCGATTAACAATCCATCTGCGGTGACAGAAACCTTGGGGGGGGGGAATTATTTTGGAGGATCCCAGTAGGAGATTTAACATAGTTGGGGTATTCCTAAGTTGGATCGAATGTAAATTCAACCGTGACCTCAAAACGTAAATGCCAATAACTCTTAGACTGTGCGTCCATTTGACGCACAGTATGTCGCCTTGGGTTTCGTTTAGAAAGATGGATCTTTTGGGTACATAAATAGAATCATGAATGATTTGTGTGGAACCCATTGGTTGGTTGTATTATGACTACTATTCTTGGATATTACATGGGATCCAAAATGCTGACTATTATTCCGGGATTCTACATAGGTTCGATAGCTCTGACAACCGTTCCTTTATCTAATGTGGGTTCGACATCTCTGACTACTATTCCTGGATCCTATATAGGTTCGACAGTCTTGACTACTGTTCCTAGATCCTACATGGGTTTGAAAGCTCTAACTACTATTCCTAGATCCTACGTGGGTTCGACAACTTTGACTACTCTTCCTGGATCCTACGTGGGATCGATAGCTCTCACTACTATTATTCGATAATACATGGGTTCGACAGTTCTGACTATTGTTCATGGATCATACGTTAGTTTGATAGATCTGACTACAGTTCCTTGATCCTACGAGGGTTCGACAACTCCGATTACTGTTCCTAGATCCTATGTTGGTTCGACAGCTCTATCTATTATTCCTAGATCCTACATGGGATCAAATTAATAGATTAATTTTTTTCTACATCTAATCATCTCTAACTCTTCACATATGTTGTATACCTATGTGAGCTGAGACTGTAACGTTTTTTTTCTCATGATTGAGAAGGATTTCTTCAATAACAGAGGTATATTTATGGGAATATACTTATTTGGGGGTATATGTTGATTTCAAACATTGTGTTTTATCATTATTGGATTTTGTGAGAGCATGTGGGTCTCAGACTCCCAACTGAGTAGAATTATTGTCACCCCGGCACGGGCTATGCCTACACAACATTGTGTTGGTTGTAGATGATGGACAATGCTGACTACTCTATAGAGTAATAGTACTGAACGATACCCATAGGTGGACCATACAATGTGATGGTACACAGAAGAGACGGCTGGATATGGAGTGCTATGGAGGATATTTGTATCTACCCTTTAGGTAGGAATCCCAGAGGACGATCCAACATATAATTTTCTTTTCCTTAGTTGTACTTTCAGTTTATTGTACTTTATAGTAGGTATTGGATTTCTAGACCCTTTTACATTCATCACACTTTTTTTATATAGTTTTACTTAGTGTTTTTTTTCTATATTGTCCTATATTGTCTGTTTTTACAGGTTCTAAATCTAATTCCTTCCCATTTTTATGGAATTTCGCTTTGGTTCTAGTCACCAGCCCCTAGAATATGGATGAGAGGCCTAGGGTAGTCATGGAATAGGCCCTGGGGGATGCCTCATGACAAATTGGTTTCAGAGGATATGATTCTACAATTGAACATAGGAGTCTGATCTTTCTTTATAATGGAAGTAGTGTTATGTGTTGTGAGTGTGGTTATTAGTTTAGGGAATCTAGTGTTAGTGTAGCGGCCGCCGTATCCATACACCAGGACCCTAACATCTAATTTCTGACATAGTGCATGAACACACTGATTTCATGTGTGTTTTCAAGAGTCTTCATTGTGAATTCGTTGAGTCAGCTCACCAGGTATAACTTTTTTACCATGACACACCTGTTTTGTATTTCAGGATGCCTTCACGTAAACAGTCAGCTAGGGTTCCAATATTAAAACACACAGATAGCCAATTTAGAGATGAGGCCTCGGTGCATGGCCCTTTTCCTGTAGAGGCACCAGTGGTACCACTCCCTATTGGGCCAACGATGCCACCATCCCCAGTAGCAGAGACAGCAGGCCGCCTGAACGTGTTGCACGAGTTCCAGCACCAGAGGCCACCCAGGTTTAGGGGCGAGACAGACCCGCATATACATGAGGATTGGCTAGAGTCTGGGGTGTGATTATTCATACTAGTTGGGACACAATCCAAACATATGGGGATCCATGTCACAAGTCTCCTTTAGGAAATTGTAGAAATATGTTGGAGCATGATGCTCTAGGTGCATGACGAGGTGACACTACTTTGGGCAAACTTCAAGATCCCATTTCAGGTGGAGTTTGTCCCAAACACCCATGTGTTGTACGGATACATGAGCTACATCACCTGCATCAGGGTAGCATGATAGTGGCATAATAAATTGCGAGGCTCATAGACCTCTCGCGCTACACCATAGATATCGTACAATACCTATTCTTTTGGGCCCAAACATTCTATCAGGGGATCCAGAGAGAGATTGGGGATTTGATGATCTCCCTCAGTATTCCGATATAGGTGGGGGTGTTGGATCGTGCACTGTTACATGCGAGTTTCCTTGTTGAACATTCATTAGAAGTGAGACCTGCCACCTTTCATCACGTAGCAAAGTCTTCAGCAGCTGGCAGCAGACAGATGCGACAGAGATCAAAGCAAACCAGACAATTTAGTGGTTGACCCTAGGACACGGGTTCAGTTCTGCAATGCACATGAGAAAGATCCATTCATATGAGGAACATACAATGTTTGACATGCGGTGGGTATAGTCACATGGCTCATGTCTATCCGACACGCCATTCAGATAAACACTATGAAGTTGAAGGACCACTAGGGAAGAGACCGAGAATTGATCGAGGTGGTCCGCACGGTGCAAGAGGACGTGGCAGAGGAGCTAGTCGAGCTGCTAGCGATGGGCGACGTTGCTAGGTGTTACTTCCACCACCACTAGAATGTCCACCACGACTGCAGGGAGTAGGTGGACAGGTTAGACCTCAGCTCCAGGAATCTGAATCATACGATCATCGTGCTTCGAAGATGATTCGAGGTACGGTCTGTGTCTACTCCACCTTAGCTATAGTTCTTATAGACACAGGTGCCAGTCACTCTTTCATTGGCACTACCCTCATTTGGAGCACGGAGATTCCGATGGAGTCGTTGGCTCGATCGTTACTACTAGAGAATCCTATTGTATAATACTCTATGATTATGCAATGGTTCCGATAGAGTGTGATTACTCTAGTAGGAGATAACTTCGGTTGGGATCTCCTTGTAGGGGCATCGAGTCATTATGACATCATCTTGGGTATGGACTAGCTATTTACAATCCATGATCAAATAGATTGTATTAAGCACAAAGTGTGGTGTGTCTGCACGGATGAGACCATGTTCACCATCACCATTGAGAAGGGAGCCTTTGCAGTGTAGTATTGACTTTCCCCGAGGAATTTACAGCCTATCACTCATTAGTTGTCTTGCCTTACCCTCAGAGCAGTTGATGTGGAGATTCCGACTTATCCTATAGTGGTGGACCAGTATGCAGATGTTTTCCCTCATGATGTCCCAAGTCTACCTCTTCAAATAAAGGTGCAATTTTACCTTGAATAGTACTCTAGGATGGCACTGATATCTACACCAGTGTATCAGATGGCTCTAGTGGAGCATTGTGAGTTGTGGGTATATCTAGAGGACTTTTAGGGGAAGGGATTCATATGGCCTACTATTTCTCCCTAGGAAGCCCCGATTCTATTCTCCAAGATGGTGGATGGGAGCTTGAGGCTTTTTGTCAACTACTTGTGCCTGAACCAGGTGTCTGGGAAAAATAAGAACCCACTCTAAATGATTGAAAACCTCTTTAATCAGGTGAATGGAGTTCATAGGGTCAGGAAGATAGACCTCAGATCAGGCTATCACCAGCTTAGATTTTAAGATAAGGATGTGCAGAAGATGTCCTTTAGATATCGGTACGGCCACCACGAGTTCATTTTTATTCCATTAGGTATAACCAATGATCTAACATTGATCATGGGTATCATGAATAGGATTTTCTAACTGTACCTCGATCACTTTTTCACATTCTTCATTGACAACATTCTGATCTACTTGACTACTGAGGAGGAGAATGCCTATCCTTTGTGGGTAGTACTGGACACACTCCTAGAGGACCAAATTTATGGTAAGCTTTCGAAGTGCCAATTCTAGATCTAAGAGGTTCACTTTCTATGAAATTTCATCTTAGAGGCTGGAGTTTATGTGGATCCTACAATGATTTTGGTGGTACATGCTTGGGAGACAACCAAGAGTGTGAAATAAGTACGAAGTTTCCTGGGTTTGGTTGGTTATTACCGGAGGTTTGTACCAGAGTATTCCAGAGTTTCAGCACCACTATCCTCCCTGACAAATAAGTGGAAAACCCTTCATGTGGTCGGAGAGATTCTAGCAGAGCTTTCAGGAGCTAAAGGAGAGGCTGACTAGTGTCACTATATTGAGTCTTCCAGAGGAAGGCATTGGGTACGTAGTCTACTAAGATGCATCAGAGACCAGACTCGTATGTGTCTTGATGCATGAGCGAGTAATGTTCGCTTATGGTTCATGACATCTGAGGCAAAATGAAGAGAACTGCACTATCCATGACATGGAGTCAGCAGTAGTGGTCTTCGCCGTGAAGATGTGGTCGCACTATCTGATTGGTGAACATTTTACCATGTACTCGAATCAGAAGAGTATCAAGTATATATTCTCCCAGAAGGACCTGAACCTAAGAGAGTGGCATTGGCTTGAGTTCCTGTTGGACTATGACTTCGAGATAGAATATACTACTCGGAAGGAGAATGTTGTTGTAGTTGCATTAAGCAGGAGTGTCACGACCCGTCCTCGGGGCTCGTGCCGTGACTACACCAAGCCCGCCTTCCATAGGCCAGGAGCTGGCGACTAGCACCAAGGCGTAAATCCTGGTAAAAAGGGAAGGCATTTCCTTTTTAATGTAAACCAAAAACACCACAGAGCAAGCAGGCAGATGTAAACACTAAGTAAAAACTGAGTACAACAGTAAGTGCGAAAAAGCAAGTGGGATAGTATACAAAC
This sequence comes from Viscum album, assembly GCA_963277665.1. Classification (NCBI taxonomy): domain Eukaryota; kingdom Viridiplantae; phylum Streptophyta; class Magnoliopsida; order Santalales; family Viscaceae; genus Viscum; species Viscum album. The sequence goes on along the minus strand of OY728161.1, from coordinate 1,333,606,536 downwards.
CCAAACTGAAAGTAAAGTACAACTGGAAGGGAAAACAACAACTGAAAAGTAAAGTCGCATCGTCGAGATATCCACTGGAAATCCCACCTGAAGGGTGGGTACATATAGCCTCCACAGCTTCTCGGGTCCAGCCGTCCGCTTCGAGTACACCCCACCCAGTGATCCACCTCCGGGTACCGACCTGCTCTTCATGCCTCAATCATGATCAGCGTTTTCCGTCGTCTACAACCAAAACAACGTAGTGCGGGAATAGCCCATTCATGGGTCAGTATAAGCTACACAGTAGGGACCCCGAGACCCCCGAAGGTCTCCTAGAATCCACAAAGGATAATCCACAAAGGAAATATACAATCACGAAGTAACATCTAACACTGCTTAGGTATATTCCCATACATATACCTAAGTCATCAATTCTCGTTCAGCTCCAACATCCGATCACAAGTACAACCCAGTCCACACAGGAAAGAAAAACATAATTCAACACAGGATAGCTCAACACAATCCACAAGGGAAAGCAAAATAGGATTCAGCTCACACATTTATACTTCTTTTTATGACGATAGAGATGATCAGGTATTGTCACTGATTCATCTAAGTTGTTGGACCCACAAAGGATCGATAGGTACTAACCCCCGAAATGACCCACAAAGGATCTAACCCACACAGTATCGATAGGTATCTATCCCTCGCAATGACCCACAAAGGATCTGACCCACACTGGATCGATAGGTAACTAACCCCCACAAAGACTCACAAAGGATCAGACCCACAAAGGATCTGTAGGCACTGGCCCACACAGGACCGTTGAGCGCTGACCCACACACGATCGGACCCACATAAAATTGGTAGCATTGATCCAAAAGGGATCACTGAGTGCTATAGTCGTCGTCATCGAATCCACTGAGGATCTCTGCACAGTCGTCGTCGTCACAGTGGCAACCAACACTAGGGTTCCCGCACACAACAAGCTCGTTCGGGAGGGTCCGCTCCACTAGCCGAGAGTCTGATACATCAACTTAAACATAGTCCAGAGTTGATGTATCCAAAGTTCTGTAATGATAACAGGAACTCAACGTCACAGTAGGCACGTCAATCAGATGCCCGGTCTGAGAGTTATTGACTTTTTCGTTCCAGGGGCCCGGTTGGTTTTTAATGCAAACCCAACCCGACCGTACTCCACCGGTGTCCAAACCTCGGGCGTAGTAATCCAAAAGGTCCGTCTCACTTAGAGGAATCTGACAAAGTTGACGGCATGTCAATCGGACATCCGGAGCTCAAGATATAAGTGTTTCCGCTCCGAGGGCCCGGTTGGTTTCGTGTACGAACCAACCCGGCCAAACCCAAAGTACTCTGAAACCTTGAGTGTGATATACTGAAACGACCGTCTCGATCCAAGGATCACATCGCCGCTGACGATGCGTCGATCGGAGGCCCTTAGCTCATGTTATGAGAAAAAGACCGAAAAGGTCTGAAAATGGGGGGGTTTGGGCCCAACCCGACCCAGCCCAACTCCCCCAGGTCGGCCCGAACCGGCTCGACCCGACCTGGGTCCGGGTCTGACCTGGCCGGCGTGGCCCGGCCCAGCCTGGGCACGACCCGGTCCGGCCGGCACGGGTGCGGCCCGGCCGCCAGGCGGGTCAGCTCGGCTGTTACGGCCGAGCCGCGGGCGGGGGGCACGCTTCCCCCGCGTGAAGAAGCCGCGGCACCGTGTGGGGCCACCCTTGCCAGCGGACGCGGCAGTCGGCCGCGTCCCATGCTCCTTCGGTCCCGGGGTCCGTCCTTCACTTCGAGGACCCCACGTCGCCCGTACGGCCTGCTTTGTCGACGTCCGCCATTCCGCACACCAAGAAGGAAAGGGGCGGTGGGTTCGGACTTGTTCGTTAGTCTGCACCCACCGCATTAGTAGTTTTAAAAGTCTCAAAACAATTATTAAATCAACACCGCGGGTATAAAATCACAAAGATTTAAAAATAACAAACCCCTACCTCGTCGTATTCGTCGAACGAGAGTTCTTCGCGGAATTGACCATCATGGAATATGAAGATCGTCGCGTCGCGGAAGGGGTGTCACATTGTCGCGGTACAGGGCGTCGCATCGACGATCCCTGAGGGTTAAAAAACACACAGATTTAATTTCATGAATTAAATCCATGTTGACGATAAAATCCACAAAGGAAAATTAAAAGATACATAATCCCCTACCTCAATCGGTGGTTATCGAAGATTGTCACGGGGAAGGATTGTCACAGAAGAACGTTGCGGGAGGAGAATCGTCGGTTTCGTGGTACACGGCATCGCGTCGTCGTTCTCCGAGGGTTCGGTGTTCTTCATCGCCTTTCGTTGAAGGTCTGCGTTCTTCGCGTTCTTCGCGAAGGAGGATGAAGAGAGAGTTTCTCCAAATCCTCTCAAAAATCCGCACCCAAGAAAAACGTGTGATGGTCTTATTTTATTATTATGCCAACAGTTTAAAAAACAAGTTATGAAATGAACCATTAATTCGGTGAATTAATGGTAACGACTTAACTATCCAATTAATAGGGGTGTTAAGAGTTTAAGAAAACGCACCGGTTGACTTTCATTTAAAAGGGGTTTTCGCAGGTGCGTTACTTAGAGGAAAAGAAACGATGGGGCTCGTGCGAGACCCACGTCACAAATATCCTACCAAGAGGGTAGGATATTTTGGGTTCCATCCTATCCACTTCAACTTAGATTAAGTGGATTTAAGTGGCATTAAGTGGATTAAAGTGAAATAAAATAAATTTGTCGCACCACTTTATTTTATTTTCTAAACTTATCCCCAAAAATTAAAAACCACACCCAAGAAAACGCAACTCCAGAAATGGAGTTTCTGAGAAAATATCGGCGCTGCGATTCCATCGGTGCCCTAGGAATTCGATTCTGAGCACCGGTTCAAAAGTTAGAAAAAACCCGCTCATTAGTTCACCGAACATACCTGAGCCAAACTTCGGAAAATGATTTCGGGCACACCGGGCATCAGAATCAGGTGCCGTCAGAAACTGCGTTCTTGTAAAAATCCAAAGAAAATTAAGAAAAAAAATTCCCTTGAATTTTACGAGTCTTCACATCCATCCCACCTAAGGAATTTACGTCCCCGTAAAGATACATCACTAACTAGGGAAACAAATGTGGGTACTGAGCACGAATCTGAGCCTCCCGCTCCCAAGTACTCTCCTAGAGGTTCTCATGTTTCCATATGATGCACAATTGAGGAATTGACCATCTACATAGAACCTTCTCCTTTCGATCCTCGTCTCCACCAGGACCTCCGCAAAATTCACCCCATCATCAAAGTCTAGCTCCTCATGGTCAATGATATGTGTCGGGTCGTGCACGTATCTCCTCAGCTGAGATATGTGGATGACGTCGTGCACCTAGTGCACCTGAGGTGGTAGATCCAGGCGATAAGCCACCTCGTCAATCCTACTGAGGACCTGGAATGGTCCGATGAAGCATGGAGACAACTTGTCTCCTCGGCCAAATCTCGGTAAACCACGTCGAGGTGTGACATGTAAGAAGACGTGGTCGCCATCCTCGAACTGTAGTGGCCTCCGCCTCCTGTCATCATAAGACTTCTGCCAGCTCTGAGCTGTCCTCATCCGCTCCCGAATGACCTGGACCTTCTCTATCGTGGCTTGGACCATCTCTTGTCCCACAAATGCTGACTCCACAGGGTCTGTCCAGCACAAAGGAGATCTGCAAGGTTGTCCGTACAACGCCTCGTATGGTGTCATCCCGATGGTGGAGTGGTAGCTGTTGTTGTACGCAAAGTCCACCAAGGGTAGGTGGTCCTCCCAGATGCGACCAGAGTAGAGGACATATGCACGAAGCATGTCCTCGAGAGTCTGAATGGTCTTCTCTGTCTGACCATCTGTCTGAGGGTGAAAGGCGGTGCTCAGACGTAGTTGCCTCTTGAACGCCTCCTGCAACCCCTTCCAAAGCTGGGATGTAAAGTGAGCATCTTGATCGGAGACGATGGATGATGGCACACTGTGAAGCCATACATTCTCTTGAACGTAGAGATATCCCAAGCACTCCACTGAGCCCGTATCTCTGATGGGTATGAAGTGAGTCGACTTGGTGAGTCAGTCGACAATCACCCAAATGGAGTCGTGACCTCTAGAAGTGTGTGGAAGTCCAGTCACGAAGTCCATAGATACCCCATCCCACATCCACTTCGGGACCTCCAAGGGATGTACCAAGTCTGCTGGTACCTGGTGCTCTACCTTCACCTGTTGGCAGGTGAGGCATCGAGAAACGAACTATGCCACAACCTTCTTCATGCCCGGCCACCAGTGCTGTCTTCTGAGATCCTAGTACATCTTCACCACTCCAGGATATACCGCCAAAGGAGAACTGTGAAACTATATCAGCACCTCCTCCTGTAATGTAACCGGTACCAAGGTACGTCCTCTGAAATGGACACTATGCTCTGCTCCAAAGGAGAAACCATAAGGTGCCTATCCTAAGGATATCTGCACACGCCGCGTCTCCCAGTCAGCATCCCCACATTGTTCCTCTCTGACCCACTACAGTAGTGGAGGGGTAACTGTGAGATAATGAAGGAAGGTTTCTCCATCTCTATCCACGAAGGATATATGCAAAGAGGCTAGCTGCTCTGTCACCTCCTCAAGTAGATGAATGCCCGTCCTCCTGCTGAGAGCATCGACTACCACGTTCCCCTTCCCAAGAGTATAACCTATCTCAATGTCATAGTCCTGGAGAAACTCAAGCCATCGCCGCTGTCTCAGGTTCAGGTCCTTTTGAGAGAAGAAGTACCCGGGACTCTGATGGTCAGAAAAGACTGGAAAGCGCTCGCCCATCAGATAGTGTCGCCATGTCTTCAGATCGAAGACCACTGCTGCTAACTCCAGATCATGGGTAGCGTAATTCAGCTCATGAGGCCTCAACTGACGTGATCCATAAGAGATCACTGCCTGCTCTTGCCTCAGGACACATTCGAGTCCGGTCTGTGATGCAACGCAGTAGACTACGTACCCTACTCCCTCCTCAGGCAACCTCAAGATAGGTGCGCTGGTCAATCTCTGTCACAGCTCCTGGAATCTTTGCTGACATCTCTATGACCACACAAAGGGTTTCTCCTTCTTCGTAAGAGTTGAGAGTGGTTCCGCAACTATGGAGAAGTCTGGCACAAATCTCCGAAAGTATCCAGCAAGTCCCAAGAAACTTCGCACCTCGGTCACGCTCCTGGGTGGCTCCCAAGCTAGCACTGCCTCGATCTTCGTGGAATCCACCACAACTCCCACCTCATAAATGACATGTCCTAAGAAGTGGACCTCACGTATGCAGAACTGACACCTTGAGAGCTTTCCATAAAGCTGGTTCTCTTGGAATGTGTCTAGTACAACACGCAAGTGGTAGGTGTGCTCCTCCTCAGTTGTCGAGTATATAAAAATGTCGTCGATGAAGACCACGACAAATCGATCGAGGTATGGCTGAAAGATCCTATTCATGAGTCCCATGAACACTGCTGGAGAATTGGTTATACCGAAAGGCATAACCAAGAACTCATAGTGGCCATACCGACATCTAAAGCTCGTATTCTGCACGTCCTCATCCCGAACTCTGATTTGATGATAGCCTGACCTGAGTTCTATCTTCGAGAACCACCGTGATCCCATGAGATAATTGAAGAGGTCATCAATCCTTTGTAGCAGATACTTGTTCCTCATTGTCAACTGGTTCAGGAGACGATAGTCGAAACAATGTCACAAGCTCCCGTCTACCTTCTTGGCGAACAATATCGGGGAAGCCCAGGGTGGAACACTAGGTCGGATGAGTCCCTTTCCCTACAAGTCCTATAATTTTACCCTTAGCTCTTGAAGCTCAGCAGGGGCCATCTGATATGCTGGAGTCGATATTGGGGCTATCTCAGGATACCGTTCAATATAAAAGTCTACCACTCTACGAGGTGGTAGTCCTGGAATGTCGTCGGGAAAGAAGTCTGCATACTGATCCACCACTACAGGAAAACTAGGACTCCGCACATCAACTGCTCCTAGGATGAGGCTAGCCAACTGATGAGTGATGGGTTGTCCTCTCCTCTGCGGAAGTCCATCATGTGCTGCGAACGCTCCCTTCTCACCGGTGAAGGTGAACCTGCACCCGTCAGTGCGTACACATCGCACCTTGCGCCTAATACAGTCAATATGTGCATGGACTGTAGATAACCAATCCATTCCCAATATGACATCGTAAAGCCTCGACGCCGCTACAAGAAGATCCCAGCCGAAGCTCTCGCCTCCTAGAGTAAGCTCACACTGCCGGCACCAACGTATAATCGTCGAATATGCTCCCGTAGGAGTCTCTAGCCGTAAGGATCGATCCTACGGCTCTGTCAGAATCTCTGAGCTCCGAACAAGGGCAGCGGATATGAAAGAGTGACTCGCTCCTATGTCTATAAGAACTGCAGAATGGGTGAAATAGACACAGATAGTACCTCGAATCATCTTGTGCACACCGTGGTCATATGCCTCCGCTGCCTGGAGATGTGCCTGTCTCTGCCCGCCATCTCCCTGTGTTCGGGGTGGACCTCCGGGTGGTGGTGGTGGTAGAGCCTCAAAGCGTCTCCCACCACCTGCTTCTCGGCCATCTCCTCCGCCTCGTCCTCCTGCTCCCTGCGGACCGCCACGGTTGACCCTCTACCTCTACCTGGGTGGCCCCTCAACCGTCTGCTGCTCCTCGGCATGGTGGGTCAGGTAGTCATGAGCCATGTGGCCCTGCCCCCCGCATATGTAGCACTTCCTGCCTCTCGAAAGACTGACTCCGCACTGTTGAGCCAGTGTCCTGAGGTCATCTACCTGAGGGTCTGATCTTCCTGGACCCATGAGTCATCCGTCGACTGCCTGTTGTATAAGACTCTGCTACATGCCGCCCCGCGATAGGCCTCGCTGCTGAAGAAGGCTCAGCAAGAAAACTCTAGATCAAAAGGGATCGCTCCAGTACTCCTACATGAGTCGGAATGCTAAGGGAGATCAGCATTTCCCTGATCTCATGTCTCAAACCCTGCTAAAAGGTTCGGGCCCGGAAGAATAGGTCTCGTACCATGTCCGTCAAGTAGCGCGGAAGATCAGTAAATCTCACCGAGTACTGGGCGACCATCATGTTGCCCTGCCACAACTGATGAAGCTCCTGGATGCGTACCGAACGGAGGGAGGCTGGGATGATCTCCGAGTGGAAGAGGCTCTCAAAGTCCATCCAGATAAGAGATTCCTCATCGTGTACCTGGAGAATCAAGCTCCACCATCGGCCCATGGCCGCATGTAGTAGGCTCGCTGTGAGAATCACCATGAGGTCAGCCGGTGTCCTCACTAACCGGAAAAATTGTACCACTGCCTCCAACCAGTCCTCGGCTGCCTGGGGGTCCGTCTCGCCGCGGAACCTGGGCGGTCGCTGGCGCTGGAACTCATGCAGTGCACTAAGGCGACGTGCATCATCAGCGGTTGGGGCTGGAATAATCGGTGGCTCGACGGGTAGAGGTACCGCCAGTGCCTGAACTGTCAAACGGCCCTATACCGAGGCCTTGTCGCTCGGTGGGCTGTCGTCATACTCAACTCTCGGAACCCTAGCTGTCTATTGTCATGGGGGAATCCTGAAATGAAACAGGTGTGCCACGGTCAGAACAGTATATCTGGTGAGGTGACACAAAGTAATCACAAAGAAAACATGAAACACACATGCAATTAATGTTTTCGTGCATTAAGTCGGAAATCAGAAGTCAGGGTCCTGGTGTACAGATACGTCGGCCGCCGCACAAACACTGGACTCCCGGAACTGATAAACACTCCCAACACGCTTAATAATATTTCTTCACATAGAAAAGATCAGAGTCCCAAGTTCTGCGGTAGAACTGAACTCCTCTGATACCAATTTTTAACGACCCGTCCTCGGGGCCCATGTCGTGACTACCCCAAGCCCGCCTTCTATAGGGACAGGGGGTGGCGACTAGCACCAAGTCGTAAATCCCAGTAAAAAGGGAAGGCATTTCCTTTGTAATGTAAACCACAAACACCATAGAGATAGCAGGAAGAAGTAAACACTAAGTAAAAACTGAGTACAACAGTAAGTGAGAAAAAGAAACTGGGCCAGTATACAAACCCAAACTGAAAGTAAAGTAAAACTGGAAGGGAAAACAACAACTGAAAAGTAAAGCAGCATCGTCGAGCTGTCCACTGGAAATCCCACCTGAAGGGTGGTTATAAATAGCCTTCACAACTCCTCGGGTCTAGCCGTCCGCTCCGAGTACGCCCCGCCGAGTGATCCACCTCCGGGTACCGACCTGCTCCTCGTGCCTCATCCACGATCAGTGATGTCCGTCGTCTGCAACCAACACAATGTAGTGTGGGCAAAGCCTGTGCTTGGGTGAGTATAAGCTACTCATCAGGGACCCCAAGACCCCTGATGGTCTCCCAGAATTCACAAAGGATAATCCAAAAAGGAACGATACAATCACAAAGTAACATCCAACGTTGCTTAGGTAAATGCGTATACATATACCTAAGTCATCAATTCTCGTTCGGATCCAACATCTAAGCACAAGTACAACCCAGCCCACACATGAATGATAAACGTAAATCCACATAAGATAGCTCAACACAATCCACAAGGGAAAATAACACAGGATTCAGATCACATTGGTATACTTCTATGTGTGGAGATAGAGATGATCAGGTATTTCCACTGATTCATCTCAGTCGTCGGACCCACAATGCATCGATAGGTACTAACCCCCTCAATGAACCACAAAGGATCTGACCCACAGAGGATCGATTGGTAACTAACCCCCGCAAAGACCCACACCGGATCGGACCCACACCGGATCTTTAGACGCTGACCCACACAGGACCGATGAGTGCTGAAACACAAAGGATCAGACCCACACTGGATCGGTAGCACTGATCCACAAAGGATCATTGAGTGCTGTAGTCGTCATCGTCGAATCCACTGAGGATCTCTGCATAGTCGTCGTCATCGTAGTCGCAGACAGCACTAGGGTTCCCGCACACAGCAATCTCATTTGGGAAGGTCCGCTCCACGAGCTGAGAGGCTGATACAACAACTGACACATAGTCCAGAGTTGATGTATCCAATGTTCTGTATTGATAACAGGAATTCAACATTGCTGACGGTGCGTCAATCGGACGCCTGGTTTGAGAGTTATTGGCTTTTTCGTTCCAGGGGCCCGGTTGGTTTTTAAGGAAAAACCAACCCGACCATACTCCACCTACATCCAAACCTAGGGCTGAGTAAGCCAAAAGATCTGTCTCACATAGAGGAATCCAACAAAGTCGACGGCACATCAATCAGACGTCTGGAGCTCAATATATAAGTGTTTTCGCTCCGAGGGCCCGGTTGGTTTTGTGTACGAACCATCCTGGCCAAACCCAAAGTACTCCGAAACCATGAGTTCGATATACCAAAACTCTTGACTCGAACCAAGGATCACATCTCCGCTAACGGTGCATCGATCGGAGGCTCGTAGCTAAAGATATGAGCAAACGACCGAAAAGGTCCGAAAAAGGGAGGGTTTGGGCCCGGACCGACCCGGCCCAACTCCCCCTAGGGCGGCCCGAACCGGGTCGACCCGACCCGGGTCCGGGTCCGACCCTACCAGCGTGGCCCGGCCCGGCCTGGGTGCGACCCGGCCTGGCCGGCGCGGGCGCGGCCCTGCCGCCATGCGGGTCGGCTCGGCTGTTACGGCCGAGCCGTGGGCGGGGGGCGTGCTGCCACCGGGTGAAGAAGCCACGACCCCGCATGGGGCCACCCTTGCCAGAGGACGCGTTAGAAAGCTGCATCCCGTGCTCCTCCGGTCCCGCACGGTCGTCAGACTGCGCTGCTACAGCCGGGGCTTCAGCCGCGGCGGCTCCCTTTGGCGGCTTGCTGGGCGCCGCCACAATCTGCCGCTGGCACCGACGTGGCGTCGTCGCGCGTCGACGGGCTGCTTCGCAGAACCCTGGACAAGTTCCGGTGGTCCGAAATTTGCGATGTCTTTGCCAAAGGTCCTCCCTGGGTCCATCCTTCACTGCGAGGACCCCGCTTTGCCTGTGCGTCCTGGTTTGTCGACGTCTTCCATTTCGCACACCAAGAACGAAAGGGGCGGTGGGTTCAGACTTGTTCGTTAGTCCACACCCACCGCGTTAGCGGTTTTAAAAGTCTCACAACAATTATTAAATCAACGCCACGGGTATAAAATCACAATGATTTAAAAATAAAAAACCCCTACCTCGTCGTAGTCATCGATCGAGTGTTCTTCGCGGAATTGATCGTCGTGGAAGAATAGGATCGTCGCATCGCGGAAGGGGCGTTGCATCGTCGCTGTACACGGCGTCGCGTCGACGATCTCGGAGGGTTAAATAAAACAAACAGATTCAATTTCATGAATTAAATCCATGTTGAGGATAAAATCCACAAAGGAAAATTAAAGGATCTGTAATCCCCTACCTAAATCGGTGTAGATCGATGATTGTCGCGGGGAAGGATTATCGCAGAAGAACGTCGCGGGAGGAGAATCGTCAGCATCGCGGTACACGGCGTCGCGTCATCGATCTCTGAGGGTTTGGCATTCTTCGTCACCTTTCGTCGAAGGCCAGGGTTCTTTGCGTTCTTAGAGTTCTTCGCGAAGGAGGATGAAGATAGAGTTTCGCCAAATCCTCTCAACAATCCGGACCCAAGAAAAACGTGTGATGGTATTATTTTATTATTATGCCACGGTTTGAAAAACAAGTTAAGAAATGAACCATTAATTTAGTGAATTAATGGTAACGACTTAACTGTCCTATTAATAGGGGTTTTAAGAGTTTAAGAAAATGCACCGGTTGACTTTCATTTAAATGGTGTTTCCGCGTGTGCGTTACATAGAGGAAAGGAAACGATGGGGCTCGTGTGGTCCCCACCTCACAAATATCCTACCAAGAGGGTAGGATATTTTGTGTTCCACCCTATCTGCTTCAACTTAGCTTATGTGGCTTTAAGTGGCTTTATGTGGCTTTAAGTGAAATAAAATAAAGTTGTCGCACCACTTTATTTTATTTTCTTAACTTAACCCCAAAAATTAAAAACAACATCCAAGAAAACGCAACTCCGGAAATGGCGTTTCTAAGCAAATACGGGTGCTGCGATTCCATCGGTGCCCTCAGAATTTGATTCCGAGCACCAGTTCAAAAGTTAGAAAAAACCCTCTCGTTCGTTCACTGAACACATCTGAGCAAAACATCAGAAAATGATTTTGGGAACACCGGGCCACGGAATCAGGTGCCGTCAGAAACTACGTTCTTGTAAAAACCAAATGAAAATTAAGAAAAAAAAATTTACCTTTAATTTTACGGGAATTTACAAGGAGGTCGGGTAGACAGCTGCTAGGTGAGGCGATAGAGAAGCTGGAAGCTTTACCAATATTCTGTGTGGATAGAGATGGATAAGTATTCCTTCAGTCTCTTACAGTCACTCATCCACATCTTCAGCAAGTGAGGGAGGACCAGTATAGGGAATCTAACTGTGGGACACTATGTGCACAGATATCCATATAGGAGTCATCGGATTGATTTTCGGAAGGTATGGAGCACGATATCCCCTTCAGAAGACATAGCATTTTACTAGTGTCACATTAGGAGGATGTGTTGAGGGAGTTCCACACGTACCCTCTAGTAGTAAATATAGGAGAGGTGAAGATGTACCAATATCTTCGAAGACAGCAATTGTGGCTGGGAATGAACAATGCAGTTATAGAGTTTGTATCTCCGTGTCTCACTTGTTAGCAAGTGAAGGATGAGCACCTGGAACCAGCAGGCTTAGATCAACCGTTATAGGTCCCAGATTAGAAGCGAGATGGGATATCCATGGACTTCGTGACAAGACTTCCATGTACATCCAGGGGTCACGACTCGATTTGGGAGATCGTTGAATGACTCACCAAGTCATCCCACATCCTACTGATCAGAGACTATGTTTAAATAGAGAGCACGAGACGCCTCTATGTACATGATATTGTGGGTCTAGATGGAGTAACTTCATCTATTTTCTCCGATCATGACACACGATTTACTTTCCAGCTATGGAAGGGGTTGCAGTAAGCATTCAATATGTAGCTTCATTTGAGCATCGCCTTCCATCCTCAGACAGATTGTCAGAATGAGCGGTCCCTTTAGACACAAGAGGACATTCTCCGTGCATGTGTCCTCGACTTCGGTCACAGCTGGGAGGACCACTTACCTTTTGTGGAATTTGAATACAACAATATATACCACACCACCATTTGAATGACACCTTTCTAGGCGTTGTACGGGTGACATTGCAGATCACCTTTGTGCTGGACTGACCAAGGGGAGTCAGCACTTCGGGGACCAGATATGGTATGGGCTACCACAGAGAAGGTGAAGATCATCTACATGTGGATAAAAACTTCACAGATCAGGCATAGGTCATATGTCGATAAGAGACGGAGACCTATGGTGTTCGAGGATAGCGACCATGTCTTTCTATGGGTCTCACCTAGAAGAGTTTTACAGAGATTTTGCTGAGGTTGCAAGTTATCTCAGAGAATAATCAGACCTTTTCAGGTCCTCGACAGAGTTGGTGATGTGGAATACCACTTAACTCCTCCTCCTTAGTTGCACTGGGTGCGTGATGTCTTCCACGTATCCCAGCTGAGGAGATAGGTGCATGACCCTATCCACATCATCGACCATGGAGTGTTGGATGTCGATGATAGTACGAAATTCATAGAGGTACCAATAGAGATTGAGGATCGACAGGAGCGAGTCCTTCGTGGACATTCTGTCAGACCCCTACCCAATTTATTATTATTTTATTTTATTATTTCATGACTTTGGTTATCCTCTTCAAGGTGCAAGTGGAGCGCCGATATAAAATTTATATCGTTTTACAGTTTTGGTGGGTGTTAGATCGGTACACGGACATCGCATGGTTGGCAGTGACCACGCGATCGACCCAAGTGGCCACAAAAATGTGTAATGTTTAAAATAAATATAATTTGATTTAAATAAAAGAAGATAAATGTTTAAATTTGAATAATAATTTTATTATTTTATAGATAAAAATATTTTCATTATTAAAAGTTGTTAACAATATTGTCAAAGAAAGTGTTTTAAATAAAATTATTTAGTTGTTAATAATATTGTTATTATTTAAATGAAAATAAATAAAATTATTACTATAATTATTATTAGTTTCAGTTTCGTTATTATTATTATTAAAGTAATTTTTAAAATTCGTTTAATAATATTATCATTATCATTATTGAAATTAATAATCTTATGAATATATATGTATTAATATTTTTACAAATATTTTCATGAAAATATTTTTATTATTGTTATTATTATTTAAATGGGTATTATTATTATTGTTGCTGTCAATTTATTATTATTATTATCAGTTTATTATTGTTTTTATCACTTTATTATTATTATTATTATTATTATTATTATTATATCCTAATATACAAATTATCCCCACTCTTCCACGCATCCCTCCTCTATTTCTTATTTTGTTTTTTATTAATTACCTCACTAAACTCATTCCTCTCCCCTCTCACGCCAGACTCTTCATTTCTATTTTTTTTCTTTCTCACACTCATCTATCCCCCTTCGCCCTGTAACCCTCAAGCCTCATCCCCTACCCCTCTACTCCCATCCGCCAGAGCCCTCCGACTGGGCCCTCACAAAGAGGCCTCCCCATCCCTCGCACCGGCAGGTGGCGATGGCCCAAGATCTGGCTAGTAGTGATGGTGGCCCGATCTCCCTTCCCATCCTTCTCTGGTGAACCCGACCCCCCTTCACAGTGTTTTTTTTTTGACGCAACCTGAACCCCCTGCCCTATTTAATCTATTTTGCTCCAACGTGACTGCATTTCCCATTATTGACATCCCTCTTACATCTGATATATGAGTATTTACTTTCTTTTTGGTGTTTTCCTTCAAATTGGCCATACCCTAATACCTTCATTTGTGATTTTCATATTTTTCTTAGTGCCTAGGTTATGAGATTAATGTATCGGGACCAGTTGGTCAAGGTTTCGGCATCCACTTCCAAGGGGGAGGTGGATGAACATGATTTTCCTTGCCACCAATATTTCAGGTACGGTTAAATCACCCACGGTTTTGTTTTGTGTATTCCAATTTAGTGTCTTTTGATGTTTTTTGAGTCCCGGGTATTTATTTGGTAGTGCGTTGTATTTCATCGCACTGACTATGGGTTTCGACTATTTTGTTAAGGTGTGGCAATGTTTTTTCCTAGTGTGTGTGCCTTTGTGGGAGTGCATGTATGTGAACAAGTGGTCGTGTGAGTTTGAAATAATTGGCTCGGCCAATTCATTGAGGTAGGTGCTTCCATGCATTTTTTTCCAATTGATTCCATACGATACATGAATTTTAGTATTTAAATGTTACACCCTGATTCAAACTTTTATTACAAATCTAATAAGTTTATGGTAATGATTTATTGTTAGTTTAACTTGTTAAATATATGTTTTGACATGTCATTAAATTCATGCACATATTTTTTCCAATGCAGTTGAATGTGGATAAACAGTATTGTTTTAAAAAAATGATTTTTGTTAAATGATTTGAGTATTATTTATAATTGTTTTATAAGGATCTTCAAATGTTTATTAAATTATTGAAGAAATGTGAAACTGTTTTTAGAAATTTTTTTAGAGTGAATGTGATTAGAAAAGTAGATTTCAATGTGTGTGGCGCATTTTTATCAATTTTCACTTACCGCGTGTTTTCTTTAAATGGCCTAATTGGAAATTTTAAAATGATTAGTAAATTATTGGTTTAAAGGACCATTTGGCTGTTGAATTAGATTTTTGGAAAACCCTTCTTGGGTTGGTATCCCTCCCTAAATATTGACTCGTGAGATGGAAGGTTCCTTGGTATGGGACTTATTTGAATGATAATTATTTTGAGGCAAGGGGAAAACTTTTGAGGTGGCCGGGGTGGTGCTAGTTTGTGTGGTGTGTTTGATTATAGGTATGTCACATTTTGTTTGAATGATATGGCACACCCCCTTTAGAAATTTACTTCGGTACATTGAATATAAAAGTGGATTATTGGGAATGATTGATGCACCAGTTTAGATTGCGCACTGGCTAGTAGCCCATAGCAGAGAGATGTTGTGATGTTATTACTATGGGATTGGGCCCCTCTACCAGGCCAGGTAGGGTGACAGTCAGGCATTAGGGTGTTATGATGTCATTGAGTGTAGGTATTCCTTCATGATGAGTCACATATATAGATTTTTCTGGTCTTCCTCTTCATTTCTAGTATTTGCATTCTTTCCCCGTTATGAGTACTATTAGAGTTGTTGCCCTCTTTGCATGGAAACTTTTTATTTTCACCTATTATTGATACTTATTTAGAAAACTATGATTTTTTTATTACATGAATAAGGATTTCAAATAGATGCTTTGAAATAGAAAGCACAACTCCCCTTTCATTCACCTTGTATTTGGTTTTAATCATGAAGTGCAGTGGATCATGTTTGTTTGTTTTTAAAATGATAAGTGTGTATAAAAACATAATTTTATAATGTAGTTTAAACTTGTATTAATGGATTGTCTTGTGGAAGAAATGACATGGAATCTATGGTGGTTTCCTACTGAGCGATTATCTCACAACCTACCTATACCACACAGTGTCGGTAGACCCAAGCTGTTTTGTTGGTTCAGCCTTTGTTCAGGTTTCCCTAGTAGGTGCTCGATGTTGGAGCATAGCTAGTCTTATGCTTGGTGGTGACCAAGTGGTCACTTGGAGATTTCGTGGTGGCGATATGGACTGTTTTCATTAGTTTTAGTCATGTAAGTTAGTTTTCATATTTTTGATTTGTACCTTGTATCTGGATAATTTTTTTATTTATATTCAGTTGTCCATGATTCTACGTCCTTAGTTTATTTCTTTTATTTATCTGGTCTTAGTTGTTTATTTTTTTGTCACTTAAATCATTCCCAGGTCTATGTTTTGATGCCCGACACTAGTTTCCATCCCGGGGGGACCGGGAATGCCCCTCTGGACTTTCCATGAACCGGGTCGGGTGATCGGTTTAGGGTCGACCTGGGCTGGTTCATGACAAAATGGTTTCATAAGAGGTTCTTTTTATTTGGGGCGTCTAGTAGAGGGTGATTAGGACTATCAAGGATCAAGTGGTAGGTTACAGTTCAATGCCTAATCACCACTGCTCAGGACGAGACCTGAGTTACCAGGGGATTTCTGGGAGTGAGTCTTATATCATGGGATGTTTTGGATTGAGGGATGACATTAGAGGTGAACTGGTGTCGTGTTATGACTTCACATGGGGTGGTGACCCATGTGGAGTCCAAGTGTTCAGGTCAAAGTCCCCTTAGTGTTATGCCTTAAATGGTGAATGGCTCACCACCATGTCACCGGGTTAGACATAGAAACTAGCCCCCCATTCCTATGGCTTGGAGATGTGGTGATTTTGAAATTTAACTTGAAATAATTTTTTTTGTTGTGCTTGAGTTTCTTTAGTTTTGCATCCATGCTAACTGTCTTGGGCTCGTTTTATTCCATTTGATTGTGTTATGTCTTGATGTTATTTTTTATTGTGTTTTTCGTGTGGTTCTAAATATTCTTCCTAGAAAGTCTCCTAATGTTGTTAATGAGCTATGCCCAGTTCCTGGTTCTTTTTGTGTGTTGCCTGTCTAATGAGGTAGTTGATTTCCTTTAGAGGCAACAGTATGGTCCATGAGGATAGTGTGTGTATTTGGGTTGTGGGGAATACTAGGGGTGATAGGGTTTATACCGTCTCATGTTTATTTGATGGTCCAAATCTAGACCAGTAAGGAGGGAATGTCTCTTTGTCATTGGAGATCAGGGTGTTGGTGGTGGTGGTCATTTTTTGAGAAGGTTCCCCATTTGGTGAGTGGGGTGCGCTAGAGGAATCTATTTTTGATGAATCATGTTCTTTGGTGTCGACTTCTAGTTTTTTGGACCGTTCTCTTACATGATACTAGTGTAGCTGGTTCAAGCATTCTATGCCACTTTGTCGCATAAATCCTAAGTCTTACTTCCATGCGACTATTCAGGGCACCAGGGAGAGTTCAGAACGGAGTGATGTTCGGGAGGGAGTTGGATACTAGAGGATGAAAATGATTGACTTTGAGGCAAGAGATGCTTCAGCCATCAGGACCCCAACCACATGTCTCGCGGGGAAGCTTGCGCACAGTCAGGAGTTGCCTAGGGTCTGTGGAACGTCGACCTGAATTATTTTTTTAGATTTTGGAGATAAATATCCAATGTTTCCTTGTTTGATTATTATCAGTCTTAATGTAATACTTGTTATGGTGGTGTGCTGAACTTGTTCTACTGTAGTCTATGTGGCCTTATATGTTCTCAGTGTGTCTTCTTAACAATTTATATTTCCTGGAAGGGTGTTGGACCAGTTAATAAATAGGTTATTCTAATTTGGAGTTTGGTCTCAATTGTGTTTGTTAGGGGGGATGTTTGGTTTTTTGAAATTAATGGGTGGTGTTTCGGGGTCCATTCAGAGTTCAGGATATGAATTCCATAGTCTTTGGTTGCAGTGAGGATTTTATTCGGTCAGTGTGAGAGGTGTGGAGTTAATTTTGTATCCTTGGGGTGTTGGGTCGTTTCGTAGCAAGATTCCTGTTTAACTCTATAAGTGTTGTTTGGCCCATGTGGAGAAATTAAATGGGTTCAGTTTGGGGGTTCCTGTTATGGCCCCCCTTGGGGGTGGTATGACCGAGTTTCAAGGATTCCATATTAGTAAATTCTTGTGGTGGGGAGAACCCTCTCGTGTTCTTCCCTCAACCTCAGGATTATATTTTCTCGTGAATTGGTCGGGTGTGACCTGTGGAGAGTAAGGTCATCTCAAGATTCACGGTTTTACCTCGGTATTTTCTTGGTGTGAACTCGAGTTATGTTAACTATTGGCTGGGTGACTTTCTGGGGGTAGAATGTTTCGTGGTGGAGAGAATTTTAACACCCCGACCCTTATTATTATTATTTTATTTTATTATTTCTTGACTTCTATTAGCTTTCTCAAGGCACAAGTTGAGCGCCGTTGTAAAATTTCTATCGTTTAACAGTTTTGGTGGGTGTCTGATCGGTGCACATACATTGCATGGTTGTGGGTGACCGCGCGATCAGCCCATGTGGCAGCACAAATGTTTAATGTTTAAAATAAATAAAATTTGATGGAAATAAAATAATTTAAATTTTAATATTTATATAATAATATTATTATTGTGTAGATAAAAATATTATCATTATTATTAATTGTTAATAATATTATCTATGAAATTGTTGTAAATATTATTATTTATTTTTTTATTAATACTGTTATTATTTAAATGAAAAAGAATAAAATTATGACAATAATTATTATTAATTTCAGTGTCATTATTATTATAATTATTATTAGGATAATTTTTAAAATCAGTTTATTATTATTAAAATTATCATTAAGGAAATTAATAATATTATGAATATATAAGTATTAATATTTTTACAAATATTGTCATTAAATTTTATTATTATTATTATTATTATTATTATTATTATTTATATGGATATTCTTATTATTATTGATATCAATTTATTATTATTATTATCAATTTATTAATTTTTTATCAATTTATTATTATCATTAATATTATTACTATAACTTTTTTTATCCTAAGCTACTAATGCGCCCCACTCTTCCACACCTCCACCCTCTATTTCTTATTTTGTTTTTTATTAATTCCCCTAGTCATCTCATGCCTCTCCCCTCTCACACCCCACTCATCTTTTCTATAATTTTTAATTTATCACGCTATTTTCTCCCCTCTCCCCATATAACTCTTGAGCCTCACCCCCTTCCCATGTCATCCATTCCGTCGTCGCTCTCCGACCGCACCCCCGTTCGACGGCTTCCCCTCTCCCGCTCAGGCCAGCGACAGTGGCCCGAGCTCTGGCCAGTAGAGATGGAGGCCTAATCTCCCCTCCCCTCCTGCTCTAGTGTACTCGACCCCCCTTCTCATCATTTTATTCGGCGCGACCCTACCCCCCTTGCACTAGCACATCTATTTTTCTCCAACGCAACTACATTTCCCGTTTCCAGCATCCTTCGTTCTTCTGATCTATTGGTATTTAATTTCTTTTTGGTTTTTTTATTCAAATTGACCAGACCATAATACCTTATTTTTTGATTTTCCTATTTGTATTGGTGCCTAGGTTATGTGATTAATGTATCAAGACTCCTTGGTCAATGTTTTGGCATCTGCAGCCAAGGGCGAGGCAGATGAACTCGATTTGCCTTGCCGCCAATTATTCGGGTAAGGTTAATGCACACGTGGGTTTGTTTTGTGTCATCCAATTTAGTGTCTTATGTTGTTTTTGAGTCCCCAGTATTTATTTGGTTGTGCGTTGGTCTTCGTCACACTGACATTGGGTATCGACTATGTTGTTAAGGTGTGAAGATGTTTTTTTCTAGTGTCCGAACCTTTGTGGGATTTCATGTATGTGAACAGGTGGCCATGTGAGTTTCAAAGCATTGGCTCACCCAATTCATTGAGGTAGGCGCTTCCATGCCTTTTCTTCTAATTTCTTTCTACAAGATACTTGTATTTTAGTATTTAATTGTTACACCCTGATTCACACTTTTATTACAATTGTAATTAGATTATCGTAATGATTTATTATCAGTTCAACTTGCTAAATATAGGTTTTGACATGTTCTTCAGTTCTTGCACATGTTTTTTCCTATGTAGTTGAATGTTGATAAATATTATTGTTTTTAAAAAATGATGTTTGTTTAATGATTTGAGTGTTATTTGTAGTTGTTTTATAGGGTTCTTCAATGGTTTATTAATTTATGGAAGATGTGGGAAACTGTTTTTGGAAAATGTTTTGGACTCCGTATTATTTGAAAAGTGGATTTCAACATGTGTGGTGCATTTTCATCAAGTTACACTTACCGCATGTTTTCTTTAAATGGCATGATTTTCACTTTATAAATGATTGGTAAATTCATGGTGTAATGGCCCGTTTGGATTTTGAAATAGATTTCTGGTAAACCCTTCATGGGTTGGTATCCCTGCCTAAATGTTGAGTCTTGATATGTAAGGGTTCTTAGTATGGGACTTCAGTGAATGATAATTATTTTTAGACAAGGTACAAACACTTGAGGTGGCCAGGGCGGTGACAGTTTGTGTAATTTGTTTGATTATATATATGTGAATTGTTGTTTGAATGATATGGCATACCCCCTTGAGATCATTACATAGGAACCTATAATTGCAAAGAGGTTTAGTAAGAACGATTGGTGCACAAGTTTAGCTTACACACTGGCTAGTGGCCCATAACAGAGAGATGTTGTGTTGTTATTTCTATGGGATTGGTCCCCTCGACTAGTCTAGGTAGGGAGATAGTTGAGAGTTAGGTCATTATGACGTCATCGATTGTAGGAAAGCCTTCAAGATGAGTCATATGTATAGTATGTTTTGGTCTTCCTCTATGTTCCTATGATATCATGTGTTTCCCTGTTACGAGTACTGTTAGAGACATTTCCCTCTTTGTATGGACACTTTTTATTTGCACATGGTTTTGGTATTAATTAAGAAAACAATGAATTTTTTATTACATTAAAAAGTCTTTCAATTAGATTTTTTGAAATATAAAGCACAAATACCCTTTCATTCACCTTGTATTTGGTTTTAAACTTCAACGGTTGGGGATCATGTATGTTTGTTTTTAAAAAGCATAGTGTGTATGAAAACCTAATTTCATAATGTAGTTCAATCTAGTATTAATAGAATGTCTGGTGGATGAAATGACATGGAATCTGTGGTGGTTTCCTACTGAGAAATTAGCTCACTCCCTACCTATACCACTCGGCGTCGGTAGACCCGAGCAGTTCTATAAGATCAGCCTTTGTTTAGGTTTCCCGGGCAGGTGCTCGATGTTAGAACATAGTTGATATTATGGTTGGTTGTGACCAAGAGGTCACATAGATATCATGTGGTGACAGTTTGGTTTGTTTGTTTTAGATTCAGTTCTGTATTTTAGTGTTCTTCTTTTTGATTCGTACATTTTATCTGGATTAGTTTGTTTTATTTATATTTAGTTGTTCCTAGAGCTACGTCCTTAGTTTATTTATTTTATTTATTTGGTCTTGGTTGTTAATTTTTTTGGGGCTTATATCGTTCCCATGTGTATGTTTTGATACCCGTCACTAGTTACCATCCCGGGGGGATCGAGAATGCCACTCGGGACATTCCTTGGACCGGATCGGGTGACAGGTTTAGGGTAGACCCATGCTGGTTTGTGACACGGTCGATACCTTCATTACCCATTCGTTGGATGGACATGAACCTCCAAGAGAGCACATGGGAGCGTGAGGCTCATATTTGAGAAAATTTCCCACACTTTTTCCCATAGTTCTAGTTGTATCATACATCAATGTAAAGACCTGAGTTGGGGAGAATGTAAAAACAAGTATTTTCTATGGAATTCTTTTTTCAAAAATACATGAGAATTTTACATGTCCGCAAAATTTTATGGCGCATGATTATGAGGCCAAATTTGCATAGATTCTATTTCTGATGTTTTTTTTGGGTACATTCTGTAAAGGTACAATTCATTTTTTATAACTTTTGAACCGGTGCTTGGAATTGAAATCTGAGGGCTCCGTTAAACTCGCAGCATCGATATTCACTTAAAATGTCTTTCACCTAGATGGTAGTTGATCGATAATAAAACATGGTTTTTTGATTTTTAGTGATTATATTAAAAAAAATAAAGGTTTGTAGCTTTATTATTATTTGTTGGTTAAAACATCAACTTCGAAGTTGGAAGTAGGAATTGTGTGGACCACCCAACAATAACCTCCCATGAGAGGTTATGGTTTTGGGGCCCACAAGAACCTAACCACCCAAAAGAGGTTAAGATGTGGGGACCACCCAGGACTAAACCCCCCTAATAATGGTGGTAGAGGAAAACCTTTCAACTCCCCCCATTAATGAGGGAGAGTCTCTCCACCCTCTCCATTAATGTGCCAAATACTTCTCTTTAATTTAATGTGACATCCTCTTGAATTAATTAAGTGGAGATAAATTAATTAATTCACCCTTTTTGAATTCTTATTCCAACGAAAGATTTTCTAATCTATTACCTTGTCTTCTTATTCACTTGGGTTGGCAAAAGGATGGCAATGGAGTATTATCGCTTTCGAGAGAAAAGATCTCACCAATGAAGAACGAAGAACTCTCCCAATCAAGAACACCTTCGACTATGAAGAATGATCTCCTTTGACATTCATCCATGGACTCATACTAATGTGGGACATCTTCGACCGACCTTTCATCCTCGTCTTCATCAATGAACCGACGCACGATCATGGGATTGGATGTGTGCGGTAGATGCGATGAACGACGAAATCTCTATCTTCTTCTGCATGACTCTATCGATGAACAAAGATCAAATGTAAGGGTTAGAGCTTTATTAATTGTTCCACATTCTTTGTTTCCCTTCAAGGATTAATAATAGAATCCTCATGCTCTCACTCTAATACAGAGTCTGCGGGCCGAACGAACACGGCCCAACCCCCTACGCCTTACTTTTTGTATTTTGATGCTAATCGTGGAACGAGTCTGGGTTGAGTGATTTTTCATCATCAATGGTTTATTTTTGAAGGGGATGTCCTGAGTAGTCCGCACCAACTTTTAGAATGAGAATAGGTCCACTGGAACTTGTCAGGTGACTCACGGAAGGTTCACTGGCGGTCAAAACTGGAAAAAGTCATCGGCGACGAAGAGAAGGGTAGACGGTACTTCAGCCGACCACGTTGATGGAAGAAACATAACGGCACTGCCAGAGGAGTAGGAAGTCTACGACAGGCCGCAGGGGCCGACGCAAGGCCGACCGTGAGAAGAATAGGTGGCCCGAGCTGCCGGGTTGCTGGGGAATGCGTGGTGCAGCGTGCGCCACTTGGTGGACCAAGAGGTCATGACACAAACGCGCTAGGCATGAGGACGATGGATGCTCATCCAGCCGAATGGAGCGGGACCAGCTACATGGTTCTTGCTTTACATCGATTGGTGCCATGTTGCACGAATTTTGAAACCCCCGAATGGCTATGTCGTTAGGGATTCCAGGGTGCACGACCTCCCCCCTGGATGCAGCTAGGGAAGAACCCATGGGCCGCTAGCCTCATGCCTCGCACGGGCTGAGCCCCACACAGGCCGGGCCGCCCACGCAGACCGAGTCGGACCCCAGTCTAGAGATAGGTCGGGATGGGTTGGCCCGGGTCGGCCTGAGTGGGCCAGACCATAGCCAGACCCGCCAGACCTGGTTCCCCTCTTTTGCACGTAACATGAGATTCAGTTGTCCGATTGACGAACCATCTATGGTGACGGAATTTTTGGAGGGGGAATGTTCTTTTCGTATACCCCCCTCGAGGTTTGGACAATGTTGGTGTACAACCAGGATGGATCAATCATAAATCCAACAGGGCCCTCGGAACGGAAATGCAAGAACTCTCTGACCAGACATCCATTTGACGCACCGTCTGTCGAAGGTTTTTTTTGGAAAGAGTGATATTTCGGATACATCATCATGGGAAATTGTGGCATTTGATGAATATACAATTGAATTGAGGAGGGGACACTCCCGAAATCAAGCATGCTTTGTGCAGAACCCTATTACTGGCTGCATTCTGACTATTTTTCATATAACCTACGTGGGATCGACAATTGTGACTACTTTTCCTATATCCTACATGGGTTTCACAACTCTCACTACTGTTCTCGAATCCTACATGTGTTCGACAAATTTTACAACAGTTCCTAGATCATACGTGGGTTCGATAGTTTTCACTACCGTTCCTGGATTCTACGTGTTTTCAACAGCTCATACTACTTTTCATGGATCCTACATGGGTTCGACATCTCTAACTACTGTTCATGGATCCTACATGGGTTCGATAGCTCTGAGTACTATTCCTGGATCATACGTGGGTTCAACAGTTCTAAATACGGTTCTTGTATCCTACGTGTGTTCGATAACTCTGACTATAATTCTTGGATCCTACATTGGTTCGACTGCTCTGACTACTGCTCCTAGATCCATCATGGGTTTGATAACTCTGACTACTGTTCCGAGATCCTACATGGGTTCGACAGATTAAGTGATTTTTGGCTACATCTAATCATCTATAACACTCTACAAATGTTATATACATATGTGAGTTGAGTGTGTAACTTTTGTGTTTTCCTCAGGATTGAGATGGATTACTTGATAACTTACGTATATATATGGGCATACCTAAGTGGTGTTATATATTTATTTCATATTTTGTGATTTACCATTGTTGGATTTTGAGAGACCATGATGGTCTCACTGTCTCTAATGAGTATCGTTATACTCACCACTGCACGGGCTATGCCTGCACCTCGTTTTGTTGGTTACAGATGATGGACAATGCTGACTGAGGCTAAGAGTATTAGGACTGGATTGTTCTCGTAGGTGTACCATATAGAGTGACAGTACATGGAGGAGATTAATGGTTGTCTAGTTCTTAGAAGGCTATCTGTACCTACACTTCAGGTAGGAATCCCGGAGGATGATCCATCAGTTGTTTTTCTTTTCTTTAGTGTTACTTTTAGTTTCTTGTACTTTACAGTTGGGCTTGTATTTATGGTCCCTTTTACTTTCACAACACTTTTATTATACAATTTTAATTAGTTTTTTGTTTCCATATTGTTCTATATTATATGTGTTCGCATGTTATAAATGTAATGCTTTCCCAGTTTTAGGGAATTATGCCTTTGGTGATAGTCGCCAACAACTGGCCTATGGTAGGCGGGCTTGAGGTAGTCATGGCACGGGCCCCAGGGGATGGGTCATGACATAAAAAATATCCCATTTCCAAGGGGTACAAGGTCCAAAGAAATAAAACAATATTAGGATTCAATTAGTAAAAATATCCAAGGAATCAATGGCTATATTCATTCCTTGTGGAGTAGAAAGGCCCATGGAATCCATTCAAATCAGAATCCATGGTATATCATTCATGGAATAGAGTACTATATTCTAATTATCATAACCTTTCATCATATTATAATAGTTTATTATAGATCTTGAGTTGACCAACTCATAAACAAACGTCAATTTAAAAAGTTAAAACAATTTACATCATATCAAAAAATGGAATGTAGGAATCAACTCTATCTTATCATTGCAATTCAATTTTCATCAATATATGCAGTCTACCATTAACTAGGTGAGCACTCAAACAACCCTTAGGGTTGTGTAATTTAATTTATACACTACAATACACAACATGTGAGGCTGAGGATGGGTATTACAAACTCTAATATAATAATTTTCACTAAATGGGTAATCAAATAAGTCCCAGTTCATTTAATCAAAGCATTAAATTAATTTTAAAGGGATTCTAAAAAAAGTCCATCAAGTGGAAAAAAGGATGATATATAAAAAACCCCACCCTTATGGGAAATGGTATAGAACTTATTCCATAGAGACATGGTAGAACTGCCATCCAATATTAACCTCGAATTCAGTATAGATAGAGAGGAAATTTTGGTGTGGTTGAGACCCCTCTAAAATAGGGCATAATATCCAACACCAAAATAAATCCATCAAAGATATGTGAAGAGAAAAAAGGACAATGATGTTCATGGAACCCACCTATGTGGTTACAATGTGAATTGTAGGTTATATAAAAAATTCAATATTAGGAAACATCACAAATGAATATCTATTGGATTGAGAGGGAGTAATGGGCCACACTCCTTGGTGAGTAAGATAGGTATTTTTATCAAAATGGGCCCCTAATTAATATATAAAAAACAGAAAATGGTAATTTACATGACATCTATATTATTTACACTTCATTTAATGTTCAGATTCTTCCACCTAGTAAACCACTATTACTGGTTTTGAATGGTCCAATCCAAACCCAAACAAATCCTGTTAAACTACACAACATGTACTCTCATTACCTGGTGTGTAGTTGGAATGGATCTTCTTTTCATATCATACATAGTTCTATATGAAATATTTGAAAACATACCACATGCCTAGTATTTGTGTCTAAAAAGAAAAAGATAACTCAAATGAGTGTTAATCCCAAAATAAAAGGATCCACATCTCATCAAAAAACCACATAAGTTATAATATTTATGCTTCCAGGTGATAATTCACCCATTCATCCATATAAATAATATTTTCATATAGAAAAAAATTCAGTTTGTATATTGGGATCATCCATTAATAGATATAATATCAACATTGATGTCATTAATATAGAATCCAATTATGAATAGAAATATAGTTTTCAATCACATATTATTTCACTATAGTTTGAACAAAAATACATTCATATTGATCAATCGTACAAAATAAAACATGAGATTCCCAGATATTGGATTGAGGATATGTGTGACTGAATTATCATGATTCACATCAGTTATTGTTTTTTCATAATATTTACATTCAACCTCTGTCTTCAGATGTTTTTTTAAATAATAATTTAATTACTGCATGGGTTATTGAATTAATTTTCAGAATTCAAAATGTCCTTGAACATGTTATAAAGGAGTGTCGATGGTGTATTATTTGGTTAATTCCCACTATTAAACTCATTATATAACTTATTTATAACACCTTTGACTGCATCCACAAGACGACATCCCTTTCCTAACCTATGTTCATTAATTTTCCACTAAATGACATTTCCTCTATGTTTCCTTACAGACATTGAGTATGAAGGAAATATCATATTATTCTATCCACATTTTATATTATTCCATATTTATTCCATCATTATTTTCTGATACAAAATGTGATATTGATTTTTAACTCCAATATACATTTCCATATTGATAGCACATTGAACAATTTATTCATTTTTAATGATGTACCGTATGGGTAATTATATTTAGAGGAATTATTATGAGCAACTAAAGAATAAATTTTCCATAATTTTTAGATGAATGATTATACTATATGAATATTTTATGTTTCATGTAAAAATTTCATCATTGGAATGAAATGATTATTTTAACTTTTGTTTTACATCATGAAATTCATTCAGTATTTTGACATGATTAGTGAGATTAATGAGCATGTTCAAAAATAAGATATTATACACATCCAACTCCATCAATAAATTTTAAATTTTTTTCCAGTTATTTATTATGAGTCCACCATTGATATGATATCCTTTCAAAATAATTGATGTATAAAACAATTTTTCATTCATCAAAAAATGGAGAATAGAGAATATCATTTCAATTATAATGATGAACTTATTAGAAGATAGTGGATTAGTAATAGCACAAAATGAAAATGAAAATTTCCACATTATAGACTCAATAGAATATTTTTCTCTCTTTTTCTCATTTAAATGTTCAGTATTATTCATAGATTGTGAATGATTTGTGAGAATAATGATAGAATTTGTTATTCCAACTCCCATGAAATTTAGTATCCCAGTTGGATAATATTTTCCTTTTCTATTACACTCACAATTAATATGGTTCATTTGGTCTTATTAAATTATGTAAAAAACCAATATGTAATAAAAAAAACCATAGTGTAAAAATACATAATCATGAAAAATTACTTATAGGATTCCAAGATAATTATAACATCTTTTTAATTGATGGAAATATAGGATTTACCGAGGTAATTTGCAGTCATTATTCAAATCATTTATGATTTTTTCTAAATTTTATATGAATTTCAAAATCATATACCATAGAAGTGTAAAATAATATGTGAATAAAGGCCTATTTTCATAAACCAGGAGAAAAACAATTCCAGTCAATATAATCTTCATAGAGATATTAATTAAATGTACCTATATACCAAAACCAAATCATATTTTATTACCTATTTATGAATATAATATCTTATAATCTATGTGATATATCATTCATTTAAATTATAATATACATTATTATGGTTAAAATTATGCCCAGAATTATCCATAAATATATCCCAATACAAATCTCAATGAACATCTCTAGGGATCACACTAATAATTATTCATATTAGATTAAAATATATAAAATGTCCTTTACATGAAACCAAATGTAATTTCCATAACATCTCATACGTAAATATTTCATCATAATAGATTAATATTCATTAGGAAAAATTATATTCAACGAAATAAAATACTTATTTCTTTTACATTTGGAAATATAGAAATTTTAAAAAATATTTTGTAGATTAAACATATATTTTCATAGTAATAATTTCATACATATCACATAACAATGAAATATGATACATAAAAAAATTCATAACCAAGGGGGGGAAAAATAATAAAGGGTGGGATGAAATGAACTTTATGTGTAACGAAGGGAGATATAAATGAACACCTTAGAATAACATGAGTATAAGGGTATGAGAATAAGATTTTAACATTTTAAAACCATTCCTTGCATATCATTGATCAATAAATTATTCCATGGAATAAATCTTGGTTGGTTATATGATATGAACCACAAAGGAATCAATTTATATAATCCATGAGAGAATATCAAGGGTGTAATCGATGGAGCTATTGAATACATTTAACCATAGATTTAAATACGATAAGGACACCCCCAAATTTTTTATAACAATTTATAATTGGGTTAACCAATCATGATCCTACATTAGGAATGTCACTACCTAATGTGTACCCACTTCGATGCATCATATAACCACTTTTTTAATTTCATTTTTGGATGGATATTATCTCTAATGTTCCCTTTGATGTCATATAACATTAATCATTTTATAAAACAATATTGGTAGATATACCTCTAACCCAACAAAAAAACCATTAATTTTTGTTTAAAATGATTGTAAAAAATTCACTTTATCATATCCCATGAAAATAAACGTTTTTTCATTAAAATTTACTCACTAGATAAAATATGGAAAGGTAATAACTTTAATAAACCATTAAACATTTCATCATCAAATAACCCAATGAAAAGGAATGAGTTTAAAAACTTTATTCTCATAATATAAAAAAATCATAATGAAAAATGATGTAATAACTGATTTATATACCTTATAAATCATATGTAAAATAAAAATATGTCATTATGGATATAAAATAATTTTGGAAGATCAATTAGAATGGTTCTGGGGAAATTGATTTTTCCCCATGAAATTAATGTTAAAAATTGAAATATTCCAATTATATTTTCAAACGATTTTTCATTAAAAATAATAATTTACACTTCTAAATGAATATTTAAATAATTTAGGGATCATGATAGTGTGAAACTCAATTAATGTTGTACACATCAAAAATATATGACATTAACATTTTAATGGAAAATGATGTGTGTCTTTTAAGGTTAAAGGAATGATGATTCCTTTTACATTTTTTTGAAAAAAGTAAAAGATGAATAAATAAATTTTCTAACAATCACTATATTAGTGAAACCTATCATTAAAATATTTTATTGAAATCATGGATATTGAGGGAAGTGTAATTTTTAAAAAAAGTTGAATATGTTAAACCTTTCACGAAAACATTATTTTGGATGCTTTAATATATAACACGGATAATATAAATCTAAAAATATAATGTATATAAATAAAAATAGGAGGTGAATATTTTTGTGCTTTTGGATATTTATTTCATCGGATGTTATCACTAGAACCAATAATAATAAATGCTAGTAATCAATTGGAATGTAACATGAAACATCTTTGACTTTTGAATCGTCTGAATATTAAGACCTTTGATTCATAAAATCAAATGATACATTTTTTATTTTAATATAAAGATTAAAATGATATATCAACTTAATGTGGTCATAAATATGCATTATAAAACATGATAGTTGAATAACAATACATACATCTCGGTGAATAATAATTAATTAAAAATACATTACCACAGGGTTCAAATTCCTTCATAATAGTTTGAACCTAAAATATAATAGATAAAAATGTACAATACATATATAACAAAAACAATATTATATATATCATACAATTTAATATTTTTTTCTGAAACATTGGTTACCATTTAATAATAATTCTTCGTTAAAATCAAGTTTCCGGTTATAACTACATTGTATTTCATGTATGTTTGGTATATTATATTTATTTATTTTTATACAATATTCATAGTTACATGATTTATATAATGAAAAAAAAATAAATTATCATATATATTAATTAAATTGTTATTTAGGTTAATCTATAATAGATAGAGAATGAAAATGACATACATAGTTCATGGATACTGTAGGTAATTTGTACAATTTAATGGCCCAAATGCCTTCTTGTTTTTATTGATTTTTTATAACCACTCATTCAAGGGATGAGGCGGAACAGTTACAAAGATCATAGACATATTGATTACTTTATCAGTTTTCTTAGGAAATATAATGTCTATTAATTGACCTCATCCTCCCATATTCTTCATTGTGAAATCTTCTCTCCACCTTTGAATAGCTGCTCGGATCGGCTTCCCGTGCAAGCACAGGCTGGTCCTGATGGTAAAGACATACCCTCCCTTTCTGACAAATCGTCTTTGCTTCTGCTATGTGAATTCACCTGCTCTGAATTCCCATTTGTAGACTACTCCAAGCAGAGTCTATATGACCATTTAAAAATAATTTTAGGTGGCTAGAATGCCTTGTTGTGGATTAAATTCCTTGAAA
This sequence comes from Viscum album, assembly GCA_963277665.1. NCBI lineage: Eukaryota > Viridiplantae > Streptophyta > Magnoliopsida > Santalales > Viscaceae > Viscum > Viscum album. Next base: position 1,333,575,814 of record OY728161.1, on the reverse strand, counting down.
TGGCCCCAAATACTTACATTCCCCAATGTCATTGGTGGCCCGAAGGCCTTAATGTACTCAAGGCCCAAACTGATGGCCCAAAAACCCAAAATTGATTAATAGTTTCTTGTGCTACAGTATTTAACACTGTCTTATACAATACCTACTATAGTACTACTGCATTACCCAGAAATATGTCTCTGCCTGATTTTGAACTCAGGTCACTTGGATTCACATTCTGAGTCCTCTCTTGCTGAGTTTAGGAACTTGCGTTTAGTCGTATGTACACATAAAAGCTATTTTTATATTCTTATGATATGAAATAAAAGAATGATAAATAATAATTAACTATTAAAGAGACATTAATATTTCATATGTATCACATTAAAGCATAAACAATTTCCAAATTAACTTCCATGTAATGCATTAGTAAAAAAATAACATTGCCTCATAAGGTTATAATTGTGCACAAAAACAAGGGACTTTATCATATTCTCCCAAAAAATATTCTATTAAATATTATCAGTTATTTAAATTATATAAGAATAATAATACATTTATTTTAGCATATAATATTAAAATCCATCATCATATAAATTTGTGAGTGTTGGTGATGGAAAATAAATAATATCACTCCACCATGTGATAGAACATTGCATTAATGATAAATGATTTAGCTTCCCGATTAATGGTATATTTTATGGATTTATGTCATTTAATTAATAAAATAATATCATCGTTTATATATAATATTAGTTTTATTATATTTTCAATTTTGAATGATAATTTGATGAGTTTGGAGAATAAATAAAACCAAAAACACATGTTGAACAACCTTACATCTTCATTACAAACCCTTTTTTGTATTCTAACTATATCTTTTATAGGATGTGAGAAAAATCATAATATTAAACCTATTATTTTTTATATAATTCTTAAATATATTTTGGATATTATTTTTTTAAAAAAAATTAATCCAAAATGTGATGTATAGAGGGGAGTAGGATTCCCTTTAAAAGTGTGGGAGAGGACCCATAATTAATTTTTGTGAAGATGAATGTGTTCCCACATGTTTCACAAAAAAAATGATAAAAAAATTAATAATCAATAATAAATGATTATATTTAAAAAAAGAATTCAAATGAGTCAAGGAGAAGATTCAAATTAAATTTACACACTGTCTTTTTTACATTAACTCTCAATAAACATGATTTATCCTTTATTAGGGTAAATAAATTTTTTTCTACGGTTAATTAACATTTTCAATAAAATTATCTTATAAATATTATATTTTAATTTATTATAATGAATAATTTGAAATTTAGTATTCCACATTTTATTTATGTATGTGGTTAATGTTAATTAAAAAATACACCAACCACCTTGATGAAAATGATGTTTTCAAAAAAAGAAAATTTTTAGATTCTATTTTTTTGTATATCAATAATAAATATGATATTTAATCCAAAAAATATGGATTAATTATAATACTATTCAATTAAATATTATTTAAAAACAATTTCAAAACAAATTGGAATGTTAAAAATTCATTAAACAGAAGCCTAGTTTTAAAAAATCAGGATTTTTTTACTATTCCTCAATACATTAATCTTTGCGAGAAAAAAAAAAAACTCACCCTATGATAATATATATATATTAATTCCAATAATGTACAATAATTACTCCAATATAAATTCTACCAAATAATAATTTATATATAGTAATTGTTTATAAAAGTAAAAAATATTCATTGTTAATTTTTTTTCAATTAATATAATGATATTTTAAAAAAATTAATACTTTTCATATAAATATGTTTCCATTATATGTAAATATTATTAAATTTTTTTTAAATATTTATTATTATAATTCATATTATCATGTTTACTGGTGAGGTTATAATGATCTAGTTTGAATAATGATATAAAATGAATTTCATGGTTCCTTAAAGTAAGTGATCTATGTAATGTAATAAATAAAAGAAATTAAATTTATCAAAAAATATATATCATAAAAAATAATGTTTTAATAGATCCCTAATTTGGAAACGAGTTATGCTTTATTTGTATACAAGTCAATTTTTTTAATATGTTAGTAACAACATATATAGTTTTTTACCATATATCCTAGAATATGTTTTTATATAAAATATCATGAATTTTGGTTTCCATTATAAAAATATTCATAGAAAATGATGTTGGTTACGGAAATATTGGAACATTATATTGAGTATAATTCATGAACGCTATGTTTGTGGATGGATTCTCGGTGAGAATGAGTTTCTATATTGGCTGATATTTATTCAATGCCACATTATTTTGGATTTGGGATATCAATATGTCTAGATGAACGTTTTACATAGTAGGTTATGGATAATTATTATTAATGACATCATATGGTATATGGATAAACCATCATTCTATATGGGAGACCAAGATAATTGTATATATGAATCCATTTTTTCGAGTTATATATTTTATGATTATCTAAGGAAACCTATAAGACATATTCAGATGGGTAATTGGTTAAATTGACATAGGACGAACAATTAAATGATATCAATGTATATTAATTATTAAGAGGTGAAGTAGAGGTTATAAAAATTGTATTTTTATGCTTTGGAATAACTTTCAATTAGATATCATTGGTTTCCTATATATTTATCAAGGGTATGACATGTTGGATGCCTTTTATTGTTATTGGTATGTATATATTCTAATAGAAAGAGTCTGGATAGACACTCATGACTTTAAATAGGGCTAGATATAGCCATAGGTATTGAATCATTGATTTTGTGATGTGATATTTTTTCAGGGGTAATTCCAAGGGAGATTTGGAATGATATAATTGGCCAATGTGAGGGGAATGATCAATGTCTTGGGCGTATTGTCCTTGTTTATTCATTTGGTAATCATGTGATATTTATATACTTTATGTTTTTTATGGATTTCAAGTGTTCTAATATAATTATTTTATTATTTGAAAATTATTTTATATATAAATCATTATTTTGTGAAGGAATGAACAAGTTTGTTTTGTTAAATATTTTTTGAACCATCTCCATGAATGTTGTGGTTTAGCAAGCTATTAGAATACTCAGGTAGTAGATCACTATTGTACATATTATTGTCAGTTCTCTAGGTATTTTGTGTTGAAATCCTTTTTATGTGGACTACAAAATAAGAAAATGGAGGATATAATCTCCATTTTTGTGTTTTGTAATGCATGGAGGATTACATTAACTATTAAATAGTAATTGTTGGTTATTTTTTATGTTAAAAACTTTTTTTATAAATTAGGATATGTCTAGTATTATCAATAGGTGATTTTTGGATCAATGGATGAGGATAATGGAATTGGTTATGATATATTGATTTATATTTTCCTTTTCTTGGGGGAATCAAACAGATCATATTTGAATGTATATCATTTTGGGAGATTAGAATATGTTAAAAGAATATTCATTAGATGACAATGATGGTATAATTTTAACCATTTAAAATAGTTAATGCATGACATATCCATAACAAATTACAATTATTTTGCAATAGATGTTCTATTTTGGCGACACTATAAAACGACATGTATTTCTAGGTTGTGAAAATGAAATGAAATTTGAATTTTTTTTACATGCTCGTGAGGGGTAAAATTTCTATCTACCTAAAGAAAATGAAATCGTTTTTCAAATAACTATTCTCATCCTGGAGTTGGGTGTAAACCATATGGCATGAGTTGTGTTTAATTCTTATCTATTTAAATTTTTAATGAATAATTTGTAATTACTAATTACTTAATCAATAATAATTTATTCATCATTGTTTTAGCATTGATATCTATTGAATAATAACATGTTCTTAATTCAATCTTAGTATTTGAGCCTGGAATGTAAGATTTTACATAGATGATGCATAAAACCAAGTTGATTTTTTAGTCCAATTCCTATGCCCATTTTCTATTTTCACTTTTTATTTTAATTTATCAATTCAACACCATTAGTTTTATTTTACACAACCATTGGGATTCATTTCATTTTTAAATTTAAGGGCAAGAGTATATTATTTTTGAGAGAGAGATAGATGGAAAGAGTGACATGTATCCATAGTTTTTGGGTCAAAAAAATTATTGTATGACTTTTAAATGATGAATAATAGACAAATTAATTTTCGGATTTCACATCATGTAGGCCATTATTGATCTCTTCACAATAATCTTTATATATTAGGGGTGTCATGTATTTAAATAAAAAATTTAATTCATAAAACTCAATATTGTAAAATATATTTGTACATCCATGTATATTGATGTTTCCTGAAGATAATTAGTAATTTTATTTTATAAAACCCATTCACATGGTTTGTAGTTTTAAGAACACATAATATTTATTTAGAATTAATGGATGAAAACCCATTTGAACAACAAAATATGTCACCCATGTAAATTCCATGAAGTGAACATCAAGGTGTTATGTTGAGAACTCATCCAGACCACTTGTGCAATGCTATATTGTCGTATAGTGTACAAAGAAGTCCCCATGTGAAATTATAGATATATTAGAGTACACACATAGTAATATAACATGGAATATCTAGGTTTGGAACTTGGGATGCTAATTTAAATAGTGTACAATCATATAATGTTATACCACTCTAGTTTTATTGGTCTTACACTCCACGACCAACTACGATACATCTCTTGGTGGGTCTTTGATTGTAAAAACATTGTAATTGTACGTACACATAATGTACTATCACCTTTTCAGTTATGCATGATTATACCACTCATATATTTAATTTTACACCATATGTGTCTATGTAATTCCTTATTTTCAAATATAGCATGATTTTGTAACCCTTGGGTGATTCTTAGGACTTATAAGTTATGATACTGGGTAAGATTGCTATAACATAGAGGTTTTCCTTGTGTATTTGAATCCAAAGGTTTCTTCAGAGTGACACATCAAATGATACCATGACTAGAGTAATGTTAATTTGTATATGTTGGTGTATGGTGTTGAAATCGTCCTTTAATGATGTTTGATGAGGCATTCCCCTTTTTTATGATAATTTTTATGACTTATGGGGGAGACAATTTGGGTGTTTTTTGAATCATACTACAACATGAAGGGGGAATGGTCATGTTGACACATTTTTATAATATTAATCATAGTAATCCTATGGATCTATGATATGTAATATAATGATTTTTTGGGTGTGTTTCCTTGAGAGGTAGCTATTATCCGGAGATGCAACTATATTCCCATGGATCCCAATAGGGATTCATCTACTTTTGATATGAACAATATTTTTATTGTTGTAATCATTATTCTTACCTAATAATTCTATATATTTCAAGAGGGAATACTCCTCTTCTATAGAGATCAACTGGATGTATGTTGGTCACTATTGATAGAAGGACCTTAAGTGGATGTGTTACTGTCACAACCCATCCCCCAGGGCCCGTGCCATGACTACACCAAGCCTGCCTTATATAGGCTAGGGGATGGTGACTAGCAATGAATGAGAATTCCCAAATACTGGGAAGACATTTCCTTTATAACATGTAAACAAATGAAACCATGAACACAACAAGATACAAACTCAATAAAAATGTATAGTAAATAGTTCGAGTAGTGTAAGAAAAAGGGTCCAGAATACATGACCAAATGGAAAGTACATGAAACTGAATGTATAAGTAAACTCCAGCAAAAAGGAAGATAGGTGATGTGTCATACTATGAGGTTCCTACCTAAGGGGTATGTACAGATCGCCTCCTCATCAATCCACATCTGTCCGCCTCCTTCATGTACTGACTCATCATATGGACCACCATCGGGCTCCTTCTAATCCTGGTACACTCAGTCTCGAACAAAACTATATGTCATCTACATCAAACACAACATGGTGTGGGTATAACCCTTGCTGAGGTGAGTATAATGATACTTAGTAGGGACCCCAAGACCCTCACGGTCTCACAAAATTCACTATTGATAAACCACAAAGCATGATGTCAAATTTCAACCGTACATAGGTATATTCCCATACAAATAACAATGTTATCAAGGATACCCTTTTCAATCATGAGGAAACACATGGTCCAACCCAAAATCCCAAAGCATAGTTATTCAAAAAAGGAAGGAAAACCACATTGGAAAGTACCACATATGTATGCCACATAGAATAATACCAACAAGGGTTTACCACAAATGAAAGTATCACACATGTACGAACTCAGCTCACACAAGGTAAAACTTAGGTATGGTAGTAGAGATGATTATTTATATCTACAGAATCATCTTACTCTGTTATGAGGCTCTGCTACAGATCTACATAGAAATTGTATGAGATGAATGACATATGATCGTTAGGAGATAACCCCCATAGGATCTCTAGAGATAACCCACAGAGTATTGCTAAGAGATGACCCACACATGATCGCTAGGAGCCGACCCACAAAGGATCGCTAGAGCTGACCCACACAAGATCACTAGGAGCGGACCCACAGAGGTTCGCTAGGAGCTGACCCAAATAGGTTTGCATGAGCTGAACCACACTTGATTGCTAGGAGATGACCCACATATTATCACTAGGAGCTGACCCACAAAATATTGCTGGAGCTGATCCACACAGTATTCTTAGGAGCTCACCCACACAGAATAGCTAGAGCTAACCCACATAAGATTGCTAGAAGATGATCCACAAAGGATCGCTGGATATGACCCACACATGATCACTAGGAGATGAACCACACAGGATCTCTAGAACTGACCCATAGTGGATTTCTTGGAACTGACCCACATAGGATCACTGAACCAGACCCCCACTAGATCGCTGGAGCTAACCCACAAACGATATCTATAAGAGAACTCTTCTCGTCACAGCCAGCTATTGGGTTTCCGCACTAGGCTTGCTCATCTCTGGGAGTGTTCGCTCCACAAGCCACTGGTTGTTTTTCAAACATCCGTGATGTCCCCTAAAATAGTATATCAAAGAACCTACATGTCATAATGGGCTCAACGTAATAGACGGTGCGCCAATCGGGTGTCCGGTTTGTGAGTTATTAGACTTTTAGTCCCAAGGGCCTGGTAGGATTTGTGCTCGATCCAACCCAACCATACCCCATTCTTATCCAAAACGCAATTGGGGTATACCAAAATTACCGTCTTGATCCAAGGTTTCTCATGACGTATAAGGTTCTTCATTTTGAAAGTGTATGAGTGAGATATACCAAATACATGATATCCAAATAATAATAATAATAACAATAATCAGTTTTTTATGGACCCGAGCCATGAACCATAATTTAATATTCAAAATTAGAATTAAATCAATAATATTAATGTCAGGATCACTTCGCCACTAACGGTAAGTCAACCGGACATCACACACATGATTTATGGATGGTTGAAGATTTAATAACAATACATTATTATTATTATTTGAGGGTTTTAGAAACCTAATCCCAAACATGATATAATTCTATATTGGATCCTTATTTGGAAGCTTATATTCATTTTAATATATCAATAAAAATATTTATGTTTCTCTCTCCAATCTAATTCGATTTTCATTCACGATTTTTCATTCTTCCACACGGCCAGACTGTCGTCACCACCACGTCGCACCTTCCACAGGTCACCGCATCTTCATTCTAAACCTGAAAAATATATTTATCACATAATATGAATCCTAAGGGTATGTGATCTTTGTCCATATATCGTGCTCAACAGAATATTGTGTTTTCAATGTCAATAAATAATTGGCTTCTTTGTTCTGCGAGCCATTATGACCTCGTTCCAAGCCCGATTAATTAAACGATCAAATATTTGCAATCCTTGCGTCGAGGGCTTCACATCAATATACCGCACTCTGCAAAACTCTTTGATTCTAGTGCCAGAAATATTAGCCATTGAAGAACACACAAAAAACATGTAAAGAATGAAAAGAAAGAGGATCATAGTTTATGTGCAGGATGATGGCCATGTTCGTTTGGCCATCGCCATCATGAATTTAGGATATGAAGAATCAATAAAACATATTAAAACATATATAAAAACCCCCTGCCACTTTTCATCAAGACAACGTGGGGAAGAAGACGATAACGTTGAAGAAAACATTGGCATTCATCACTCCCTCAAGACGATCTCTCTTGGTTCTTCATTCTTCGATTCTGGAAGTCGCTCATCAATGTAGTGGATGTTCTTCGTTGAAGAATCTCCTTCCAATTTCTCTAGAGATCCCCTTTTTCCCATCAATCCTTCAACGAAATGGAGATTTTCCAAATATGTTTATTAAATAAACTAATTGAGTTGGAATAACAGTGGGAGGAAAACCAAGAGTTATATCTCATTAATGCGAGAGTTCAAGGGTCTTGTGGTCCCTACCATTTAATTTAAATTGGGGAGATTTAGATTGGGTGGTCCCCACCACTAACCATCAAATGGGAGGTTTTAAAAATAAAATAACAGTTGTTCATTATTTTATTTTAATTCTTTTAACACTCCCATGAAAATCTAAAAAAATGAATTCCACCCTCGACCCAATATGGTCATGGGGATGGTTTCCTTAAACGAATATCGAAACTGCTAGTTTAATGGTGCCCTCGAATTTCAATTCCAAGCAGTAGTTCAAAAGTTATAAAATGACACTTGCGCGTTTACTGAATGTTACAAAAATGACGTTCGGAAAATTATTTACAGTCACCATCACCTTGTTCCAGTTGAGGATAGGATTTTCTTAAGTGAAACAACCCCAATGAACCCAACGATACTCTCAAATTTCCAATACGAGTTACCATTCAAATGTTATTGATTTGAAAAAAATAATTGTCCATTAATTATTTTATTTGCCGGAAAAAAATAAAATTCAAATGTGACCTGCACCGACTAATGTTACTATCTGCCTAAATAGAGAATACCCTAATGAGTTCAACAGTGGTCTCGTATTTTCAATCTGAATTACCATTTGTGATTTATAAGCATGGGAAAAATAAAATAATTTATTTAGTTATTTTATTTATGATTGTGTTATTTTCATGTTTTCTCCCAGGAAGCCTATGCCAACTAAACATATATCACACCTAGGTTAAAATAGCCATTATGAATACAACCGTGGACCCAAATAACTGATCTGAGTTACCATTTATGAGTTATTATACATTTTCAGGAAAACTTTTTAAGTGCTCTAATAAATGTGTAACAAAACATCGACGTATCATTCTAGGTGCTCAGGGCCTTAGAATCGTGTGCCATCTGATTTTGTTGTCACGTAATAATTTTATATAACTAAAAAAATTATACGGGATTTCTTGAAACATTACATTATAACCACCTTAAGGATTTACGTATCTAAAAGCCACCGCAATGGCAGAACAACCAAAAGATGGTACTAAGCATGAATCTGAGCCTCATGCTCCCATGTGCTCTCTTGGAGGATCCCATTCTACCAACATACACACACCAATGTTATCAATCATCCACAAAGATGTCTCTCCTATCGATCCTCAATCTCCACAGGAACTTCCAAAAATGTAACCCCATCCTCAATGTTCATCTCGCTATGGTCGATAACATGAGATGGTTTGTGCATGTATCTCCTCAACTGAGATACGTGGAAGACTTGACGCACCGTCTCCAAGAGTGTTGGAATGGCTAGGTGATATCTCACCTTGTCAACTCTTCCATGGACCTGAAAGGGTCCGATGAACCTCATAGATAACATACCACCCCATCCAAATCTCTGCAAACCTCATCGAGGTGAGACCCATAGATAGATGTGGTCACCATACTCAAACTTTAGATGTCTCTGTATCTAGTCTACATAATGCTTATGTCAACTCTGTGTAGTCTTCACATACTGACAAGTGAGACATCGGGAAACAAACATTACCACTTCTTGTTTCATCTCGGGACATCAGTAATGACACTTAAGATCCTAATACATCGTCACCACATTAGGGTGTACCATCAGAGGGGGCGTATATGACTCCCTCAACACCTTCTTCATGTAGCACTACTAGTTCCATGTTATGTCCTCTGAAGTGGATGGTGTGCTCCCCACATTCTGAAAATTTATGAGGTGGCTTCCCGAAGGATATCTGAACACATCGAGCCTCATAATCAGTGTCCCCACGCTAACACTCCCTAACTCGTCGAAGAAGCGGGGGAGTGACTATCAGAGATTAAAGATAATATTCTCCACCACAATCCATGTAGCATATCTGTAATGCGGCTAGCTTCTCTATCGCCTCACTTAGCAGCTATAGGCAATACATCCTGCAGAGTTCATCTACTACCATGTTCCCCTTCCCAGGATTATAGACTATCACAAAGTCATAGTCCGAGAGGAACTCTAGCCACTCTCGTGGGGAACTTGAAAACTCAAAACTCCTACTTCCATAAGGGTATGAGAGGAAGACTCAAGAGTGATCAGTTGCACCCTCTAATGCTTGTGTTTAATCTGTGCTATCTAGGTATCCTTTTTCACTAACTGAGGAAAACCTCATCCCAACGTCATTGATAAACCACAACCATTTTCCCAAATACAGTCAATTTGAGTTTCAATTGTGGATTTCCAGTAATGCCCAAACTATCATCGTAAGGCCTCGACGCTTCCATAGTGCGGTTCTAACCAAAAATATCTCCTCAAGGGTTAGATAACACCATCGGCAAAAGTGGGATTATCGAGTCTCCTCCCAAAGGAATATCCAGATGTGAGGGTCCAATCATCATCATAACCAGAAACTCTAGGTCTTGAACAAGATTCATGTAAGGAAGGAATGATTGGTACCTATGTTTATTTATATGAAAACTATTTGTAGACATAGACCATACCTCGAATCATTCCTAATGCCCTTTGGTCACACTCCTTGACCGCATGCTGCTACTCCCTTCCCCTATTAACCATCTCCCTGAGCATGGTGGGGTCCACAAAAAGGGGGTGGTTGTAACATATCGAATAGTACAGAACCTTATGCTACTCTCCTAGCTATGGTTCCATGTCTCCTGCCCTACCGATTCATCTGTCCCAAACATTTCTTTTCTCAAAACATTTTACATGACCAAGTCTCTGAGACTGGTGCTAGTTTCCAAAATTCCCACTGCTAGCACTCATTGGCTATATCTCTGTAGCCAATGAACATTTAACCAAAAAAGATATCTCTAGAACACTAGCACATGTAGTAATGAATAGAGAAAATGTGTTGTCTTGGATGTCCTTAAACACATATCAGAAGGATGTTGGAGCCATGAACACTAATTGTATTGTATTCATCGATTACTAAGAATAGTCTATACACCTCGATGAATACTCATCAACCAGTATATCATCTAGCTAAAGCTGTGGAATCTCTAGTGAACTCTTAACCACCTCCTCAAGACAGTCCTCAGCCGCAGGTGGCTCGGGCTCACCTAAGAACCTATGGGGTATCTAATACCAAATAACGCATAAGGAACTAAGCCTATATGTGTCCTCTACCGGTACTGCCATTTGTAATTGATGTCCAACGGGTAGTGATATAGCTGACGCACAACCCGAAGGGACTATATCAGGTAACGGTCCATGTAACGAAGCCTCATAACATTGCGGACCATCCTCATGGACACTCAATAATACAGACTAGTAGATAAGATCTTCATCTGCTCTACTGGTGTCTCAACTAGGTGGAAAACTCTAATAACTACCTCCATCAATCCCTCAACTGCGTGTGATACTAACTCGCTTCGAAACCTCGGAGTCCTCTGCTACTCGAACTCATGAAACACGCTCAGTCGACGTGCTTCGTCCACTAGTGCGGCTAGTGTTAATTGCTTTCCTACGGGTAGTGGTGCTACTGGTACACTACCCAAAGGTGCCAGCATAGTAATAGGTCCATGCACCGAAGCATCAACACTCGATTGACTATCATCGTGCACTCTTTTAGGAATCCCAGCTGGGTGTCTACGCAATGGCATCTTGATAAGGAATAGTTGTGCCAAGGTTATTATGTTATACCTGGTGATATGAATCAACGATATGGAAAATAAAACTCTTTAATACATGTGTAATCAGTGTTTTTGTGCGCTGAGTCGGAAATCAGAATTCATTGTCTAGGTGTATGGATGCGTTGGCCGCCACAACAACCCTGGACTCCACGAACTAAAAACCGCACTCAAAACACTTAATACTATTTATCCACACACAAAAAATCATAGTCTAATTTCTACAGTATAAATGACTTATCTGATACCAATTTGTCATGACCCATCCCCTAGGGCCCGTGCCATGACTACCCCAAGACAGCCTTCCAGTGGCTTGGAGCCGGTGACTAGCCCCAAATGTTTATTCCCTAAAATAGGGAAGGCATTGCCTTTATACATTGTAAACACATGAAACCAAGCACTCAACAAGATACGCGATCAGGAAAACTATATATTAAATAGTGCGAGTACAGTACAAAATATGGGCCAGAATACAAGACTGTCACGACCCGCCCTCGGGGCCCGTGTCGTGACTACCCTAAGCCCGCCTTCCATAGGCCAGGGGCTGGCGACTAGCACCAAGGTATAAATCCCCACAAAAAGGGATGGCATTGCCTTTGAAAAGTAAACAAGCACCACAGATTAAGAAAGCGGAAAAGTAAACAGTAATTAAAAACTGTACTAGCTGTGCTGAAAGTAAATGGGGCCGGAAATACAAGCCCATCAGTAAGGTACAACTGAAATGAAAAACAGCAACTGAAAGGGAAAACTGTAGCGTCGAGCAATCCTCTGAAAATCCCACCTGAAGGGTGGGTACAGATAGCCTCCACTGCTCCTCGGGTCCACCTGACCGCTCCGAGTATATCCCGCTCAGTGGTCCACCTCCAGGTACCATCCTACTCCACACGCCTCCACCACGATCAGCACTGTCCGTCGTCTGTAACCAACACAATGTAGTGCTGGCAAAGCCCGTGCAGGGGTGAGTATAAGCTACTCAGTAGGGACCCCGAGACCCCTGAAGGTCTCCCGAAATCTACAAAGGATAATCCACAAAGGAAGGATACAATCACGAAGTAACATCTGACATGGCTTAGGTATATGCCCATTCATATACCTAAGTCAACAATTCTCGTTCGGCTCCAACATCTGTGTCCAAGCACAACCCAGTCCACACAGGAAAGCAAAACGTACACCCACACAGGATAGCTCAACACAATCCACAAAGGAGAGTAAACAGTAAATCCACACAGGATAGCTCAATACAATCCACAAAGGAGAGTAAACAGTAAATCCACACAGGATAGCTCAACACAATCCACAAAGGAGAGTAACGCAAGTTTCAGCTCACACAGGTATACTTCTTCGGATGACGATAAAGATGATCACTGATCCATCTAAGTCGTCAGACCCATGAAGGACAGATAGGTAACTAACCCCCGCAATGACCCACATAGGATCGGGCCCAGACAGGACCTATAGGTGCTGGCTCACACAGAACCGCTGAGCGCTGACCCACACAGGATCGGACCCACACAAGATCAGGCCCACACATTACCTATAGCACTGATCCACGGAGGATCGCTGAGTGCAGTAGTCGTCGCAGTCCACTGAGGATCTCTGCACAGTCGTCGCCGCAGTCCACTGAGGATCTCTGCACGATCGTCGTCGGAGTCCACGGAGGATCTTTGCACAGTCGTCGCTGCAGTCCACTGAGGATCTCTGCACGGTCGTCGCTATCGAAGTAGCAGTCGCAGCCAGCACTAGGGTTCCCGCACACAGCAAGCTCGTTCGGGAGGGTCCGCTCCACGAGCCGAGAGGCTGATACATCAACTGTCACAAAGACCTAAGTTGATGTATCCAAAAGTTCCGTATCGCCAACAGGATCTCAACGTCGCAGACGGCGCGTCAATCGGACGCCCGGTCTGAGAGTTATTAGCTTTTTCGTCCCATGGGCCCGTTTGATTTTTAAGACAAAACCAACCCGACCGTACTCCACCTACGTCCAAACCTCGGGCGGAGTATGCCAAAAGATCCGTCTCACATAGAGGAATTCAAAAAAATAGATGGCGCGTCAATCGGACGCCCGGTCTATTTGTAATTGGCCTTTCCGTCTCACACCCACCCTGGGAAACTTCTCAGGAGATCACCCATCTTGATCACTGCTCTAGGCCATGCACGCTTAACTACGGAGATTTAACTACATAGGCTCCCGAAAAGGAAGCTGCACCTTGAGTATAGTATACCAAAATGACCGTCTCGATCCAAGGATCGCGTTACCGCTGATGGCGCGTTGTTCGGAGGCCCGTAGATCAAGTTACAAGCGTTTGAACAACAACCGTCCGAAGACGGGGGTCCAGGCCGACCCGGCCCGACCCCCCCGAAAGTCGGCCAAACCGGGTCGCCCAACCCGGTCCGGTCCAGCCAGGGCGCGGCCAAGCCGGTCGGACCGGCCTGGACCGGTTCGGCCGAGAGGCCGAACGGCCTGGCGCCGCGGGGCGCTGCCCCCGCGACCTGGTGGTCTCGCGGCCCCCCGCATGGGGCCGCGCTGAGTCGGGACGCAGCTTCAGCCATGTCCGAGGGCACCAGACCCGTGCGGCCGCGGGTCCGTGGGTGCCGCCGCCGCCATGCTGAGTCGCGGTGGCCTGTCCGGCGGCGCGCCGGGGCGCTGCCGCGCCGGCGGCCCGTGCCGCCGGCGAGTTCCGCGGGCCACCGGAATCGTTCTGGTGGTCCGATTCTCTTCCCGTCTGCGCTATTGCTCCTCCTGGGACTCGTTCTTCACTGCGGAATCGTCAAACATCCGTTGCGGCACGTTCCGTCATCACCCGTCAAATCCGCACAAAACGAAGAACGGCGGAGGGTCGTCGGGCCGTGTTCGTTTGGCCCGCACCCTCGGCGTTAGATATAAACAAATGGGAGAATTTTTTTCAACACATGAACCGACAGTTTGAAGTAAATAAAAATTGTTCGTTTGAAACCGGTTCTTTATCTTTTTAAAGAAACACTTACGATAATAATTAAAAAGGGGGTAATTTCCATAATAAATCCCTACCTCGTTGATTGTCGCGCGCGGGCGTTCTTCGCGGAAAAGCTCGTCGCGGAAGAGGGGGATCGTCGCGTCGTCGCGGGAAGGCGTCGCGTCCTCGTGGAATCCGGCGTTGAGTCGGAGAACTCAAGCAGCCGATCAGAGATCCGTCGCGGAGGAAGAGACGTCGCAGAAGAACGTTTTCGGCGTTGCGGATCACGGCGTCCCGTCGTCGATTTCCGGGTTCGACGTTCTTCTGCGTTCTTCGCGTTCTTCGCGTTCTTCGCGAAGGAGGAAGAAAAAACAAGGATTCTGTCCCAACGAGTAATCCTCCAAAAGATTTTGGTTGGTCTTATTTTATTAATATGCCAACACATTAAAACAGGTTAAGAAACGATTGAATTAATTCGTTGAATTAATTCAACGAAAGAAACAGCCCATTTAATTCACGAAATAAACCACCCAATTAAATGGTCTATTAAGATTTTATGAAACGCGTCAGTTGACTCTCAATAAGACGGGTTTTCGTGGGTGCGTTACTTAGCGGAAAGAAACGGCGGGGCTCGTGCGGGCCCCACCTCACAAATATCCTACCAAGGGGGTAGGATATTTCTGGATAGCATCCTATCCGGTTCAACTCAGTTCAAGCCGTCAATAAGTGTCTTTAAGTGGCCTCCAAGTGGCTGAAGTGAAATTAAACAAAGTTGTCGCAAAATTATTTTATTTCTGAACATTAAGCCCGAAAATTAAAAACCACACCCGAGCAAACGAATCTCTGGAAGAGGCGTTTCTAAGCGAATAACGGAGCTGTGATTTCATCGGTGCCCTCAGTATTCGATTCCGGGCACCGGTTCAAAAGTTAGATAAACCCGCTCGTCAGTTCAATGAACGTACCTGAGCCAAACTTCGGAAAATGATTCCAGGCACACCGGGCCTCGGAATCAGGTGCCGTCAGAAACTGCGCTTTTGTAAAATTCCAATGAAAATTAAGAAAAAAAATTTCCTTGAAATTTACGGGTCTTTACATTACTCCCATCTCAGGACTTTACATCCCCGTAAAGATACGTCATAAACTAGGGAAAAAAATGTGGGTACTGAGCACACATCTGAGCCTCCCGCTCCCAAGTGCTCTCCTGGAGGTTCCCGTGCTGCCATCTGATGCGCACAAGAGGAATCAATCGCCCAAGTAGGACCCGCTCTTGTCGATCCTCTATCTCCACTGGGACCTCGGCAAAAGTCGCCCCATAATCCATGTCTAGCTCCCCCTAGTCAATGATGTGCGTCGGGTCATGCACGTATCTCCTCAGCTGGGATATGTGGAAGACGTCGTGCACCCGGTGCAACTAAGGTGGCAGAGCCAGGCGATAATCCACCTCGCCAATCCTGCTGAGGACCTGAAAAGGCCCGATGAAGCGTGGAGACAACTTGCCCCCCGACAAAATCTTCGCAACCCACGTCGAGGTGAGACACGCAAGAAGACGTGGTCCCCATCCTCGAACTCTAGTGGCCTCCGCCTCCTGTCAGCATATGACTTTTTACGGCTCTGTGCTATCCTCATCCGCTCCTGGATGACCTGGACCATCTCTGTCGTGGCCCAGACCATCTCTGGTCCCACAAGTGCTGACTCTCCAGGGTCTGTCCAGCACAAAGGATATCTGCAAGGCCTGCCGTACAACGCCTCGTATGGTGCCATCCTGATGGTGTTGTGGTAGCTGTTGTTGTACGCGAACTCCACCAAGGGTAGGTGGTCCTCCCAACTGCGACCAAAGTCAAGGACACATGCACGGAGCATGTCCTCAAGAGTCTGAATGGTCCTCTCCGTCTGACCATCCGTCTGAGGGTGAAAGGCGGTGCTCAGACGTAGTCGCGTCCCGAACGCCTCCTGCAACCCCTTCCAAAGCCGGGAAGTAAAATGAGCGTCCCGATCGGAGAAGATAGTCGATGGCACACCGTGAAGCCGTACAATCTCCTGGACGTAGAGACGCCCCAAGCTCTCCACTGATCCCTGCTCTCGAATTTGTAAGAAGTGTTCCGACTTGGTGAGTCGGTCAACAATCATCCAAATGGAGTCGTGACCTCTGGAAGTACGTGGAAGTCCAGTCACGAAGTCCATAGATATGCCATCCCACATACACTACGGGACCTCCAAGGGCTGTACCAAGCCTTCTGGTACCTGATGCTCTGCCTTTACCTCCTGGCAGGTGAGGCACCGCGAAACAAACTCTGCCACAGCTTTCTTCATGCCTGGCCACCAGTGCTGACGTCTGAGATCCTGGTACATCTTCGCCACTCCAGGATGTACCGCCAAAGGAGAAGTGTGTAACTCTCTCATCACCTCCTCTCGTAAAGCGACTGGTACCATGGTACGTCCTCTGAAAAGGACATCATGCTCTGCTCCAAGGGAGAAACCA
The DNA here is from genome assembly GCA_963277665.1 of Viscum album. NCBI lineage: Eukaryota > Viridiplantae > Streptophyta > Magnoliopsida > Santalales > Viscaceae > Viscum > Viscum album. The sequence continues at coordinate 1,333,558,449 of OY728161.1, read as the reverse complement.
TCAGGTGCCTGTCCCGAGGATATCTGTGCACGTCGTGTCTCACAGTCAGCGTCCCCACGCTCTGCCTCTCTGACCCGCTGTAGAAGTGGAGGAGAGACTATGAGTGACTGATGGAAGGCTGCCCCGTCTCTATCCACGAAGGATATCTGCAAGGCGGATAGCTGCTCTGTCGCCTCCTCAAGTAGCTGGATGCCCGACCTCCTGCTGAGGGCATCAGCTACCACGTTCCCCATCCCAGGAGTATAGACTATCTGAAATTCATAGTCCTGGAGTAACTCGAGCCATCTCCACTGTCTCAGGTTCAGGTACTTCTGAGAGAAGATGTACCTAAGACTCTGGTGGTCAGAAAAGACTGTAAAGCGCTCGCCCATCAGATAGTGCCACCATGTATTCAGGGCGAATACCACTACTGCCAACTCCAAGTCATGGGTAGCGTAGTTCTTCTCATGCGGCCTCAACTGACGTGATCTGTAGGCAATCACAGCCCGCTCCTGCATCAGGACACACCCGAGTCTGGTCCCTGATGCATCGCAGTAGACTACGTATCCAACTCCCTCCTCAGGAAACCTCAAGATAGGTGCGCTGGTCAACCTCTGCCTCAGCTCCAGGAAGCTCTGCTAACATCTGTATGACCACACAAAGGGTTTCCCCTTCTTCGTCAACGCTGAGAGTGGGACCGCAACTCTGGAGAAGTCTGGCACAAATCTCCGATAGTATCCGGCTAGGCCCAAGAAACTCCACACCTCTGTCACGCTCTTGGGTGTCTCCCAAGCTAGCACTGCCTCGATCTTCGCAGGATCCACTGCAACTCCCGCCTCAGAAATGAAATGCCCCAAGAAGTGGACCTCACGTAACCAGAACTGACACTTCGAGAGCTTGCGATAAATCTGGTGCTCTCGGAGTGTGTCTAGTACAACACGCAAGTGGTAGGAGTGCTCCTCCTCTGTGGTCGAGTACACCAAGATGTCGTCGATGAAGACTACGACAAATTGATCGAGGCATGGCTGGAAGATCCTGTTCATGAGGCTCATGAACACTACTGGAGCGTTGGTCACGCCAAAAGGCATAACCAAGAACTCATAGTGGCCATACCGACACATGAAGGCCGTCTTCTGCACATCCTCGTCTCGAACTCTGAGCTGGTGATAGCCTGACCTGAGGTCTATCGTCGAGAACCACCGTGCTCCCATGAGCTGATCGAAGAGGTCATCAATACTAGGTAGCGGATACTTGTTCCTCACTGTCACCTGGTTCAGGTGATGATAATCGACACACAGTCGCAAGCTCCCGTCCGCCTTCTTGGCGAACAGTATCGGGGAAGCCCAGGGTGAAACACTGGGTCGGATGAACCCGTTGCCATGCAAGTCCTCCAACTGTACCCGCAGCTCTCGAAGCTCAGCGGGATCCATCTGATATGCTGGAGTGGATATCGGGGTTGTCCCGGGGTAAAGGTCAATATAAAAGTCTACCTCTCTGCGAGGAGGTAGTCCTAGAACGTCGTCGGGAAAGACGTCCGCGTACTGATCTACCACTGCAGGAAAACTGGGACTCCGCACGTCAACTGCTCCCAGGATGAGGCTAGCCAACTGATGAGTGATGGGCGGACCTCTCCTCTGCGTGAGTCCATCCTGTGCTGCTAAGGCTCCCTTCACACCGGTGAAGGTGAACCTGCTCCCGTCGGTGCGCACACATCGCACCTTGAGACTAATGCAGTCAATCTGAGAATGGACCGTAGATAACCAATCCATGCCCACGATGACGTCGTAAGGCCTCGACGCCGCTACAAAAAGATCCCAGCCGAAGATCTCACCTCCTAAAGTAATCTCACACTGCCGGCACCAGTGCGTAATCGTCGAGTCTGCTCCCGTAGGAGTCTCTAGCCGTAAGTACTGAGCCAACGGCTCCGTCGGAATCTCTGAGCTCCGAACAATGGAAGTGGCTATGAAAGAGTGACTCGCTCCTGTGTCTATCAGAACTGCAGTAACGGTGGAATAGACACAGATCGTACCTCGAATCATCTCTGGCGTGCCATGGTCGTAGGCCTCTACTACCTGGAGCTGCGCCTGTCTCTGCCCGCCAGCTCCCTGGGGTCGGGGCGGGCCTCCTGGTGGTGGTGGTGGCAGAGCCCCAAAGCGTTGCCCACCACTTGATGCTCGGCCAGCTCCTCTGCCTCGTCCGCCTCCTCCCTGCGGACCGCCACGGTCGACCCTCTTCCTCTGCCTGGGTGGCCCCTCCACCGTCTGCTGCCCCTCGGTACGGCGGGTCGGGCAGTCACGAGCCATGTGGCCCTGCCCGCCGCACCCGTAGCACTGCCTACCTCTCGGAAGACTGGCTCCGCGCTGAGTGCCCTGCACTACTGAGCCAGTGTCCCGAGGTCGTCTGCCGAAAGGTCTGGTCCACCTGGAACCCTGAGTCATCCGTCAGCTACCTGCTGCCAAAGACTCTGCTATCTGCCGCTCTACGATAGGTCTCGCTGTGGAATCAGCCAGGAAGCTCTCGATCAGAAGGGCTCGCTCTAGCACTCCTGCCTGGGTCGGGATGCTGAGGGAGATCAGTGATGCCCTGATCTCGTGTCTCAATCCCCGCTCGAAGGTCCGGGCCCGAAAGAAGGGGTCCCGTACCATGACTGTCGAGTAGCGAGAAAGATCGGTGAACCTCGCCGCGTACTGAGCGACCGTCAAGCTGACCTGCCGCAGCTGAAGAAGCTCCTGGATGCGCACCGCACGGAGGGTGGACGGGACGAACTCTGAGCGGAAGAGGCTCTCGAAGTCCGTCCAGATGAGGGAGGCCTCATCGTGTACCTGGAGCATCAGGATCCACCATCGCCCTGCTGCTACGTGCAGTAGGCTCGCCGCGAGGATCACAATGAGGTCTGCTGGTGTCCTCACTAGCCTGAAAACTCGGACGACCGCCTCCATCCAGTCCTCGGATGCCTGGGGGTCCGACTCCCTATGGAACCTGGGTGGTCGCTGGCGCTGGAACTCATGCTGAGCTCCGAGGCGTCGTGCGTCGTCAGCTGCCAGTGCTGGAAGCATCGGGGACTCGGCGGGTAAAGGTACCGCCGGTGCCTCTGCTGTCAACGGGCCCTGTACCGAGGCCTCGTCGCTCGGCGGGCTGTCATCGCGCTCTACTCTAGGAACCCTAGCTGGCTGCTGTCGTCATTCCATCCTGAAAAGGAAACAAGTGAGCCACGGTCAGAACAGTATACCTGGTGAGCTGACACATGTAATCTCAGAGAAAACTTGAAACACACATGCAATCAATGTTTTCTTACATTAAGTCGGAAATCAGAGGTCAGGGTCCTGGTGTATGGATACGTCGGCCGCCGCACCAACACTGGAATCCCTGGATTGATAACCACACTCAATACGCTAAAAACTATTGCTTCACATAGAAGAAAGATCAGAGTCTGCGGTAGAACCGACCACCTCTGATACCAATTTTTCACGACCCGCCCTTGGGGCCCGTGTCGTGACTACCCCAAGCCCGCCTTCCATAGGCCAGGGGCTGGCGACTAGCACCAAGGCGTAAATCCCAACAAAAAGGGAAGGCATTTCCTTTGAGAAGTAAACAAGCACCACAGAGTAAGAAAGTGGAAAAGTAAACACTAAGTAAAAACTGTACTAGCTGTGCTGAAAGTAACAGGGTCCGGAAATAGAAGCCCAACAGTAAAGTACAGCTGAAAGGAAAAGCAGCAACTGAAAGAGAAAACTGTAGCGTCGAGCCGTCCTCTGGAAATACCACCTGAAGGGTGGGTACAGATAGCCTCCACTGCTCCTCGGGTCCACCTGACCGCTCCGAGTACGTCCCGCTCAGTGGTCCACCTCCAGGTACAGTCCTACTCCACACGCCTCCACCACGATCAGCGTTGTCCATCGTCTGCAACCAACACAACGTAGTGCGGGAAAAGCCCGTGCAGGGGTGAGTATAAGCTACTCAGTAGGAACCCCAAGACCCCCGAAGGTCTCCCGAAATCCACAAAGGATAATCCCCAAAGGAAGGATACAATCATGAAGTAACATCTGACACGGCTTAGGTATATGCCCATACATATACCTAAGTCATCAATTCCCGTTCGACTCCAACGTCCGAGCCCAAGCACAACCCAGTCCACACAGGAATGCAAAACGTACACCCACACAGGATAGCTCAACACAATCGAAAAAGGATAGTAAACAGTAAATCCACACAGGATAGCTCAACACAATCCACAATGGAGAGTAAACAGTAAATCCACACAGGATAGCTCAACACAATCCACAAAGGAGAGTAACTCATGATTCAGCCACACAGGTATACTTCTTCGTATGACGATAAAGACGATCACTGATCCATCTATGTCATCAGACCCACGGAGGATCGATAGGTAACTAACCCCCGCAATGACCCACACAGGATCGGGCCCACACAGGACCTGTAGGCATTGGCTCACACAGAACCGTTGAGCGCAGACCCACACAGGATTGGACCCACACAGGATCAGGCCCACACAGGACCGGGCCCACACAGGACCTGTAGCACTGATGCACGGAGGATCGCTGAGTGCAGTAGTCGTCGCAGTCCACTGAGGATCTCTGCACAGTCGTCGCCGTATTCCTCTGAGGATCTCTGCACGGTCGTCGTTGGAGTCCACGGAGGATATCTGCACAGTCATCCTTGTAGTCCACTGAGGATCTCTGCACGGTCGTCACTGTCGAAGTAGCAGTCACAGCCAGCACTAGGGTTCCCGCACACAGCAAGCTCGTTCGGGAGGGTCCGCTCCACGAGCCGAGAGGCTGATACATCAACTGTCACAAAGACCGAAGTTGATGTATCCAAAAGTTCTGTATCGCCAAAAGCAACTCAACGTCGCAGAGGGCTCGTCAATCGGACGCCCGGTCTGAAAGTTATTGGCTTTTTCGTCCCTGGGGGCCTGGTTGGATTTTAAGACAAAACCATCCCGACCGTACTCCAGCTGCGTCCAAACCTCGGGCGGAGTATTCCAAAAGATCTGTCTCACTTAGAGGAATTCAAAGAAATAGACGTCACGTCAATCGGACGCCCGGTCTGTTAGTTATTGGCCTTTCCGTCTCACACCCACCCTGGGAAACTTTCCAGGAGGTCACGCATCCTGATCACTGCTCTAGGCCAAGCACACTTAACTACGGAGTTTTAACTACGTAGGCTCCCGAAAAGGAAGGTGCACCTTGAGTATAGTATACCTAAACGACCGTCTCGATCCAAGGATCGTGTTTCCGCTAACAGCGCGTCGTTCAGAGGCCCGTAGCTCAAGTTACGGGCGTTTGAACGAAAACTGTCCGAAGATGGGGGTCCGGGCCCGGGCCAACCAGGGCCGACCCCCCCCCCCCCCCCCCCCGGGAGTCGGCCGAACCGGCCTGGTCCGGTTCGGCCGGGCGGCCGAAAGGCCTGGTGCCGCGGGGCGCTGCCCCCACGGCCTGGTGGTGCCACGGCCCCCCGCGTGGGGCTGTGCTGAGTCGGGAGGCGGCTTCAGCCGCGTCCAAGGGCACCTGACCCGTGCGGACGCGGGTCCACGGGTACCGCCGCTGCTGCGCGGAGTCGCGACGGCGTGTCCGGCGGCGCGCCGGGGCGCCGCCGCTCCCGGCCGCCGGCGAGTTCTGAGGGCCACCGGAATCGTTCCGGTGGTCCGATTCTCTTCCCGTCTGCGCCATTGCTCCACCCGGGACTCGTTCTTCACTGCGGAATCGTCAAACATCCATTGTGGCACGTTCCATCGTCGCCCGTAAAATCCTTACAAAACGAAGAACGACAGAGGGTCGTCGGGCCATGTTCGTTTGGCCCGCACCCTCCGCGTTAGATATAAAAAAACGAGAGAATTTTGTTCAACACAAGAACCGACAATTTTAAATAAATAAAAATTATTCGTTTGAAACCGGTTTTTTAACTTTTTAAAGAAACACTTACGGGAATAATTAAAAATGGGGTAATTTCCATAATAAATCCCTACCTCGTTGATCGTCGCGCGCATGGGTTCTTTGCGGAAAAGATCATCGCGGAAGAGGGGGATCGTCGCGTCGTCGCGGGAATGTGTCACGTCCTCGCGGAATCCGGCGTTGAGTCGGCGAACTCAAGCAGCCGATCGAAGATCGGTCGCGGAGGAAGAGACGTCGCAGAATAACGTTTTCGGCGTTGCGGATCACGGCGTCGCGTCGTCGATTTCCGGGTTCGGCGTTCTTCGGCGATCTTCGCGTTCTTCGCGTTCTTCGCGTTTTTCGCGTTCTTCGCGAATGAGGAAGAAGAAACAAGGATTCTGTCCCAGCGAGTAATCCTTCAAAAGATTTTGGTTGGTCTTATTTTATTAATATGCCAACACACAAAAACAGGTTAAGAAACGATTGAATTAATTCGTTGAATTAATTTAACGAAAGAAACAGCCCATTTAATTAATGAAATAAACCACCCAATTAAATGGCCTGTTAAGATTTTAAGAAACGCGTCAGTTGACTCTCATTAAGATGGGTTTTCGCGGGTGCCTTACTTAGCGGAAAGAAACGGCGGGGCTCGTGCGGGCCCCACCTCACAAATATCCTACCAAGGGGGTAGGATATTTCTGGATAGCATCCTATCCAGTTCAACTCAGTTCAAGCTGCCAATAAGTGGCTTCAAGTGGCTTCCAAGTGGCTTAAGAGAAATAAAATAAAGTTGTCGCAAAATTATTTTATTTCTTAACTTTATGCCCGAAAATTAAAAACCACAACCGAGCAAACGCAACTCCGGAAGAGGCATTTCTAAGCGAATACCGGCGCTACGATTTCATCGATGCCCTCAGAATTCGATTCCGGGCACCGGTTTAAAAGTTAGAAAAACCCGCTCGTCCGTTCACTGAACGTACTCGAGCCAAACTTCAGAAAATGTTTCCGGGCACACCGGGCCTCAGAATCAGGTGCCGTCCGAAACTGCGCTCTTGTAAAATTCAAAGAAAATTAAGAAAAAAAATTTCCTTGAAATTAACGGGTCTTTACAAAGACCAACTGGAATGTACAAGAACTTGAAAGTATATGTAAACTAGAGAAAAATGGTAGATGATAGCTGGGTCATCCACTAAGGTTCCTAACTAAAGGGTAGGTATAGATTTCCTCTTCAGCAATCAACATTCGTCCACCTCCTCCGTGTACCAACTCGTCATGTGATCCACCTCTAGTCTCTTTCAAGTCATAGTACCATCATTCTCAATCAACGTTGTCCATTTTCTACACCAAACACAACAAGGTGCGGGCATAGCCTATGTAGGGGTTAGTATAACGATACACTGTAAGGTCACCAACACCCTCATGGTCTCAAAAAAACAACAAAAGATAAACCTCAAAGAATTAAGTCAACAGTTGATCCTAATTATGTATACACCCATACATATACATATGTTATTGTGTATACCCATTATAATCATGATGAAACATAGTGTCCAACCCAAAATCCCAATGCTCAATTGTTCCAAAAAAGAAAGGAAACCCAAAAAGGAAAGTACCAAATAGGTACGCCACACAAACGAATACCAACAAGGTATTACCACGATGGAAAGAACCACATAGGTAGGAAATCAACTCACACCAGGTATAACTAAGGAACGATTTTTGAGATGACTAGTAATATCTTCTAAATCATCGTACTCTATTACGAGGCTCTGCTGCAGACCTGCACAAAATCGCTTGGAGCTGACCCACATAGGATCGCTTGGAGCTGATCCACATAGGATCGCTGGAGCTGACCCACACATGATTGCTTGGAGCTGACACGAACATGATCGCAAGGAGCTGACCCCCACATGATCGCAAGGAGCTAACCCACATAGGATTTCAAGAGCTAACCCACAAATGATCAGTAAGAGCTGACCCACACAAGATAACTAAGAGATGTCCTACATAGGATTGCTGGAGCTGACCCACACAGGATCGCTCAGAGCTAACCCACACCGGATCCCTTGGAGGTGACCCACACAGGATTGTTGTAGATGACCCACATAGGATTGCTAAGAACTGACCCACAAAGGATGTCTAGGAGCATTCCCACACAGGATCGCTCGAGCTTACCCACACAAGATCGCTAGGATGTGACCCACACAGGATCTCTAAGAGTGTAATATTTTTGTCATAGCAAGCTATTAGGCTTATGCACTAGGATTACTCATCTCAGAGAGAGTCTGCTCCCCAAGACACTGGTTGTTTCTCTAAATGCCATGATGTCACCTAAAGAAGTATCTCAAAGTACATCCATGTCAGAGGGGTCTTAACGCAACAGACGACACATCAATTGTACTTCCGGTCTGTGAGTTATTAGCCTTTCAGTCCCGAGGTCCAGATTGGATTCATGCTCGATCCAACTCGACCGTACCCCATCCTTATCCAAAACTCCATTGGGGTATACCAAATGGACCATCTCGATCCAAGGTTTCTGGTTCCACAAACGGTTCCTCATTCATACACCGTATGAGGGTGATATATCAAATACACAATGTCATAATAATAATAATAATAAGAATAATAATAATAATAGTAATGGGTGTTTCATAGACCTGAGCCATGAACCATAATTTAATATTCAAAATTAGGCTTAAATAGACTGTCTTAATTTCATGACCAGATTTCCACTTATGGTAAGTCATTCGAATGTCCCACTCATGTGTTATGGATGATAGAAGATTTAATAATAATACATTATTATTATTATTTGAGCATTTTCGGTACTTGATCCAAAAACCCTAAAAATACATACAATATTGGACTCATAATTTACGTCTTGAAGTCAGGGTTGTACTTCTGTTGACGGATCGTGAAATCGAGGTTGGACAAAGATGTTACGGTCAAAACACAGTTTTCCCAACTAAAAATTAATATAAAAATATAATAATAATAATATTAATATTTTGTTTTAAATATTCAATTTATTACATTGCATCTCAATTTTTTCACATTGAGCACACATCCCACTTAATTGTCACCTTACATTTATTTTTAATATATCGATCAAAATATTTATGTTTCTCTCTTCAATCTAATTCCATCTTCATTCAAAATTTTTCATTCTTTTACACAGCCAGACCACCACCACCACCACATCACATCATCCTTGGGCCACCGCATATTTGTTCAAAACCCAAAAAATATAATGATCACATATTCCAGATCCTCTTGTCATGGTCACTACATCCATATGTCACGCTCAACAGAATATTTTGTTTCTAGCATCAATAAATATTTGTCCAACACATTCCACGAGCCATTACGACTTCATTCCAAGCCCGAAAATTAAACAACTTCACATTTTTGATCCCTTTATCGAGGGATTCACATCCATATATCGAACTCAAAAAATATCTATGTTTCCCGTGCTAATAAATATTAGGCAATGAATAACTCACGAAGAAGGCACGAAGAATAAAAAGAAAGAGGATCAAGGTTTATGTGTGGGATGATGGCCATGTTCGTTTGGCCATCATCATCGTGATATGTGGATATGAATAATTAAATAAACAAATTCAAACATATATAATTTTTTAACTAATTTCTTGTAGACAATGCGGGGAAGAAGGCGATGTCATTTATGAGGATATCGACATTCGTCACTCCCAGAAGAGGCTCCAAGATGGTTCAATTTTCTTCGATTATGGAAGCCGCTCTTCGATGTAGTTTATGTTCTTCATTGATGAACCGCTTTACAAGTTCTCTAGATCTCTGATTTTTTCCAGCAATCCTTCAAGAAAATGGTTAAGTGCCAAATAATTTTATTAAATAAACTAATTGAGTTGTCACATCAGTGGGAGGAAAACCAAGAGTTATCTACCATTAATGTGAGAGTTTAAGGGTTGGGTGGTTCCCAACATTTAATTTAAATTAGGGGTTATTAGTTTGTGTGTTCCCCAAAACTAAACATCAAATGGATGTTTTTAAAAATAAAATAAGGTTTTTTTTTTATTTTTATTTTTTTACTCTTCCTCAAAAATCATAAAAACTAACATCCACCCCCTACCCACTGTGGTCAAGGTAAAGGTATCCTTAACCTAATATTAGCGTTGTGAGTTCAACAATGCCCTCAAATTTCAATTCGGATAGTCGGTTCAAATGTTATAAAATGATTCCTGTGCATTTACTGAGTGTACCTGAAAAAATGTTTGGAATATTATTTACAGTCACCCTCAACCTGTGTCGGTCGAGTATAGACACTTTGTATGTGAAACACCCCCAAACAAACCCAAAACTACTATTGGATTTCGAATTCTAGTTACTGTTTAAATGTTATGGATTTTTCAATAAAATAATTGTCACTTCATTATTTTATTTACGGCCAAAAATTAATTTTCACTTGTGGCCCACATCGACCAATGTTACTATCATCCAAAAGAGATAATACCATAATGAGTTCAATGATGGTCTTGTATTTTCAATCTAACTTAACGTTTGTGAGTTATAAGCATGGAAAAAATAAAATAATTTATTTAATTATGTTATTTACGATTATGCCATTTTTGGTTTTTCTCAAAGTAGGACTGTGATGACTAAAAATATATCCCGCCTATGGTAAACCTTCCATTATGAATGCAACGACAACATCATATTTCTGATCTGAGTTACCAGTTAGTTGTTATTCCTTCTTTTTAGAAAAAAATTCTTACTCGTGATAATTAAAGCGTCACAAAACATCGAGGGATTATTCCGGGTGCTCCAGGGCGCGGATTAGCGTGCCTTCAAATTTTCCAGACTCGTAATAATTATATATAACAAAATAAATATTCATAATTTTAGGGACATTATAGTTACAGACATGGGTAGGGATTATACAGGGTGTCACCATATAACATATACAAATCAAGTGAAGTTATTTTCATATGGAATATTCTATAGTGTTAATATTTTTACTTAACCCCATTATTTTACATATTCCTTCACATATTTTCTTTCATTAAATTATAGATTCATAATCATACATCTTGGTCCACATCCTATAGAACTAATGATTAATCATTATGACCTTAGGGGATGCTTAAGCGATCTCCCTTGAATATTTATTTAGTTTATTATACTATATTATGATGATGATGTGGTGGGTTAACATATGTATTTCCTATGATCATATTTTTATGATCTTGTGATTCTATTATGATATATATTAGATATGATGAAAATTAAAGGACTACATAGTGCAACATAATATCATTCTGTTGACACACTTGAATAATGAAAATGTTTTAATGAATTGATTTCATGTATATATGTGATTTACTAGATTTAAATGTTCTTTATGATTCATATCCTTTCTTGGATATGCACATTCAGCCATTGGATTATGATCTTTATATATTTCATGTGATATTTATTTATTCACTATTATTTGGGTAGTTGATAATGATGAATTTATGGTTTCATTATTGGGAATATATGTATACCTAGGATCAGTCCTTTTGAAATGGTGACTTCGTGAACATAATGGATTGATTTAATTCACGGGGCACATGGGAATTTTTTCAACCCATTGATTATATATAAATTTTTATTCATTCCCTGGATGCTTATGATAATGTCTTAGTTTCACGACATTGATTTATTGGATATTTGTGAAAATTAATTTACAATTCCTATAGTATAAAATTAAATCTCATTATTTTGTAAATAGAATGTTATCAGGACCTTCATAGAGACATCCCGACACATGATTATGTATATATGGTTTGATGATGATTTAGAATGTAGGATCAATGATTGTTTTTTATTAATTAATTGTTTTATTCTACTTAATTCTTAACAAGAATGGAAATATTTAATGGGAATGAAATTATGATAGAAGGTTATAGTTTGATCAATATGGTGTGCCTTATAATAATCATTTTCAAACCACTGTAGGGGAGAATTAGGCTGTTTATAAAACATACATGTAATGTTTCTTGAAGCACGTGGTACTTTGGATTAGTCATAGGAACCTTATTTTATGATCAAGTATAGCCTCTCATATGAAGTCTTTTTATGAATCTATAAAATCAAAAAAGTTATTCAAAGAATATTTATTTATTATGTATTAGATTTGGGTTCGTTCCCAAAATATTTATATTTATATTACTTATATTTTTGATTGAATTTTCTCAATCAATGAATAATTATATAGGATGACCAGTTGAGTTACATGTTACATTTCATTTTGTAATTCATTTTTTGTGTCTGTTTAGTTTTTTATTAGAACCGGATTAATATGAAATTTAAATATTTTATATATTTTTATACACTCTAATATGGGGTCATAGTCTCCACATAGAACCACCCAATACCCCCATTGCTATTTAGTGGATTCCGATGTACAAGGAGTTCTGTCAGAATTAATTAAAAAAACCATTTTTGGGTACTTATTTAAATGGTAGTCCTAGTCTGTGTGAACACTATAGTTGGATTTATTTAATCTTGTAGGAACTATAGAATTTATGTATGGGAGAACATTAGTTTCAATTTTAATTCAAGCTTTAATATTAATAATTGAATCTTGTATATTATGACACTGTATAAAGGGTTCAGAAATGATAGGGATAAAAATCTAATGTAGTAGAGTAGTTGGTATTACATACCTTAATGCTGGTAAGTGTTTAGAAAAAACTTTGTAGAAATATAATCCATTGGAATGATATTATTTATAGGAATGGTGATTAGACTCTCCAAATACTCGATTGCTAATATTGATAGAGTTTACTATTGATCTGAATATAGAGAATCACAAAAAAGATAGAGAAAAAATTCACATGTGTTTTAGAACACCCTTTAGGGGAAAATCCAAATAGCTATCAAGTAACAATATAAGAAAAATTATTAAATTTCCATTAAAATAAATCAAGGGATAAACATGTGAATTCAGATGGTTTGGGGTTGGACTACCAATAGATATACATGTGGTAGTTGCATCACTATCAAAAAATCATCATTATATTATTCTTGGACTAATATACCTGATATAAATGTAAAATGCGGGTTTGATTGTGTGTTGTCACTACGGTATTATAATTTTTGAATGTTATAGGAACTATAACATTGATGTATGAAAGACATGTAGTTCAAATTTTTGTTTAAAATTTAATATTCATAATTGGATCGAGTATATCCTTAATATTTTACTTTTTAGTTATGATCATGACATTTTTAAAAATCATAGTTTCCTTGGATGATTAGTAGCAATATTATTTACCCATGAGACCGTTGTTATCTATTTGTATATGATATCTTGATTTAGTGATGAGTAAACTAATGCAATAATTGGTCTCAAAAGGAGTTATTCATTGAAATTTTATTGTTTAGAAAAATATCACATGAATTTTGTAATTATTTCATATGTTTCAATTTTATATGTATGAGCATTATATAAACCTATTTTTATCAGTATACACTCATTTATTCCATATTATTATTATTTTTAGTTTTTTTCAATCTATTTATTGTATTTTTGGAAGGATCATACATTAATCGGGTATTCACAGTAGTTAATGTGAATTCACCTTGGAATGTGATTATTTCCTTTCATTAGTGGGTGGGAAACAGTCATATTTATTTAATATTTGAGTCAGTTTATTTGACGTTTTGTAGTGAAATCATTATTTTTTATAATGTATTACACTATTGTAAATCGTTTTTGTTATATAATGAGTTGGGTTCTGGGTACCTATTTCTTACACTGACATTTTTCTTGAAAATATTTTTATAATTAATTTCTCATACTATTTTATATCATATTAGCATAATTGTAAAATCATGGAAGAATCAAGAATAAATCCTGTATGTTTTTTTATACTGGAATTGATGAATTTCCAAAGAATATTTTATGGGGATTTTTATTTTACAAGATAACAGAATTAAGATTATGTATCACCACAAAAAGATATTATATAACCATTGACAAATCATCAAATAGTGATAATGGGGGATATTGTTACAAATTATCATTCATTGTGTCCTTGTTTAACAATGATTTTAAAAATAATAACATATCAGTGTGGTAGGTCAGATATGGTAACGGATCATGATCATGAGGTGAGTGAATAATCAATAATAAAATGTAAATGAAATAAATTTATTATCATAAATAATAATGATGTATAATAATTATTGTTCAATTGAATATATATAAGATAATGAATTAAATAATTTATATACTAATACATTCCCTTTTGGACCTACATCATTCATATAGCACACTACCCAGTGCATGATAAATGTGAACTAACTGATTTACAATAATGAATCATAACCCTATTATAGAATTATTTTCATTCTGTGAGATAACCAAAACACATTAACATTAGTATAGAGAGTCACAACCAGATTATAATCATGACATTATGAAATTCATGTCATTTCCAAAAGGTTATTTAATTTATAATTCATGAGTCATAATCCAAGTATTGAAAATTATTATTTTTGTAAATAAATAATTCTAAAAATAGATTGTACATGAAATAATGATATAAATTTTATTGACCCAATAAGAATATAAAAAACATATATAAGAATAAAAACCCCACATACTAGTTCTTGACTATTTGAATATCTTGACCATCTCATCATGGAAGTAAAAAACTGGAATTTATTTTTGAACACTTTATACCATGTCTATTGTTAGTAACAATGGTTTATAGGATCACTTGATGGTATTCAAATTAGAAAAACTTGTTGTCACCTTATATTGTGCACCCTGATCATGTCATAAATGTATATGTCTGTGTAATTATAACATGAAAACTTGATTAATTTAAAATTAACACTAAATAGAATATACAATCAATAAAAATATTAGAACAATTCAAATTATATTATACTCTAAAACCAAATTATTTTAAATAGATAGAGATAAAATATTTTTCTTTCATATTAATCACTAAAAGAATGACTAAAATTTTAAACAATTGAGATCAAATAAAAGTAATTTATAATTATTAGAAAAATATTTTTAATGGATTAAATAATTATATTTCAATGATATATCCTATAAAATAGTATGATAGAACATGAAAATATGAAATTTTTCTAGTCCATTAAAGACAACAAGAAAATATACAGATATATTCAAATGCTTATAAAACAACATTAATGATACAGAATCAACAATAAATTAGTTTAATATCACATATTTTATATTTATAATTATAAAAATCAAATAAATCAATATGAAATAACAATAAAAATATTTTTTCTTCCATAATGTATGATTCATGAATTTATAGAAAAAAATCATTGTAAAAAAATTTATATATCAATAAGAAATGTTTTTAATAAATTATTAATATTTGTTGTTAATTTATAATTTCATTTAAATAATTAAATATATATAAATACACATATAGAAAACTTTTAATATGAAATGAAATGTAAAGTATCACATTTTCTTATATGATTTCTTCAAAATGATGTGTACATAATGTACTTTAATGTTATAATTTATCACATGGGAAAATAAATGTAAAAATATCATTTAGCTAAAGTCATTACATACGTGAATTACTATAAAGGATTTAATATTTATGAATATAATATATGGTAATGACATAGGTGATTCTCAGCATCATGATTTCAAGTATCAAAATTCCTAATCATTCTTATTTATAATGAATGTGAATCAATGTATGTGAATCAATTATGTCATTATTTTATTCAATTATATATTGGTTATTTACATAAATTATTCATCTGTTAGGTTATTTTCTCAATTATATATTTCTATGACATCTCTTCCCTAACATAAATGTAATTATTGAAAACTAAAAATTGTTTATCATTTTGAATAATAGAGATAAAAAGGACATTCTTAATTGATGATTATGATTTATGTAATTTAGAATTTTATTAAAATAAAATATTTTTATCTTCTATTAGAAATAATAAACACAGTATTTGGATCCATATATTACACAATTTATAATTTAAAAAATATATTTAAATTTTTATATGAATCATCATAAATCAGATAGAAAACTAGTAGTAACAACCAATATAATTTTTCCAATAAAAGTGATCAATTAATAATTTTTTTAAATATAATAAAATAGAGGAAATAATATTATTTATCAAAATAATAATAATATATGTATCTTTCCTATAGACCATGATATGGTCAAAAAAAGTGGGGAATCAGATTCTAGAAGTCTGTAACAAGGATTTTAGATTTAGATAGGTAATTATAAATAATCGCAATTGAAAACCATTTGGATACATGGTAAATATTTTTTTATTTTTTATGAATATGTTAATATATATATATATATATGTATATATGATATTGTGATGTCCTATGTGAATTATTTATCATAATAACTCAAATTAAGGCATACAGATCATGATATGACATATAAATGATTGAAATATAAATAATTATTATGACTGGAATTTTGATGATATAATCATCATTATATATAGATAATATAAAACAAAATTAAAAGATTTAAGATATATTTCATCATTAAAATTTTTAATTGAAGATAAATAAACATTTAAATTTATGTTATATTAAGAAAGTGAGATGTTTGTTGATATTATTAAAATTAAATAAACTGTAAGAACATCAACAAACAATCTCACCCTTTTTATTTTATTTCGAATACGAAAATAAAAATTCTAAACTAATTACTACTATTTTTAAATTTGAAAATAAAATCTGTTTTTTTAAAACATGAAATATTGAGACATTATTATTTCATTAAATTTTAAAACATATAATTAAATTCATTTAGATGAATTTAAAAATATTAATTTACAAAAAAGTGAAATCAATCAATAGAATATTTTTTGTAACCTCAAGGTTTAAATAGTAACCTTACTTTATACAGAATGTCTGATATGGATTAAAATAATTATATATTGGAAAAATATTTATAAACATTTGAAATATATAATATACTATAATATTTCAATTTTTATATATTGAAAATATATATGAATCATTCATCATGTAATCATAATAAATAACCCCAAAAAATTTGAAAAAATATTAAGATACCAAAATGTGAAGATTAAATTTATGTTGTTCAAACTGAGAATATTAATAATTTCTTAGTAAATATATAAAATTGTTTATTTTTGGTAAATATAATTCTAATAGAAAATCAATATTATTCACATGATCTCAAAAAAATGTAATCTAATATCAATATTTTTTTATAGATTGTTTTATTGGAAATGGATAAATAGATATTATATGTAACACCCATAGATTTTATAAGATATATTATTTTTTATTTCATTAATATTTTCTGTTATTTGCTACACCATGATTAAATTGCGCTATATGAAACACTGTATTAGCTTGCAGTATACGCAACATTATACATGGATCGTGTAACACACAATTACAAGTTCGTTTGATAGAAGTTATTCTACGCAACATTAAGTATGCGTGTGTGTATATATATATATATTCCATGTATAAATGATATATGGTCAGATTCTACTATACAAAACCAAAAAGGAGTCTTGCACGACACTCAACCCTGACTTGCCTTAGATTACACGCCATCGCGGCCTTCCTCGATAGCGTGTGTTGAACGCAATACCGGGTATCACTAAACAATGATATATGGTAATAATTTTATTATAAACTAGCCGTTATGAATAGTATTAACTACATTTTGAATTTTATAACATTATTATTCATCTTACACATTTTCTAGAACATGGTATGATAACAAGATAAATTTTTCAGGTAAAATATGTATTTTTCAAAAAATGTAGTTTTGCTGCCTTTGATGGCGCTCTCACATTAAAACTAGTTTTTGATGGGTATATAAGTAAAATTTGACAAAATAAAATTTTTCTTTGGAACCAAGATATAAAAATTTACTTTGGATAAATTTTTCATATTATTCTAATAACTTTTATATTTTAATGAATATTAAAAACAAGCTATATTTTATATAAATACAACTTTTTTTCATCGGAATAATTTATATTGAAAGATTATAATATTGAGTGATTTGAAATTATAAATAGAATATATTTTTATCATTTAATATAACTTATGTTAGTATCATTGATTTTACATTGAATTTATTATTAAAATCATTTGAATCTTTTGCAATGTTTTAACTTTAAAAACTCATTTTCTTAACAACATGATTAATTTTAAATAAATTTCTGCAACTTCTTTAGGTTGAATTGGTAAAAATTGATTCCATATTTGGAATCAATAGGTCCAAATTATGTTAATAGGCTAATTTTTTATTTCTGGGCACCATGAATAGTAACTACGTTAAATTTTATTTACCATAGTTAAATGTAAATCAGGTAATTAAGGGTAAATATAATATTATAAAATTACCCTAACTCTTGTATTAATATAATTGGATGATTATATTTTTCCCTAAATCATACTTAGGTCGAAATTGAATCTAATGGAACCCCCTTGTATATGAATAATACCTTTAGTTTATTTTATTTAAAGAAAAATTAAATATGTCTCACTCAAACATTAATAAATAAAGTATTTTTAATATAAGGTTATACAGAATATAAATTCAGTCATAAATACTCAATTTAAAGATAAAATTATTTTCTTTATCATGGTAATTTATTTTTAATTTTTAAGTATTATTTAATTACCTTATTATCTTATACATTAATGATGTAGAAATTATTTATTTAGTGAAAAATCAATAAAATAGTTTTTATTGAAATAATAATGCATATCAAAAGGCCCAAAAATCTGAACAAAACTTAATGGTAGTGTATATATAAACCTTAATAATCCACTTTTAGAATGTTTGACCATTTGGATCCATATAATGGCGATTATGACACTTATATTATTTTATTTTATATGATTCCAAAGTTTCAACTTCATAATTATATAAATATAACAATTTATATGATCTGATTTTAAGATGATAAATTAGAGTAAAATTATTATTAAAAAATATAAGAGATTTATTTTAATCATATGATTATATTTTTAATTTTTAAGCAAAAAATAAGTATATTAAATAATAATACAATAATGTTGTACTAATTATTTTATTAATATATATACCAAATAAATGGTTTTAAATATATCAAAATAAATATTATTTTAACTTTTTAATGTGCTCCACAAATTTTATAGACAAAATTGACTTGTTATTAATCTATTAAATATTTTTTTAGAACATATCCTCTATTTTGAGTTTATTAAAATTAAAATAAATGAATAGATTCAAAATTGACAATATTGTTATTTTATAAAAATATCTTCTTATAAAATTGTTTACAAATAAATAAAACATTTAAAAATTATAAATTGAAATTTATATGGTCTAAAATGTCATTAATTATCAAATTATGGACAATTAACAACATATAATTAATTATTTATAACAATTTAAATATTAGAATCTTATTACCACATATAAAATTAAAAAGATTAAATAAGGATAAATCATGTTGATAATGGTTAAAATAAACTCCCAACATTTCTAAATTTTATTGGTTGATGAGACTACAACCCTATCTCATCATATATTTAGATTTGAGTCATTATCGGATGTTTTTAGGTGAGGATGAATTTATTATAAATTAATATTTCTTATATTACCAAAGGTGACCCTATCCTCCCTTATAAAAAGGGCAACCCTTCCCTCTTCTCTTGACACCCTTTTGAGCCTTGATGCTTGTCCAACACCTATCTATTCATCTTCTCAACCTCTCTAGTTATATCATCAATGGTCTAATATTCTCAAATGACCAAATCTATTTATTATGTCTTTATACCACATGTTCTTCACATTCATCTTTATTTGACTATGGGGTAATGGTTCCACTAATTTAGCGAAGGTCGGAGGAAGAAAAATCCCCACAATTCATGATTTATTTAGGAATAATTATCAGATTGTATTTTTTAAAATGAATTGGAGATGATTTTGGATAGAGATTATATATTACAGGACCAATGATTCATTGAAGAGATATAAATGGCATGATAGCTGAGTGAGGTTTATGGGCGCTTGGGGTGAAAATTCTGAATCCTGATTATTGGAAAATGGAAGATCTGAAATTGACAAAAGAATTTGGTTATATTTGATTCTATATGTATTTAATATGTATTCATTAATATTTGATATAATTAATGATTATATAAAAAACATGTTGGAGTTATATAGTATCATAAAAAAAATTGAGTATAGTAACTATAGTTCAGAATAATGAATTTCACATTTAAATAATCCAAGACTCTAAAGTTTCATTGTTATCAAAATATCAATATACATGTCAAAATCCCACACTCAATATGACTTTTTAATAGTGGAATGTAGTGTATTAAACTAGTACACATACATGGAAATGAACAGGAATATACCACGTACTTTCACATGTCTAATATTCACATGAATGACAAGGAGCACACTACTCATCCTCTGGTATCCAAGACACACTATTTAGTGCTCAAAATTTCCAAAAAGGACTATATTGATAGTTGGAATTTTATTGGGGAGAAAATATCTTGAAATTACAGTGGGGATACAAGATATGTTGACCCCTTAACATTCGTGTAAATAATTTTTGAGGAATCATATAACTTTTTGTATATCATCTTTTTGGAATCTAATTTTGGGATATGAGTATCCTATTATTATTTTTTTCTACATCAAACAATATAATTTTATTTATAGTAATTTTTTCAAAATTATGTGATATGTTTTGAGTGTGACAATTCTTTATGAGGTGCTCGATGATAAAATTAATCGTAAGGATCATTTCATAGTGGATCCCTCTGATTTACATCATGGAATGTGTCCACTACCTACATTGTGGATCCCATAAAAGTATAAAGATTAGTTCATCTATATATCTATAGAGTTGAATCTTCATAATATATCTATTAATTGATCATCTACCTATATTGCGGTTCCCCCAAACTAGTTAGGGAATGGGTCCTACATGTATCTATATAGTGTAACCCCCAAAATGTGTTAGGGTAACATTTCTCTACATACATTGTATAACCACACTGATTGATATAGGTGAGTTTCTTCTAAACATATACTATGAGGAACCCTACCTACATAATATAGAATGGTTCCTTAATCAAGTTATTTTTCTATCTCAATTGTGTGACTTCCTGGCGTGTTGTGTCACCACATAATTTCTCTTCAAAAGAAAAAATATTTTTTGAATCATTGTTGGGCATTTGAATTGTTTAAAGGAAAATATCATGGGACAGTCTACGATATATATATCCACTTTATATACGATAATTTATTATATTTTAGCATATATCAATATTTTCTTGTTATCAGTTGAACTCTTCTTATGAGTTGAAATGTCGAGTTCTACCATTTCCCATGTTTCTTAAGTTCATCAATTAGGGATCCCTAATATGTATGTATATAATAATTCTATAGGGGATTAATTTATAATTTTTGTTTCATATTCAGAAAATGGTTAGTTTAACGGTTTTTACATATGAACATAAGGAATATCCTGGTGCATTTAAAAATGTACTGTGGTCAGGGCAGGTAGATATGGAGATAATATCTCTCAAAAATTACCAATTCCTTTTATATTTCGGTTAATAATTTTTTTTGCATGTAAATTCCTAATTATACATCATTTTATATTATCGTATTGTTTTATATTTCATATAAGTTTTCGAATGCATCGATATTACTCAAAATATCATTATATTTTCTATAATTTATATACACTTCATCATGGTTATGTTTGAGTGCATATTTATAGGTATTTATGAAAAGAAATTCAATATTTCTTATTTCATTATGTTGTCATCTCTAACACTTGTCCTATGGATGTGGTGTTATGGTTGTTATAGATTATTCATTCACAGTCCAGGTATGCAATGGTTGGTTGGGTAAGGACAAATTGATATTATAGGTGGTTGGACATATGAAATATGTATAGTTTTATTTCTACTTTTGGGTTTGTCTATAAACATATATAATATTTTCGAAGTTATTGTCTATGGATTTCAGGATTGAAACCATTTTTGATGTGGTGGATGATGTATCCATATACCAATACATTGAATACCATTGTATCAACATTGAATCCCAATACAATGGTTGTAGGGATATTTGGTACATGCATCATATTGGATTTAGTCTTCTAAATAACCTTCTTCTATTAGATCACCATATATACATATATATATGTTCATTTAACTATGATACTTGTTTATGAAATATTCATAATGCCTCAAAAATGAAAAATATCAAGTTTATTAATTCAGTATAATAAAAAAAATTGATGATTATTTAGGCTATGATTCATGTTCCATCATATGAAATCCTTCACCAAGTTGGGAATTTGGATGTACCACTACATATTGAGTAGTAGATTATACCCTATAAAGGCTGATGATATTTGTAGTATTAACAAAAATAGTGAGTTGTAGAACCAGAGGAGGCTGACATTGTGTTGTGATCCAAATCAACATGTAGTGGGGGATTGTCTTGAGCGTAATCTAACCTTACCCATATTGTAGTTCAGAACATGTGTATCACAGTCATCCAGACTCATGATGAATCAATAATATCATGGTTTTACTCTTATATGTTGGTACATGAGGTGTGTTACCCCAATGATTATTATTAGGTGGGATTCAAGATATATTTGATCTTTTGTAGTGAGGGATAATAGTATCTGTGTACTCTATGAGGTTCAAAGACATCATTCTGTACACCCTCAACATGATTAGAGATAGTTAATTCAGGATGAAAAATTCTGAGAAGTGTCCCCATAGAGGAATCCAGTCCATTATGGTACACCAGTTCCTTTCCTAATATGACAATGTGTTAGATTGGTATATGGTGATTGAGAAACTCATGAATGTAGGACATCATGTATATATAGTAGTTAGAGTGATTCATATGGATGGTTCATCAGTAGTATCTAGAAGGTTCCATTCAGCATGATATAGTAATATGAAATCATATTTGTACATGAATCAGACATGTGTTCAAGAATCATAATGACAACGTAGAGGACTATGGAAGGACAAATAAGGTATTTGATATGTATTTTATGGGATATGTCACATGAAAGATTATTTATCGACTCAACATGCTGATTAGGGTATTCAAATAATTGATGGACCTCCAATGTAGAGAAAGCATCAAGATCATGTTACTCTCATTAAAAAAAGGGTATACCCATGGGAAACATATTTGATAGAGGAGTAGGTGTAGACCCAACAATAGTCGCTACAGATGCTAGATTACATAATGAGATCCGTCCACCACCCCCACCTATCAACTCATGTCAGACTATGGAAATTGTATTTATGATCTTAAGCAGCTACTTGTTATGTATGTTTGTGACCTAGTAGATAATGATATGATTAGTGGTATGATATATGTTTAGATTACTATTTTATTATTAATTATACTCACATGTGTTGGTTATTTCTTCATATACATAGTCTTAGTGTGGGATCTGGAGCTCCTAGTTGAGAAATTTTGCAGGTTACTTTTTCTATATGTTCTAAGAGTGATTTATTATTTATTATCTAATATTTTTTAGTAATGTGAAATATAGTTCGAAAGTGTTATATTTTCTTGGGTACTCTTATTCATCCGGCTAAAACCATACGATGTCTTCTACGATATAGAATATATGTGAATGGTCTAATCCCAAGACAACATTCAATGTTGATGAGTCATATTCTTTTTGACTTATGGGATGATTTTCTGCTTTTTGGGTAAGTGATATCTCATGAAGTAGAATGTGGGATATTCATGTGGGAATATAAAATATATCAGCCATAAATTATTGATTTTTGACCATGGAACAATAGTCTATTTAGGTATATGGATTCCTTCATTTAGGGTTCATTATATGGAAATCATACTTGATGATGATTCAAGACTACCTCAAATGAGTGATAAATTTTTTTTCGTTGAAATTATTCATAGGTACACTTTGAAATCTTTGACAGAATGATGTATTGTCCAATTAGAGATCTGCGATCAAAGGGTGTTTTTGGAGGCTTTTGATGAAATTTATTTATTATGATCATTATATCCCCGTGTGTTGCATATGTTATTTTTTTGAGAAAGTCGAATGGAATATTCTAGAAATGTTTTGATTGTCAATTCCTAATCCAAGGAACTGTAAAGGGAATGTACCTGTTGACATAAATTGGTAATCACTATAACCATATTAGATTTTTGAGGCAGTTCCAAATGATATATCTTATGCCTTGTTATTATTAGTAGGGAGTTATCGAGGAAAATATTCAAAACCATTCATTTCGACGTCAATATATACACTAAGAGTTTTTTGTGATGAATTTCATTTTAAATAATTCCACAAATCGTTATGGATTTGATTATCCATATAATTCATCCATAAGTGTACCAATTTTTATATGTCATCATTGAGGACATCATCATAAATTTTGTGTCATAGTAGGAAAAATCCTTGTATATAATTATGGTAGTAGATTTTTAGTGAGAGAAACTGCTTCATTTTGAGTTGTTGATGTTCTAGTTCTAGATCCACAATGTTCATATTATTGTTCATATAATTTTTAATCATCGATTATCTATTAACATATAAAAAATTGATTCAATTTATTCAAGGGATACCCTAAATGTGTGTCATATTTGTAGATTTTTCATGGATTTTTTAGGTAGTACAAGAGTTTCAGGTCATATTTCTCGAGGATTGCATCAAGTTTGATCACCATAACACATAATGGGACGCAATTTTTCTATATTGAGTAATGTGATATATTGTTCAAGGTGTTTATGGTGAGGATGATGATTTCTCCAATCATGAGGCTATCATAAGAGGTTGTGGGTTATATAGATTATTGTGATATCTTTGTAACATGGGTCACACACGTGTTGATGTATAAGAAGGTAGTGATCACATATGGGTCGAGATAGTTGATACGACATAAGAAGAGCTACATAAATTACATCATGTTTTATGTAATTACGATAATTCCTCTCATATTATATATTCCATTCAAAGTTTCTTCATCCCATTGAATATAGAGGAGGTATTGGGCCATTTCCATCTCATCCTTCCATTAGCTTGGTGGGCCCCCATGGTTTGGATCATGAAAAACTCTAACATTTTTTAATTTTTTTTTAAATTATTCATTATTATTTCCATTTAATTTTGAAAATATATTATTTATATTTCCATTATTCATACACTCAAAAAAATTTCCATATAAATTATTAAAGTTAATACTACCAAATTTATCTCCCTTTTCATACTCATTCTGGATATATATTATTAATGTTTTATTAAGTCATATATTATTTTTTGACTTTATTAAATATGGTGACAATATAATCAATAATATAATTTATTTATCTTTTAGTGAAAGATAAAGGGAAATTATAAAAATGACAATTAAAATATTAATTTAAATTACAATTTTTTTCCCTATTCTTATATGTTATTCAGCTTTATTAAATATGAAATTAGTAATATAATAACATCAATAAGAGTTTACTATTTTATGTTACTGATTTCCTCATTGAAAACATTTATTTTATTTCATTTCATTAGAATTTATAATCTAAATCATTCAATGAGGACTATATTTTCAAAATATTATCCTAGAGAAATAATACAAATCACAATTATTTTGACTCATTCGAAAAATTGATTTACTATTTCATATTCACCAATATTGTTGTCTTATTAGATATCTCGAATCATTCTAGGATTTGATTGAATTAATTTCACTTATCTAAGGAAAGTGACTTGTAGAATATCAATAATCTAATGATCTTTCATACAATAATAAAGAAGAATATAAATACTTTGAAGATTGCACAATAAAAAATATAAAAAAAATTGAAATTTAACACATATCATGTATACTTGTTTCTGATTACTATATTTGGTATATATTATGGTTGTTTATATGATTTTTCAATGATGATCTATTTTTTATATTAATCATTTGAATAATGCCTCCAATTTTTATCACTATGATCCATAATCATTACAATGAAAATGTTGTGTCTTTAGAGGAATCGAAGAATTATTTATGTTTACTAATTAAACATAAAATATATTTGTCTTTAGACTGTGAGATAATGCTATATATTATAAAAAAATTTTAGGAAAAAAATATACATATAGGTTAGGCAATTCTATATAAACAAAAAATAATTAAAAACATTTAGTCTCTTGAAAATCATTAATTGTTCTAAACTATCCATTAGAATGATATACTCTGAATTTAATATTTTCATCAGTCTAAAGAATATCTAAGGTAATTTTACATTATTTAAGGACCACCTATTAAAACAAAATGTTATGTTGGATGGGGTAAATGTAAATTATGTATTAGGGTGAATAGACTATATTATAAAATTAAATCATATTAAATAACTTTATTATATAAGTATGATGGTTAATTATTATAGTTAGTCTTCAAAAAACAAATTAATGAAAAAAAAGATTTTTATACTAAATAAGTAAAAAGTGGACCCAACCATTCATATTCGTCTATACATACTGAGAGATATATTTTTAATATTTGATTTTTAAAGTGGGATCATAAAATGATTAAAAATTGAGTTTTGATTAGTGGGATGTCCATGAACCAATTACAATTTTATGGAAACTAATTGCCTAATTACCAAAGACATCTATAAACTACTTTGAGTCAAAACCCAAGCAATCTTCAAATTAGCATACAATAGTCAAAAAACAATTATATGGAATTATTTTTTTGAATCATAAAAATAATATAAATATGTACATTAATGTTTGTATAAAGTGTTAGATGATAAAAATGCTAAATTAAAGAGATTAAAGAAGAATAAAAAAAATTATAACTTTTTGAGTGTTTGATGAGCGTGATAATCTGGTCACGGTAGTAGATGTTGTGGAGATTTTTTGACCCTTCAGAGATCATCCAAATTAATAAAAATTTTATAATTGATCACTTGAATTTCAATTGAGTGTGAAATATTTTAAAATCCTTGTTTTCTATAAACTATTTGTTCTATGATTTAATATGTATATATTTTTGTGATGAATCCACAACTTCTGTAACAAAAATTTAATATGGACTATACACTCAAAAAAACATTTACGAAAATTTAAAATAATAGAAATAATAAAATAATATTATTAGAGAAAGAAAAATAAGATATTATCATTGAATATTAATAACTTAACTCCTCATCAAAATTTTAAACAATAATAATTGTTGCAAAAAAATTCCAATAATTTGATAATAATTTTAAATAGTTTTCATAATAATATTTCATTGATAATTACAATTTAAATTGTATGAATGAATTTAAAAATTCCTAATTCAGAAACATTATATTTATAATAAGTGATAAATATATAGCAAAATTGAAAATAAAAACATACCAAATTAATGATATAATTTATTTTGATTACTATGAACTACTATTAATATATAATTTACAAATTTATAAAAAACAAAATAAAATTAATGAATATTGTTTTTTATCTTTGAAAATGAATGTTTCATCAATTAATATAAAAAACTCTTTGAATAATGATTAAACATGATTATAATAATGAAAAAATAGTTTTCATATGTTATACATAATTAAAATTATATTATAATTTCATTATAATGAATTAAAAATGATAAAAATTCATTTAGAAATTTTGAATATGAAATATACAGTAAAACACATCATTTTCCAATAGGTTTTATACATATACAAATATATGTAGGGTAAATTCTGATAAGAATTATTTACATAGTGGTCGAATCAATTATTTAATGTAATAAATATATACTTGTAAAAATATTTGTGATTTATTCCCTATATATTTCATTTATTTCAGGTAATTTCGTTGGTAATTCCCTACATAAGAAATTCACATATCCGAATTGATTATATAAATGATTAACAATATAAGTGAATAAATCTAAGAGAAACACATATTTTATTAATATAGGGAATAAAAAAATGCTATTTTTATAATAAGTAAACAAATGAATTTAATTCCCATGAATCCAAATTTCTGACATAGGTAATTAAACTACCTAATGAAATTCTGGAAAATGAAAAAATTCCATTCAAATTTATAGCTAATAAAGACATTAAAAATTAAGGAATTAATATTGGGTTAATGGGAAATATTTTTTCAAAAAAAATCCTTATAATTAAATAATTATCATATTAATAGGATATATATATATATCCCATGTTATCTTATAAATATAGAAGAATATTAATTTTGAAATACAATAGAAACTAAACAGACAACGTAAAGTTATTGTATCTTATTTTTAGATATAAATGATTTTGAATCCATATTTGATGACTTGTAATTAAATTTAATAAATATTTCAATAAATTATAAAAATAAACACATAATAATAATTTTTATTTCTGGATATATGGTTGAAATTTAGTGTGACCGAGTTCAGGAAAATGATTATATGGATTTGAAAATTTTCTTTGTTAATTATAAATCGACTACATTTAATACAATTTTTCTAAATAGAAGAAAATGTTTTATTCTTTAGGGAAACATTATTAAATATATTTAAATTATAATTTATAGTCCCATATTACCTTTTTACCATTGGGAATAAAATATATTTTAAAACATGTTATGAAAAATAGAAACACGAAATCAAGATAGATTTTATGTATAGAAGTATTATGATATAATCATTATTATGTATACATCAAAAAATAAATATTAAATTTTATAATATATAAATAAGTATATTAAATTATATTTTGATCTAATTGTACATATAAAATAGTGTGATAATAAAAATCAAGAGAGGTTTTGTAATCAATAAATATAAAAATGAATAAGAAAATAAACAAGAATGATGTAGGTTCCCTAATTATACTACGAGTTATTGGATGTATGTGATGTTTTTTTAGAAAAATAGATTTTTATAAATAGTTAAGGAAAATAATAAATCATTTATTGATAATTATTTGGGTTTCAATAGTGGTGTTTGGGCTGGAATAGTGGTGGAAAATTATTTTGAAGAATAATTCATAGACCATACATCCTATTCATATATTTGTATAGTGATGATTCAAATGATTTTTGATTGGATTTCAAAAAAATGTATCCAAATCATATATGTTATTAATGATATTTTTAAATTATATTTTTAAAAATAATTTCCCTCCCTCAAATTATAATATTTTTTCATTCTTCTTGAGCTCTTGAACTATATGGTTTCTTTGGTTTATTATTGTCATTGAATTTATTTTGATGAATGATCACTTGTAAGATAGGTTAATTATTTGTTTGACTCATATGTATGATTTAAATTCAATTTTTCTTCAAATACATAGTTTTTACCTTTGTTAAATCCCATTTCATATGAATTCATTCCCAGAGAAGGTGGTTATGGTATGTTTTAATCATGTGTTTTATTATTGATATTTATAGGAGGACTATTATATCATAGATATTTCGGTGTGTGATGTTGCTAAATCATAAGATCTTTTTTAATGTTATGTATATTGTATATTAATCATCATATAATACAATATTATAGATTTAGATTTCAAAATAAACTACTTTACCACATTAATGGTATGTTATTATGGTTTCATGGAATTATATTGTGAGTTGTGGGTCATTCCACCAATTTATTTGTTATGGTTATATAAATTTTTATTATTCTAAAAATAATATTTGTGAGTGAGAAAATTAAAAAATATTTCTTGAGTGTTTTAATAGTGCAGTATTCCTCACTTTTTTATTCAATTAGTTGTATATTACATCTTGTGAGACCGATGCGTACATATCCAAATTAAATGTTGGTTCCTGACGGAACAATTTTTTCCTATGAAATTAGATTACTTAAAGGAATGTTTAACACATCAATGTGTGATGACACTGATGGGTATTAAACTTGGATGGAAATATTTACACTAAATTTTCATATCATATATTCTTAAAAAATATTAATATATATTCCCATTATAATTACATAAAACTTTATGCTATCTTATTATTTTTTTAGTGGTGTGCATGTGAAGAAAAGTAAATTACAAACCATATTATTATGGTCAACCATATGAACAACCATTAGTTCAAAATTAGAAAATGTTAATACTGATATAGGTATGGGTCATATATATTTCTTCAAAAATGTGTCCCCATAATATAACTGTCATGGTTTTTAATGACAGAGCATAGAAGTTGGTCTATTCATTATTTCTAGAGTGGTTACACCTTATTTAATATAGTATTTTATTTTATTGAAAGAATACTTTTTTTTAATTTACATTTGTTATCTAATAATCACTATATTGTTTATTAGATTATATTTTCTCTAAATTTCATGATTATTTGATTATTTTTTCATTCTATACACTATTTTAATAGGTTTTTCTATATATACGAGAATAAATAATCCAAAAAAATTTCATTAATCCATTTTCATTCATTTTTATCTTTAGTTTCCAAATTCAATAAATTTGTTCCTGATTCCCACATGAAAATATCAAGTTACTATAATTTGAGACTCATTATTTTTAATGATTTACCTGATAATAATTTTTTACGGTAGTCTATCTAGGTAACCATAATTGAAATAACCATATATTATTAATTCATATGATGAAAAACATGAATCTTTTTAAAAAAATCCTAATGTTTAAATTTTAACATTTGATGTAAAACACTAGATAAATATATAACATCACAATAAAGGTGTATTAATACATTATAATAAAATGATATATATAACATTATCAATGAAATAAATATGGAAAAATATGCGAAACAAATACAGTGATACTCATAAAGAATACACACTAGGTGATCCAATCCATTATAAAAAAAATCTACTATGCTTCTTCATGTGACATGAGAATTATCAATAACTTTTTCACATCCTTCATTCTATTCTAGGCTAATGTAATTCACCATAATATTGAAGAATATAATTTACATTTTCTATGTTTTTTAAAACAAGGTATATAGACACGCAGTGTTCATATGTATGGACTATGGATAAAAAACCCAATGAGACCCCACTACGTACTCCATCAATGAAAAAATAAAATTATAAAGCACACTCTAAAAATTTATCAAAATGATATATGATTAACTTATTAAATTTAAATAAAATATGTGAAACTAGTTAATAATCATTATAATGTAATATTTTTATTGTTATGAAGAGTGTATTTCATGAATAGAAATATACTAAAAAATAAAATTACAATTTTTGAGGGGCTAGATAAATATGATAGGATACATAATGGAATAATGTAGCAATAAATAGATGATTATAGGTTCCATTTAGAAATATTCCATTTCTAACATGATTGGTCCCATGTAGAGAATGGTTAGATGAAATATTCATCATTTGTATCCAACCATTATAAAAATTCAGGTTATAACATGTAATATGATTTTAAAAAATTTATTTCCAATATAATATCAATTATATTAAATAAATGATATTATAAATAATAAATGAAAATTTGTGAAATAATATAACATTGAAAAATATGGGTAAATATACAATGCTTAAACATTAGAAAATATATAATGAAAATATTAGTCAAATATACATTATTACGATCTCCTATAAATATGTGTATACCCAATGTTATTATATAAATACATGAAAATAATTATACACATTAAATTATTTTTGAATGCGTAATGAGAGAATAACATTTATGGATAATTATTGAAAAAATATCTATATTTTTGATAGATTCTATAAATTTCATAATGTTTCTATAATGATAATTCATCAGGATATCCCTTAAAAAATAGAGATGATGTGATTTTTTGTTTTGAATAAGTAATTTTTATGTTTTTTATATATTTAAATAAATAATAAATATTGGAAATGAATTAAATATAATAATTATATTTTAGTATCCATAACATTTATTTAGGGAGAAATATAACTTTTCAATTTCTCATATCAATTTTTTGAAAAAATTTCTATAAATACAACATCATTTAAATTTTAAATCTTTTTGAATAAGAATATAACTAAAAGTTAATTTTGTTTTATGAATTTTTTAGATGTATATTTTTATGTATTATGAAATATAATTTTCCTAAAATATTGCAAAATATTATTTATTTCAAATGATTTTATATAATTATTTGTTGAGTGTTTTTCATATATTAAGTAGTTGAAATAATGAGTAATAAAATATTCATAACATATTAAGAAAACAAGCACTTATAGATTTCCAGTTTTTCAAATTTACTTATATGGGATAACTCTTTGGATATTGACATTACTGAACATACTGATACCATTCCCAAAGAGGGTATTATGTATTGAAAAACTATTATTTTTTCATATACATTATTGAATTTTCAAATTATATTCTCATAAGAACCATTATATATTTTTAGTGAAACTATTACTTAGTATAGTATTTATTATGAAAATTCCAAATCTACTGAACATCATAGAATGTTATATATATTTATATAATGTATATTTCATTACACCACATAGTTTTTTCTTCATATTATTGTTAATTTTAGATATGACACGGAGATCCTATATTTATAACATTTAATACATAACATTTCCAATGTTTCAACTCACACATGATGGATATTGTACCTTAAATAATCACAATATGGATCATTTTCCTTTTTTATTGATACTATGTATTCATATAGATACTTCTAAATATTAATGAAAAATCCAAAATCCCCTACCTAGTCCCATCAAATCTTCCTTTATATACACTATGGAAAATAATCAGTTAACTTTTTTTAATGAATATACATCATTTACATTTATTTATAATTTTTTCTAAAAATATTTTTCTATATATTGGGTTTCAACTTTTTAATAATAAAAAATAATATTGGGATTTGTTTCAATGTACTGATCCTTATAATTTTTTAATTCAAATAATTAACATAGTTTTTTCTCATACTTATTCAGGTATTGTTTTTCAAAAACAACTTATTAATAATCACCCTAGAGGGGGACCTTACATTAAAACCCTTATTTCTTCAAGTGTGTTATGGAAGATCTAGTTCACACATCCTATGGAATATATTTTCCAAAACATCATAATTTTCAAAAAGGAATAAATAAAAAAACATAGTAGCATTTTTGTGTTCACTGATAACCTCAAACCTACACTCCTATATTTGGGATATCAAATATGAATCATTAACATTTTCAAATTGTTACTAATAAATTTTAACATTGTTTCAATAATCAAAAGCATTCAATATAAATTTGAAATAAGATATCACATACTGAACTAAAAAAATATAGGGTTAGTCTTTTATATAATTAGAAAAAACTCAAATGTAACATTTTATGGGTCCTTAAATGAGTAATATTTTCCATTATGTCATTATATTATAATTCTACACTATACCATTATCATATATAAAATTGATCCACTATGTAAATATCATACATAACATGTGTCTTCTTAATATTGGTATAATAACTATTGGAATTGTGACATTAAATTCAGAGTAAGGTAAAATACAGGTACCATCAATTAAACATCTTAAACGAACAAAATATAGGGTTAAGTGTATGACACAATATTCAATTATAAGTAATATAAAATAAGAGAATTTTGGTTCAAAAAAATAGATTGTAAAAATTATGTCTATTGATAAATTATTTTTTGTATATGAGATATTATTTAGGCATTTAAAAATAATATATTAATATAAGATACAATTTCACTTAATGAAATCACAATGAAATCATCTTGGTGACATAGAAGCAAAAACATTCATCTTAGAATAAACAAAATTAGGCAATTATAAATTTATATTAGTTTTACCAATCATAGTTAACCATGTAACTTAATAGAAGATCCTATCAATATATAACCATTATTTAGTCTCTTATCTATGAAATAAAATGGTACAATTCATCACATTACACAATTCATTAGATGATTATAACATATTCATGCATCTTAGGATTATAATGTGACCAACATCCATAGTTTACAATGTATCCATGATTCACTAGATTTAAATGGAACCCCCAATAAAACATCCGTATATATTTACATATAAAATTGAATGAGTAAGATAATTAGAAGTGTGTGATTTTAGTATTTACAATAATAATTGTTATTTTATGGCCATGATTACCCATATTTGAAAAATAGGACCTATGATATTCTCAATGGAAAATCATAATGTGTCTATAAAATGATTATTTATGGTGTATTATTAATATATAATCCAATTGTGTAATATTACTCATCAAAATTTTTATATATCTATTAATATTATTATAATTAAATAATCATTAAAAATAGTTTTTTGGGAAAATACCCATTCCTATTTGAAAATAAATTTTCCAAGCTAATTTTTGTTAACAGTATTATAAGAAAAGTATCGGAAAATTGCATTTGAAACATTAAAAGAAAAAATAAATTACAAAATATTCTTTATTTTTAACAATGAAGATATCACATAAATGATAAAATTAGAAACCCATTTCACATATTGTAAATGAATGTCATTATATGTCATATAATTAAGTTTGAATGATTCCTTCATAAAACAATTTTATATTGTTTCAAATACATGTGAAAATTACATATGAAATAATTAATGTTAAATAAATATAATTCATAAAAAAAATATAAAAATAATTTATATAGAAGTGTAATATTCCTGATCTAATGAATAGTACATGATTAGTTTCACAATGAAAATATATTATTTATGTTTCAATAATGGATAAGAGATGAAATAAAAAGGTAAAAATGTAAATGAAAATAATTATTGGATTAAAAAAAATAGTTGTGGGTCAGGATAATATGATCATAATATCCATATGAATGTATCATTCGGCATAAAATATATATAAATTAGATGATATCATTTCATAAAAACATATAGTTTGGTAACATAAGATTGAGAAACATGTAAATAAAATAAATACTGATAAATCATTCATTAAAATGAATATAAGTATAAAAATGAAATAAAAATCTAATGTCATATTTACTTACCTAATAAAATAAAATATATTCATGAAATAAATTTTTGTCCCACTGAAGGTAGGTTTTCTAATAAAAACACATGAAATTATCATATAATTGAATTGATAATTACCCAATGTTGTAATTAGTTCTAAAAACTATAAATATAATGTAAAACAGTTTAAATATAACATAATAGATGAAATTTTAATTTCAAACATAATAATTTCATAATAATTGAAATGAAGAAGTGGAATATACATATAAAAGAATATTGTGTTAAAATACCCCTTCCATTATACCTTGATGAAAACTATACATTAATTATATTAATAAATAATAAAATATGTGATTCAATAAATTGATTAATATAAAATTTGAATTATTTTATTATTTTTATTTCACTTAAAATCACTTTATTATTAAATAATTATGAAATGATGTTCCTATTAGGCATTTTGATGTCTTTATTTTTATAATCAAAACATTACATCAGTAGGTTGAAAATGATCAAAATATTAAATATTCTAAATATTCTAGGGTCATTATTCTCAGAAATGAAAAATATTTACACAAATGAAGAAGTATTTCATAAATCCACATAAATGAAATAAATGGAAAAGAAAAATAGGTTTTATTATAGTGGTGGTAGATATCACATATGTATGAGTAGTATTTTTATATTTAAATTATTACGTTGGATGAAAGATACATTGGATTTTGTACATAAACAATGATTATAATAGGATAAATATGATAATAAAATTTCAAATACATTTATATATCCATTAATGTGAGACAACGACGGAAAATAAATTACTTCATCTCATGAGGTGCCTTATTGCATTTACACAGAGGTGATGTTTTTTATTATTCATTAATCTAAAAATGAATTAATAATGAAATTTATTTAGAAATAAAAAAATGATAGAGTATTTACAAAATTAAATCTTTTATATTGATAATTTTTAACTTCCTTTATTTTGTTTATAGGAAACAATTTCAATGATTTGTTAAGTGGTAGCCTTCCATACACATGTACGACAGTTTCTTATTGTATTAGTGTATGTGTGAGATTAATGAAGGTTAATACATCTAAAAAATGAAATATATTTCTGTTGAAGAGACTATTGTTATGATATTTTTATAGTTTACTTATTTTTAAATGTATAGTTTAATAAATATTAATAATTCATTAAATTAAATTTTTCCCCTCTTCATCACAAAAAACCCATTATTTATATCTTATTCCCTATAAGCATGGTTTTATTCCAAAAATATACCTCTATTAAAGTAGGATGAATTTTAATAAGGGGAATGGATAGATATTTTATGATCTAAATTCTCCTTATTTTTTGGAGTGGAGGGGATATGTGGTTTCATTTTATAGTTCATATATATTACATATTTGTTATTTCAGCAAAATATTTAAATATTATTATGCTATATTAATGAAAACATGTCCTAAAAATAATATTTTTAATCCCCACAATGTCAAATAACTATATAGGTACATTAAATAGTATTTATTAAAAAAATTCATCCATTTATATCCCTAGTCCATTAATTTTATCTTCCATTGTACCTATATTAACACTATACATTATAAGATATTTTTAATCATTTTACTATCATTATGACTATATTTTTGATAAAATTATTACATAATAATAATTAATAAAAATAAAAATATATATTCCCCTTGTTAAAAATAGTACAGAATTAATAAAATTTAATTAATACATAAATATTAGAAACACATAGAAAATTTGTTTCATGAAAAATGACTTCATAGGTTTATATTTTTTTACACCAAACTAACTAATTAAATTTATTATAATTCTCATTATATTATTATAAATGAAATAAAATATCTAATGTAAAATTAAAAAATTAATATAGTTAAAAATTTAATTTCCTTAAAGAAAAATATTGTTTTCAATAAATTAGGAAATTTTCAGTATTCATTTAAAATTTTTACAAATTTATCATATAATAAAATATATTAACTTTTTAATGATGGTTTCAACATTCATGAACATTTTTTCATATTAATATTATATAAGTTATAATATTTTATTATAATATTTTCCCAAAAAAATAATAACTATTTTTATGGAAAGTGTATTTTTTATGCAGAAAATGAAATTTTGAAAAATTGTATAATTATTTCATAAGAACTAATAAATATTTTTCCTTTGATGTTGATATATATAAATATATTTCTAAATTTGTTTTCCCTTTTCATCCTCAATAATTTAAGGGTTATGTTATAATGATCATGTCTAAATAAAATCACATCTATGTTTTTAGGCACAATATTGTGTGTTTGTACACTATCAGACATATTATTTATTTAGTCACGAGGTATTAAATTCTCCCAAAATTGTTAAATTGAGTCATAATTATTTTTCCACTTGTTTAATAATGATTTTATCATTTGAAAATTACAATCATGAAATCCAAGAAAAAAAATGTTAATAAAAATTTATATAATGAATTATGAAAAAGAAATATTAAGTTCAAGTACAATTGAATATTACATAAATTCAAAATAGGATAATATTATTGTGATTTGAAGAGAT
The DNA here is from genome assembly GCA_963277665.1 of Viscum album. NCBI lineage: Eukaryota > Viridiplantae > Streptophyta > Magnoliopsida > Santalales > Viscaceae > Viscum > Viscum album. The sequence continues at coordinate 1,333,520,985 of OY728161.1, read as the reverse complement.
TCTCACATACAAATATTTTAACGTCTAAATAATTATGGTTATTTATTTAGAGAAATGATGACATGAAAGAGAACGTGCAATTTAATGTACATGAATAGAATACCATATAGCATAGATGTTGGAAAAAGAAAATAACATAATGAAAAATAAGGGTTACAAGATAATTTTTTATAAATAAAATTTTAATATATTTGATTAATTATATTACCAACTAACCTTAAATATAATAAAATATATATATGATACATTTTCTTCTATTATATACACACAATTTATTCCACAATTAATCCATTATAAAATTTTCTACATCAATCACATTACAAATTCCACAAAAAGGATATTCAATTTGAATATTTCAAGGCAGAAGTAATAAAATGAACATTTAAGGAATCACATGATATAAAAAAATTCATAATTATTCCTCCTATTTTTATTCACTAACAAAATAATTGTGGGCACAAGTTCAAAAAATTCCAATACATAATAAACATTCATATAAATATTTTATACAATAATCCCAAATACTATAAAATAACACCCATATAACAAAATCTATTAATTATAAAATAAATAGCATCATGAACCAATTGTACTGAATATAGTAAATATTAATGATTCATTTAATATATAAATATAATTGATACATTTAAGTTCCAATCCATAAAATATAAAATTATTTTTATGAAATAATCATTATCCCAAATTTAAGGGTTACATATATCTCACCCCCAATGAAATTTATTCCAACATATAATTAATCACCATGACACTCCATCAATTTAATAACCAAACATTGAGTTTATATTCCTTTTAATTTATTATAATCCTTATACTTATAAAACCAATATATTAATCAATAAATTTCTGTTATGATAATATGAAACTTATAAATCTCAAAATTTATCAAAACTCATCTCTAAAACCAATTTTGATAGCCTAGAACAAATAATCACAATATTTTTATACTAAATTCCTAACCATTGGATACCAATATTCTTATACAAGAAAATGATCTAGTTTCAATAAATAATGTATAAAATGTAAAATTTGGTAAACTTATTTACCCGAAGACCATTTAGGATTATGTTTTTTGGGGATATGTAAAAACTCTTATATATAATAATTAGCATCCTCGTGTGATTAATTGTTTTAAACTACACTCAATTTTTATTATTCTTTTATTTGTATTTGTCTTCATTCACAACGAAACCACCTAGATGTATCTTACAATGAATAAAAATTTATGACACGAGGAAAAGTAATATAGTGTTGGTTATCTCAAATTCCTAGTGAGGTAATACATTGTTGTCTACTATTGAACAAATTTCTCATAAAAAAATTCATACAAGTACGATAAAATATAAACTTATATATTCATAGAATATTAAAACTCATACCCAATAAAACAAGGATTATAAAAGTTATGAAATTTATTATAGTATGAATTAAAAAATAGAGACATAAATTATATTTGTAATTAAAATTAATAATATGAAAAACTAAAATTGAAAATTAATATAACGAAAACATGCTCTTTATTTTGGCCATCAATCATTTTTTACAGATTACAATAAATATGATATGTACATAATTTTTTATAGAATAACAAAAAAGTGTTAACATAATATATTCATAAGGGATCCAATGAAAAGAATAATCAATCTCACTCTCATATGAGTAGCTTATAACTATTGTAGTAGTAACATTATCCAATGTAGTGGATTGATATAAAGGACCCACTAATTAATGGGGTATATGGTTACCAAAATTCTATCATTGATAGTAAATCCAACCATGCATGGATAATTCTAAAATTACCCATAAATAATACATAAATATGTAAAGGTTTTATAGAATTATGAAAATAAATACAATCATAATGTTGGAAATATAATAATAACCATTGATCTTTCACAGATAGTTTTTACAATGAAAATGAAAATACATACATGTAGATATATTTTATGAAATAATAATGCATCCCACTAAAATAATAAGTATTGTATCATTAAAAAATACCCTTATTTTATAATAAATACCATCAAATTTTGTTCTAATTTGTTATACATAATTAAATAATAAATACTGCGATAATTGTTATTAAAATGTACATTCCTCTTTGGAAATCAATTTTAAAAAAATTATTATTATAATATTTTAAAATAAATTCTTTAAAAAAACCATGCATGAAATGAAATTAGACATAAATGAATCATATTTCGTGATTAAGATTTTTTTAATCCATATCTGTTAAAATTGATCATTCTTTTCCCACATTGGTTATGAGTGTCAAAATTTATAGTATGAAAAATTAATATACTGTTATTTTTTAAACCATTATAAATAAAATAATGGATAAAAAAATTATAATATGAAATAATTATAAAACATTGATATGAACAAGGGGGCTTCATGATGTAAAATGGAACACATGATTAATGTCCCCTAAAAACAACATTCTTGATCTTTTGTTAATCAGTATTGGATAAAATGGTAATTAAAAATTTAAATCACATTCATAATTAGAGGGGGATAATGTTTATATAGTATAATATAATATAATAATATTTTCCAACCTAATGGAACTTTTAACATAGTAAATCCCAAAATAGTAATACATCGTATTAACAAAAACATTACACTATTAGATAAAATTATATCAAATGCCTATGAAATAAATTACTTCAATTTTTTTAGATAACATTAATATTTTGATATACATGAAAAAACAATTCGTGGGATTGTTATTACTCATCATTATATAATATTGTTTTATAAAATAAATATTTGTCTCAATGAATGACTATTTAATACAACTATCCCATATGATGATCATATCGTGTGATAGATAATAAAATTTTTCACAGATTATCATTAAAAATTACAATTAATAAGAAAAATTTTGAATTAACACATAGTTATAAAAATTTACATTAAACCAATAATCATATCAAAATATAATCACTGATCATGTCATATATTTTAATAAAATGAAATTTAGTAAAGAAACCCCTTACATTGAACCATGACATGACACATATATTCTTATCATCCCAAATAATAATTATATTATATTTATTTACATGAAAAACAAAAATTTACATGTTTAATATTAATATAAAATAAAATATCTCAATTTAATACTAAATTGTGTTATCAATTATGTTCACATTAAATGTATTTATGAGGTTCTGTTCAAATATCAAAAATAAATTTGATATGACGATTATGGTCAAAATATACATTTTTCCAAAATAACCAAAATCATATGTTTGAAAAAAAATTATTTTGATAATATATATTTACATTTTTAAAACCCTTTTTCATGTTAAATATTCTATTTCTTACCTTTTATATATCAATTCTTAATCAATTACACCTATGTTTTACATTTTGATGATATTTAGTTCACATGCTGGAAATGAAAATGGTTATTTGAAAATGGTCAATAGGGTCATTATTTGATAATATACTGAATAAAAATCCTATGATAATTTTAATTTGAATACATTAATTTTAATTTTTCAAGCATTCATGATGGTTGGTTAAAAAATTGAACACATTTCAATCATGGAGATACTAATTTGTACATATGTCAGATTACTATTTCCATTTCTTAACAAACATGGTGGTAGAATTAAAATTATTTTTTTATCGTATATAATTATTATTATATCTTAAATATAAAATTATTTCATTCAATAGACTTATGTATATAATCATTTAGATGCGTTCATGAAAAATGAATTACATTTCTACATGAGGGTGGTAACCCACACATACATAGGAACGACATGATTATTTTTCAATGGATGGTAATGTAATTAAATAGTTGATAACTTCTTGATAGAAAATGGTTATTATTTTGATAATATAATATATATACCTTAAATACATCTTCATGAAAATATTTATTTGGTTTTTGTAGAATATTATTTATTATGGTTCTTGAGGCGACGACCCTCAGTATATAGGAATTATGAAATCATTTCCAATTTTGGGATAATGGATATTGATAGAATTTATTCAGTTACTATAAAACTTTGTTGTTATGATAAATTAAAGATGTTTTTTTAATTTTTTCTATAAAATTATTATTTTTTTATAAGGTGACATAATATTATAGATGTGGTTAAATGATATACCTCTTCATTGAACAACCATAATATAATTATAATTGAATAAAAATGTAGTTGGGTTACTAACATAAATATGTCCACTATAACATGGTAGTGGATGATAGTATGTGACTTAGGAGGATTGGTATGAGATAGAGTACTCCAATGTGGCGTGTAAGAGGGGGGAAGAGGTTCCTTTTAAAATTGTGGGATGGGGAATTCTATAAATTTATTAAAGAATTAAATTCATATAAAATAATATTCCCAATCAAGTGAATCAAAAATGTTATAATCATAATATATAATAAGAATTATTAAATAAAACAATATACAAAATCATTTTTAAAAATTTTATGTTTTGTTTTTTCCTAGAGATCTTGGACTAACCCACAGTTAAGAGTGTTTAAAATTACTAAAATTGAAATGTTTCTTACTATTAAGGTTTAAATAAATTTAATATTAAATATAAAAGTACCCATAATTGGTTCATGCATGATATTTTCTACCATAACACATTAATGTGGCCAAATATAGGAATTTAATATTTTTAAATGATATAATAACAAAATTATATGAAAATAAAAATGATGTCAAATTGATAACGATTCATTAAATTGTAATTGTTTGAATCAATATATTAATGTATTTAATATATACACCATTAAACAAAGCCAATTTTATTTAATTTTTTTTAAAAAAAATGGACACTTTAACTAAATGAAATATATTATTCCTTATAGTTTTAAAGTTGTATAAATAATTTTTATATATTATAAAAAAGAACAATGTTAGTGTTACATTTGGTTTTATGGAAATTATATCATCACTAATATTTAAACCTCTAAAAATATGTTTTAAAAAATTATTAAAATATAAAAATTAATAAATTAAAAATTGATGCATAAAGCACACTATAAAGGCAATAGTTCTCCTTTTATAATCAATGTGAATTGATTATATTTTAAAGGATTTAATTTTTTTTTCACATTATAGAAAAATAAACATAGTTTCTAATAAATATATATGTTTTTTATTATTAATTCAGAAAATAAAAATTTTAAAAAATGAAAACAAATTTCTTCTATTTTTTTCATAAATAACAATTAAAATGGTTTATACACAAATCCTTTAAATGGAAAGTAACTTTATAATGTAACATATAATAACCTTGGTATTTTTTTATATTTATACATGATTTATTACATAAAAACACACACAATAAAAACAAAATGATCCCGATCTAAAGTGTATTTAAGAATTAGGTATATAAGATAACATTATGAATAAATGATACTAATTTTCTTCGAATTCACAATTAATATGATTCTTAAATTACATGGCCTTTGAAACCATGATATGATAACATGGGGACAAACATCAGAATGAGGCTAGATATAAAGCCCAGTATGTGAATGAACTTGTCATTATGTGATACATGTTAGGAAATAGGAATATCAATGGTACATAAAAATATTAGGAATAATAACAGTGGCTAATGAGCCATGATATTACATTGTAATGATAAAGGGGACTTGGGAAATATGGAAAAAACATTAATCGTTGCATTATAAACATATGTGAGAGCTAATCCACCAATGAATCATGGTTGAAAAAGGACCATATAGGAATTAGGTTCAATTCATATACCATTTTGACATATCATGAAACTAATCATTTCCCAATTCATTAAAGAACTATATTATTTCTTGTACCCACATCACATTAATTTCATTCTCTAGATTATGTCATCCACGTAGATAGTACGACATGGATCCATTGTAATAATAATTTATTCCATGATCATTGAGTTTTGAAAAAACATATATAATTACCCAAAAATATATATTATTATAATTTTGAACATCCCTGATAGAAAATAGGTATTTAAATCACTGTACAGTATTTTTGGCATGGAAATAGAGCGGTGAAATATCGACAGCATAACAGATTTACATAATTATTCATAAAAATTGGTTGATGAGAGGGTATACGGTCTATAATCACATAGACATGGAATGGGAAGTAACATGGACATGTAGTAACATATCCCACTAATATAAATCATACTATTTTGGCATAAGTTAATTAAGAAACTTGAATAACCAAAAGAATCATAATTATATTTTTCTATGGTAATGGGTGTAAATAAAGGATCAAGGGAGGATTATAAACATTTAAAGAAAGATATCATAATTTATACAGTAAATTTTCATTATAGGAATAAGGAAGAATAAATCCTAATATAATAAGTTTGAATTTATGTTTCATAACATTATATAATTTTTTGAAAAATAGGGTTATTGAAAATCCTATACAAAATTTCTATGTGAATTGCTTATCTTGATGATTAACATATATATTATAATTCACATAGGCTAATATAATATTTAATTTAAATGAATCAAAGTTCCATGGTATGCATTTAAGAATTAAAAATATTTAGAACCATGATTGAAATTATTGAACAATATCCAAGCTAACATAATTATACAAATATAAAATAAATTGCAGGCTATAATAGTTTTGTAAACAATTATACATGATATAGTGTTAAATTTAGAATGAAAACTAAGTCAAAGAATCACGAATAATAGAAACAAAGTATCCCAAATAAAAAAATAATTATCTATGTGTACGATGATTAAATCTACTTACCCCCTCAATTGAACCCTAATCAGTAAAATGATATCAATAATTATACCTATAATAAACTTGAAGGGTCATTAATTAGATAATTTTGAAAACAAGAAACAATGTAGGTATCTTCCCAGCATCTTGATCACACACATTAACTATATAGAATTTTCATGATAGTTCATATTAAATATATATTGTAATCCATACAATTAACTTTTATATCAATAATAGTATCATATTATTTTGAAACCATTTCTGTGGGTGATGAAAAAATTTATTAATGAGAACATAGTGTCAAAATAATATAGAATTGAAAAAAAAATTAATAGTTGTGTAGATGAATTCCATTTCAGTGGCTAGAAAAAGTTTATCTATGGCATAGAATACACATAAATTGAGATATAATAAAAAATATCATTCATCCTGAGAATATATTCTGAATCAATATTTTTAAATAAAATAGTTAACAATTCATAATTATTGGTACACAAGCTTGGGATCTGAGCTAGATGTTCTTAATTTTTTTATGCAAATTACTAATTATCTTATATGTATTTTAACTGCGTAGAATTTATACCTTTATTAGATTTTAGCATAATATTTTTATTTTTACAAATTCCCAATAAAAATGTAATGCATTAAGGAATTTAAATTATTTTTTATGGTATTTGATAATATATATACATGAATATGGGAACCTCAATCCCTTATGAGATTTATTATTCTGCACGATTAATGATCCTTTAATCCAATATAACCCCATTTGAATAAAATGAGTGTTTATGACTCCATAGTGCATTACACACTAAAAATACATCTCATTTGGAAGAAAAATTCAAAAATCACACAACCATTATTATCATGTCACTAATTTAAGTAATTTGATATATAATACACTTACATATAAAAACTCACACTATATCCATAAAAACCACAATGAGTATTTTAATTTTTTATTATGGCTCATTATGGTGTTGAAATATGACTACTATAACGACATCACTACATAATTATTATTGATATCATGCTACCCAACATATTTTTGTCGAATTATATTTATTCATAAATTTTAATAAAAAAATCCCTATTTCTATATAGATTTAATTTTATTTAAATAAACACATCACATTGGTTTCAACTTCAGCATTTTTTCAAATGAATTTTGTATATCCACTTGCTCCACAATCTCAAAATATATGGACTAATGAAATATGAAATATAGAACAATCATTTATTCCTTTTTGTCTTCATATACACTACTATAATCCAAAATATAATCATTATTTAATCAATATTATATTCTAAACGTATGGATAAATTAATGTCACCCAATATTATTCAAAATTGATATATAATAATGAGTTAGCCAGGTCATTATATATAAAAATGTTACAAAATTTTATACAAATACCCAATACATCACATATAATTTAATTCCCAATAACCATATTTTTTTATTTACATAGATACTAGATATATTATAATATTATGTAATGAGTTAACTATAACATCCCACAAAATGTTTTTATCGTATCATAACCTTCATAGAGATTCCCAACCTAGAACCATTTTTTATGTTATATGGAATGAAAACATTTAAATGGGTGACCTTAGATGAAAAATATTTCTAGAAATGGGAGATATTTTAAAATGATAATATTTATGAAAAATATGGTAATATGGTTATAATATCTTTATCCTAAAATTTTAAAATCATACCAACAATTTATAGTTTTAAATAATTGAATATTTTTTTCATGTCATAAAAAATCAATCAATGATAAATCAATGATATAATTCCATGAGATTGTATCATATGAATATGAAAATTATAAATATTGATTATTTAAAATATTAAAATTATCATAATCGTAGAATTAAAGTATCTGGTCTATCATTCATGACATTAATCACATGTTGAGCCTATGCAAATGAACAATGTGATATCCTTTTAATTTTTATATCATATCCTATACCATATTTTCGGATTTAGAAGACATCCAATTTACTATATTTTGAAATCTAGATAATCTCCTTAGTTACATTGATTGTAATAAAAAATAAATGATAAAAAATCATTATAGGGATATAAACGAAATAATCATGAAATAATGGTAATCTATTAGTATTTGTTTGATCTAATCGTGAAGAAAACTAAAATATAATCATAGTTTAACACAAGGAAAAATATTTGTTTCATTAATAATTCATAATAATCTCCACCAACAACATAAAGTAATAATGATTATCATTAAATTGTATTGTATTCCTTGTAAATCATAATAATAATAAAATGTGTGTGTTAGAGATTAAAATACAATTAAATAGTCACTTGGCCATTTTTTTAGAAAAATTAATAATTTTCAACAAAAAGAAATTAAATATATGAAATTTTAGAATGTAAGGGGAAAAAATTTCATTGAAATTACCAATGTAAATTTTTAATGGAATATTTTATGAAAAAACTATTCAAGGGGGAGATAAAATCCATTCAGACAATATTTACTAAAATAATGATTTTGTGATCCCATTTTTTGAAAAGTATATTGTTTTGATAATAAATAAGGGAATCAGTTTAAAAAATATTATTTAATGTAATGTCTTATGTCCTAATATTTTAAATATAATAAAATATAATTCAATGATCAATTATGTAAACTTCCCACAATACACTCTATATATGAGATATAATATGTTATATTAAATATATATTAAACATGATATAGTAATAAGCATATAATAATTACATTAGATAATATATTTCTATTATGATTTATTATAATTCTTTTATCATTAATAAAATTAGTCATATATATTTATTCATATTTCATTAACAGATATTTGAATATTTTATATTTTTAAGATCAATATATCTACATTTTCTAATTATGTATTTCCAAATTTATATCACATGAATATTTTAGGTTTTTTAATGTTTATTTGTAGAGGAAATCGAGGGATATATAGAAGTGATAATGTAAACACTTTAATAATTAATATATAAGAAACAAGATAATTAAATACAATAATATAAATATTATATGATTTTAAGGAATATAATTTTAAATTTTGGAATATTATGCATTCATAGAAAACTCATTCCAGAAATTATAAGTAGTACTATGATATATTTATATTGTGATAATCAATTTTCATGGTACATTATTTATATCTTCTATTTACTTATTGACCTTCATTTTTTTTCTATAGATGCGTCACACATATTATTGAATTAAAAATAAATCAATTACATCATTTAAAATTGATATATCTAAATAATACAAAATATATGTGTATTTATTTATATTTTTAATATCTCAATAAAACCAATTTGAGAATAAATATACTTTAATAAGTTTAATTATTTTTATAATAAATGTAACATTTCATATATTAGGGAATTTTATTTTATAAAATTGTTTAATATTTAAATTTGAATATTAATGTTTCATAATAATGCAAAATTTAAATATTTTCTTTAAAACAAATTACCATGTATAAAAATTAATTATCTTGGTAAATGTAAAATGGGAAATTTTAAATTTACCTAGTGATATTTCCCATTATCTTTTAAAATACATGCCTATGATAGGATGATTAATATTTTGTGGATCATGTCATCTCCCTCCAATGATTTTTTTAATTTTGAGCACTGTGATCGTAGAATAATAATTGAATTATTGAAAAATGTAATTTTTTTAGAAATTAACCTTCACATTTACTTGTAATAAAACACCACATTTTAGAAAACCTATACAAATCACCTAAAAAATATGCTTTGAAACTATTCAATTTTATTGTCCCTAGAACCCAATATAATGAAAACGATTTACTAATAAATTTCTCAAACTAAAATCCTAATGGACTTATATTTTTATTTCATTTCGGATAATTCCTCTTTTAGTGGTTTAGGGGGAAACATTAGAAAACCATTATGCCCATGGAAAAAGGCCAAAACGTGAATCGAAGGCCCAGAGGCAAAATATCCAATACAATACCTTGAAATACTAATACCTAACTACACCTAAAATATATCCTCTCAATTTTCTATATCATTAAAGGCACATATCTCCCTACCTCGCTTGCATGGCCTTCTATAATTTCCCTTTTAAGAGATATATTGTCCCTGTTTCTGTTGAGAAATTGACATACCCTCTTATTCTTCTAATGCTGCTAGATCAATTCTGATGGTTGTACTTTCTTTGAATCATATTCTTTCCTTTCTCATGTGTGTTCTAATTGTGATGCATCATTATCATTGTGTCATGAAGTCCCTATGTCACAAAAGACTTGGTTCCATGAAGGACTTAATATCTGTAGGCCTAATAAATGACAAGAAGTCCAAAATTGGATGAATAGTTCATGATGCTACAGAACTGAAAAATACCTTCTATTGTCAAGATATATAAATGCCAATATTCACCCCCAACTGGATATGTCCATTATTATATTATTCATTCATGTATATTCCTCTACCAATCAAGAAAATTATAAATTTAATGTTACATTAATCACTCACGATAATCTAATACCATCAAATTTTGGGATACTTTGAATGAATGTTCATGTATTTAGTGAAATTATTATGTACTTTAATTTTATTATTAATATTATTCTTTATAATATCATATAACTATAATAATATGACTTCCATAAAATAATTATTACACATACAAATTATCATATTAATTGAACTACACTTACTTATTCATGTCCTTTCAAGATGAAAAAACAAAATAATGTCATTTGTGTGTATGTGGAAGCTACTATAATCCAAAAATGAAACAATTTATTTTTCATCGCTACCTCTACTGGATTGAATTATTTCTTATTTTGAAGAAGAAATATGATATATAATTTTTTTATATTCTTAATATATAATTTATTTTCCTCGATCACCCTTTCAAATCATTGAGAAATGAAAAATAAAAAATGTATATATTTATTGACAACGTCAAACACAATAAAAAAATTTTCATTTTAATCTATATTTTCACACATTATATATTCAAGAACATATATGGTCCCACATGATAAATAAATCATAATAATTGAGTTATAACTCTTTTGTTTATATTATATATAAAAACACATACTTGAACATAGTCTCTAATAGAGATAATGTTCATTCGGGTTTAGGAATGATTTATTAAATTCATGAATAAGGATTTAAAACCAGTTTATTGATTTTTATTAGAAGATAAATAATAATATTATTTCATGATAAAAAACTGAATATTATTTTATAATTAATTTATTTTTTCATTGAATATAATTTATTATTACCATTTAATCATTGATATTAAAAAATTGAAAAATAATATATTATAAATATGATTTTCTCATAACATAACCATAATAGTACCATAATTAAATACTAATAATTCAATTAAGTAAAAGATATATAATATATAATATTAAATCATATGTAAATAATTAACGTTGTATCAAATATTGGGAAATGATATCAAAATTATCAAGGTGTAAAATATTTAACATTATCAATAGTAGAAAATTGTAATAGGCTATAAATAATATAATGACTCATGAATATAATATATAATAATTAGTATTTAAGGGAAAAAATTAGGTTGAATATTAAAAATATAAAATATATTTATATTTATATATATTATACAAGTGCATAAATTGAATTCTCGAATGCTTATAAATTATTAAATGGTTTGATTGTATAAAATTTAAATCCCTTTATTCATGTTTAATAAATACACTTTCCTTATTTTTCAGTGGTGTAAATAAATCACTAATTCTTATTTATATCATGTTCATATGGTTTTTCATAACGCTTAATATTCTACTTCTGTTTATTATTATTTTTTCTAGATTATAAATTTATACATTATTCTTAATTAAAATTATTTGATTATTATATTTTAATAATTATCTTATATGTCATACAATGATGTTATGAAGTATTTCCACCTAATTTACAACTGATACCCATAATTAAAATCATTTTTTTCTACATTGATAATTTTAATGCATCATTAAAATGAATTTTAATTAATTTTAATTATATTTATTTATAATGTATTCTCCATCCCTACCAATGTTAAAAATGATATACCAAATGTTAGAAATGGGTTTTTTGACCATTCTATAATAAAATAATTTATCTACCATTATAAATTTATTTTTTTTAAATATTTATATCTATAAGAGAGAAGTTAATCAATACAATTTATAATAAAATTTTCATTGCCTTCTCTTTCCCTCCTTAATAATGTTTTAATGGTAATTTTCAAAAAATAATTTATTCGGAAATTATTCATGTATTTTGGGAAAATGTTTATTTCATCATCAACATCACATCAAATTATTTTTTAATAAGATGTAATTGTATTAACACCATTTTATTAATTTATTATATGAATAACTATGACCTTTTAATATTATATTATATGATTTTTTTGGAATGATTAAGAAACTAAGTAATTTTCTCAAATGTTAATTAATATTAATTTATTATAGATTTTATTTTGAAAACACATATATATATATATTTGTTTCACAAAATGCGTGTTCATATATTTCACCCCAATTATAAGATTTATTTTTATATCACATGTGATTTTTAAGAGTAAACTTAATGATAGTGTTTATGAAGGTTTTGATATGATGGGTTTTTTTTAAAACTTTCAGGAATGAATATAATGAGTCTGTTCATATTGGCATGAGCTAAATATGTTTTCTCAAAAATGGTATATAATTATTATGGTTTTGAGTAATATCCATGTTATTTATTATTTTTTTATAAATATATACTATATATTTATCTTCAATGAATTCCCATTAATAATGATTCTAATTTTTTATGTATTTCTCAATTTTATTCTATATTCACTTGGCAGATGTTATATCACTTTCAATTCCATAATGATTATTTTATTATTTTGTTTTTCACAAAACTGTTTACTTATTATTATCAATTATCTTATTATATTTCAGTAACATAATTTACACATAAACTATATTTTCTTTTATTTTAATGAAAGATTACATTATGATAAAATTTTACTTACTGAGGATTTATGTTGACCAATTTCATTTGTTACCAATCCATGTGAAATGAAGAATATTATGTCATTTTATTATCCTAAAATGATATTTGTTGTAGAATTTTTATGTAGAAGGGTTTAAAATTGATTTTGAATCATATTTTTATGAACCTAATCCCAATGAAATAATACATTTCATTCCCTGGTATGAGTGATTTTTTTGACATATTGTTTAAACAATGAAATTACAATATTACTTATTGTGTAATGTTTTCGATTCACATTAGATATAATTAATGAATATTTATATAATTTTTTATTTTAGTATCAATAAATTTAATAATGGTCCAAAAAAATGAAAACCTTAAGGATAATATCGTGTTTATAAAAATTTTCTTAACATTTATTAATGTTAAAAATATTTTTCCCTATAAATTACATCATTATCTAAATAATTGATAAAGAATGTTGTTTTGTCATATTTTTATATATGTTTAATAGCCTCTAAAGGAGTTATACATTTATATCTTGGACATATTATCATTGCATAGCCATTTTTCCCTTATTTCAGACCATTACAAACACTACCGAATGATATTCTTTGGTTAGTTGATGTATTTTATATAAATAATTATAAGTGATTTGAGTATATTTATAACATGTGTACTTTTTATATTAGGTGAGAAAACTTTTTTATATAAAGTATATAGAGTTGTAGGTTGACAAAACTATGTAACAATTTCATGTGAGGGTGTTATTGGATAATGAATATTTATATTGAAATTTTACTAGTCATATATTGGAAGTTATCATTACCAATTTTTGTTTTGAACTTTTCTTGAAACATGTCCTTTAAAATGAATCTATGAAATTCCAATTTATAAAAATACCAATTTATCATTTCAGAATAAAGTATAATATATAAAATTTTAAAACATAGTTTATAGTTTTTATGATATAAAAGTTACTTATGTACTCATTCATATGTTATTGAGTTAAATATATTTGAAATAATGAAAAAAATGACGTTATTATAAAATTCAATATGTGATGTCATATTTGTTGATTATATTTTTCTATGTTATAAAACATATTGATGAAGAAAGTAGATAAGAATTTTTTTATTTATTAGTATTAAATTAATGAATTACAAGTATGTATAAAATTATATCAATAATATTGAAAATATAATTAATAATAATGTTATATTTTTATATATTTTTTTCAGAACAAACCATTAATTTATGAAGTTTATTGACAATTTATATATACATAAGAATTATTTTTAGTGAATGTAATTAAGATTGTATTTGTATCTTTTATATGGAAATATAGATCATGATATTATTTTATGGTTCACTCATTTTGGAATTATGGTATATATATATATTAGATAATATGTGATTTTATAACATATATATTTATTCTATTTTTTGGGTAGATGATAATGTGGATTTTTTAAGGAATATATGACTTATACATAGTGTTGGAGATTATTGTTGTTTTAATACATGTATATTATGTGGTAAATAATATAATGGTATTTAATTACCTAGTCTATTTAATGTACATTTATTATTTAATAAAATTATATCTATCTTAATCTAGTATATGATATTAAGATAGTTACCTCATTAGATAAGATATATTGAATAATAATATCATTCTCCATAATTATTTCTAAAAAATAATTATTATTTGTAGTATGAAATATATTTAATGGGGAAATAATAAAAATAACCAATATTTTTGATATTTTTTAAAAATTAATCAAACGATCCATAAATTTTATTTCACATAATAATAAATGTAAAAATTATACAACTTATAATAATTTCATTCATAATTATCATAATTGGGTAATTAAATAAAAAAATTAACATTAACAAATAGACAGTTTTTGTAATTTATTTTTGAAAAGATTAATTTCAATCAATTATGTTTTATTCTAATTTTAATTATTTCCATAAATGGACTAAAATAGAAATTTTATAATTTTTTTTAAAATATTCCTCAATTTTAAATCCGTAATATCAAAATATAATTGTTAAAATTTATATGTCATTTCAAGAAATTTATATTTTTAGTCAATCATAAGGAATTTGTGAAAAATGATAATTTTATCACTATATAATCGTAACATTAATGAATTAAAAACAAAATATTAATTGAAATATATAATTAAAAAATAAAATTATAAATTTCAGATAAAATATTTGTATATTGAAATCATATTCCAAAAAAGTCTAGATATAAATTAAAATGTTACATTGTTATAAAAAAAGTTTTTCATAGTCTCCATAAACCTAATGAATAAAATTTAGAGTTTTGGGTTTTTATTTCAATGAAACTTTCATAAATATTATTCAACTCAAAAAAATCAATTTATTTCATTAAAATTTGTACCGATGAACATTTTATCACATATATATGTAAATTCATATTAATATTATTATCTTTAAAAAAAATTGATAAGTTTGTGTGTTTTTATTTAAAATTTATCATTTCATACATATAAACATATTATTTGGGAAAAATAATATCAATTATTGAATTATTATAATCAAATTATTTGATAATTTTTAATTATTTTTTATCTTTCAATTAAAATAAAAAGGTTAAAATGTTATTATCTTATTAAAATAAGAAAAGGTAAATTGTTTTTAACAATGTATGAAATACTTATAACATATAATAACATTTTATGAATGGAATGATTGATATTTTTAACAGAAAATAAATAATTACATTGATATTTTCCCTAATATATTGCCTTGGGACCAGGATATAGTTGTTATATTGTTGATACATTTAATGGTTTTAGAACAATTTCAGAACAGTCACTTATAATAACACAACACCTTCACTCTTCAAATATACACATTAAAAAAATACACTTTTATAATAAAGAATTTTACTCTCCATAGAACTATTCCCCATGAAAATAATGCCATATTCCTTAATTGTTATACTAATACATTAAAAATCAATGTGATTTTATTAGAAAGCTCATGTCTTCGACATATGTATTATCTCAAACATTATATTTTTTATTAATATTAATCAAAAAATTACTTATAAACATAACAATATTATTACCATGTTATCATATTAGATAATTTTATATGGTGATATTATATATATCTCTTAGTTATCCACTACCCATGAAAAACTATTTTAACCTTCACTATGGTATGTAATATTAACATTAATAGTATTTTTTATAACTAATAATTAAAGTGACCACTTTAAAAAATTATATGATTATTCCTAATATTAAAAATACCTTTTCATATAAAGTTCATATTAGTATTAGTAAAAAATAAAAAATAAAAAAAAACCTTGATAACCCTTTTGTAAAGTGACTTACTGATCTTAAACCGAAATTTATTATCAATATAACTACTTTTTCTAATTGTGTATTTCAAAATGTATATCACATGAATATTTGAGATTTTTTAAAGATTATTGGTAGGGGAAATCTAGGGATATTTAGAAGTAATAATGTAAATAATTTTATAATTAATATATTATAAACAAGATTATTTAAATATAATAAAATAAATATTATATGATATTAAGGAATATAATTTTACATTTTGGAATATTATGCATTCATAGAAAACACATTCCATAAATTATAAGTAGCACTGTGATATATTTATATTCTGATAAAAAACATTCTTGGTACATTATTTACATCATATATTTACATGGTGACCTTCATTTTTTTCCATAGAAGCGTCACACATATTATTCAATTAAAAATAAATCAATTACATCATTTAAAATGGATATATCTAAATAAAACAAAATATATGTATATTTATTTATATTTTGAATATCTCAATAAGACCATTTTGAGAATAAATTTACTTTAATATGTTTAATTATTTTAATAATAAATGTAACATTTCTTATATTATGGAATTTTATTCTATAAAATTGTTTGATATTTAAATTTAAATATTAATGTTTCATAATAATGTTAAATTTATATATTTTCGTTAAAAAATTACCATGTATAAAAATTATTTATCATGGTAAATGTAAAAGGAGAAATTTTAAATTTACCTAGTGAGATTTCCAATTATCTTTTAAAATACATCCCTATGATAGGATGTTTAATATTTTTTGGATAATGTCATCTCCCTCCAATGTTTATTGTAATTTTGAGCACTGTGACCAAGAACAAAAATTGAATTATTGAAAAATGTAATGGTTTTTAGAAATTATACTTCATATTCACTTCTAATACAATACCACATTCTATATAACCTATACTAATCACCTAAAAATTATGCTTTGAAACTATTCAATGTTATTGTCCCTAGAACCCTATATAATGAAAACGATTTACTAATAAATTTCTCACACCAAAATACTAAAGGACTTATATTTTTATTTATTTTTGGATAATTCCTCTTTTAGGGGATGAGGGGGAACCATTAGAAAACCATTATGCCCATGGAAAAAGGCCAAAACAAGAATTGAAGGGCTAGAGGAAAAACATCAAATACAAGACCTTGAAATACTAAGACCTGACTACACCTAAAATATATCCTATCAATTTTCTGTATCATTAAAGGCACATATCTCCCTACCTCAATTGAAATACCTTATATAATTTCCCTTTTCAGAGATACATTGTTCCTGTGCTGTTAATAAATTGGCATACCCTCTTATTCTTCTGATTCAGCTTGATCTATTATGGTGGTTGTACATTCATTGAAACATATTCTTTGCTTTCTCATGTGTGTTCTAATCGCGATGCATCATTATCATTGTGTCATGAAGGCCCTGTGTCACAAAAGACTTGGTTACATGAAGGACATAATATCTGTAGGCCTAATAAATGACATGAAGTCCACAATTTGATCAATAGTTTATGATGCTACAGAACTGCATAATACCGTCTATTGTCAAGCTACATAAATGTGAATATTCACCCCCAACTGGATATGTCCATTATTTTTTTTTTCATTCATGTATATTCCTATACCAATCAAGAACATGATAAATTGAGTGTTACATTAATCACTCAATGATAATCTAATACCATCAAATTTTGGGATACTTTGAAGGAATGTTCATGTGTTTAGTGAAATTATTATGTACTTTAATTTTATTATAAATATTATTATTTATAATATCATATAACCATAATAATATGACTTCCATAAAATAATTATTACACATAAAAATTATCATATTAAATGAACTACACTTATTTATTCATATCCTTTAAAGATGAAAAAACAAAATAATGTCATTTGTGTGCATGTGGAAGCAACTATAATCCAAAAATGAAATAATGTCTTTTTCATCGCCACCTCTATTTGATTGAATTATTTGTGATTTTGACGAAGAAATATGATATATAATTTTTTATAATCATAATATATAATTTATTTTCATCGATCACCCTTTTAAGTCATTGTGAAATGAAAAATCAAATTGTATATATTTATTGACAACATCAAACACAATAAAACTATTTTCATTTTTATCTATATTTTCACACATTATATAATCAGGAACATATATGGTCCCACATGATATATAAATCATACTAATGGAATTATACCTCTTTTGTTTATATTATATACAAAAACACATACTTGATCAAAGTCTCTAATAGAGATAATGTTCATTCAGGTTTAGGAACGATTTATAATATTCATGAATAAGGATTTATAACCAGTTTATAGATTTTTATTAGAAGATAAATAATAATATTATTACATGATAATAAAAAATGAATATTATTTTATAATTTTTTAATCTTTTCATGGTATAAAATTTATTACTACCATTTAATCATTGATATTAAAAAATTGAAAAATAATATATTATAAATATGATTTTCTCATAACATAACCATAATAGTACCATAATTCAATAATAAAAATTTAATTAAGTAAAAGTTATATATAAAATAATATTAAATCATATGTAAATAATTAACGTTGTATCAAATATTGGGAAATGATATCAAAATTATCAAGGTGTAAAATATTTAACGTTATCAATTGTAGAAATTTGTAAAAGGCTATAAATAATATAATTACTCATGAATATAATATTTAATATTTAGTATTTAAGGGAAAAATTTAGGTTGAATATTAAAAATATAAATTATATTTATATTTATATATATTATACAAGTGCTTAAATTGAATTCTCGTATGCTTATAAATTATTAAATGGTTTGATTGTATAAAATTTAAATCCCTTTATTCATGTTTAATAAATACACTTTCTTTATTTTTCAGTGGTGTAAATAAATCACTAATTCTTATTTATATCATGTGCATATGGTTTTTTCTAAGGCTTAATATTCTATTTATGTTTATTTTTATTTTTTCTTGATTATAAATTTATACATTCTTCATAATTAAAATTATTTGATTATTTTATTTTTATAATTATATTATATGTCATATAACAATGTTATGAAGTATTTCCACCTACTTTACAACTGAAAACCATAAGTCAACCCATTTGTTTTCTACATTGATAATTTTAATTCTTTATTAAAATTAATTATAATTAATTGTAATTATATTTATTTATAATGTATTCTTCATCCCTACCAATGTTTAAAATGATATACCAAATGTTAGAAATGGGTTTTTTGACCATTCTATAATAAAATAATTTATCATCCATTATAAATTTATTTGTTTTAAAATATTTATTTCTATAAGGGATAAGTTAATCAAGACAATTTACAATAAAATTTTCATTTTCTTCTCTTTCCCTCCATAATATTTTTTTAAAAGGTCATGTCAGAAGCATAAGCTTCTGACCCTTTATTAAATAATGAAAAAGAAAACAGGTAGGAGGCGAAAGGGGTCACACAATCAGTAATTCCCTCATTCTCATAAACTAAGAATCATAATACGACATGTCATTCCCATAATCAGAGTCTCCAGCAGGCTCCCATTCAGACTGAGACTTATCTTGGTTAAAGGCCTTCCAATAATTGTCATAATTTTTTTTGAGACCTTTGAAGATGATCTACTCGACACCGTCTTAGGAATATGAGAGTAATCCTTGCATTGTCTTATCTTTGTAGGAGCAGAAGTAAAATCCTCACCATCAGTCATCCTTGCCTCCCCAGCCATGACCATATCCTTAAAGGAGAGAGATCCACCACTATTTGGAGTAGTAAAGCTAGCCTTATCTCCCTCAACATCGGAAACATCCCCCCATTTACCAATACAGGGTTCCTATCGATCATCAACCTGTTGCCCCGCATCCAGTACAGGTAAAGAAATCTTAGATGACTGTATTTGGTTCAAATTTAGACAAGAAGGACCACTAAGGTCTTTTTTAGGGGACACATCCACTAGCTTGTCTTTCCCGTTAAGAGGGAATTGCGAGATAGATTTCTCTTCATTAACCAAAGATGACTCTCTAGGCGCAGCACCACCCTCAGTAGACAGGTAACCAGACTTCCCAGAAATCAGAACATCAGAAGTAGCTGTAGGCAACCCTTTACTTGAGTCACCATCATGAATGGTATCGTTTGCCAAAAAAGTATCTTTCATTTGTTTTTTCCGTCAAAAAAGATTTAATGGGTGGCTTGTCCTCCCACATTCCTCACAGGGGGTGTTCCTCTGACATAAGACCAAAGAATTCCCAACAGCCATACAATTATTACAGACAAGTGGCCTTTTTTCATATTCAACATCAATTTGGATATTGTCAGAAGGTGTAGAGAGGATTACCTTTTCAATCAGTATAGATCTGAGATCTATCTCTACCAATATTCTGGAAATGTGACCATAACAGACATCTTCAGTCTCTTTATCAAGGCAGATGGGAGTTCTAATAGCAGTATTGATATCAAGCAAGATCGTCTGGTTCTAAAGGACCCAATTGAGTCCATAAAGGGGGACCCAAACCTGAGGAAAAGAATTTATTGCACGTGAAAAATTAAATTCCATAGACCACTCATATAGGTGAAGCCATCCAGGTTTCAAAAGCAGGGTTCTATTGCTCCATGCTTGCAGCTTCAACTCCTCAGAGGGGAACAAACAATGAAAGAATCCGCGACCAAGTTTGACACATTTCTAGTTTGAAACACCCCATAACATTGAGGTTCTGTGAAAAAAATCATTAAGCTTCCACGGTTTCTCACCCTTAGGGAGAACAATACGTGCTATAAGAAAATTTTTATCAAGCATAATTCTCTCTATAAGTGCTGCATGATTGGCTTCAACATGTGCACATGAACCTTTCCGAATGATTCTACCAGGACATGGATCCTTGAACCGAGACAAAGGCTGAGTTCCATGAAGCAGCGAAGCAGAATTTGAATTCTTTAAATCAGTAGTTTAAGACAACGAAGGAAAAACATCACCACCAGTTGAAGCTAAATCTCCACTAGGCTACACATTCTGTCCAGAAAAACAAGAGCCGCCATCGGATGAAGTTCCGATTTTTCCAGATCCCGCAACATCCGATCTCAACGAAAATGCAGGAGCTGAAAGATTTTTATTTGCTGAAACAACTGATCCAACATGGGGTATTTGTTCTGCAGTGGAATGGGATCTCTCCGTGACACCAGATCCATGAACAGTTGAGGCCGAGGAGAAACCGGGTCCCGGTGGCACCGAGGCTGAACCGCCATGGCATCACGAGGTAGAGCAGGACTTTTCTCCGTCAACACACCGTGAGTCAGAGCAATTAAACGAGCTTCCACTGGGAGGAAGGAGATCAAACTCAAAGAATTGAGGAATCGCCATGAGGAAACCCTAGTTTCCATTATCACCGAAATCTGACGCCCACCCTGCATCCCTCATCACGTCCACCCTTTCCCTCCATAATATTGTTTTAATGGTAATTTTAAAAAAATAATTTATTCAAAAATTATTTTTGTATTTTGGGAAAATGTTTATTTCAACATCAAACTCACATCCAATTATTATTTAATAAGATGTAATTGTATTAACACCATTTTTATTAATTTATTATATGAATAACTATGATCTTTTAATATTATATTATATGATTTTTTGGAATGATTAAGAAACTATGTAATTTTATCATATGTTAATTAATATTAATTTATTATGGATTTTATTTTGAAAATATATATATATATATGCTTAAAAAAATGTGTTGTCATATATTTCAACCCAATTATAAGATTTATTTTTATATCACATGTGATTTTTAAGAGTAAACTTACTGATAGTGTTTATGAAGGTTTTGATATGATGGGTTTTTTTATATTTTCAGGAATGCATATAATGTGTATGTTCGTATAGGCTTGAGTTAAATATGTTTTCAAAGATTTGGTATATAATTCTTATGGTTTTGGGTAATATCCATGTTATTTATCGTTTTATGATAAATATATAATATATATTTATCTTCAATGAATTCCCATTAATAATGATTCTAATTTTTTTATTTCTCAATTTTATTCTATATTCACTTGACATATATTATATCACATACAAATGAATAATTATGATTTTATTATGTTGTTTTCACAAAACTGTTTACTGATTATTATCAATTATCTTTTTATATTTCAGAAACATAATTTACACATATACTATATTTTCCTTTATTTTAATGAAAAATTACATTATGATAAGATATTACTTACTGAGGATTTATGTTGACATATTTAATTCGTTACCAATCCATGTGATATGAAGATTATTATGTCATTTTATTATCCTAAAATGGGATTTGTTGTATATTTTTTATGTAGAAGGGTTTAAAATTGATTTTGAATCATATTTTAATGAACCTAATCTCAATGAAATGATACATTTCATTCCTTGGTATGTGTTATTTTTTTGGTCATATTGTTTAAACAATGAAATTAAAATTTTATTTATTGTGTAATGTTTTGGGTTCTCATTACATATAATAAATGAATATTTATATAATTTTTTATTTTAGTTTCAATAAACTTAATAATGGTCAGAAAATATGAAAACCTTAAAGATAATACTGTATTTATAAAAATTTTCTTAACTTTTATTAATGTTAAAAATATTTTTCCCAATAAATTACATCATTCTATATATAACTGATAAATAATGTTGCATTGACATTGTTTTATATATGTTTAATAGCCTCTAAAATAGTTAGACATTTATATCATGGACATCTTATCAATGCATAGTCATTTGTCCCTTATTTCAGACCATTACGGACACTACCAAATGATATTATTTTGTTAATTGATGTATTTTATATAAATAATTATAAGTGATTTGAGTCTATTTATAACATGTGTACTTTTTATTTACAGTGAGAAAACTTTTTTATATAAAGTATATAGAGTTGTAGGTTGACAAAACTATACAACAATTCCATGTGAAGGTGTTATTGGATAAGGAATATTTATATTGAAATTTTAATAGTCATATATTGGAATTTATCATTACTAATTTTTATTATGAATTTTTCTTGAAACATGTCCTTTAAAATGAATCTAAGAAATTCCAATTTATACAAATCCCAATTTATCATTATAGAGTAAATTAGAATATATAAAATTTTAAAACATAGTTTATAATTTTTATGATGTAAAAGTTACTTATGTACTTATTCATATGTTATTGAGTTAAATATATTAGAAATAATGAAAATCATGATGTTATTATAAAATTCAATATCTGATGTAATATTTTTTGATTATATTTTTTTATATTATAAAACATATTGATGAAGAAAGTATATAAGAATTTTTTTTATTAGTATTACATTAATGAATTGGAAGTATGTATAAAATTCTATCAATAATATTGAAAATATAATTTATAATAATGTTATATTTTTAGATAATTTTTTCAGAACAAATCATTAATTTATGAAGTTTATTGAAAATTTATATATACATAAGAATTATTTTTAGTGAATGTAATTAAGATTGTATTTGTAACTTTTATATGGAAATATGGATCATGATATTATTTTATGTTTCACTAATTTTGGGATTATGGTATATATATATATTAGCTAATATGTGATTTTATAACCAATATATTTGTTCCATTTTTTGGATAGATGATAATGTGGATTTATTTAAAAATATATGACTTATACAAAGAGTTAGAGATTATTGTTGTTTTAATACATGTATATTATGTGGTAA
Source organism: Viscum album (assembly GCA_963277665.1). Classification (NCBI taxonomy): domain Eukaryota; kingdom Viridiplantae; phylum Streptophyta; class Magnoliopsida; order Santalales; family Viscaceae; genus Viscum; species Viscum album. Next base: position 1,333,496,080 of record OY728161.1, on the reverse strand, counting down.
ATAATATTATGGTATTTAATTACGTAGTCTATTTAATGTACATTGATTATTTAATAAAATTATATCTATCTTAATCTATTATATGATATTAAGATAGTTACCTCATTAGATAAAATATATTGAATAATAATATCATTCTCCATAATTATTACTAAAAAATAATTATTATTTGTAGTATGAAATATATTTAATGGGGGAAGAATAAAAATAACCATTATTTGGGATATTTTATAAAAATTAATCGAACGATCCATAAATTTTATTTCACATAATAATAAATGTAAAAATTATACAACTTATAATAATTTCATTAATAATGATCATAATTGGTTAATTAAATAATAAAATTAGCATTAACATATAGACAGTTTGTTTAATTTAATGTTTAAAAGATTAATTTCAATCAATTATGTTTTATTCTAATTTTAATTATTTCTATAAATGGACAAAATTGGAAATTTTAGAATTTTTTTTAAAATATTCCTCAATTTTAAATCCTTAAAATCAAAATATAATTGTTAGTATTTATATGTCATTTCAGTAAATTTATATTTTTAGTCAATCATAAGGAATTTGGAATAAAATGATTATTTTATCACTATATAATTGTAACATTAATGAATTAAAAACCTTATATAAATTGAAATATATAATTAAAAAATAAAATTATAAATTTCAGATAAAATATTTGTATATTGAAATCATATTCCAAAAAATTCTAGATCTAAATTAAAATTTTACATTGTTATAAAAAAAGTTTTTCATAGCCTCCAAAAACCTAATGATTTAAATTTGGAGTTTGGGTTTTTTATTTCAATGAAACGTTCATAAATATTATTCAACTCAAAAAAATCAATTTATTTCCTTATAATTTGTACCGATGAACATTTTATCACAAATATATGTAAATTCATATCAATATTATTATCCTTAAAGAAAATCGATAAGTTTGTGTGTTTTTATTTAAAATTTATCATTTTATACATATAAACATATTTTCTAGGAAAAATACTATCAGTTATTGATTTATTATAATCAAATTATTTGATAATTTTTAATTATTTTTTATCAGTCAATTAAAATAAAATGGTTAAAATATTATTATCTTATTAAAATAAGAAAAGGTAAATTGGTTTTAACAATGTATGAAATACTTATAACATATAATAACATTGTATGAATGGAATGATTGATATTTTCAATAGACATGAAATAATTACATTGAGATTTTCTCTAATATTTTGCCTTGGGACCATGATATAGTTGTTATATTGTTGATACATTTAATGGTTTTGGAAAAATTTTAGAACAGTCACTTATAATAACACAACACCTTCACTCTTCCAAGATACACATTAAAAAATATACACTTTTATAATAATGAATTTTACTCTCCCTTGAACTATTCCCCATGAAAATAATCCCATTTTTATTTAATTGTTATACTAATACATTAAAAATCAAAGAGATTTTATTAACAAGCTTATGTATTCAGCATATGAATTATCTCTAACATTAGATTTTTTATTCATATTAATAGAAAAATAACTTATAAACATAACAATATTATTACTGTGTTATCATATTAGATAATTTTATGTGGTGTTTTTATGCATATCTCTTAGTTATCCACTTCCCATGAAAAACTATTTTAACCTTCACTATGGTATGTAATATTTACTTTTATAGTATTTATTATAACTAAGAATTAATGTTACCACTTTAAAAAATTATATGATTATTCCAAATATTAAAATTACCATTTCATATAACGTTCTTATTATTATTAGTAAAAAATAAAAAAATAGACATAAAAAAACCTTGATAACCCTTTTTTAAAATGACTTATTGAGCCTAAACCCAAATTTATTATCAATAATTTATTATTAAAATCTATTATATGAGTGAAAAAATAATTTTATTTATATATATTATATATATTTCATCTACAAAATCATTATAAAATTATTTAATTTATCAAGAAAAAAACACATTGGAATAATAAATCCATTTTTCTTTACAATAACATGTTTACCAACAAATGGTTATATCCTAAATCCAAAACATTAGACGAGCATTTTTTGAATTATTATTCTTAAATTAACAATTCATTAAATTAAAATAAAATATTAATTTTTATGGATCAATTTTTTTATTAATAAATTCACTATAACATGACTAATGCATTAAAAACAATTTTTTTTTAATTTTAACCATTAAATGATTAAAATTGTATTAAATTATTAATTAAAAAAATTTAGAAATATGGCTTATTGAAAAAATAATATTTATATTAAATATTTTTTTAAATATTTTTCATACTTTCTAGTATATTTGCATGGTTATAAAATATTTAACATTTCTTGTTTTATATATAATAGGGGATTCATGTATAAAATAATATAAAATACATTAATTTTATTTCAAATGATGAAATATAATATCAATGTGTGTTATTTTCTACAAGATTAATATTTAATTTATCTATCAATATTACATTATCCAGATGATATTTTTTTTAATTACATATACATCATCAAATCATCATGATCATTGTATTATTTCTCAAATTTAGAGTTCCATGAAAAAACATTGGCATCATGGTTGGTTTACTTTTATGAATTAATTATATCTATTAAAAAAATAGAATAATTATTTCACATGTGTAATATAATATAGTTGTGTAACATATGTTTTATGTTTATATGAAGAAGATGGTATGTAATTTTTCTAAAGAGATACATGAAAACTTTAATAAACATTAGATATATTCAGGGTAAACATCAAGAATTAACATACAATATATACATGATGAAGAGTATAGAATTGTGAAATATACATATAACCTATATTTCACATATTTTGGTATTTATTAAATATATTCCACAGATAAATTCATATAAATATCCAACCATTATCAATGATTTCAAAAATGATACTGATGACATTCAATATTACCCATCTATTTGATATTATATTCTACAGTTTTATTAGAATTCATTTAACATTCTCTAGCATTTCCATACAATTCATAGGTCATAATATCTATTTTTCTATAAAATAATCACAACCTGAAATAATTTTTAAATTATATACAAAAAATTATTTAAAAGGATCCATTCGAATTCATGAGTGTCATATATTAAGGTATAAAAACTCAACTACAAGAACGTATTTCTCCCATAAACCATTCAAAATTGAAGAATGTGATCTTGGAATTTCATATAGGGTATGAACACTTATCACAGATAGAACATATTTAGAAGATGTTATATTGTAATGATGAAAACATCTTATTTATATATTGCTAAATACCTCTCTAGAACATCAATCTAATCAATGCTATTTTATAAAAAAATTAATTTTATACCCAAAAAAACGTTACCACTATCATAATGTATATATTGGGATTAAAATCAAGATATAAATTTTATCTTAATAAATGGAATTGTTTTCAATTTGTAATGTGATCAAATATAGCTCAATTTTTTTCAAACCCATCCTATGTCTTTAGAAGTACTATTAAAATGTACATATTGATATTTTTCAAATAATAGAAATTCTTGACAAATTATTTTAATAACATCTTTAGTATTTTCCACTAATTCCTAACTTGATGGACTGAATAACCTAATATACATTGGCTGAATTATATCTCTTCATGATAAAATGTTGGTAATTGTTATAATATTCTTTATTCATATACATGAATCTAGGATTAAAATATAATAATCATCTATGCACTTCATCTGATGTTTATTTAATCAATAATATAGTATAATTGTGTAATACACTATTATATAAAAATGTCATTCCACTAATATCAAGTGTTATCAATAGATCATTTCTCATATTTTTTTCATCTTTTCTTCTTTATTAAATTATTATTTAATCATCATATAGTTATGTAATTGAATAATATTTTATGAATGATAATATTAATAATACTCTATAAAGATATCTTGTTTCATCCATTGAAATAAAATTTGGGTCTTTTATGGTTCACATTGTAGATAATTAATCATGATTCGTTAAACATAATGTATTAGAGAAATTATTATCTTTCCCATTGTGATGTTGTATTACGAAGTAATAATAATTATTTAATTCCAAATAGATTATTTAGTTTATTATAAAATCTTTCTATGATAATAAATATATTTAATATTTATGATCATTATATATTTCACACATTTATTTCTTAATATAATTCATCTATATCATTAATTCCATGATTACATCATCTAACAATAAGTCATGGGATAGTTTAATCTTCTCTTGAACATTTACATTACACGAGGAATAAGATATAACCATGTAATTATAATTAATAGTATATCACATTACCTTTTCATCTATATCACTATAGATCACAAAACATTGTACACTATTGTATATTATTAGTACATGTTAACTAAAATCCAATATTTTTAGCTTCATGATGTTTTATTCACATTCATCCGGCCAAGCCAACTTGACTCCATTTTAATTTTTAAAAGTTATATAATTATAAGAAATGATATATTTATAGCAATGAAACAAAAATATCAAACCATTCTATGTAACCTTTGGATATTAGTTACAAGGGTTATTCTAGGCTAATGAAAAACTAATTCCACCTTATAAGGAACTACTAATATCACACAATTAGGTTTATGTGTCCAAATAAAAATAATTATATTAATAAGAATTAATATTTCTTTAATTTTAAAATATATTTTCTCCTTACATAGTTTAGTTAACGAGATTTTCAATTTATTATCATTCCCTCACATTCCCATGTCGTATATAGGATTATTGTCATAAATGTATTAAAAATAAATAAATATTTGTCCCTAAAGACACATTTAATTAAATCCAATTATATTACATGGAAATTAGTATTCCTAATGGAATTAGTATAATTTCATATTTCAAATTCATTTTAAAAAAAATCATATGTGGTGATACATTCATTTTTGAAAAAAAAATTATAGTACTAAGAATGATGGTCTAAATTTTTGAATTATTATGATCCTATAATTTTATCAAACCAATCATAAATATATGTTAAATGATATTTCTATCTCTTGTTTATATTTTCATATTCTCTATAATAAATCAAAATTACAATTAATTAGTAATATTTATTTAATGGAAAAAATAGGTTTGAAATTCACCATATCACTATGACATATAAATCCAATATCGTGATTTTATGGGAGTTTCATCACAGGTTCTATAAATCAATCAGGGTCATTCTATAATGAGTCTTATAAATATGTTTATTTATAGGTTTTATTTCTACTATAAATTACAACTAATCATTATTTTTATGAATATAAGTCTCATTTAAAAAAAATCTAACAAAACACACTACATTAAGAATATATTTTATACTAATTCCATATATTACCATATTTGATAAATTGACCTGATTTCAAAGAACCAATAACCATAATTGTACGTAATTTAAATTGATTTATTGTATACATCCACACACAGAAAAATTGTTAAATGTTATTTCTAAAAAATACATGTGCCATTAATTCCTTATTAATTGACTTGTTCTCTATATAGAGAGAGTAATTCGTTGCCCAAAATCATAGTAAATTCAACTAGTATAAGAATATATATATTTTCATGATTCAAATTCCTAAAAAAATAATGTATATAATAATTATGTGATCAATATATAATTATGTATTTTTACCACAAACTCTATATCTAATAATAATGTGTACGAATTTACATTCAATAATATATTCCCTGATATAATACAACTCATATGTCTAAAATAATATAAAAAATTCTATAATATATTGTAATACTAGTAATTATATCTATATAAAATTTATTCCCTTAATATATTTTAAAAAATAATGTATTGAATGATAATAGATCATTTCTAACCAATGTGTCTAATCATGGGAAATCATTTATATGTTATATAAATCATGAAAAATTATTTTAAACATATTAAAAATTAGGTTTATGGTCTATATTATTGTATAGAATCAATCCATATATATTATAATTAAATATAAATAAATTTTGACGTGCCCCATGCATGTCCACTGGAATTGTCAATCATAGTGTTAAAACATAGACTCACTGATCTTGAACCTATGAATATTGAGTTAATAACTAATCATCCATATTACATGTTGTTTTCCAAAATTGAATCGTGTCCCCAACCAAATAATCATTCTATTATCATGTTAGAGATGTATTTAGAACAAAAAAACATCATTCATTAATTTAGCATACTATGTTCTCATCCACTTTGTCTTATCCAAACAAGTCCCACTAATGATTTCAAATACTAATATCTAAATATAACATCATAATTCTCCATTATTAACTATGCTGCCCCATATATATATATAACCACTTTTTATATTGATACTAGAAATTTTCAGTAAGTGGTAACAATCCCTTTCCCATTTGTTAATAAAAGGAATAACATTAAGCATGTATCACGAGAAAGAAAAACTACTACATATCATATAAATCATACCTGTCACCACCCCTAATAAGGATTATTTCTTCTGAATTATCCATTTCCCATTCTAAGCATTCATATTTCTTAATAACATTGGAATATTTTCTTCTATTATCCAACATGTCCATGTCTAGAAACTCTATTGAGGACTGCATAGCCCAACATTGGTTCCCAATAGAAGGTCTGGTAGACACTAGAAATGGAAGATAAGAATAATCATCCTTCAATCTTCGACATGGTGGACCTGTCTTAGTAACCTCGTCCTCATGCACCTTTACACATTAACCATGAAAAAAATCACTGAAGGATTCTTGGATGACACAACTATCCTTTTTCTTATCACTATCTTTGATGTCACATCACTTTCCCATGATTTTCTCCTCTTGATATCCCTCCTCCAAAACACAGTCATGCGAAGCCTGACACTTAGCTCTAAATATGGAAATGAATTTATGCCGATACACTAGGTTCTTCAAGTCCTATCCGGTAACAACATCCATCAAAGAAATAGAAAGCTGAAAGAGCCCACCTTCCTACCTTGAATCATTCTTTTCTTCAAGAAAATCATCCTCATTTTCCAGTTCGTGGAACCTATTTCATGTAGAGACTGTGATCACCATACTTCCAACATCATCACACTATCCTTTTGGAACTCATACATCTACAGTCTCTAAATGAAATGAGTTGGAGGCCAATTAATTAAACACTTAATCTATATAAGCAACGCCATGGTCACACTTTTAGTGATAAAAAACATGCTTAACTATCATGTCTTGTGGCCTATTATTTGCCTTCTGCAAAGGATTACACTACATTGTAAACTCAGGACCACAGTTCCCCCACTCCTCAGCCATATCATATCCAAAATTAACCAAATTACAAGCATCTATAATAACCCCCTCGATGCCCAACATCTCCTTTATAAAATAAGAGCATTTTGGAACCACTGCAGCACCATCAACAGTCTTCCCCTAAAGTTGAGCTATTAGCATTGGCCCCTCCACCATTGCACTATCTACAAAAGGCTCTCAGACCACCCCATTCATGAGCAATGATGCCAATAACTCCTCCACAACTACACCTACATTTTGAGGGTCCCGCACAAAAGTTACATACTTAGAATAATCTTTATATCCGACACACCCAACACTCTCCTCAATGGATAAATTATATACTTCCTCACCCCTACTTACTGCCAAACAAGCTTTAGTGTGTCACATTCCCAAGTCCTTATCTAGACAAGAAGCATCAAAACCTCTACTGTGACTCATCTCCACAACTTGTGAACACCCACTCATCCTCATGCTGCTACAGTTCAATGCAAAATGACCACACTATCTGCAAGACACACAATAATGAATCCACAACCCAAAAACTCCCTCCATATTCAAGAGAAACTCATGTTCATCTTTAATTTCGATGCATCAGACTAGAGACCTTGTAACATCAACTTACACACAATTTCATAGGTAGATGGGATTACACACAACCTCAGTACACCAATCAATGAAAATTTTCCTCTCGATCAGGATTGTAATTGCACACCAAATAGAGATATGCTGAAACTAGAGAGGAAGACCTGAATGACTTACCCCGGTCGCAAACGTCAAAGGGTAACACCACATAAAAAAATACATGATCCATCAAAATAGATATAAAGACGCTTTGTTTCTTCTTATAGGGACCTTGGAAGAACCATAGATCAAATATTCCTCTTATCCAAAGCAAATAATGAAGTTTTGTTGGTCATGAATGCCGATGACCACACGATCTTATAGCTTCCAAGACTCAGAGACAAAGTGATCCATGGATTCAACTAAGGGCTGCTGGAGGATAATGTGGGTCACCATTTATAAGCATGGAAAGATCTGAGGCCCCGTTAATCTCCTTCGGGAGCAATAAATGATGAGGATCCTCTCATAAAAGATTGTGGACCTTCAGCAAAATAGGGATCCTTGGGAAGGGAGTATCTGAACAATCCATGATACTCTTCCTCTGCGGAAGAATTCACAATACATCCTCCTTTGACCAGGAGGGGGGAGAAGAAATTAGCGGCATTCAGATTAGGTAATCAAGGGAGGTAAGAATCAAGAGAGAGCTCAAAAAACCATTGGAACATTATATGGTGTCATTTTAGATTAATATTTAATGAATATCATTATAATTCAAAAAATTATAATCATAATTTGTTTTTCAAAATTTGGAGAGTATATATATAGTAGTAATGTTTTGGAAATATAGTCAGCATCTCCCACAATGACGTTATAGGATAGTAAACCACATTATTATTCCCTACATATAATTATTCTTCAAAATTTTTGAAAATTAATTATAAAAAATACTGATATTAGATAACTAGTAAGTGTATAAAAGGGATATTTCAGTCAATGAGTATATGTTAACAAAAAATTAGAATAATTGTATTAAAATAAGATATTTAAATTTGAAAATAATAGACAATAGTTTTTATATCATAATAATTGAATAAGGATTTTTTATAAGTAATGATTTATTGATGTAAGAAATATTAAGAGGAATTAGATCATATCATAATTATATGAACAAGGAATGTAGTTTTTATATATAATTATAGTTTTAATTATTATATAAATACATATTCATGGTTATCTTTTATAATATTAATAACATGATGGTATTTGGATAACCACCCATTTAATGGTATGGTCTTTGGATACCCTTTTCTGATCCCATTTTTTTCTTGGGATGTCTTCTAATGTATCCTAATGTTTTATCATGATTAACTCATGTGTATGATTCGAGCTCATAAATAGTCAACATTATCCAATTCATAGGTTGTATATAATATAATCACTCCTCACATAATCAAAATACATTAATATTTATTACACAAGATAAATATGAAATTTATCATATCATCATAGCTCAACCCGTAGAAAAGAAAATGGAAATTGAAATTTTTTTCTCACATGCACCTATAACCATGTGAAGAAATAATGAAGATGTTTTCCATGGATTGTATACCTATTAAATAATATTAATAAAAAAATAATGTAGCTCGAGATTACTATTACTTCAAAATATCACTATAGAATTTTGTTTATTAAAATGAAATTTTAATTTATAAAGACTTATTAAAATTTATAAATTTTAAAAATTATAGGTGAAATATATCATTTAATATTACAATGGAAATATATAATTTATACATAAATTTATTGAGTAGTCATGAATGTTAGGATTTTTTGTATATATATAAATAATAATTTCATTCAAATATTTGGTAAAAAGATAATTTTTCAAAAACTGATACGATTAATAAGTTATAAATATAATAAAAAAATCCTAAAAATGGGGAAAATAAAAGTATTAAATCTTTTTATAATAGTGAATAAATCATGAAAACACATTTTAAGTATTTATATATCTGAAAAATATAACTGACTAAATAGAATAAATTGTTGGGTTTCATTAAGAAAACTTTTTCATGACATTGAGTACATTGAGAAAGGAAAATTAAAAGAATATATATATTTTATAGATATAAAAATATAAAAAAAATATAAATAATATTTCTATTGGATGGATATCATAATTTCATAATTGAATATTTAATCTCAAATATTCTTGGTATAATGTTTCATTTAAACCTACAACTATTATAGATTTTTTACCTTCTTAATAACAACCCACTTATAGGAAATAACATCACATGAAAATTTTAGTTCTATTAATATTAAGATATTTATTGAATAATATATCCATTGTGATCTATATGAACCAAATTATTGAAACAAGCGATGAATATTATATACACATCATGGAAAATAAGTGAGATGATAAATCCTAACATAAAGTATGAACATGATCCTAATATCTCTAAACTGTTAAATAATCTATTTTAATTGATTAAACATTTATGAAAAATATTCATTCACATAGTAAAAAAATTAAACATATATATTTTTATCAAAATTTAATGAACAATCATTCATTGTCAACATCATTTTGGGTTTAACGTACATTTTTTTAATGATTCTTTCATTTTAGTGTTAATGGTTCTTGGTAATTGTTGACGGATCCATCATATTTATATTATTTATAATTTCATAAGAATTATATTTATTTATATCATAAAAATTTATAAAAATTTATAAATTATAGTAATAATAAAATATATCATGTCACATCATAGAGGTGGTATTCCACACGTATACAAATGAAACATTATCGTTTTCTAATGGATGTGAAGGTCAAATGTTAGATTAGACCATATACTTAATGAATAATAAATAAGTCATAATTATCCAATATCAATAGTATTTACCACTTAATAAAAATACCTTAAGGATAATCATGGATGTGAATCAATATCTATGTAAATTTGGTAGTCCACAAATTTATTGATGTGATATATTTATTTTCATTTGACATAAAAAATATATAGACTAGGTTTCCCTTAATCATAAGAAAATATAAAATTTTATGGTACTAGATTAATTATTTATTAATATATAATATGGATTTATAAAAATTCAATGAAGAAAGAAATTATAAATCTGTAATATTATATAATTCTATACTAACTGATCGACCTCATTTAGCATACCCCTAATGTAACTTTAGTATTTTATTAATGTAAAACCATAATTATAATAATTAAGGTAAGAAATATAGGAATGATTTTAGGATAGACATAAAAGAGATATATAACACAATAGTTTGAATATGGGAGTGGAATATATTTCCCTTTAAAATTTAGCTTGGGACTTGGATATAATTACATAATCAATTTCCAAAATACAATGTTAATATCATGTAATTGTGGAGGATGGGAATTAATTAAAATAAAATATAATATTGTGGTAAAATGTCATCAAGGAATAAGTTTTAGATATGTTTAAGGGAATTTATTACCCTTGTATCAAACATTTAACACGTTGTTAACCATATTAAGTCTCATTATTGAAATTTAATTTTATTTTTTTCAATCCATGAGTCAAAAAAATAATGGGGACCCATTTTTATTTTTGAAAATATTTATTCCAAATATGAATAAAATATTATCAAATTAATTTATTATAATTAAAATAATATTTTATCATAATCATACAATATAAAATGATAATTTTATTTGAAAATTTATTTTCAATGATTACCAAAAATTAATTCACAGTCCTTAAATTAAAAAAATAGATAGAAAATTATGAAAATATTTTTAATTATTATATATTATATACATTTCAGTGAAAAAATTATTCAAAATTTTTTTATTTTAATTATTATTATAGAAACCAATTTTATACATAAAAGTATAGTTTGGAAGAAAATTTATTTTCATAATGAAATAAAATATTTATCATTCTTAATCATTAGATAAAAAATGTATGATTGATAATTGATAAACTAACAATAATATTAACTAAAATATTACTTATATATCTATTACAATATTTTTATATAAATATCTATCACACATAGAAAAATATATATCTATAGAAAACATGGATTTTATTTTTGAAATGATGTTATTAATGTTATTAATTATTTTATATAAATTAATAAAAAATTAAAAATGAAGGAAACAATTTAAATATTAATTTAATAATTTGGTTATTCCTAATCATGAAATGAAATATAGTGGACATATTATAAGGGCTATAACACATTATTGTTCAATTACAATTACTATTGTTTATATAGAAATATATCTTGTAAAACAAATTTATTTCAATGTATGATATATGATATAACATGGTGTCATATATACCATGATTATTTATATTCTCTAAAAATCATAAAAATCGTATTCATTTTTATTTTAGTGTTCACAGATACCTAATATATACCCATACATTTATTTTTCTTTAATCCAATCACATATACCTCTCTCCATTATTTTGTATTTCATAAATTAGTCACTAGAAAGGTATTTTTTAAAATTTTGAAAAAAAGTTATCTATTATATTTTTTCAGTCCCCACAATATCAACTTCTAAATGTAACATATGTGGATACCATTTTAGATAAAAATAACATATTAATCCAAGACGTTTCGTATCTGTTAATATATATATCTATTTGAATTATTAAGTCCAACAAATCAACCAAATATTATCAATTAGATTCTAGTGTCTTATTCCAATTATAATATATTAATACAAATCATTAATAAACCATTAATCATGGATATATTAAATATATGAACCTTAACCTTTTATTTTCAAAGACTTGTATTCTATTTAATAAATGAGTAGTTCTCCATATCCTTTATAAATGATATGATATAAATCATTTAAACGTAAATAGATCATTAAAAAAATTGTTAATCATCATTATTCATCCATAATCACATGTCATTGTGATATATATAGCCCGTAATATTGATCCATGAGTTTAAATAATTAATCATGTAATTAATATATCCAGCACAAGTTCAAGTTTATATTTATTAATCATAATATCCACATTTTGATCATCACATTTCAGACTAAAACTAGTGGAATCTCAAATAATGATTTTTATATTTTATCTATTTGTGTTAAACATGAAGACTATTATATTTGAAATTTTTCAACAAAATTTAACTATTGAAACATGAATTCATAGTCTATAATATTTTAAAAAATTATATATTCATATTCACATAAATAATATTTATTTATAATTATCATGATTGGTTTACCTGACTTTCAATGATCAATAAAAAGAAAGAGTAAACCAATGAAAAGTTTTATGTTTATATTTTGAGTTCATTCCATTGAAAAAAATAAGCAATTTGAAAAGTAAAACATGGTTGAATTATACTAAAATTCATCATCAACTCATTAAATATATCACGTGATACAACAGTTTTTTAATATCTAAAAATGTTAAATTTATATGATCATCGATACAATATTTATAGGAATTCAAACGAAAATGCCGAAATAAATTTCCATCTCCTTAATAAAAAATAGAACAAAATGAATCTTGTATTCATGTAGATATCAACTATATTCGTAAAATATACTCAAAAAGTCATGAGGAAAAATATCAAATCATTATGAAATACAACATTGAATGTTTTTAATTATGTATTAAAATTTTGATTTATTTAAATTAAATCCTCCAGGTTCCCATAGGAATTAGTAATTATAGAAGTAATAAAATCATGTTGTAGTATTCTAAAATTAATATATGGATTATTATAATTATTTACAACTTCCAATTATTGTTTTAATAGATTTCATCATATATAAACTCATGTTTTATTATTTTATCAATTTCAGGTTTTGGTAATTTTTATTTTACTTCAATATATATTTACATTCATTTAAATTATTTAACATATAAATTTAGTAGAAATAATTCTTAATATCACCATGAGGGATTATTTATAAATTTAATTCACTATATATTTTTAGGATATCATTTCCCAAAATTAACTTTGTAATGATCAATAATTTCATTGTATTTATTTATATATAATTAACATAATAAATTGAATGTTTCACATACTATATGTAATTAAAATAAAGATTCAGTTTATATTTTTATTTAATATAATAGTTAAAACAATGATTCTAAAAATAATGTTATAAATAATTGTCATTATACCATAAAATATTTAATTAATGTATGATGAAAATTCATCTTGAAGTGGGTGACATCATTATCAAAAAAATTCACAACTCTAAATGGCTTAAGATCTGTGTGTGTTTTCTCAAGATGAATCCCAACGAAAACTGATGTAATTAAGGTTTGAGTAAAACATTACTGATGAAAATATCAACCAAATCAAGACTAGAATAAGAACCATGTTAACTGAAGAACCACAAAAAATATTAACCATAATATATCTAATAATTATTTCTTTGGATCATAAATTGATGTTCTGTATATTGAAATAAAAAATATATCAATTATGTTTAGTATAGAAAAGATTAGAAAAATTAAATTAAAAATTTATTGAATGAATATTGGGTCGTCGAATAAAGATATAATAATATAAAAAATTATATAAAGGATTTTAATAGATAAAATAAAATTTGGTTTTGTACATATATGAATTATAACTATTATAATAGTGTAGAAAATATTAGATAACATACATCAATTCACTTATATACTATCATGAAATTAAATTATTATGGATCATAAATTCTTGAAAATGATTAAAATTTAAAATAGTGATAATTGTTGATAAGGTTATAATTCAATGATACAAAATAATTAATGATATATGATTGAAAAATGGAATTGAAAATGGATTTTGTTACATAATTGTGATGAAATTAGAATAGTTGAGGGACACTTGTAAAAAAGAATTTTGTGATGAATATAGTGTCATATTTTTCTGGTAATGGTAGTAAAATATCTAATTTAATGAATTAAATTTTATTTTTTTTGATGATATAGGATGGAACATTTAAATAATTTTTAAAAACAATATTAGTAAATGAGGTATCTATGTTATATCATCCTAGTTATGATGGTCTTATAAGTAAAATTTAATAACATCAATTAAAATTACTGAATAATTATATCCATCATTAATATATATATATATATATGTGGAAAAAATATGTTGATTAGATTCCATCTAAATAAAATAATGTAGATATAAATTTTTATAGATATATGTCCATAGTGTTATAAAAATGCAATATCAAACATTCAACTATTGTTAAATTATCAAAGGATGTAAAAAATATTAGTTATTGGGTGTAAGATGGAGAAGTAATAATGTCTCCAATTTAAATTATATTATTCTAGTAATTATTACAGAGGGATCAATAATTTTTAATAATTGGATTTTATCTATAATATGAGATGTAATGCATCAAAATAGAGTTGAATATAAATTTTGTATGAATATAGTGGTGAATAAATTTTAAAATCACACTTTCACTATTGTTGGAGTGGGATGATTGTTACTATACAATATTTTTTAAATGGTCTACAATAAAGTTGTAAATATATTTTCCATTTTTCATCTACCATTTATGAACTACTATTTTATGTTATTTATCAAATATTTTATTGAGATTTTTGTAGATGATCAAAGTTTCAAATTTAGTTTATTATACATAAAAAAAGTGTAGTAGCTCACGTATCCATACTATTTGGAAACAATGTACTTAATGAGTATATATGGGTAATTCCTATATCTCCATAGAAATGAGAACATGATATATTTTAATCCAAGCTAGTAGAGAGGATATACATTTTACATATCTATGAGGTTTCTGTGGATAAATTATCACCTAATACCATTTCTACTCGTTCACACCACTCTTTGACTGAGATTATTTGAAATATATTGAATTGAAGATATAATTTTTTTATAATAATTTATTATATATATTTATACCAAAATATGTTTATTTTTTTCATCTATCTGAGCATATATATGTTACTAGCTAATGAGATGTGATTTTATACTAGTTTTTCATGTTTATTTTAAATATCACATTACTTATATA
This sequence comes from Viscum album, assembly GCA_963277665.1. NCBI lineage: Eukaryota > Viridiplantae > Streptophyta > Magnoliopsida > Santalales > Viscaceae > Viscum > Viscum album. The sequence goes on along the minus strand of OY728161.1, from coordinate 1,333,480,151 downwards.
TATAGATATTTTTATTTAGTCAAGTGATAATAAGTTATGTGGATAAATTTATTTTACCCAACATTTCACAAATAGTTTATAAATAATGTTTTTCTATTGTTGAAATAATTGATGGTTTATGAAATATAATTTATAAGTTTTTCCTGATAATTAATTTCATTTGGTGAGTTTAATGATGTTCATTAAGGGGATAATTAAGTAAGAGATATTATTAATTTTAATATTGAAGACATCTTGTTCCATCATATGACATATATACAATTTTATATTTATTCATGTAGAAAAAAAATATTTATAATATTGGTAGGTAACACTAAATTACCATTATGAGTATTGTCATTTTCAACCCTGTATGATCACCAAATCATTTTTTCCCTTTAATTCAAGGGGACTGGAATATTCAGATAATGGAAGAAAATATACCTGAATGAAGGTTGTTCAATATAGAAAGTTAGTGAAGTGGAGATATTAAGATGTCAACCCCTTCTATTTCTTCATTATTTTTAATAACATTATGTTGGTTTTTTATGGTTGTAATTGAACATTTATATGTATCATTTTTTAATATAACTATAAGAATATATTTTGTAATGAATTTAATATACCAGCAATATTATTGTTGATTTTGTAATATGATAATAAGTTATATGTGGATTTGATGTAATGCCTACAATGGTTGTTGGGATAATCAAACAGTAGTAGTTATCCCTGATATTAGTTGATTTTTTTTGGAGGACACCATTATCTAATTTTACACATGGAATATTTTTATCAATGTGTTGGATAGATTATATATTTAAGAACAAATTATTTTTTCCCAGGATAATCAATATAGAGTATTTTGTAGGATGTTCTGCATGGGTAGCCTTAGTAGTATACATTTCAAATTTTTCAATAGATGATATATTCCTTAACTAAACTCTAATTTACAACACATGACATAAAAAATTATTTTTTAAATAGGAAAATATTGTGGGATAATAAAACATATATATCTACGACATGTTTCATATTTTATTTTTTAGTGGTTTTCATTTTTTCATTTGTAATGGTTATACATGGGGGTGATATTTCGAAATACTAATGTGTTTACAAGTGTAAAGATTGATATATTGTCTATGGGACATTGAAAAATTATTTATATATTTGAATTTTGAGTGGTTCACTAGGGAACCCAATTATGGGATTAGTTGGAGAAATAATATTATACAATCTATAAAATAATTGGAGGATTTATTTTTGGGCATCCAAATAAACATAGATAGTGGAGTTCATTCCTACATACATCAATTGTTTATGGTAAAAAATTTATTTCAACAATGCATTCTATTTTTTTCTTGTATGTTTTTGGATTAAATTTTGAAATATACTTGTTGATATATATTTTACTCAATTGACTTAAATAATAAATCTGGAGATATACACCTGTTTTTGAATTTATTAGAGGTCCATTGAGGGTTATTTTGACGTTTAATTTTCAATGTGTTAAATGTATTGTATGAATACAATTTTATTGAGATTTATAGTAGTGATAGACATTATTAAAATGATGTATTTCCATGATTTGAATTATTTTTTTAAATTATTTTTAATTTTCATAATAGAATAAAATAATATAGTTATTCTCGGATTACAATCAATGGGACAATGAATGGGAATATTCTTTGTGAATTGTCTTCATTTAAAGGATAAATTAATAGTTGGATTCTATGACCAAAATTATAATTAATTTTTTAGATACCAAGTATAAGAGTAAAAGGATTGATATAATGTCATCTGATATATTTTTTACAAAAATTAATCTAAATTTATTTGATATCAATTGATTAAATTGTACCACTTCTATTCATTTTGAGAATATTTTTAATGTATAATTCAAGTGGTGGATCATTTTTAATGCTTAATAGAAAAAATAATGTGATATAATGACTTTATTGATATAGGTTTAGTTTTAAAATAGTAAATAAAAGTAATTTCATCATTATTTTTTCATATATGTTTATATAAAGATGTAATGTATATCTATTATTGCTGGGAAGATATTTATTAGTAACTGTGATGAATATTTTATAGTGATATCTAATATGTTAACAATTTAACCATTAATGGATAACAATTTAAATGAGTTTTTATTATGAGAATAAACAGTTTTTTTTGATAGGGTATCCAAATTTTTTATTTATATATTAATGTTTTTGATAAATTTTTCTATAGGGTTTAACATGATTTTATTTTGATGGACATGATTAGATGTTGGTAACATTAAATTACAAATAAATTATGAATGATTGATTATATAAACCCAAATAACCTATCAAACTATTACAAAACCTAAATTAGACACAACCCCAATGGTTATTCCCAATCCCCACATGATATAGTCTAGCACCCAGTCATCCAACAATGACTGAAGGGACAAATTTCTCCCAACATAAATCAATTACATGGAACCTATATATACAATGAGAAAATAGTCAAAAGATATGTATATTAAATAATTGATACCAAATTTATATTACCAACATCTTGATAATAAATAAAATATTTAAGTACAACTATAATAACAAAGTACTAACAAAAATTAAAACCAAATGCTCCATGTGATAGTGGGGGAATTATCCTTCCATATCACTACCAACTACTCAACTCAGCTGATAGAAAACCCCAGAACCACATTATGGTGCCTAAACATTCCCTACATCAAAATACATAACCAGTTCTATAAACAGTCAAACGTATATATAGGGTGCGATATTATCAACATAGAAGGATATAACATAGTTTTTTCAATATCATGTCTCTGCGAAAGAATATATGCATGTTCAATGTTAATAAAAACAAGGCATGATAGATGATTATCAGTTTTTTTATCAAGAAAATAAAAAATATTTTTATTTCACCATTTTCTAAAATTACAAATAATTTAGGTAAATAAATTACATATCATTCAAAATCTATATATCTTGGATGATATATCATGTTAAAAAATGAATCCTTTTTTTCTCCTATCAAGTCAGCGACAATAAAAAATAGTAAAATAAATGAAATAATTATATGAAAAATCACACAGTACATCAATCTATGTCATGATTTATAGGACACATGTACCTTCCATAGAAAATCACATATATTTAAAGACATTATAGCTTTAAATTTAGTCATGAGAGGAAAAGAGTACCCCATCAAGTTAACAATAAAACAGGTCTAATAATTCATAAGAACTAAAGGCGTATAGATAAGAGGAGATCCCCATGATCAAGCACCTCAATATTTGATTAGACTTATTACAATACCATCCACAAAAGTACCCATAGAATCTCACATTCTCTAATTCCCATAGGATTTAATCAGACCATCTCCACTACTTTCAAAATTTTAAAACCCTGTCACAATTTATAGAAAATATATATCAATTTGAAAGAATTAGGGGATACTAATATTTTATAAAAAAACTATTCCATGCACACAAAACAGATCAATAATAACATTTAATTTCATTTAATAAAAGAATTTATCACTTAAAGAGAAATGTATTTTATCAACATTTTCTATATATAGAACCACCTACCAAAAAATTTGAGTTACACAAACCTCCAATGAAACAAGCTCAAGAATGGAATCAACAATGAAAAACAGAGGGCCTATAACAAATCTTCACATGTTTTAATTTACCCACCTACTGAATAGGATTATACGGGAAGGTTAATTGACACATTCCACATTAACACAAACACATCACATCACATCTAATGAAGTAATTGATACAGAAACTAGATTATATAACTTATCTAGAATGAAATGAGAAGAAACACATCTATGGGTAAATTGATGTAAACATAAATGAGAAGTATTAAAAGTTATAAAATCAATGAATAATCCTAATGTCACATTCTATTATAGATACATAAACCAACTGAAATGGGGATCAAAAACAAAATAAATAAATCTGGTCCACAAAGAGTCTCCAAAATCACTAGAGAAGCTTTTGTGTTGAGATGAAATGATCTTTTTTAGAATGAAATAATATTTTAGCCTAATATCACAACAAATTCATTCTTATATCATTTAAATTTTTTTTATTAACTTTACAAAATATGTAATCAACAATACATAGATACCCTAAATACCCCATTACATTTTTCATAAAAACATCCCATAAGAAGAACATGGGATGAAATCATTATAGAAATTAAATACATTCATGTGGTGTACCTTGTTAACAATATATTCCCTCTAGAACATATACATCATATACTACCATTAAAAACTATATATTTCTCATAGAGTATAAAATCATATATTTTTTAACACAAAAAATAAGAACACCTCAGGCGTCCTCCAAACTCATGGAGAATCATGAAAAATCATTATCTCATTTATACATAGTCTCCATTAATTCAAAAAATATATCCATGGAAATTAGTTCACATATCCCATATATTCTTTTCTATCTTTTGTTGACCCTAAATACTCCCAATTTAATAGGAAATCCCAAAGTGATATAGGGATTTCTTGAAAACATCTATTAAAATTTTAAAATCTGCAACTATATGAATTTTCATCGCTAAAATGTCATGTTCAATAATTATTTTCTATAAATAGGTGAGGATAATTATGTCTCTTCAAAAACTCTTGTTATCATATCTTATGATAATATGATATGTTTCTCCATGACAATCTGACTAAAGAAAACCACATCACACACAAGAATTTCACATGACTATCGATAATATCAACTAGCTATTCAACTATGGAAAAATATTGTTATAACTCATTCTATTCCCATATCATAATCCACGATTGGTCGGGATGATATTTCTTAAGAAATTAAATATGGAAAACTATATTATTATTTAACAATTGTGTTAATAATTTTAATCGATAATAAACCTACTGAAGATGCTCAATGAAAAAAAAAAATAATCAAACATACCTTGTAGCCATAATTAACTATTTTCTACTATGTAATTGAAGAAATAGAAGGGAATCATCAAAGAAATTGTAGTCCCTATTTAAAACACCAAAATATTGTACCATTTATTATCATTTGATTTTTTTTTCATATACACATTAAATCATGATGTCAATATATATCGTAAACCCTATTGAAATTTCATGAACCAAACTCTGTCCAAAAAATGAGGGTTCTCACACCACTTCATGAAAAATGGTTATATGCATGGGAGAATATATAAATTATAAAAAAGGATCCAACCAAATTGATGACTGATAACTAATGTTATAAGATACCTAACTAATACAAGATCTTTATCCCGATATCTGAAAAATTTTATGGTACAGTCAAAAAGAATATAATCTAGAATCCCAATAAAATGATCTATAAGACCATTGGTCTTTGGGTAGTATGTTGTACTCAATATGAAATGAGTCAAAATTGTATTTTGGAGACATCCCTAGAACCACAATGTATTCCCTGGATCGATGTCTAAAATAATAAAAGAAGGAAATCTATGTAACCTTAAAATATTAATCATGTAAGGCCTACCAAAATTAGCTTCTTTTTCATAGTTAACGATTGGAATAATATGATATAACATTGTTAACAGATCAATAAACCCTAGATATCTATTTTCTCTTGTAGATTCATTGGTAATATAATAACAAAATACTTGTATATGATTTCATATTTCCTAACATGTGCTGGAAGTTACCTACGAAGTCCAAGAGGTTTCAAATGATCTTCCTTAATCATTTGGTTGATTAAGGGAATGAAACAAATTAAAAAATGTCACACTTCATTCTCGGCCACCATAATCATCATCTTGTTTTATAAAACATATTCGTAGTTCATGAATGAATTTCCAGGAATAACTATTTCAAAAAATTTGAGATTCTTAAAAATATTATAATGAAAAATGATACAAAAAATATAAAATACCATATATAGAGAGAGAGATAGATGGAAAAACCCAAAATGATCTACCTACCATATAGGGTTTCCAAATTTTATCTAAACACTTCATCTTGATGCTAACTCTGTAAAATTGAATTATGTATAAATGATGATTTTTTAACACATATTAGAACAAAGAAAATAACGACATCCTAAGCATCCAGATTAAACTAACAAGATATCTATATAAGGTTTCACTCTTCCTTTAAATTTTAAATAGATTGTTATAGATCATTTATCTTACGAGTTCATGCATTTACATTCCCCTAAATCAATGTGCTAGAAATTTTGATGTCATATATATGAATTTATTATTTCCACCACCTCAATAAATGATTCATGTATTTATGAAAAAATATATTACTCAATATATGTTTGTTAGAAAAGACTATGAACCTATCCATATAATGATAGTGTCACTAACACTTCAGAGCATGTATAACTACAACAAGCTTTAAATCATGTGTTGGGAAATTATATTAATTTAATACAATTTGGTGAGATATGTAAGACATCTCATGATCATATTGATTGGGAAAGAAAAAAAAAACCCACTCCAAAAGCATTATAAAAACAATGATACCATTAATAGGAATAAGTAAGAACATATTAGGAGTTAATACTAGATGAATATTCATATCTTCAAAATAATTATGAATCATTGAATCCTATATTTATTTTACCACTTTCAAGGTATGTGTTGTCAATCATTATTCCAAATTTGATAAATCCTTGACAACCCATCTATAGTATCATGTAATACCACAGCTTCATTGAATATTAATGTACTTTTGTGCCACCTTGAATGACTATATTCCATTTTCCTTCTCATGGACATATGAAAAACTATATTTTGAAATGATGCATGACATGAATTTCACATATTGAATCCATATTTCACATTTTGAAGTCATTTCATAAATATAATGACTACTCATTATTTCCGAAACAAATCCTTGATGGCATCCATTATTGTTTTCAGATCATGAATAAACCAAAATGTTTCAAGATAATATTGGATAATATAATATATCAAAGACAAGAAGATTAATGGATTTTTATGTAGTATATAAAACATCCTGATGTATTCATAATTTATATACATTATCGTAAAATAGATTTGTCTTGTATCGTTGTATCATACATTGAGTGGACGACAACACAAAAAAATAATATTCCAAAACCAATTTTCCCTTTAACTGATCCAAAAAAATAATCCAAATGAGTAAAATGATACATGGTCATAACTATTACAAGGCTCAAATTTTAATAGACCATGCACAATTGGGAATCATCTATCTCTTTGTAAATGATCACTATGGTTTCCCAAGTTAAAATAGTAGGGAAAAAGCCACATTTAACTTATTCATCAAAAAATATCATGATTTCTATAACCTCTTTTGGTTCCATATGATACGAAGGAATCAATATCAGATATATCCCTAGAACCAAGTAAACATAATACTTTACATTCATCTCTAAAGGAATCTGAGAGAAATAATCTAGGAAAATGATCTTGAATATCCTAAACAATGGCAGGAAGATCAAAAATAGACTGAACATCATAATCTACAACTATAATAGTAAAAAAATAAATCTTCAAATCTCTGTAGTGAAGTCATACATATACAAAATTTAGATACCACTCTCCCAAAAACACCAATGATATCCCATAAACATTAGGAAATATAACATTTTCATTATTAAAATGATCTTCAACATGATGAGAAACAAGATAATCCATCCCAATTATGATGTTGAACAAATCTATATTGAGAACCATAAAATCCATGACTAACCCAGCATCATCTATCTATAGAGCACACAAAGTACACCAAAACCCATGAATTTACACTTCATAATAGGTGTCTAAAACTATATATAAGCACACATGTTATTTTTTAAGTTAATCATATCAACCAAGTCATAAAATATATAAATTATTTAGAATCACCAGTTTTAAATAAACCAGTCATTATAAGGGAAGAAATAAATTTGGATTCCAATGAATAGATCGTTGTATACATTAAAGCATCATACTCCATCATAGTAGACTATGTATAAATTGATCTCGAACCATGTTGAGGAGTAGATATTGATTAAAAATTTATATTTATGACCCTAATGTTTATAATTATTACATATTTTTATGGACCAATGCCATGAATTTCGTATTTTTCAAACCCTTCAATGGATATTTCAAGATTTAGGCTCACCAATAGCATAAAATAGAGGTTTTGAAGAGACCTACTAACAAGATCATCCACAACCACACATGTGATGATCCTCTCAGTTCCTCTCTTACACTTTTTTTCCAGTAATACTACCACAAGATGGAAGAGAAAGGGTTAAATATTCATCCTTTCTACTAAATTAATTTATTCCAAAATATATACATCCACTATATATACACATGTTTAATGCTTCATCATAAATTCTTTTTATCAAATAAATAATTGAAATCCCTATAGGTACTTGTCAGTTTTCAATTTTTCATTCTTTACATTCCCTGGTGCAAAAACGTATTCTCACTAAAAACCAATTAGTGTACATAAAAACCATACCATTTCACTACAAAAATGATAGGAAATATGGATAATTCATTATCACCGTTAACTGTAGCTAAAAATTATAAATGATGAGAGTCTTAAAACCCGCACCCTTAAAATCACTCATGTGTTTCAACGGCCCTCATGTTTGGATGTATCACACACCACCTTCATACTATCATGTGTTTCGATGAAGTAAAAGATCTAATGGATCAGTTCATGATAGATCTAAAACCTTTGAGGCTCATTCGTACAATTTAAAGATATTGGGATCTTAATCAATAACTGTCATGATCGATATCATTCTCCGATATCTCCTTGCATTTCCTTAACAACAACATTTGGAGTTTTGGGCACATTTTAGTAAATATAAAATACATCTCTCTTAAAATCCACAAAATAATTTATAATCCATCAAAGTATTAAATTATGTAACATCATTTTCACCCTGCCGAGGAAATAACTAATAATATATAGGATGCATACTAGTTCATTCCATAACAAAATAAAAGACCAGACTATAGAAAATCTCAATTCAAACTAGAAGCCCATATGAAAATATATGGTGTTAACAAAAAGATCTAAAGCCCAGAGACACACATCACAATATCCCATGGTACCATATGTCTCATAATATAAAGTGATTCCCATGAATTCACTACCATATACCTCTCATGTCACATCAATCATATCATAAGCCTTATAAACGTCCCATTATAAGGAGTGTTGAGGAAATACCACCTCTATTGAAAAACTATCTTGAACCCGACCTGAATACCCTCTCATATTTGAACCTGACTCTTATTAGATATGTAACTAAAGTGATTTATCAATCCCTATATTCTAGATACTAGTGCGCGAGCATCCAACAAAAACTATAGGGAACAATTTTTCCCAACTTGAGGCAATATCATGCCACATCTATATAAAAAGAGAGACAATTTAATGATAAATATATTCCATAACTAAAACCTTTTAGTTGAATACAAGAACATGATTGCATAATATTATCTATGTAAAACATTAACTATAAAGGATTACCAAAACAAAAACAACCACTACTCATTTTGATATAATTGGAATAATCCCATCATCTCACCACTAACTACTCAACATAGAAAACATAAATTATCGCTACAACATTGTGGATCCTTGTCTTTCCCAATATATAAATAAATAACCATATCATTGTTTTATTGAAGGTGTATATAGAGTGGGAGCTAATAGGATCACTAAGGTGTTACTTTGGTTTTTATAATTAGTTCTCTTAATAATAATCAAATCATGATATCATTTAATTAAAAGAATCTATCTAATACTATTTAAATGTTTTTATATCAAAAGCATCAAAAAATAGCTTAAATTATGACTTTTCCACATTTCGAATTAAATAATGTAAATAAATTTGAAATAATTTTAAATAAATAAATATATATATATCAATATATATATAATGTTAAAAAATCATGAATCATTTCTCATATCATGTTCGTGGAATTATTATTAAAGAGTATGAAGAAAAAGAAGAAACACATGTAAAATCACACCAAGAATCAAACTACATTCGGATATCTTGTACAATAATAAATATCATTAAAAATATCATACACATCAATCCACTACTCATATCAATCTATTCTAGTGATTAGAAGAATACCCTCATTAGGTAATCCTTCTAGATGGTCTAATAACTCCATATAACAATATGAATATAATAAAGAAAAAATCCACAAGAGAAAACTCGTTAATCCTGGATATGACATATTTCTATATCTTCCTACTAATTAAAAAAGGATAAAAATTTCCCCTATGTTCCAAATCAATTAATCAATCAATTTCCAAAAAAATTATGCATTGAGACACATTTATAACTACCTCACATAATGCATTCAAATAGTTTTAAATGGGCCAAAACTAAAGGAATTCAATTTAATATAAAATATATATTTCCATACACCCAAATATTCAATAATATCATTCAATTTCTTTTATAGAAAAAATTTTCAAATTAGTTTAAATGTATTCATCTACACAAGCTATATAAAGAACCACCTAACTTAAAACTCAAGTCACACAAAACTCTAATTAAATCCATCAAAGTTATGATTAAAAATGATAATAATGTCCCTAGAACAAATATAATCATCTTATAATTTATTCAATTGTGGAAATTATAATGGATAATAGAAATCCACACATACCTATTGAATGAAAACTATCCACACTACAACCAACAATGTAATTTCCAATAGAACACATTCTCACAAAAGATCTAGAACGAAACCAGATGAATCATCACCATGGGTCAATTAATACTGTAACATAACACAACTGATCCACCGTAACTAATGAAATTAATAAGAAATAAGGCTTAGTTACCTAGATATATGAATACCAACCAAAATAGTGTTCAAAAACTTAATTCATCAATCTAATTATATTAGAGACTCCCTAAATCACTAGAGATGTGTTTTTTGTCTCAATTCAATGGAGTTATGGAGAATAAAATATAATTTCCTATAAAATTAATATTAAAATCCCTTATTATAAAATTTACAGGGAATATACCCCTTTACATATAATTTAATCCTAAGGACTGCGATATGATGAAAATATCATCTCCTTTTTTAAAAGACATTTTAAATTTGAAAGACATGTAATATTTACAAAAGGTTCAATATTAACATCGGTTTTAATGAATTCATGTTTTCTATCAGTTTCCTGGTATCTTCCCTATAGATCAGACATGTCATTTAATCTCATTAAGAAATGTTTATTTCTCTTAATTTCCAGAAAAACTAAGTATTCCAACTCAAAAATGAAAAACTCCTTATATGTCCATCGAACATACGGACAATCTTGTAAAATAGTAATCAAATTTATACACAAACTCCATTAATTTAAAAAACCCCCATCATGTAATATTAGTTATTGTTTCACGTAAAAAAATTTCAAACCTCAGATGTCCCAATATGTAACCCTTTCATGTGGGAAACATGTAATGAGATTGGGATTTACTAAAATCAGGTAGCATGATGTTATATAAATGGATGAAGTTAATTTTTATTACTATATTATTAATCACATTCACCATAAAATGAATTTATTAAGGGTTGTTTTTTCATATTGTTATTAAATATTGAAACATTGATTTTTGGTCATCATGGAAAATAGATAAATGATTTTTATATGGGATTAAAATAGTCTATGATATATTTTATTCTTGAAATTATATGGGGTTTTCATGCCAGTCATCATTATGTATTAAGGGTTCTTATGGAATAAAATAATTCATGATTGGTTATCAGTGAAATGACTTTATATGACTAAATATATGGGGTTATATAATATTTAATATTTTTATTAATTGTGGTGTAATTAATGAAATTTATAAGATGGATGATGAATTTATATAATATTATTTGTTGTTAAATTTTAGTGTTTCAAACTATGGAATGTATACCTTCAATATATTTGATAATACATTATTGTTTTAAACTTATTATGTAGGTATTTTACTATGGTAATGCACTCTATAAATAAGAGGTTTACCCAAATTTCTCTAATGTCGCTGAATTTAATATAAGCCGAATCACGAATATGACTAGTTTATTAAAAAAAATATGGTTTCATGGGTCTCAAATGATCATGGAATATATTTTTTGATATGGTTTGATATATTTAATTATTAAAAACCCATTTATTAGTTAGTTATTATTTGAGGGATTATTCTTTTTAGGAAAATATATCAAAATAAATATTTATTGTTCATATATTTTTTTATGAAATTATTTTGGTTATAATAGAGGTAATTGTCCAAATATTATCCTGATGCAAAATTTTCATATACCCATAATAAATTTCTCCTTATATTATTCTTTGGGAGAACCAAAAAATATGACTTTTAATAAGGTTCATGGGTGGAAAAGGATGGGAAATGTGGAGAATTTATATATAAAATATGACTAAATTTTAAAATATGTAAAATTCTTAAATTCTTCTTGACATAAAAGTTGAATTGAGAAACAAACTATTATATTGGGTGTGGAATGGAATGTCTACCATTCTATAAAATTTTCTTCATATTTTTCTTTTGATAATAATTTGGGAATTGTTGAAGCTATACTTCTTTTAGAAAATGTAATTGAATATGATTTTGGTGAACACAAACAAAACACAATTTTATGAATAATTCATTATTAAAATATTATATGGAACCCATTTTTATCATTTTCGATTTCATAACAACCATTTTTATTAGATTGGTCGTGATTATAACATTTTGAGACACCATTAGATATTGGGAATGAATATAAAAATATGGGACTTCTTCGCATATATTGAAATATATATATATATATATATATATATATATATATATCAAATGATGTATCAAATTAGAAATAGATTTTATCAATGAAATTAAAATTTTTTGATTTTATTTTTATAATGATTTCATAATTTTTGTTTATCATTAATTTACCTTAACATATTAAGAGTTTATAAAATTATATGTATGACTTTGGATGAAAAATTATATTTTTGGATGCTAATATTAATGAATTTGGTTTAGAGAGAAATTATATAGTCAAAATCATATTATGAATTCATCATGATGGAAATTCGATGAGAAGATTTCAATTGTGGATAGTTTCCTTTACCAGAAACATGTCTTTAAGATGAATCTAAACATATTATTAAATATTTCCATTATTGAACTTTGAGTATATTATTACTGTTGATTTAAAATAAATATAATTTTTATTATTGGTGAGGTACTGAAAATATAATTGACAAATCGATTAAGTAAATGGGATAAAATTATAAACAATATTAGTTGGTAAATGGTGTTCAGTAATCAAATATAAACATTTAAAAATTAAATAGCATATAAAATAACCTCAATTATTAATGAATATTTATAAAAGTTGTTTAAAAATTAAATAAATGTAATTATATCCGTCTGAAGTAAACAAATTCAGATATTTTTATATATATTAATAATGTATCTGAGTTATTTTATTGAACAAAAAAATATTGAAATATGATTTATTCGTTCAATATTGAAATAATAAAAATAATAATAAATAAATTATGCAAAAATTGCTAATTTGAAGATGTGGTTTCATCACATATGTTTTCATATTTATAATTATATATAGTTGATAAGTTAAAAAATTAATTTATATCCTAATAACAAATTAAATTAAATAACGTCATAAATTTTAGAAAAGTGATATATTTTATATGAATTTATAATTGGGGTGAGGTTTTATATTATTGATAAGAATTAAAAAAATACAATTTTTCATTTTAATATTCCCTTGAATGAAGAAACATTATAACAATGGTATTATTCAAGAAATATGTATATTTGAAACCAATGATTCTTAATAAAATTTTTCATTTTCACCATTAGAATGTAAAATATTATTTCCTTAAAATATTAAGATACAAAAATAGAGCGGTTAGTTAATAATGTGATGTATCATTCGATACCTATGTTAAATGAAATGACTATATATGTGAAAAATGTGTAACCATCCTAATTATAAATATGATTAGGAACAAGGTTATTATTTTGGAATCATTATATTTTTTTATGAAATGTTTTATATTTAGAATCCAACAATTTATGTTTTTTATCACGTGAATATCATTATAATTAAATATTAATGATGGTCTTATTTTATTAATTTTTACTATTAAAAAACTAATATTAAACTAATATTTAATTATTAATGAATTTCTGTGATATTGGTTTGTGATAATTTTATTAGGATGATGCATCTGTTATTCATTTTTACCTATGATTATAGTGAGATTGATAGGGTTCCTTAATCTTGATTAATTCTGTTACGTAATTCAAGAGAGATATTACATAGAATATAATGGATCAATATAAATTCAGTAATGATGCGATAATGAATTTTCTTCAGGGAAAACAATTTTTTAGGGTTTTTTGGGATGAATGGTACTGTATATTATCATACATACTGATATAGTTATTGATTGAAAATGATGTATTAATATATCTGATATGAAATTATAACCCCAATTGTTCTATTTATCATATATTTATTAGATATGTATTGGGATAAATAATTCTACTATGATCTTTGATTTAAAATAAATAGATATGTTCAACACAAAGAGTAATCTAGATATAATGAATTCCTGGATTGGAAGGATCATCCTAGAAAAAACTTCTTACATCTTTGATATGATAATTTGGTGAATAATAAATAACTCTTCTGATGATGATATACCTCACCCATACCAATGTGTTCTATGATGATGATTACACACCCGATAATATATATATATATATATATTCCTTTATATGTAATGGTATTGGGAGTACTAGTTATATTTTAAATTCCCTAAATATGTAATTTTCCTCTAGTATTGTCATATACATATTTGGGCATAAGGAATTATATTTACTATAGTTTCTAAATATATACAAACTGCTATAAAAGTATATTAAATTCTATTGATTTTAGATGGGCATTTACTTCATCATTAAGATAAACATAGAGATTTATATTTCTACAATTCATTTTAATAGGTGGAGAAATTTTTTTTCTTCAATTATATAAAAAATATTGCGTCTAGCAAGAATAAAATTGTGTGAAATGTGACACCCTATGATTTTATGAAATAATTTGTTCTAATAAATTTAATTTCATTGATGTCTAGTGTTACACACAACCATGTGTTTTGAAAAACAATTATATTTTATTAATATTAATATTTTAAAAAGATCATTACAACCTATTAATATTACATATACGTATGAATAAGGATATATTTCTCCAATTTTATGTATAATTGTTTTATATAATGAAAAAATATTAATAAATATTGAAGGTAATTTTTTTGGAAAAGTTATTATATACTTAAAAATTAATATTTTACTAAAGAATATATATATTCCATTTTTTAAAAAATTAATGAAATAATTTTTTAAAATATAATAATATGTATTTATAAAAATTATAGTCAATTATTAAATTATATTTAAAAAGATGACATAGGTATAATGTTAGATATTTTTCTAAAAAAATTATTTTTTAATAATTAGATTAAAATACCGCAATATAATAAAAAATATTTTTTAAAAATTTAAAAGAAAAATTGCATTATAAATTAAATGAAAAATTAAAATAATTAATATATAATATATTTAATTAAATATATATATTTTTAATGATTTTGATATTGAATTAAAATATTGAACCTTTTTAACTATTTATAAAGTTTCTATTTGGAAAATTGCTTATTGTTGCGTTTGCAGGATTATTCAAAATTTAAATTCTTCCACGTTTTGATCAAATTTTATAATTTATAGTACACATTTTTTAAAATAATATTTTATATTAAATACTATTTTTAAAATATTTTTGGTTAAAAATTCAATAAAAATATTATAATAATTAATTTTAGTACTTAATGTTAAAACAATATTTTACGTGTTACATGTTCTTGGGTATAAATTATATTTCCACAAACATATATTTTTTAATTAATAAAAATGATTTCATATTTTGAATAATTGGTTACAAATAATATAATTATTACTATTTTAATTTTATAGGTAAATAATATATTACCAAGGTAAATCATAAGATTCCCTTTATCATGGTGAAAATAAAAAAGTTAAAATTAAGTAAACTAAAGGGAAAAGAATAACATGTCGAAAATGTATTAAAATTTTATTCGGATGTGTGAATCAGCCATATCCCCTATCAAATCTATTAATTATAATATTTTTATATACTTTAATAGGGAGTGAATTCCTATTATAGAATATTATTATATTTTTATACAATGATCATATGCCCACATTATAAAATTCCGCCTCCTACAAAAACATATTAGCACATCATAACCCCTTTAGAAAGATAAAATCCTAACAAATATCTATGAACCATCCTTATTCCTATTCTAGTTTTTTTCTTTCCTATTGTTCGTCCATTGGGTCCTTTGTAAGATATCCCCCTTTTGTTTTTATATTGGAATGTTACTTTTCAAAAGAAACTATTTCATTTTAAATATTTTCTTACCACCTAAATTCTTGTTATATTCATTAAAATTTAACGAAACCAGTATATAATATTTATTAACATACTATTATATTTATGGAATAACATATATCTGTCTCCTCTTAAAAATTATGGAAAAAATCCATTGATTTTCTATACTATAAACTACCACATCGTGAATCGATGTTATCAAAATTTCATCAATACCTCTCAGAGTTGTACAAAAAATTGGGGTTAATAGAATTATTTTATTTATGATATTATTAATTATATATAATTATAATTTTTGATAAACATCTTTAAATTTTATTTAGTGTCAATATGAAAATGTCGCTCATGTATACGGTGGACTTCAACCTCTTAATGAAATATAATTCATTCATCACAAGTGAATTACCTATAAATTAATAAATATATGATAAATTAAATTTTTAAATATATATATATATATATATATTAATATTTTTTAATATTAATGGGAAATATTTTTTTTACATTTCTATAAATTGATTCTTCGTGAAAATGGAAACATCATTCATATGTATGTATGGGTTACCGTCTCCATGAATGGTTTATTTAATTTTAAATCTATAACTAGTATGAATTAATGTAAATAGATATATAGTAAATTTACTGTATATTAATATCATAGTTAATATTCAGGAAATGATGAATCCTTTTTCCATTTATGTGGACCAAAAAATCAAAATCAAAACTTATATGAAAAACAAAGAAGTTGTTTACGATAACATGAATTTTACAATATATTTTTAATAAAATAGTAAGAAAATTTCATTAAAAATTTTATAAGTCATGATAAAATGTTTTATTTGTTTGATAATTGATTTATAATAATCCTAAATTTATTATATATGAGTTTATAGATGTATTAATGATTTCAATACTTATGGTATGGTTTTTTAATCTCACTTTTTTTTTGTGGTTCAAATGTCATATTCACCATGTCATTACTTAAGGTATATTTTGAGGTATTTTTGTGTCAATATTCATTCTATAATGATAATTTTATATTTGGAACTTATCTTTTTTAAGATTAATATATACATATCCTTTAATTTTTAATATCATTAACATCCCTATTTACAAGATTTTTAATGTTTCATTTGTTTTTTACAACATTTTTCTTATTATTAAGATGTTACCAATGTGGTAATGGTTTCATATTACTCTCTCATTGCTTATCGATATTTTTAATGATATAAATTTGGATGGTGAAATATTGTGAAATATTTATAAATAATATTTAAATTATAATATATGAATATTATTCATTTAGAACACTTTTTCTTTTTATTTTCCTCTATTTTTATAGTCTTGATTAAAAACTAATATTTTTCAATAAAACTGATATTATTTCTATCATCAGTCGAAATAACTTTTCCATCCATATAATTTCATTCTAAAAAAAAATTCATGAATATTTTAATGTTTATATAGGAAATTCTAATGTCATTTTATTCATTTTATGACTTATTTTAATGAAAGGTAGATGAATCACCGAATCATATTCTTGAAAAAAAGATATATTTGGATTTTGTTGAAAATGATAAAGGAACCCTTATTTTAAAAAATATAAGACATAGAGGGATTAAATTTTTGTCTTGACCAATAAATGATTTAAAGATACATTTATATTATTCCAAATATATTATTAAATAATAATAAGGTTATTTTTTTGGGAAATTTATGTTTTGAAATGATATTTTTGTACATAGAGATACTTCATTCTTCATTAAATCTTCCAAGTGATCTTTAGAAATAATTTTCATTCTAAGAAGAGATAATTTAATTTTACATATTTATTAGTAGGTGTATGAGTCAAGGAAACCATTATTATTAATTATATTAATTATTTATTGATACTAGTTGTTTATGAAACTCATTTCTATTTTATAGTTTATACCATTCTAGATTTATTATGAAACCCACATCATTTTCTACTAGGTATAAAAGCATGAAATAATGAAATGAATATTAATTTTTTTACTTAGAATATTCCATGATGAAATATTTTTGAATCCTAATTCTATTCATGGGATCAGATTTGAGGAATCTTTTATGATATTGTGGTATATTTCTGAATGACATTTATTCTTTATTATGTGGAATCTATATTACTCTCAAATACATTTACTAAAGAATTATATCAAATGTGATAATGATGATAAAAAATTAAATGGGCTTGATATAAAAATTGGAATTTGATTAATGTTCTTCATCTGAAAAGTGAATTAGGCTAATGGGTTTGATGAATAATTTGAAATATGTGATGAGGTCTAATCTACTATATTTGAAGGTATTTGTAGTTATCCAAGAAAATTTAAATTTTTTATATACATATGTTGGTTAGAGAAACTTATTTCACAATCATATTTTTTATTAATTCATACTCATATAAATCAATTATTTTTTAAGGATACTGATTTATCTTATGATTCCTTATTAAGAGATATGACAATATTGATATGATATTTTTATGTAATTTTTATGATCTCATTAACTTATTATTATCATATTAATTGTGATGATCATAGAAATATATCTCCCATATTAACTCTTACTAAAAATTTGATCTCATCCTTTCTTAGGATTATATTAACCAAGTTATAAAAATAGTCAAATTAAGGTTACATTGATAATGAAAATAAAAGGGGAATATAGTTTTGGGAGATATTTAAGATCATTCATTAAATAACTCCATAGTGTACATATAATTCAATGAAACAAAACCTATACTATATATGTCTATGTATTCATCAAATGTATTGATATTGATATAAAAATATCTCATAGTAATATATGACATGACTAGTTTTTTATATTTGGTATCAAATCAATTGTTTAGCTAACCGTTAGATACAATGATAAATAAACACTATTGTTATCCATCTTTCATACCATTTTTTTATAAATAGATATTATAACTATTTATATATCATTCATGACATTACACAATAATAAAACCTTCAGATGGTAATGATATAATTCCTTTGGAAATGTGGAATCAGAGAAAACTTATTCATATGTGTTATATATCATCTACCACAAAGACCCTCATAATTATCACCCTTCATAGACATATCACATGAAATAAAAATCGTTATAACCTGGAAAAAATAAACACCAAAATGGGTGTGATCATATGCATGATAATGATAAAAAGGGAAATACATAATCATAACATGAACATAAGGGAATGAGAACATGATCATATCATATGAAACCCATTACTTTTCTAAATAATTTCAATAGATTGGTTAACAACATATTTTTTGGATGTTTCTTATCCATTATTCATAATTATTATATAGAACATGATATATGAGTACATAACATTGACATAAAAATTATAATTATAAAATAAACATGGTCATATAAAATATTTGGAATAGTAGTCAATGATCATTAATAAAGGATTTCATAGTGGAATCAGTTCACTTCCCAAAACATTATAGTTTTTATGGTTTACTCATATAGCTATTATAGTTGAAAAAGTCCATTAATTAATTGTCTCTAGTCTTAATACATGTCGTATTTATCTCATAATATTTTATTCTTTACCCAATGCATTGGATTGAGATATAGGTACCACCATTAAAATAATTAAAATCTTATATATGCATTCCACAATATCGTAAACCACTCATTATATTATAAACCATGAATGTTAATTGGTATCATGAAATAATTTAATATATACTTACCAATGTAGATGAAATTTGATTCACAGTCATCACAACAATTCCTTATATAATAACTAAAATAAATTTTTAGGGTATCATAATCAAAACCCACCAAAGAAAAAATAGGTATTCTATAATTGGGTCTTATACCCCATAATGATTGGGTAACATCATAGTATGTCATCATAGATGTAATTATATTTTACAAAAAAAATTATACCTATCATGAGGGAAATATTCCTTCTAATTATAAAAACAATTTTTAACAACAATAAAAATCAAAAATATTTTTCTATAGAAAAATAGAAATTATATAATGTAATCATCATGAATCAAATAAATAAATTCTCATGAAAATAACAATTATAATTTATAAAAATGTAAACATTAAAATCATTAAAAATAATTACCTTTTAGAATTCCCTTTAAAACAAACAATTGATCCTTCAATTACATTAATGGTCATGATTTTGGAAAATTTAGATCATACCATAAAAATTTAAATAGTAATTCCTTTTACATTTTCATTAAATTCTCATTAATCAAGGTTTGGTAAATGATGGATTGATAAATATTACAAACATTTTATAATTAAATCATGTGTAATAATTTTTTAATAAATCATATGTATATGGTTTATTGATTTATGAAAAAAAAATTAATTTTATATGGATTAAAAATGGTATTGGACCGAAGAGTGAAAATAATTTAACTATTTTTAAAAATGGACATTTTGATCATAATTACATAAAAAGTGTAAAATGAAAAAAAATGGTAATTTCATTAAATTATAGTACAATAATAAACATCATTAATTTCATGATACATATATTTTCACTACTGGAAACATGATCTTTCCCAACACTTCTATACCAACGGTTTGTAAAAACCGTTGGTATAGCTAACCTTTCCCAACGGTTCATCAAAACCGTTGGGAAAGGGCCTAAAAACACACCCTTTCCCAACGGTTTTGGTGAACCGTTGGGAAAGAGTGACCTTTCCCAACGGTTCACCAAAACCGTTGGGAAAGGGGTGGATTTTTTCCCACTTTTTCCCAACGGTTCATCAAAACCGTTGGGAAAGAGTACCCTTTCCCAACGGTTCACCAAAACCGTTGGGAAAGGGTGTGTTTTTAGGCCCTTTCCCAACGGTTTTGATGAACCGTTGGGAAAGGTTACTCTTTCCCAACGGTTCTCAAGAACCGTTGGGAAAAAGTGGCAAAAAATCCAGCATACACCTTAATAAAAAAATACCCACCCAGAACCTATCCCAACGGTTGTCAAAACCGTTGGGATAGGTCTATCCCAACGGTTTTCAGAACCGTTGGGATAGGTTCATTGATGTTTTTCCAGATCTACTAACGAAGAACATTATATAAATCAAAAATTTATATAATTATGATAGTACATATATATATTTATGAAATTATGTTTACAAAGTGATGTTAGCCTAGTGGTTAAGTCGTTCGATTATAAACGAGGGGGTCCTGGGATCAAATCCCAGCGGTGATTTTATTTTTGGAATTTATATACCAACGGTTCCATTACCGTTGGTATAGATTTCATATTACCTATACCAACGGTTTCCAAAACCGTTGGTTTAGGTCTATACCAACGGTTTTCGGAGAACCGTTGGTATAGACCTATCCCAACGGCTTACTTGGCTACGGTTCTCCAAACCGTTGGTATAGGCTATACCAACGGTTTGGAGGCCTATACCAACGGTTCCAAACCGTTGGTAAAGGTTGGTTTTCCAGTAGTGTTTAATATTTCATCATTGTTAGAAAAGATATATACCATCGCAATAAACTATGATATTATACTACAAAACCCTTACAACTCATGTAAGATTGAATTTTATTCCCCACGAATGAATATCATTAAAATATAATTACAAAAAATTGTCAATAAAACTATTTATTGTATTAAATGACAAAAGATCATTTTATATATCCCATTAAATAATATGGGTTAATAATATAATGTACACCCCAGAGAAGATAAATTGAGACACAAATCCCCTACTAATTTCTTATTCCATTGAATAATAATCCATAGAAAAAAATTAAAATAAAAAAATATTAAATATCAATAAATTAACTATATTCATTATATGAACTTTAAAAGGGTTACTATTACCAACACACAGAAAAATGTATTGAATATGGCATATGTCACCTTAAAAAATTTATACTATAAATCCTTTACCTTGTCTATTGAATTTGTTCATACTCATTTAGACATGTTATATAATAAATATATCTTTATCATACATAAATTATAGTATAATATATATATATATATATCATACTTTATATGATTTAATTTTGACCTATTAATACCCATTTGTTATCAATTTCATTATAAAAGTTCATTAATGGGAAATGATCATATAAATAATTTAAAAAATGATATTAATATCAAATATATTCATAATACATTAAATTCGATTAATTAATATATGTTAGACATTGAAAATGAAATACATTATTCAGTGAGATGATAGGTCATATGTATTCATGATCACATTTTTCATTTTCATAAGAGATAGAACAAAAGAAAGATAAATAGTTATTAACCTTAAAAATTAAATTATTATTTCATATATATCACACATATATATTAAAGTTATATTAATTACATTCCATTAAAAACGTTAGTGAAAATTGAGTCACCTCAAATCACAAGGCTACAGTGTTTCACAAACTCAAAAGATGTTATTAACTCCCCTAAGAAAATAAATTTAATGTTATATGATATATATAAATTAATTAATTATAAATATTTTAATTATATATTATAAATTATTGTAATATATGATCACTACTTTACATGTAAACCCAATTTTAGAAACCCATCCATCATTTTTGTTAAGTCTTAGTATGTCGAAAAAATGAGAAATGTTATTATTTTCAAATAAGTTGGGAGGTCTGAATTTAGATGATGATTTTTAATTATATAGTTATATTAAAAACATAAATATATATTATAAACATATAATTCATCATTATATCATTCCATGATATGAAGTTATAGAAAACAAATAACATCAATTCACGAAGTAGTAATCCGTCGAAGACATGAATGATTATTTTATATATCATATTATGGAATTATATATAGATATAGGATATTATATTAATATGATAATGTATAATTTTATAGAATTTTATATTTTAATAATTTTAAATAGTTGGAAAATATTTTCAGATGTTATATGAAGAGCTAAAAAACATGTTGTCAAAAACAATACAACTACTTCAAATAACATCTTAATGATGAATCTAAATCCATAGAAGCTTGGATTAATGGTCTAAAAATGTCCAATATAATTTGGTAGTGGATTTTAGGAATGATTTTTTTAAATATTTAGTATAACTGAGGTTTATTTGGTGTCTGAAATAGTTATAATAGTAGTATAAATATATATGTTAGTTGAGTGGCACACTTGTAATGATTTGAATGAAAAAAGAGTACCATTATTTTACGGAATCCAAAAATCGACAATGTGGGACAGTTTAAAAATACATTTGTTTAATGATATCTAGATTTTCCTACAATGGTATTATTATAATTTTATTGATCATTTAAATACTAATTTATTATGTCTTATCCCACTAAAAACCCATATTAAAATTCAATTTTGTAATTACTTCTTACTATTTTCAATATTCATTGTGAAAAAATATATAAATGAATTATATAATATAAATATTTTTGAATCCAAATATAAAATAAATTTTTCAAAAACCCATTTACATTAATGGATACTATTTATTGAAAATTAGACTTCTGTACACATTGAAAAAGTTGTTTTCAAAACAGAAAATGTTCAAAACTGTAATATTTTTATATCAAAATGAAATTTAAAATTTAATATAATGATGAAATTTTTTTAATATATATATATATATATTTTACTTCAAACCCCATATTAAAATAATATTTATCATGTAAATTTTATGAATTAATATGTTTTAAAAAAAACTACTATTTTTCACAATAATATGATCAAATTTTAATTTCATAAAATTATACAAAAAATAAATACAATATAATTTAAAATTTATTATTTCGAAAATAATTATCCCCCTTAAAATTTTTTTTTCTAAAGTATAAAAAATTATTAAATATTTTTAAAAAAGCTAATAGAACTTCTTATTAGACAAAAACATTTTGTAACTATAATTTTATATGTATTCTTATCATTATTATAATGAATGCATATGATAAATATTGAATATCCTGGACGGGGGAACTCTGTGAACCCTCGATGCTTCTTCGCCCTCGGTGACGACGGCGACCGCCATGGTGGATCCTACCCCCTTGGTGGGGGAGGGGGGATCGTCATTACATGCGTGTTCAACACTCTTCCAGCGTTTCTCCAACCCGGACATTATCCCCCCCTTTCCGAAGGCTACGCTAAACCCTAAGGTTGTAGATCTAATCGATGGGGCTCCTAATCTTCAACATTCCACTTCTGAGTTTTCTGAAGCTTCAGGCTTGTTAAATCTTACACTGGTGGCTCGCTTCAACCAGAATAGGACCTCAGTTGATCCCTTCGACCGTTTTGTCTTCGGGTCTTGGGATCTCCAGGAACGAGTAGTGGTAGGCTTGCTGGATAGTAAGAAAATTATGATTCGGTTCGAGACAGAGGCTGATTTGATTTCGGCATGGGCGAGTGCTCCCCGTGTCTTCAACGAAACTCGTTTCCTTCTGCTCTGGTGGTCCTTTGACCTACACATGAAGCGTGACTCACCCTCCGTGGCAGTTTGGGTAAGTTTTCCGAAACTTCCATTTCCATTTCAAAACCCCTCGATAGTTCGTATGTTGGGGAATCTGGTTGGTCATTTTCTTTGTTCTGACAGTCGCACGGAGGTTGTTTGTCATCCAGTGAATCCTCGGATATGTTTTGAGGTTTAAGCCTCACGCGTTCCATTCGACTTTGTATGGATCATGATCGGAGAGGAATATCGTTGCATGCAATGGGTTATCTACAAGAACTGGACTAACTTCTGTGGCTCCTACAAGAGGATGGGTCACTCGGTTGACCGATGCCGAGGTGGTTACATAGCACGGTTTGGAGAGGAACATCGTAGGAAAGGAGCTCTTGGGATTCCAGGTGTTAACATTAGAAGAAAAACTGTGGGGGATGTTTTGGAGATGGACAGGGATGAGAATTTGGCCAATCCTAGTGTAAAAGGGAAGGTCTCATGTGAAGATGGTTTGGCTGTGGAGAGTATTGCTATAGGGCCGACCAGGGATGTTTTGCAGTATGATAGAACTCCTCCTGGCTCAATGATAGAGCCATGTTTAGAGTAGGCTGAGGTTGAAGGGGCTGCAAATACAGAAGAAGTGGTTGTCATGGAATGTGATTGGGATTGTTCAATCTTGGACCCTTTGGCTACCACTTTTATTTCATTAAGTAACAGGTTTAATGGACTGTCCGAGGAGTTCATGGCTGACGAAATAGAGGAGGAGGTGACTGCAGGTAAGGGGGATGAGTTGGTGGTTTTGGGTAACCAACAATCTGGTGTATTGGTTACTGAACAGGATAGCCAAGGTAAAGAGCTGGATGAGGTTCAATCAGGGGATGTCTTGGGGCAGAATCATGTTGTCCATAACATCCCCAATATGTCCAGGAGAGACTCTCTCGTGGTAGGTGCAGACCAGAGGTCAGGAAACCCACATGCTGGTGGTTTTGGGATGGAGGCACATTCCATGGACGTGGTGGACACTCCTTTAGAGGATGTGCGTCTACCTTTGAGTGAGAATAGAACGCCAGGTCAATGGATGGACTACATCATTGAGCATCCTGGAGTGGGAAAAGATAATTATAAAGTTAAGGAGATCCAGAGTGCTCTGGGTGGTCGGTCCTTCAGTGAGATTGTTCAACAGGGGACTCAGAAAGAATTTGCAGGGGAAACAATGTTGGCTGTAACTACAAATAGGAGATCAGGGAAGGACTATTCCTATCGCCCGCGCCCAATACGGACCCAGTCTGCTTCAAAAAGGGATAAGCAGGTGACTCTTGCAATCAAGAAAGGCAACGGGATTAATAAGACTTCTCCAGTCATGGATGCCCAGAATAATCATAGAAATCACGTTCATAGTGAAAGTTTATGGAGAATCCCGGAGTGGGAATCAGCCACTGGGGAAGAGAAATCAAGTTTGGCTTGCGGTGAGGACTTCGGGTACTATGACTTTTAATTTTGTGCTCTTTAGTTGTACTCTTTTAATGGTTTGCTGGATCTGTTTTGCTGGGCACCGGACACCCCTAAGCCGGCTTTATAAAATAAAAAATAATTTTCATGGCATATGATAAATATTGAAATGTTTATTATGTATAATATATATATATTTATATATATACATTCCTTTGAAATCAATGACTACATTTTTTTTATAATTAATTATGTTTAATCTTTTTTGTGTGCATAAAAATGGATTTTGAGAATCTTATTATCCTCTTTTTTCAAATATATTTTACATTTTCATTACTAATTAATTGGTATCAGAGGAATTCATTCTACATAAATGTGTAAAACAAATATTTTCATAATTTAGGAAATCTTATTCATACACTCCGTTCAAATGGATAATTGATAAATATCATATTAAATTATAATATTATAATATTTTTTGAAATGTTTTTTAATAATATTGTTTCATGTAATGTAAAATAACTCATTGTTTCATTTTTTTAATATATCATCATTGTTTCATTTATAAAATGATATAATCAGTGTTTTTTTGAATAAAAAATATAACAACTGATTAAATTTAACTTGAAAAATATCACACAAAATCTTGGGTTGAGAAATTCTACTCCCCATAAATTGAATTTCTCAAATTAGATCCATCATATTTGAAGAAATGAATATACTTTTCTATTAATTATATAATATGATCCCAGATAACATCCTCAAATTGTGGTTTCATTAAAATACTATGAGAAAATGAGTGGTCTAGTATCTTATAACATTCTCTATACAATATAGAATCCCAATAAGTTTTTCCTCATCAGAATGTTATTTCTCCAGTGGTATGTATTCAAAGATCAATAAATGTGATGGATTATAATTTAAATTATATAGAGATATTCGTGGATCATATGGAGTGATTGGGAGATGTTAATTGGAATTTGTAATAAATTAGCTACCTTCCCATTATGATCAATGTATTCAAAGTGACTGATATAGCTTCGTTTTTTGTAGATTTTTCGAAATCCCGTTATATTAATACAATTAAAAAATTAACTGAAACCACTCTAAAAAATAAAATTACATATCAGTTTTATTATTTTTACAATACATTTTGTTTTGAAATTATTATTCCATTATGTGATTCTAAATGTAATAATCAATATTTAAAATTTCTTCATCTATATTATGTAAAATTGAATTTCTTCCTCTATAATCATTCCAAAACATTGGATATCTATAATTCATTCTATATAATGATTTATAAATATAAATTTAAATAATTGATATTTTATATATCATTAATAGAATAATCATATATATTAAGGTGATTATCCAGACAACAATTTTGATCCATAGTACGAGATCATAGCATATCCCATAATGTGTTAGTTTTTTATCTTCGACTAACAATTTGTTCTTGGTTGATACATAGAGATTATTCTCAACTATATAAAAAAATGTTTTTGTCAAATTGACCAATACTTTATAATATAACTCAGTATTGATCAGAAAAAATGTAATGTTGTACTCCCTGAAATCATAATACTTCCTTAATTTTTATCCATGAAATATGATCTAGATATAAATCTTCTATAACAATGATGAAGCATAAAAACAGCGAAAGGTGGTCAACTACAACCTATATTAACCTCAACATGAAATATATGATAAATCTAAAAGGGTAATATTACCTTGAATATAATTTTTTAGAATTTTAAATGAATTTATTTTCAAATAACAATATCACTAAAACATAAAAAACAACATGTGGTGTTTCAATAAATATCTCATAAAATATTGTTAATTGAGATAGACAAAAATCATATAAAATCTCGAATGTTTTGCCAATGGAATTGATATAATTATCAACTTCAGACTTATAAATGCATGATGGTATACAAAAAATGTATATAAATATTACATTATGAATTATATAGTTAGAAAATTAGAACAATAGTTAAATGATTAATGAATATAATAATTCCAATATAATTTCTAAAATACATCAAAATCATAACTAACAAATTAAGATTCATAAGAACCTCATTTTTTTAACATCATCATTGGAATAAAATATTTTCTTACATGGTGTTTGGAGAAACCCATATATTAGCATGTTAACTCATATAATTACCATTTTATCCACATATAATACATCGAATTCCTTGGAATATATTTTCTATATGACCTCTACTTCCATATAGAATAAATTTCTTCCTCCATTATATATATTGTTATAGGTGATTCATTCCACGTTATAGATATGTACGAGCCAAAAAATTTATCATCCATGTTTGTCATCCTATAAAAATTAATAAAATTTAGTCTTCCTTTTTTAATACACATTTATAATCATAACAAATTTTTCTGTTGTAATAAAACATCATGATAGCTGATAGGCCATAATCACAACATAATTCTCTATAATCATAATCCATTTTGGTTTCTTATAATAATTAATCATTCCATCACATTTAGTGTTAAAATGATTCATCCATGTACTATAAATTGAGTAGAAACCCAAATCATATTCTAATAAGAAAAAATCATTCAGGAGAATCACACAATCATTAAAATCACTTATAATTTGTCTATTTCTGGAAAAAATCATTTTAATATATGACAATATCAGTTTATGCTAGGTTATTCATTTTAATTATTAAATTTTTTTATGGAATTTCATAAATATTTTGTGACTATCCAATAAATATTCTCCAATAGTTTCATAATATGATTACATCATGGCCCATTATCAATAAATATTTTCTGATCATGTCCACCAAAATAATCCAATTTTAAAAATATTACCCCATGGTAACTCATCACAGGAGGAAGATAGACTTTTCATATTGATATGGGGATATAATTGCTTGGATAAAACTATAATAATAATTTTCAAAATAAATCCAGGTCATTTACTAAATAAATCAAATTATCATTATTCTTAGAAATTATTCTTTATAGTGTCTGTGGGAATTATTTTATGGATTTATACGTATGTGAAAAATTAAAAAAAAATTGTTAAAAACATGATATCTTCTTGATAAAACAAATTATGTTTCTCATAAATCCTCGGAGACTATAATTATAAACTCACCATGGTTTCTAGGATGTGGTAATGTACGCAAGGAAGACAATTTCCAATAGAAATTCCTTGAAAAATGGTATTTTTCAATGTGAATATAATTTCATAGGGGGTGTCATTTATAACTGAGGTGGGTGGAAAACATGTAATTTCCAAAATGGAATAAAATGTAACCATATTTTTTCACACTCCAAAAAGAAAAAACATGGTGAATTATGATACATTAGAGGTTATATGAAAGAAATTTGACCCTAGTAATGTGTATGGATAAGTTTATACTTCAATTTCAAAATTATATTTTTTTGACCATTCTAAATATGTTTACCCTTTAATGTAGTTATTAAGTTGTACAATTTTAATCATTATTATTAACAAGAAAATTAAGAAGACAAAATTAAAAAATATAAATTAGATGACTCTAAATAAAAAATATATTTGTCTGAATTACATTCATAGAAAATGAAAATATTAATTTTAAATTACATCCATACAAATGATTTGAAAATAATTTTCCAAAGATAAATCGTGAAAATTTATTAAAAATTATATCTAGATCTATTATAAAATTTATTAAAATAACCAAAATTGTATTAATAAATATATATATATATATATATATTATTAAAATATTTATACTTTTAAAATAATATATAAATGATATTAATATTGTTAATTCATTGAATGAAAAATAATTTTTTAAATGAAAACCAATATATTTCACTATTCGTTGAAAATTTTCAATTTTCATTTAATTATATCAAAATAAATCAATAATAATTTTTATATTATGATTTGGAAAAATAAATAAAAAGTTTCAAATAATATTTCTTTAATAATAAAAAAATAATAATGAGAAAGGCAACAAAATAGCTTTTTAGAGAGAAGATCATTTTAAGAATAAAATTAGATTTATTCCTATTTCTCGATCAGTAATAATTTAGGATGAAAATTGAACAATTTATTAGATTTATAATATATGTTATTATCATTAAATTGAATCATTAAAAGTGATATATTTAACAATTTTAGGTAAAATAATTTTTTCTACATCAAAATAACTTTTCTAAAATAAATTTCCATTATTTTAAAATAGTTATACTCTATTTATAATCAACTGTTCAATAAATAATTAATTTTATATTGATATATCATTCGTATAATTATCTAATTTGATATATATTTTTCATTACCATAAATCAAATGGAATTTTGATGAATATCATATAAAATAGTAATATATTAATAATAAGTGATAAATCATAATTATGAAATGGAATAAAATAAATTATCTATATATTCTAATGAAATTTATTAATATAAATTAAATAGGATATTGAAACAATAATTTTTTCATATTACAATCATGTATGATAAATTTACGATCATCCAACTCATCTCAAATTTATGGATTTCTGGTTTTTAAATTTTCATGATCTTTCACATTATTTAGTTCAATTACCTCTATATAATTCCTTAATTATATACTTATTTCATAGATGTACTTATATTTACATTCACCCAATGTTCTAACATATAGAATACAATTTTTGAGTTATTCATTTTGAATAATTTAATCGGATTTCCCTCTTTTCGGTAGAATGTTTTTTTCTCTCTAATCTCAATATTGCTTTCCCGTGAAAGAAATTTCGAATGATGTACCCACAAATAAAAAAAATAATATTAAGAGGATATTTTTTTGTAACCGGAGTATATTATAACTCTAAAATAATTAATGAATTTTTTTAAAAAGAAGTAATTCATTTGATATATTATGAGATACACAACCATGATTTATGGAGAAAAATCATATAATATTAATATTATTATGTGAACACTACAAATAAAATATTTCCATTAAACATGGTGGTATGAGAAGCAATAAACTCACATTGAAAATTAGTTTTAAATGTAATCTATAAAGATAACTTGACACTAACAATGTTAATAAATTATTTATAGATTCTTTATACACATAAAAAATAAAATATTTTCTAAAATTACATTTTTTACATAAATCATCAAATTATATATAGTTTATTATAATTAATTAATTAATTTCTTGAATAGTCCATTTAAATTTAGATTATGATGATTTTTTGATATATTTTATTATAGTGTAATTTTTTAAATAATAGTGAAAAGAATGGTTTTAATTGATAATAATATTTTTAAAATAATATATACAGATTAATTTTATTTTAAAATGGCTAAAAAAGTATAATTATCTGAATTATATTTTTATAAATATTATTTTTTTCATTAATCTCAATGAATTATTTATTTCTAATCTAGATTCATTATAATAATTTAAAGCTTTTGAAAAAAATATTTTCCCCATATTTTTGAAATTAATCTCTAATTAAATTAATCAACTTATATTTCTTGATTTATAAAAAATTATTTCAATATATAGAAAAATAATAATTTTTAATATACAATAAGGTATAACGAATAATTTACAAAGTAAATAATTAATAAAATATAAATTATTTATAGCAATTAATGTTAAAATATAACTTTTTTCATCAATTGGATTTTTTATTTATAATTATTGGCTGTAAATTATATATTAAGTGTCATTTTAATATTATTTTTAAAATTTATTGTTCATATGGAAAAAAATAAATATGTTATTGTGGAAAAAAATGGTAAAACTAAATAAACATATGAGAATAAAAATAAAACAAATAAAAAATTTGTTTATGTGGAGAAATATAAAAATAATATCATACTTAAAATCCTTAATTTATTAATTTTCTCTGTCATTATCTTAGATTTACATCCACTAATATAATAGTTTTTGGTTGTTACAAAATTGACACTCCCCTCGCCCATTATATAATGTCACCTCCTCCACAGAATTACTTAAATATATAAATCAATTTGCATGGATCTCCCCAAAATATAATTTTTCACCCAAAGAAATAAAATTGTTATAGATTATTGTCTTCCAAAAATACTTACCTCTTAGTCATTAAAAAGATATACAATGGGGTTATTCTCCTAGAATGTAATTGTCTCCACAAAACTGTTTCTAAAAAATTATTATTATTAAAAATTAATTCATGTTATATTAATTACAATATAATAACAATAATATATTAAATATAGTTATATTTCATTATTTCTTTTATAACATATATTTATCTCGTATTCAATCAAATATAAATTGAAACCATCCATCATGAGTATGGGGGATAACTTCTTCGCAAACCAGTGTTTTTCGTTTTCAACCACTACCTACCTTGGATGTACATAATTGTGTATTAATCATGATTAAATTATTTACATAATATTATTATACGTTTTAAATTATTATATCAATTATGCCTTCTTTATTTCCATTTAGTGGGAATACGATAATGTCACTCTTGGGTACGACTAATAATGACTTCTGTTGTGATTGATTTATTATTCACATATTATTTGAAATGAAATTAATAAGGATATAATTATTTAAAATGTATGATAAAAATGAAATAAATTTGATTCTTTATGGTAAATATATTTTATATATTTCTTTCATTTCATTCATAGATAAAATAGAATCTCTATTCATGGATATGTACAACCTACCTACTAATTGAATAGTGTATTTCATTTTCAATCTATAAATATTATAGATTACTATAAATACATATATAATAAAAAAATATTTATATCATATATACAATTATATATATTTTTGAATCATTTTCAATTTAATATGACTAAAATACCCTATCAAAACGTATATAAAAATAAAGTAGTCATTACATAAGATATGATTGTAACATGGAATTGTTAATAAATGAATAATAAAAGTCATAAGTATATCATATATTATATTTTTCATATGCATATGGTTCAATAATAAATATATAATAAATCTATATTTATTATACATTAGGTTATATTGTATACAAAACAATTTGACATGTAATATAAAGGATTTATGTCTCACTATGATATTCTATGGTACAGATTCAATTTTCACCACATATTTCATTTATTCTGTATAAAAATTGAAAATGAGTTTATTTTATTATTATCCCCTTAAATTTTATGTGTATTTTCATATTAATATTAGTATCACTCTTTCGTGGGGATTACAGATAAAAAGCTACAAATGCAGTTAGGGATTTTTTCCTCAACTTCCCTTCATTCAAGCATATTTTATTCCATGAAACTATCGTTTTTTAGAAGTTTCATATACATCACAGTTGAAATTTTATATCATTATTCAACATATAATAATGAAATTTAATGAATAAAATTATTAAATTACTCATTGAGATATTGATTTCTCATTTACCAATGCGTTAATGGATTGATGATACGATCTCATTCATTATTAGTCTTGTTTATGGTATTGTTTTCGTTGATGAAATAATATAATATATTTGAAAATAAATTCATTGATTATATTCAGGTCACGACCCGTCCTCGGGGCCCATGCCGTGACTACCGAAAGCCCGCCTTCCATAGGCCAGGGGCTAGTGATAGCACCAAAGGCGTAAATCCCAATAAAAAGGGAAGGCATTGCCTTTATGTAACAAAAACACACACAAAAATAGTACATGAAGAAGCTACACTAATTAAAGTAGTAAAACAAATGTTCTGAAAGTACTAGGGGCCGTAAATATAAGCCCAAAAGAAAGGTACATCTACACCTGAAAGTAAAATACAACTCAAAGGAAAACAGCTAAAAGGTGACAAGGAGCTCCTAGATCGACCTCTGGCTTCCTACCTAAAGGGTAGGTACATATGTCCTCTTTAGCACTCCATGTCTATCCGTCTCCTCCGGGTTCCGACTCATCATGAGACCCACCTCTGGGAACCGACTCGTCCTGTGTTCCACCTCCGGGTACCGTCCATCTCTACAAGCCTCAACCACGATCAATGATGTCCGTCGACTGCATCCAACACAATGAGGTGCGAGTATAGGCCATGCCGGGGTGAGTATAATGATACTCAGTAGGGACCCTGAGACCCTCAATGTCTCACAAAATTGGACAAGAATAACCACAAAGAAGGATCTCAATAGATAACACTTACTTAGGTATAATCCCATACATATACCTAAGTTATCAAATAACCCATCTCAATCATGAGTTAAACACAAAGGTCGCTGACTCGGCTCAAAATAGGAATTTATTTAATGATGTCGAAACCACAACTGCTGGAAAACTCCTCCTATGTCGAGTACAATGGGCATACCTCTACAACCAAGCACTTCCCACTAACCTTGGTCTGTTGAAGTACTCCACCTGTCTAGTAATGTGGGTCTGCTGCTACAACCAAGCGCTTCCCACAATGGGTCTACCGCTACAACCAAGTGAACCCCCTCATAGCCTATTCAGGTACTCTTTATGTCGAGTACCGCGGGTCTTCCACTACAACCAAGCGCTCCTCCTCCATGGGTCTAGCAGTACAACCGTGCGCTCCCCACTGGGCTATCTGAATCACTCCAAGTCAATCGATCAGCAGTCGTTAGGTTTCAGCTAGCTACTAGGTCTCTAAACACCACTCACCCGCCACCAGGAGGGTCCACACCATGAGCTACTGGTTGATACTCCATGTATCACAAAGTCCCCTGAAGAAGTATCTCAAGGGTATGCCACGTCATAGGAATTTCAACACAATAGACGACGCGTCAATCGAATGCCCGCTCTGTGTGTTATTTTCATTTTGGTCCTGGGGGACCGGTTGGTTTTGTATACCACCAGCCCAACCGTATCTCAAATGTACCCTGAACTCTCATAGGTTATACTCATAGGGACCTTTTCTCAACATGATTACCAAATCCGATGACGGTTCGCCAAACGGTCGTCCGGACAGAAAGTTATCATCATTTCCATTCCAGGGGCCCTGTTGGATTTCAGGTATAATCCAACCCTTCCATATTCCAACTGCGTCCAAACCTCAGGTGAAGTATACTCAAGACCCGTCTCATCAATAAGAATATTACATAGATGACGGCACTTCAATCGGACGTTCAAAACTCATGTTCTATGTGTTTCCGCTCTGAGGGGCTGGTTGGATTCAGGTTCGAGCCAACCCAGCCATACCCAAAGTTCTATGAAACCTTATGTGTTATATACCAAAATGATATTCTCGATCCAGGGGTCCCAAATCAATAGATAGTGCATCATCCAGAGTTATGTATCCTATGTTATGGTCATTTGAACGGATATGTCTGAATGTATGGGGTTTGGGCCCGGTCCGACCCGGACCAATACCCCCTAGGTCGGCCCAAACCGGGTCAACCCGACCCGGGTCCGGGACTGGACCGGTCGGGCGTGGCCCGATGCGTCTTTATCCAGAGAGGGTGGGAGTCCAGCCTGACGGGGGCGGGCCGGCCCGACTGGGGCGGTGGTCTTGTCGGGCACGAGCGGCCCGACCCGGCGTGGGCGGTCCGGCCCGGCGCGGGCGGTCCGGCCCGGCGTGGGCAGTCTGACCCAGCGCGGAAGACGTGGAGGGGTGGGGGGGGTTCTGCCCCCTGTTTTAACAAAATAGTGGACCCCACTGTGGTCCGCCCTAGATGAGAAGCTCGAGGGTTTTGAACCCTTGGATCTCTTGGAACGACTGGGCATCTTGGCCGGCCAGTGAGGCTGTCGCGTGACCCGTCGGTCCCGCCTCCTACAGGTTTCGGTGGCCGGCCCAGCCCAGCCGCCTCTCTCGAACCTCCTCAGCTCCCATTCAGCCGGCGTGCTGCGCCGATGCCGTGCCCCTCCACCGCGGCTAGCCCCGGCCGCGTCCCCTTGATGCTCCCGTGTGGCGCGATGGCACTGTGCCCCTTCGCTGCGACCCACTCCTAGTCGTGGGCTCCTTTGGTCTCTTTGGTGTGGCGTGACGACGCCACGCTCCACCGATGCGGCCCACTCTGGTCGCAATCCACGCCATCCCTGCGTGGTGCAGCGGCACCGCATCGCCTCCGTTTTAAGCCCAATTGAGGGTCAACATCAAAAGGGGAGGAGGATCGGCTGTGTTTTTGCAGTCTGATATCCATCCATTAAATTGATAGCAGGCGGCCAATAATTAACGAAGATCGTCAAAATAAATCTTTAACGATGATACAAAACCTACCTTGATTAAAGAAGTTTGATCGCTTGTAGAATGAAGGGAAAGCTCCGTTTTTTCCTTTGACGTTGTCATGGGATGACGGCGTCGCTTCGTCAATCGTCAAGAAAATGGAAGACGGGGTTGGAGCCGACGTTCTTCGCATTCTCTAACGAAGAAGATGAGTTCAATCTCCTCAAAAAACTAGAACTCTCCCTAAAACATAACACCACAAACTAAACCCAAATAAAATAAGACACCTCTTATTTTATTACTCAAACCATGAATTTAAAAAACCCAAAATTCAAAACCCAACACACTTAATTAATTAATATTATGTTGTCATATTCATTATATGTTCAGTTGACATGAATTAAAGTGGGAGGGGAGGAGGGTAGGAGTCAGTTAATTAAGAAGGGGTTTAGAGAAGTTAGGGAATTACAAAAGGTGGGGGCTCGTGTGGGCCCCACCACACCGTTAATCCTCTCATGGGATGTTATTAACCAGTGGGTCCCACTCCAACTCCAACACCTAGGATCTAACACTTAAAAAGAGAAATAAAATTTGTAACACAATTTTATTTCACATAAACCACATTTTTAAACAACACTTCCCGAGAGAACACAACATCAAAAAAGGACTTCTTAAGCAACTACCAGAATTTTGGTTTCATAAGTGCCCTCGAATTTGGATTCCGAGTAGTGGTTCAAAAATTAGAAAAACCCGCTCATTCGTTCACAGAACGTACCCGAGCTAATCTTCAGAAATTTATTCCAGGCACACCGGGCCTCGGAATCATGTTCCTTCAGAAACTACGGACTCGTAAAATCCCAAAAAAAATAAGAAAAACTTTTCCTTGAAATTTTCGGGTCTTTACATTACTCCCAACTTAGGGATTTATGTCCCCGTAAATCTTCAACACACACTAAGGAAAACAAAGTGGTAATGAGCATGCATCTGATCCTCCCGCTCCGATGTGCTCTCTGGGAGGTTCTCAAGCTACCAGTGAAAAGGCACCTAAGGAATCGACCTTTCACATAGGACCTGCTCATGTCTATCCTCGATCTCCACTGAAACCTCCTCAAATGTAGCCCCGTCATTGATGTCCAGATCCCCGTGATCGATGGTATGGGTCGGGTCGTGCACGTATCTCCTCAGCTGAGATTGGTGGAAGACATCATGCAACTGGTGCAACTAAGGGGGATGAGTCAAGTGGTAAACCACCTCGCCTACCCTTTTGGGGACCTAAAAGGGTCTGATAAACCTCGGAGATAAATTTCTACCTGAGCCAAATCTCTCTATACCACGTCGAGGTGTGACTCGTAAGAAAACATGGTCTCCATCCTCGAAATCTAGTTTTCAATGTATCCTATTAGCATATAACTTCTATTTGTATTGTGCAGTCTTCATCCACTCATGAACAAACTGCACATTCTCTGTCATTGTCAAAACCATCTCTGGTCCAACAAGAGCAGCTAAGATTTTTTCTTTGCCAATACGAGAAAATCTGGTCTCATCCCCTGGATGAACCACGTTCTTTGCCGAATACAGTGAATCCTGACATGAATGATACTAATCCATGCCATTGATGACGCTGTAATGCCAAGACGCCACTACCAAGAGATCCAACTGTTACTCTCGCCTCCAAGGGTTGAGTCACACTGTCGAGATCAATGTGTGGTCACTGGGTCACCTCCAGTAGGAATCCCAATTGTGAGGGTCAACTCAAAAGTTTAAATCGGAACCTCTTAGATCAAAAAAGGAAGGAAGAAAATGTCACAAGGAAAACTGTCTTTTATTACTATAGCTCAAGTAAAAATTAACAAAACAACCACAAACAACAAAAAAATGACAACAAGGAAACTAGAAGCTCCATGATAAAAGGTCCCATGCCTGGAACTAGTCATGCTCTTGTCTTCTAGCTTCTAGAGCTCCATAGTTGTATGCTTATGCTGTATGAAGTTTAGATCTACCATGTCCACCTTTTCCCTACGATCAGGGTGGTCCTCCTAGTGGGGGTGGTCGAAACACCTCGAAGTGTCGTCCACCTCCAGTTGCATGACCAGCTCCCCTGCCTCGGTATCCTACTCAGTGTAATCTGCCTCGATTGAACCTCTGCAACTGCCAGGGAGGTCCTTCATTTATTGGCTGGTCAGCTGTATGGCAGGTCGGACAGTCACATGCCATGTGACTAACCCCACCGCAGGAGTAACACTGTCCGCTCTGGATAAGTCGTTCTCCACCCCGGGTGCCTCGTAGACACGATCATGTGTCATGTGGTCAACCACCTATAGTTCTGGTCCTCTTGGTCCTCTGCGTCATCGGTCTACTACCCACTACAGAAGACTCTGCTGCATGCTAGATAGTGGTGGGTACTACTACTGGAGACTACTCAGTAAGGAAACTCTCCACTAATAGGGCTCACTCCAACACCCATGTCTACATCGGGATGCTGTGAGAAACAACTGATGCTCTAATCTCTCGCCCGAGCCCCTTCTCGAAGGTTCGAGCCCGGATGAACAGGTCCCGTACCATATCTGATGGATAGCGCTAGAGATCGGTGAACCTCACTGAATACTGTTCAACCGAGATGCTACCATGTTGTAAAGGCCTGGACCTCTCCAGCCCTTTACATTGTCAAAAATAAGGTCAAGAATTGTTCTAGATGGTATGATGGAATTTTCCCACACTTTCCAGAATTTTGAAACTACATGCCGTGTAGTTTGAGTACACGCCGTGTACTCCCTTTTTGGATGTACCCCGTGCCGCAAGCCATGTCCTTGCTGAGTGCAATAATGGGTGCACGCCGTGTGACCAGTTCTACATGCCGTGTAGTCCTTCCCCACATACGTGTTTCCAGTCAACGGTTGTGTACCATGTTGGAGCCGTGTCCTTACCATGTGCAATAAATGAGTACAGGCCGTGTGTCCAAACTACACCCCATGTAGTCCTTCCCCGCGTATGCGTTACCCTCAAACCATGTGTTGACCAGTCAACGGCCGCGGAGCCATGTTGGAAGCTGCGTGGAGACCATGTGAAAGAACCGAGTACACGACGTGTACCATAAAGTACACGCCGTGTACTTTTGCTCTTCACTCTAATAAAATGAGGGTCCCCTCCTCCTTTTCAACACACACCTCTCCTCCCCTCTCCTCTGAGCAGAGCTCTCCCAAGAGACTCGAAGGCTCATTCTTCCATAACTTCTCCATCTGAGCTCCGATTCACGATCCGTCAGTGGCCACGGGATCGTAACGACGATGCGGAGATTACGAGCATGGATCAGTTGTCTTTACTCTGGTATTTCTTTTCCGACTTCCACCCAAGGAGGTTTTCCTAGGACCCGATAGAAGTGACGGATGCCGACAGACGTCTTCTAAAGTTGATCCGGGTGAGCGTTGCGATCTGAACCGATTGAGGTAGGAATTTTACCTTTGTCTCTCTAATTTTTGCATCATGCGGGTTGGGTGTTCTATTGTTTTCGTGATACACTTTTGGACCAGTTTAATGAAGATAATAACTGGTTAAAGAACGGGGATGGGAAGTTGTGATTAATGTTACTTTTTATCTTGTGATATTATGTTATGAATTGAATGGGCTTCTACCTACAGAAAATCACGATCGTTGGGGGGCCTTTGCTTATGCAATTAACTGTTTACCTCTCCTTCTAGATCTTCTTATGGATGGAGACTTTGTGGAATGTGGGAATTGGTTAATCACATAAAGTTGGCTGTTAAAATCTGGAACACCTGTTTGATCACCCCTGTTAAATAAAATGGAATAATGAACATGTGGGTGTTGGCTTGGTTATGTGGCATGTGATGGGGGTGGTTTGTGGGTTGTTGTGGATCGGGTAAGCAGTGGGGCTGTGGTTGACTTGGTTGTGGGTTGGTGTAAATGATACATTGGTGATGGGAAGCGGGGCTGTAATTAATGGGATTTAAAGGGATATTGATGTAAGGGTTTCGGTGCGGTTGTGGTTATGGCGGTTGGCAGCGGGGCTGCATGGTTGGGTTTTAATGTGAACGGGATATGGGTTGTGATTAATAGATAAAATTCGGAAGAGTTAATGAATGTTGGGGCGTGGTAATGGAATGGGTTTAATAATAAATGGGTTGGTTGGTTGATAAGAAGGGCTTGGTGGTGTTTCTTGTGTTTTCCTAACTTGATTTGTGGATGGCAGGGTTATACATTACGAATGATCGATGTGGTTGGTTGTGGATAGTTTCCCAGTAGTTAAGGAACTAAATAAAATAATTCTGCTGAAATGTGGAAACCTAAATGGGGTTGGGGTTGTTTGTTGTATGCATGCTTCGTAGTAGCAGTGTCGAGGCACGTGCTCAGTTTCTCTGTTTGGAAGCCATAGGTTAGGTTGTGTGGTTGGTAAATGTATATATATATCTATATCATTTTTGTTTATATCACCCAATCCATGTTGATAACTTAGTGTCGAACACTCCCATTTCATGGGAGAGGGTGTTTTTTCCTTAGTTTCTAGCTCCTTCATGCTCCTTCTCCCCTAGGCTGTGATGGCTTGAGGCGACCATACACCTAAGACTCTTTGGGAAGGTTTCGATTGGGGTGGTTTTAGCCCACGACTCTTCGGGTGGGTTCTATTGTTTCCCATGAATCTTCGGGATGAGGCCCAGGTGTGTGCGGGCGGGATACGTGGTTGTGAGGCCCAGGTGTGTGCGGGCGGGATATGTGGTTGTCAGGCCCAGGTGTGTGCGGGCGGGATATGTCGTTGTGAGGCCCAGGTGTGTTCGGGCGGGATACGTGGTAGTGAGGCCCAGGTGTGTGCGGGCGGGGAGAGTGTTGCAGCGTTAGGACGTTCTCCATTAGGAAGAGTAGCTAACAAAGAGGGAAATGGTGTGGGGTACCCAATACTCTTGTTTCTTATATACTACTACTTGTTGTGCTTCTAATTTAGGTGAGTGTGGCTGGTGAGGTTGGGTGGATATAATTCCTTTCTAGGTTTATTATGTTGTTCTCATGGTAAAATAGGATGTCTCTCCACTTGTGCACGAGAGAATTAGGGTTTTCTTGCTGATTATACTTGTATGCTCACCCTACATTTACTTTCAGGTTTTCAGGAGGACTACCAGGGTCGTGCGAGACCCTACTAGTCGGACAGTTAGAGTTATTACTGTTGTTGTACCTTTCTTTTATTTTGGTATTGTACTTTGAGCTTTCTTGTACTTGTACCTTGTTATAAAATTGTTTAAACATGCATGTGGGTTTGGGTTGGGTTTATTTCTATACACTTGTTCTTTTCCTTTTTGGTGGTTGAATTTTCCTATTTCTCGATCTTTAAAAATAAAAAGGTTAATGCCTCCCATATTGTGAAAAACTCATACCCTTGGTGCTAGTCACGACCACAGGGCCTACTGGAGGCGAGAATTGGGGGGTCATTATCTCCCTTTCATTATTTCCAGCTCAGGAGGGGAATCTTTGGTTGGAGGGGGTCATGACAGAATGGTATCAGTGGCAGGTTGAGAGATAGGATGGAGTCTACAGTTAGGAACAGTAAGGATTGCATGGGATGGTAGGGAACCAATGTTAGTTAATCTTGGTGCGTGACATAGGCCAGGGAATACCGGCTAGGACACGGGATTTTATGGACCCCTGTTATCCGAGGAAAGGACTCTGAGCCTACCGAACGACCGAGTGAGACTACATTGATTGTATGGTAGAGGCCCTTTGGAAGGTACATGCATCATCATGATTGTGTTTTACTTCATTTGGGTGTTCTGGGAATGAAATTGAAATAAATTGATAAAATGAAACCATGAGTTTTTCCTTACTACATTGGCTTAGGCGATCCTTGTTTACTATAAAGCTATGGAACCTGGACTTCGTCCCCGGGTGGCTCAGACGGCCGAGGCCCAGCAGATTCAGGTGGTCGATCAATTGAGGAATGACCGAGAGGAGGAAGATAGAAAGTGGAAGAAGACTCTCTGTTATTTCCAGTGGCAGACCCTCACGAAGTACGAGGGTAGTAATTCGGATACAAAGACGGAGGGGTGTATTGAAGATCTAGGGATCTCTTTTACCTTGATCCGTGCTCCGAGGGAGTATTGGGTTCCCCTGGCAGTCAGTCATCTGAGAGGTGTGGTGCGATAGTGGTGGATGATCTACCTCGAGGAGAGGATATAGGCATAGGTTCCATGGGCTGACATTGAGAATGAATTCCTAGAGGAATTCCTTTCTTCCATGATCAAGGGGGAGAAGCAGTAGGAGTTACTCTCCCTTCAGCAGGGGAGTTTGTCGGTACGAGAGCTAGGGATCAAGTTCAAGGATCTCCTGCGCTTTGCTCCGAATCACTTTCTGGATGAGGTGTCTCGGGCTAGACATTTGGAAGAGGTGCTTCGTCCTTCTCTCTAGTATGCTATCAACCCCTTCACCCTTCCGATGTACTTGGCGGTACAGAAGAAGGCTGAGGTTGTAGAGAGGATGCACTCGCTGGGAGGTGCACCCCGAGAGGGGAACTAGCCAGGTTCATCGAAGGGGAAGGCAGTCAGTAGCAGGTCTCCTGCGATGTGACCTTCTAGTTTCAGGTTAGTGGGGAGTAGGCCCGAGCAGTTCCAGTTCAGATCTTTGGGTCCTCATCCTTTTTTCACGAGCTCAGGACCGATGTGTTTTTCTTGTGGAGGTTTCTGGAACGTTCAGATTCAGTGCCTGACCCAAGCTCAGTATGATGGAGGTGGGTAGGTTCAGCGCCCACCTCAGCAGCACCAGTTTCTAGTGAGGCCCTTCCAACAACATCAGTTCCATGCTCCTCTGAGGTCAGACTTTGCAGGAGGAGGCCGACCTCAGGGTTCTTCTCAGGGACCTCGACCAGGGCATGGTCGGGGAGGTGGACAACATCAGAGAGGCAGAGGAGATGGGCATGGATAGTTGCATGTAGCAGAGTTGATAGCTTCAGTAGGACCAGAGGTGGTGTGAGGTACGATTTGTTTGTTCATCACTCTTGTTTCTCCTTTGTTCGATTCAGGAGCCTCGCACTCCTTTGTTTCACCTGGTCTAGCCCATTATTTTGGACTAGATGGGGAGAGAATCTCCATACCACTGGTGCTGAGTACAACAGTTGGAGGCTAGACCAGCGTATATTGTGTTTTCCAGGGATTTGGGTTGATGTTGGGACCACATCGATCTAGTGGGGACCATCTTCTATTACAGATGTAGCCATACGGTGTCATCCTAGGCATCAACTGGTTGTTTTCTGTTAGTGTCGTTATCGACTGCTTCCGGAGAAGAGTCGTGTTCTCCAATGTGGACGGGCAGCGCGTATCTTTTTTTGGAGAGAGGATCTATCAGGCGGGAAGCCGGCGTGTGGAGCCTCTCCTTTAATTGTCAGGCGGGTTATCAGTGGTTCCAGTAGATACAGAGATGATGGATGTCCTGGAAGTTGTTGGGGAGTTACTCGATGTTTTTCTTGTGGAGGTTGTGACTCTACCCCCCCCCCCCCCCCCCCCGACATGAAATTTAGTTCAGGATAGACTTACAGCCTAGTGCCCGTCCGATTTCGATGGCCCCATATCGGATGGCACCTTCGGAGTTGTAGGAGTTGTAGATTCATATTGACGATCTGATGGAGAATGGTTTTGTTCAACCCAGCATGTCTCCATGGGGTGCTCCAGTTTTGTTTGTAAAGAAGGTAGATGGTGGTCTCAGGCTATGCATAGACTATAGAAGGTTGAAGCGGGTAATGGTCAAGAATCGCTACCCCCTTCCATGGATAGATGATCTCTTCGACCAGCTGAGGGGAGTAGGTTGGTTCTCTAAGATTTATTTCCGATCGGGATATCATCAGCTGAGGGTAAAGGATAGTGACTTCTCTAAGACAGCTTTCAGGTTCATTTATAGGCACTTCGAGTTTGTAGTGATGTCGTTTGGAGTTACGAATGTACCATCTGTGTTCATGGGACTTATGAACATTGTCTTCCGAGAGTTTCTGGACCGGTTTGTTGTTGTTTTTATCGATGAAATCCTGATCTACTCAAGGTCAGAGGAGGATCACATTGAGCATCTCAGGGCAGTCTTGGAAGTCCTTCGACATCACCAGATTTACG
The DNA here is from genome assembly GCA_963277665.1 of Viscum album. Taxonomy (NCBI): domain Eukaryota; kingdom Viridiplantae; phylum Streptophyta; class Magnoliopsida; order Santalales; family Viscaceae; genus Viscum; species Viscum album. Next base: position 1,333,435,537 of record OY728161.1, on the reverse strand, counting down.
GGAAATTGTTGATGTGAAAGTTCTTGACATAATAAGTACACTTCCTTGGTCACGTGGTGTCCCAGCATGGAGTATCGGTGGACCCGTTGAAGGTGGAGGTCGTTGTTTCTATGGAAGCACCCAAGAGCGTGGCAGATGTTCGTATTTTCCTGGGGTTTGCAGGTTACTATCAGAGGTTCGTTTTGGACTTCTCTCGAGTTGCTGCTCCATTGACAGCTTTGACTAGGAAGAACCAGGTCTTCTTACGGAGCGAGAAGTGCCAGATAGATTTTGACTACCTGAAGGAGAAGTTGGTCAGTGCTCCCATACTCAGGTTTCTAGAGGAAGGGTTGTTTTATGAGGTGTTTTGGGAAGCTTCTGGCCTTGGTCTGGGGTGCGTGCTGATGCTGAAGAAGGGAGTGATTTGTTATGGGTCTAGGAAGTTGAGCCCTCACGAGCATAACTATGCCACCCATGACCTGGAGCTTGCAACAATAGTGTTCGCATTGAAGTTGTGGCTATATTACCTCTTTGGGGAGCGCTTGGTAGTCTTCTCAGATCACAAGAGCATGCGTTATATCTTCTCCTAGTGTGACCAGAACATAAGACAACAGAGATGGGTCGAGTTTCTCCAAGACTATGACTTTGAGATCTCTTACACTAAAGGTAAGGGCAAAGTTGTGTCTGATGACCTGAGCAGGATGTCGCATCAGGAAGTAGTTTGAGAATCCGCCGATGCATGGAAAGCGATGGGAGAGTAGGCTGACTTGCACTTGGATACAAGGGAAGAAGGTGTTAGAGGCTTTTTTTTCAGATGATGGTACAATCCTCCTTATTGCAGAAGGTGGAAGAGTCACAGTGGGGGAACTCCGAGGTAGAAGTGATGCGAGATCGTGTCAATGAGGGGAACGCTCCAGAGGGATGGTCAGAGGACAGCTGACATTGGATGCTTTTCCATGGAAGGTTATTTTTCCCAGAGACAATGCATGAGGGAGTTCTCCGTGAGTTTCATAGCTTAGCCTAAGCGGTACATCCAGGAGTTTTGAAAATGTACCGAGGCATGAGGGAACTGTTTTGGTGGCCTGGGGGGAAACGGGATGTGGCAGAGATTGTGGCTAGATGCCTAGTGTGTCAGCAAGTGAAGGCCGAACACCGTGTTCCCATTGGTTTGTTGCATCCTTTAGATGTCCCCGAGTGGAAGTGGGATGACATCTCAATGGACTTCATCAGAGGACTACCCATAGCACAGGGAGGTTATGATGCTATCTGGGTAGTGGTGGATCATCTAACAAAATTAACTCACTCTTTAGGAATAAAGGAGTCAGGCCCATTGAGTACCTTAGCACAGAGGTACGTAGACGAGGTGGTGAGTTTTCATGGGGTCCTGAAGACTATCGTCTCAGATCAGGATACTCGGTTTACATCAGGAGCTTGGAGGGGGTTACAAAATGCTTTTGGAACCGAGCTACGTCTTAGCATTGACTTCCACCCCTAGACCGATGGGAAAACGGAGCGTACTATCTAGACATTGGAGGACCTGCTGCGAGCATGCGTTCTTGATTTCAGAGGATCATGGGTATGTCACTTCCCTTTAGTTGTTTTTCCCTACAACAACAGCTTCCACTCTACTATTGGCATGGCACCGTTTGAGGCATTATATGGAAGGCCATGTCGTTCACCTATTTTTTGGGTATAGGATGGTGAGACAGGTGCTCTTGGGCCGGAGGTAGTGCAGAGAACCACAGAGAAAGTCCAGCTTGTACGTGAGAGGATGAAGGCGGCTCAGGACCGACAGAAGTCTTATGCTGATCATCGGAGGAGGACCTTGAAGTTCGAGGTGGGAGATCATGTGTTCTTGAAGGATTCCCCTCGACAGGGGCAGCGGAGGTTTGGGAAAGGGAGCAAGCTCTCAGTAAGGTTCATCGGACCTTTTGAGGTGCTGATTCGAGTCAACGAGGTGGCATATCAGCTGACCATGCCACCTCAGTTGGAGAAGGATCCTGACATCTTCCACGTCTCCCAGCCTCGTCGATACTTACACGATGACTCCCACATTATCGAATGGGGAGAGTTAGATATGGGAGGCGACGTGACCTTTGTGGAATGACCAGTCATAATCGAAGATCGTAATGAGAAGGTGCTCCGTGGATGAACCATTCCCATGGTTTGTGTGTTGTGGAGGCATGTCGGCCTCGAGGAGAGCACTTAGGAGAAGGAGACCCAGATGCACGCTCAGTACCCGGAGTAGTTTTGACTTGTGTTTTTCTCTTGTTATTCTGAGCATTGTGTTGATGTAGTACTCTGTACCTTTGATATATGGAATTCTTGGCTTGTCAGTTGTGAGACCTTTTATTTCTTCATTTCCGAGTAATGTGTAACATGTCAGGATGTGTGGGAAAGGGAAAAACCTGACCCTTAATCGAGACGCATTAATGCGGATGCGATTGAACCTGTGCGGGCGAGTCAGTGCCGCCTAAAGCGGATAATATCTCGACAGAGGTGAAAGAATTTCCCAATCCCACGTGTTCGGGCAGTGTGCTAGTTGGGTGGTGTTAGGGTTAGTGCGGGTTGAAAAAAATCATAATTTATGAAAGTTGGAAGAACTGATTCTTAATCGAGATGAATTAATGAGGATGCGATTAAACCCGTGCATGCGGTTAGTGACGCCTAAGGCGGATAATATCTCTACATAGGAGAAGGAATTCCTAACACATATGATTAGGGTTGTTGGTTGGGTTCCTCTTATAACGGGAAACCTAAGAGGTATCTTGTTGGGTTCCTCTAGGTTGGTTTTTGAATTCTCGGGGTCGAGAATGTTCTAAGAGGTATCTGATGTAAAGGCCCGGACCTCTCCGACCCTTTACTTTGTCAAAAAGAAGGTCAAGAGGTGTTGTGGAGGGTAATATAGACTTTTCCCACACTTTCCAGAATTTTGAATCTACACGCCGTGTAGTTTGAGTACACGCCGTGTACTCCCTTTTCGGGTATACCCCGTGTTTCAAACCGTGTCCTTGCTGTGTGAAATAATGGGTGCACGCCGTGTGACCAGTTCTACATGCCGTGTAGTCCTTCCCCGCGTACGCGTTACCAGTCAACGGCCGTGTACCATATTGGAGCCGTGTCCTTGCCGTGTGCAATAAATGAGTACACACCGTGTGTCCAAACTACACGCCGTGTAGTCCTTCCCCATGTATGTGATACCCTCAAACCTTGTGTTGACCAGTCAACGACCGCGGAGCCGTGTTGGAAGCCGCATGGAGACCGTGTGAAGGAACCGAGTACACGCCGTGTACCATAAAGTACACGCTAGGTACTTTTTCTTTTCATGCCTATAAAAGGAGGGGTCCCCTCCTCTTTTTCAACACACACCTCTCCTCCCCAATCCTCTGAGCAGAGCTCTCCCAAGAGACTTGAAGGCTCTATCTTCCATAACTTCTTCATCTGAGATCTGATCCACGATCCGTCAGTGGCCACGGGGTCGTAAAGACAAGTCGGAGCATCCAATCTTGGATCCGCTATCTTTCCTTCATCCTTTCCATTACAACTTCCACCCAAGGAGGTTTTTCCGGGACCCGATAGAAGTGACGAACACCGACGGACGTCTTCTAATGTTGATCTGGGGGAGTGTTGCGATCAGAACCTGTTGAGGTAGGGATTTTACCTTCATATATATAATTTGTGCATTATGCGGGGGGGGGGGGTGTTCTCTTGTTTATGTGAAACACTTTTGGACCAGTTTAATGAAGATAATAACTGGTTAATGACTGGGATGGGAAGTTGTGATGGATATTACTTTTTATCATTTGATATTATGTTATTAATTGAATGAGATTCCTCCTACGGAAAATCAAGGTCGTTGGGGGGACTTTTCTTACACAATTAATTGTTTCCCTCTCCGTCTGAATTTTCTTATGGATGGAAACTTTATGGAATGTGGGAATTGGTTAATCACATAATGTTGGCTATTACAATCTGGAACCCTTGTGTGATCACCCCGGTTAAACAAAATGGAATAATGAGCATGTGGGTGTTGGATTGGTTACATGGCATGTGATGGGGGTGTTTTGTGGGTTGTTGTGGATCGATTGAGCATTGGGGCTGCGGTTGACTTTGTTGTGGGTTGGTGTAAATTCTACGTTGGTGATGGGCAGCAGGGCTGTAATAAATGGGTTTTAAAGGGATATTGATGTACGGGTTTCGGTGCGGTTGTGGTTATGGCGGTTGGCAGCGGGGCTGCAGGGTTGGGTTTTAATGTCAACGGGCTATGAGTTTTTATTAATAGATAAAATGTGGAAGAGTTAATGAATGGAGGGGCATGGTAATGGAACAGGTTTAATTATAAATGGGTTAGTTGGTTGATAAGAAGTGCTTGGTTGTGTTTCTTGTGTTTTTCTAACTTGATTTGTGGATGGCAGGGTTATGCTTTACGAACGATTGATCTGGTTAGTTGTGGATAGTTTCCCAGTAGTTAAGTAACAAAATAAAATAATTCTGCTGAAACATGAAAACCTAAATGGGGATGGGGTTGTTTGCTGTATGCATGCTTCATAGTAGCAGTGCCAAGGCACGTGTCAGTTTCTCTCTTTAGAAGCCATAGGATGGGTTGTGTGGTTGGTAAATATATATATATATATATATATATATATATATATATATCTGTGTGTGTGTGTGTGTGTGTGTCTTTTGTGTTTATCGCACCCCACCCATGTTGAGAACTTAGTGTCGAACAATCCCATTTCATGGGAGAGGGTGTTTTTCCCTTAGTTACTAGCTCTTTCCTGCTCCTTCTCCCCTAGGATGTGATGGCTTGAGACGACCTTACACCTAAGACTCTTCGGGTAGTTTTCGATTGGGGTGGTCTTAGCTCAAGACTCTTCGGGTAGGTTCTACTGTTTCCCAAGAATCTTCGGGATGAGGCCCAGGTTTTTGTGGGCGGGATACGTGGTTGGGAGGCCCAGGTGTTTGCGGGCGAGATACGTGGTAGTGAAGCCTAGGTGTGTGTGGGCGGGGATACGTAGTTGTGTGGCCCAGGTGTGTGCGGGAGGGATACATGGTTGTGAGGCCAAGGTGTGTGCGTGTGAGATACGTGGTTGTGAGGCCCAGGTGTGTGCGGGCGGGATACGTGGTAGTGAGGACCAGGCATGTGCGGGCGAGGATAGTGTGGTAGTGTCAGGATGTTCTCCATTAGAAAGAGTAGCTAACAAAGTGGGAAACGGTGCGGGGTACCCAATACTCTTGTTTCATATATACTACTACCTGTTGTGCTTGTGTTTTTGGTGAGTGTGGATGGTGAGGTTGGGTGGATAGAATTCCATGATATGTTCCTTCTGTTGTTCTCACGGGACATTAGGATGTCTCCCCACCGGTGCACGAGAGCTTTAGGTTTCCCTACTGAGTATACTTGTTTGCTCGCCCTACGTTTACTTTCAGGTTTCCAGGAGGACTACCAGGGCCGTGGGGGACCCTACTAGTCGGACAGTTGGAGTTGTTGCTGTTGATGTACCTTTGTTTTCTTTTGGTATTGTACTTTGAGATTTCTTATACTTCTACCATGTTATAAAATTTTTTAAACAAGCATGTGGGTTTGGGTTTGGTTTATTTCTATACACTTTTTCTTTTCATTTTTGGTGGTTGACTTGTCCTATTTCCCGATATTTAAAAATAAAAAGGGTAATGCCTACCATATTGTGATAAACTCATACCCTTGGTGCTAGTCGCCACCCCGGGGCCTACTGGAGGTGGGACTCGGGGGGTCATTATCTACCTTTCACCATTTATAGCTCAGGAGGGGCATCTTTGGTGGGAGGGGGTTGTGACACTTGTTGAACATGATGTAGCTCATTTATACGCTCCTCTTGAAGGGTGGATGATACAAACTCTACCCGGAACAGGCTCTCGAAGTATCTCAAAAGAAGTGTCACCTCGTCATGCATCTGGAAAATCAGGCTCCACCATCTGCCTACTGCTTCTTGAAAGAGGTTGGCAGAAAGGACCACTATGAAGTCTGCTAGTGTCACTACTAGCCTGAAGACTCTCACCACAACCTCCATCCAATCCTCATCCACATGCAGGTCCGTCCTTCCCCTGAACATGGGTGGCCTCTGGCGCTGGAACTCATTTACTGTGCTCAGGCGATGTGCACTCTCTGCTATTGGGGCTGGTGGCATCGGTGTCCCAAGGGGTGGTAGTACCAATGATGCCCCTGCTGGTGCCTCAACTAGAAGAGGGCCCTGTATTGAGGCCTCGTCATTCGGCGGGCTGTCAGTACGTACAACTCTCGGGGCTCTAGCTGGTCGTCTGCTGGGAGGAATCCTGAATGAAACAAAAGCAACCCGGTAAAATACTATACCTGGTGAGCTGACCTTGTTTGAGCTGACTTAAAAAACATTTGGAAACACACACTCAATCGGTGTTTTCATGCACTAGGTCGTATTTCAGTATTCAGGGTCCTGGTGTATGGATACGCCGGCCACCGCACGAACACCGGACTCCCTGAACTGAAGACCACACTCAGTACCCTGAACACTATTGCTTTAAAGAAAAGAATTATTAGAGTCACGGGTTCTGCGGTAGAACTGACTATTCTTATACAAAATTGTCACGACCCATCCTCGGGGCCCGTTTTGTGCCTACCCAAGGCCCTCCTTCCATAGGTCGAGGGTTGGTGAATAGCACCAATGGCGTAAATCCCAAAAAAAATGGAAGGCATTGCCTTTATGAAACGAAAAAACACACAAACAGAGTACAAGAAGAAGGTACACTAAGTAAAGCAGTAAAACAAATGTCCTGAAAGTACAAGGGGCCAAAAATACATGCCCAAAAGAAAGGTACAACTACAACTAAAAGTAAATTAAAACTCAAAAGACAACAGCTGAAAGGTGACAAGTAGCTCCTGGATCAACCTCCGGCTTCCTACCAGAAGGGTTGGTATAGATGTCCTTCTCAGCACTTCACGTATGTCTATCTCCTCCGGGTTCCGAATCATCGTGAGATACACCTCTGGGTACCAACTCATCGTGAGATCCACCTGCGAGTACCGTCCAGCTGTAAAAACCTCAACCATGATCAGTGATTTCTGTCATCTGCATAAAACACAATATGGTGCGGGCATAGCCCCTGTAGGGATGAGTATAACGATACTCCGTAGGGACCCCAAGACCCTCGTGGTCTCACTAAATCCAACAAGAATAACAACAAAGAATAATCTCAACAGATAACCTTTTCTTACGTATAATCCCATACTTATACCAATGTTATCAAGAAACCCATCTCAATCATGACGTAAACACAAAGGTCTTTGACTCAGCTCAAACCAAAATTTTATTCATGATGTCGAAACCACAGCTACTGGGGAACCCCTCCTCTGTCGAGTATAGTGGGCATGCCACTACAACCAAGAGATTCCAAGTAACCATGGACTACTGAAGTACTCCACCTGTCGAGTACTGTGAGCCTACTTCTATAACCAAACGCATCCCACCATGGGTCTGCCGCTACAACCAAAGGCACCCCCTCATAGTCTACAGAGGTAATCCTTCTATAGAGTACCGTGGGTCTTCTACTACAACCAAGAGCTCCTCCATCGTGGGTCTGCCGCTACAACCAAGCACTCCCCACTGGGCTATCTGAATCACTCCGAGTCGATCGATCAACAGTCGTCAGTTTTCAGCCAACTAAAAGGTCTCTTTAATCGGCTCGCCAGTCACTGGGAGGGTCCACTCCATGAGCTACAGGTCGGTACTCCATGTATCACAACTTCCCATGAATAAGTATCCCAAGGGTCTGCCACACCACAGGAATCTCATCACAACAGACAGCGTGTCAATCGGACGCTCGGTCTATGTGTTATTATCCTTTTCGTCCCTGGGGCCCGGTTGGTTTCATTTACGACCAACCCGACCGTATCTCAAGATTACCCGAAAATCTCATATGTTATACTCATAGGGACCATTTATCAACATGATTACCAATTCCTCTAACGCTTTGCCAAACAGACGTCCGGCCTGAAAGTTATCAACTTTTCTGTTCTAGGGGCCCGGTTGGATTTCAGGTACATTCCAACCCGGACATATTCCAACTGCATCTAAAACATAGGTAAAGTATACCAAAAGAACTGTCTCATCACGTGTAAACCAACAAACTTGATGGAACATCAATCGGACGTCCGAAACTCATGTTATAAGCGTTTCCGCTCCGAGGGCCCGGTTGGTTTCCGGTTCGAACCAACACCACCATACCCAATGTTCACCGAATCCATGAATTTAATATACCAAAACTACCATCTCTATTATAGGATCCCAACTCATCAAACGGTGCATCAATCGGAGGTCCGCAGCCCATGTTATGGGCATTTGAACGGATCTGTCCGAAAGTAGGGGGTTTGGGCCCGACCTTACCCGGCCCAATATCCCCTGGGTCGGCCCGAACAGGGTCGACCCGACCCAGGTCCGGGTCCGACCCGGTTAGGCGCGGCCAGGCCCAGCCGGCACAGGGGTCCAGCCCAGAGCTGGTGGCCCCGCCCAGCATGGGCGGTCCGGCCCGGCGCGGGTGGTCCGAACCAGCGCGGGCGGCCGACCCAGCATGGCGGACGCAGAAGGGGGGGGGGGCACCCCCGTATTTTCCCAAAATGGAGGACCCATGTGGGGCCGACATAGTTGAGCTGGCTGGGGTTTTGAACCTCCATACTTCTTGGAATGGTCGACCATCTTAGCCTGCCGGTGATGCAGCCGTGAGACCCGCCGGTCCCTCCTCCTGGTGGTGTCAGCGGCCGGCCGAGCCGGACCGCCTCTGTCGAACTGCCACGACCATAGCCGCGCATCCCCTTCAGCCAGAATGGAGCAACAGTGCCGTGCCCCTCCTATATGGTCCGCCCCGACCGTGGCCCCTTGATGCTCCGGCACGGCGCGACGGCGCCGCGCCCCATCGCCACGGCCCGCTCCTGGTCGCGACCTCCTTTGGTGTCTTCGTTGCGGCGCGACGGTGCACTGCTCCACCGTTGCGCCCCGCTCCGACCGTGATCCTTGCTATCCCCGCGCGGTGCAGAGGCACCGCATCACCTCTGTTTCAAGCCGCAATGTGGGTCAACAACAAAAGGGGGGGAGGATCGGCTGTGTTTGTGCAGTCCGACCTCCTCCTGCTAAATTGATATCAATCGGAAAATAATTAACGATGATTGTCAAAATAAATATTGAATGATGATATAACCCCTACATAGATTCAAGAAGGATGATCGCTTTTCGAAGGAAGGGAAAGCTCCATTGATTTTTTGACGATGATGCGAGATGATTGTGTCTCTTCGTCAATCGTCGAGAAAAAGGAAGCCGGGGTTGGCGCCCGTGTTCTTCGCATTCTCCAATGATGAAGATGAGTTCTATCTCCTCTAAAAACTATAACTCTACCTAAAATATAACACAACAAGCTAAACCTAAATAAAATAAGACACCTCCTATTTTATTACTCAAGCCATGAATTTCAAAAATCGAAAATTAAAAACAAAACACACTTAATTAATTAATCTTAAGTTGTCATATTAATTAGATGTTTAGTTGACATGAAATAAATTGGGCGGTGAGGAGGGGAGGAACCACTTAATCATGTTGGGGTTTAGAGGATTTAGGGAATTTTAAAAGGTGGGGGCTCGTGTGAGGCCTAACTCACAATTAATCCTCTCATGGAAAGTTATCAACCAGTGGGTCCCACTCCAACTCCCACACCTAGGATCTAACACTTAGAAAATAGAAATAAAACTTGTAACAAAATTTTATTTCACTTAAACCACATTTTTTAAAAACACTTCCTGATCAAATGCAACTTCAGAAAAGGTCTTCTTAAGCAATTACCGGCACTGCAGTTTCATCGGTACCCTCGGATTTTGATTCCGAGCACCGGTTCAATATTTAGAAAAACCCGCTCATTCGTTCACTGAACGTACCCGATCTAGAATTCAGAAATTGATTCCGGGCACACTGGGCCTCAGAATTAGGTGACGTCAGAAACTGTGGACTCTAAAATTCCAATGAAATTAAGAAATAAATTTCCATGAAATTTCCAGGACTTTACAATTCACATATTTTTATTCATTGGAAATGCATGATATCCATTCAATGTCCCCTATTTATATACTTATGATATCAATATAATATTTATATTAAAACTGACATTATTTATAAATTTATTTGATGACCCATTTTATTCATTGTCCATGAATTCTAAAAATGTTTTAAATTTTTTTGATAATGTTCGTATTGGATTTTTAATGGAACATTTACAACTTTTTAAATTTTTAGGAAATATTAAAAAATCAATCATAGTGTCATTTTCCAAAAAATACACATTTTTATTATAAAAAAATGTAAAAAGAATATTTTTGTTTACATATCTATGGAATCTTCAAAATTTTCCATTTTTTTATCTATCAGTGAATTAATTGTTCAATTATAGTTATCATTGTTTATATTTAGTGAATATTATTATTTAAAATCAATATGATATTTTATTTTTAAAAATATTAATTTAAAATTTTTAAATTTTTATTTCCTTCCAGAAATGTTCTAAGATTTTTAAGAATGTATTTTTCTAACTATGACAACATTATTCGATGCAACAGCTTGTAAATTAGAAATCTGATAAAGGATTATATTCTTATTATTTCTTTTTATTTTTGGTGATGTAAATATGATAATGAAACCCTTCTTCACGAACTTGGGTAATATAATGTAAAATGCATATGAAACTTGCATCATTTTTTTGGGTTATGATATGATTTAAAAAATAAAAAGATGAACTAATTACATTTATTTATAGATACAATAAGTTTATATGGCTCTATAAAAGTGTTTCATTTGGAAAATTATGTTGAAAAATGGGAATTGAGATGGACTCAATATTTACTTGATGAATGAAAGTGGGCTTTTCTACAAACCAACTTTGAAACTCAATTAGATATTCATCAGAAATTCACAGTCTATTTATATTAAATATTAACGTATTATAACATGTGATGACTATAAATTTACTAGGTTAAACATATCGTATCTTAGATTGTATATAGGGGTTCATTATATATAAATGTTATAAAATATTTTTCGGATTATAATAATTTTTATAATAAATATTATTTATCAAACATTTCATTGTATGTTTTAAAAAATTGAGTTAACTATAAATAAATTGGAAAAAATTAAATGTGATAGATAATAGGTTGATGAGAATCTAAATTGGATGATGACTAGAACAAAATATTTTTCATTTTATTACTAAAATGTTAGAACAACATATGATATAAAAAATACACATTAAAAAACTCTTGAATTCCATGACGAATAATATTATGGAGTTAACCGATAGATATGTTGGTGCAGACCACCTAGGAAAAAATATTAAATTTCATATATTTTAATAATAGGTAATGAAGGAACAATGTGAATGCCCTAGTGGGATTACATGATTCATGGAGTTTAGAATGGAATGACATAATGAATATAACTGATGACGAAAAATAAACTTTTACATTAATGAAATGGGGGTGAATAATGTTCTCTAAATAGACTAATCAAAGATTTAATATATTAATTCTGTAATATATAGTAATTATGAAAATTAATAACATAGGGGAATCCACGTAATGAAATTTAGGATTTATGTATATGATATGGATATATATTTTATGAGGAAGATACTATTGATGACATATTAATGGTATGGGATGTTATGATATTTTAGGTTAGGTTAAACCTAATAATTATGAATATATTTATTTTGAGGAACCATAATACATTATTAATATTTCTTATTTTTTATATATCTATTTTAATACTATATTTTTATTAATAGATAAAGACCTAAGAATAATATTGGATTATTAGTGATTTTTTGTATTAAAATTCATGAATTATGTTATATGATTCATAAAATATGTAACAATATTTATGTATACATATTTAATTTATAATTCTCAAGAATATGTCAAATTAAAACGATAACCAATAAAGGATATGTACTTTGAAGGTTATATTCTCTTGAAAAGACATTATTCCAGGAAGATGTAAATTAATATGTTTTTAAAAATGAGATTATTATGTTGACATAAAACATTATTAGAAGTGAATAATTTCAATTGGATAGTAATGAATACTTTGGAAATATTAAAGGATTTTTTTTAATTTTTTTTATAATACCATTTATTATTATTAAAACAGTAATTGATTTAAATAATATATTCAATAATGTGGGGTTATATTCAATATTGAGGATGTATGAATGTTTTCAATTCATTTTTATGTTAATTATGATAAATATCATGGTTTAGGATAATATATGACCAAGGTATTCTCAAATATGGTAAAATTCAATTAAGAGATGCTTTAATAAATTTTGGGGATTAATTTCCAGTTCTTTAGGGGATTTTATTAAACTTCATTATAAAATGTAAATTTTGGAAGCCTAAAATGATAAACGATTTAGGGAATTATATGAGATTATGTTTGAATGATTTTTTTGATATTAATGTATTGTTTGAAAATATGATTATTTATACATATTGTCTAAAGTTTTCTGAAGATATCATTTTATAGTATCTAGATATGAAAGGAATTATATATCGTTATTTTAATGATTTATAATTAATTAATGCCTCCGACAAAAAAATAATTTCTATGATTTAGGGATGATATAAAAAATTGATCAAAACCCACCAAAGGATTAAATAATATATATGAATTTTAATGAAATCAATTATATATATATTATAAATAAATTATTCAAATAAATTATATATGTACATGAAAAAAATGTTGTCATAGTACATTCATTTAGGAAGACTATATGGTCTTCCTACTCATCACATATTAATGGATTTTTCAATGTAAAATTTTCTAGATCTATCACATTATTTAGTTTAATTAAACTTATCAAGGATCTTAATTATTTACTCATTTCATACATGTACTTATCTTTGCATTCACCCAATGTTCAAATATATAGAATTCAATTTTTGAGTTATTCATTATGAATGTTCATATTTGGTTTCCTTCTTTTCAAAAGAATGATTTATTCTATTTTTTCTCAATATGGGTTTCCAATGAATTAATTTTTAAATGTATTTCCCACCACGAAATAAAATTAGAGGAATAATTATTTTTAAAGGGGTTATAACGTAACACCAAATGAATTTATGAATTTTTTTTAAAATAAATTTAATTTATTTGATATTTTATGGGATAAAAAACTATTATTTATGGAGAAAATAATATATTATTATTATCATTATGTTAACACTATAGTTAAAAAATTTCAAATAAACATGGTGTTTTGAATAGGAATAAACTCACATTAAAAATTAATTATGAAGGTATTATATATAGAAAACATGACAATAACAATTTTAAAAAATTAATTATAGATTCTTTATACGCTTTAAAATTAAAATATCATGAAAAGATAAAAATATTAAAAAGTCCTCAAATTTTTTATAGTTTATTTAAAAAATAATAATTTATTTTTTGAATAGTCCGATTCAATTTAGATTAAGATGAATTATTTATATTTTTCATTAAAGATGAATTTTTTAATTAATAGTGAAATGAATGCTTTTCATTGAAAATAACATATTTCAAAGAATATATTCTGTTCAATATTATTTTTAAATGGTTTAAAATGTATAATTATCAAAATTATATTCTTATAAATATAGTTTTGTCATTAATATCAATAAAATGTTTAATTTCAATATAAAAACATTATAATGATTCGAAACATTTCTAATTTGAAGACAGCTTTTTCCTCATATCTATGAAATTAATCATTAATTAAAATAATCCACAAATATTGTTTGAATTATAAAAATTGATTTCTATATATAGAAATTTTTTAATTATTATTATACAATAAGGTATAAAAAATATTTTCCACAATGAATAATAAATACAATAGTAATTATTTATAACAATTATGGTTAAAATAATATTTTTTTAATTAATTGGATTTTTTTATATTAAATGGGTATAATTTATTTATTAATCCTCATTTTGATATTATTTTTAAATTATTTATTTCATACATAAATAAAAATAAATAAGTTATTTTGCTGAAAAAACTGTAAAACCACACAAACATATAGTAATACAAATAAAACGATTAAAAAATGTTTTTGTAGAGCTATTTCCCAAATATATCATAGAAAAAATCCTTAATTTATGAATTTATTAGGTCATTCTCTTTGATTTACTATAATTTATGTAATATTTTTTGGTATATATATAATTTAAAGTCTCCCATGACATATAATATATCACCTTCTCCACAAAATGACTTAAAATTTTAAATCCATTTTGCATAGATCACCCCATAAAATATTTTGTAGCCAAATTCCATAAAATTTTGATACAGATTATGGAAGTCTAAGAAGACAAGCCTAGTAGTCCTTAAAAACATATCCAAAGCAGGTGGTTCTCATTGATTGTAATTTTCTCCAAAAAACTGTTTCTTATTAATTCATATCATTCAATATTAACTGATTTCATATTAATTACAAGATAACAACAAAAATATATAAAATATAATTTTATTTCATTATAATTTTTTAATAACATATATTCATCTCATATTCAGTCAAATGGAAAATAAAACCATCCATCATGAGTACGGTGGACCACTTCATCACAAACCAATGTTTTCCGTTTTCCACCACTACACACAACAGATGGAAATAATGGAAAATTAATATTGCTTAAATTATATTTATAATATAATTATACATTTCAAATTATTATATCAATTATTCATTTTTTATTTCCATTCTGTGGAAAATTGATAACGTCACTCCAATGTATGCCTGAATACCGCCTTGTGATGTGATGTGATTTATTATTCACGTATTATTTGAATGGAAACTAAGAAGGACATCGTTTATGAAAATTTATGATAAAAATGAAATATTTATGATTCATTATATTTAATATATTTTGTGAATTTCTGTCATTTCATCCGTAGATAAAATGGAAACCATGTTCATGCATATGGACAACCTACCTACTAATGGAATAGTGTATTTCATTTTTAATCTATAAGTTTTAAGAATTACTATATATACATGTATAAAAAATATAAATATAATTGATATCATAAATAAATTTATTTATATTTTTCAATCATTTAATACTTAACATATCTAAAATAACAAATCAAAACATTCATTAATGTTTAGTAGTTGTTATGTGAGACAAGATTTTCACATGGAATTGTTTTAAAATGATTAATATAAGTCATAGGAATGTGATATATAATATAATTAATATAGACATGGTTCTATAATATATTAATAATAAATCTATGTTTTTTAAACATTATTTTATAATGTATACAATAAAAACTCACACTTAATGTAACAGTTTTATGCCTCACTATGATTTTCTGTGAGACAAATTCAATATTCACGATGTATTTCATTTATATAGTTTATAAATTGAATATGAATTTATTTTATGATTATAACCTTTTATTTTTTGATGAAATACATAATAATTTCAATATCACTCTTTAATGGGGATTAGAGTCCATAATTTACCAAAGCAGTAAGTGATTCATGACTTAATTTTCGTTTATTCAGAAATATTTTAAAACATTCACTTATCTTTTATTAGATGCTTTATTTACAACCCCTCTGACTTTTATATCATTAATATATTTATCATAATGAAATTTTATGATTAAATTTATTTAATGAATCATGAAGATATTGATTCAACATTTTCCAATGTGATAATGGATTGGTGTTATAATATAATTCATTATTAGGTTTTTTATGATATTGTTTTCATTGGTGAACTAATATTATATATTTAATAATAAATTTTGTGATTATATTCACATATTTGTTTTCATTGGGAATACATGATATCCCTTCAATGTCAACTATTTATGTACTTATGATATCATTATAATATTAAAATTGAAAACTAACTTTATTTATCACTTTCATTGAGGACACATTTTATTCAATATCAATGGTTTCTAAAATTTTTTCACAAAAATTATAATGTTGATATATGATTTTTTATGAAATTTTTTACTTTATTAATTTTTTAACATCTTATAAAATGAATCATAGTTTCATTTTTTAAAAAAAGACACATTAGTATTTTAATGAAAAGGTAAAATGAATATTTGTGTTTAAATATTTGATGAATCATCTAAATTTTACCTTGTTTTGATCGATCGATGATTTAAATATTCCATTAATGTTATCATTTTTTATTTTTATTGAATAGTGTTTTTAAAAATCAAAACATTATTTTATTTATTAAAATTAATTTTTGAAAAGTCAAAATGTTATTTTCCTCCATAAATGTTCCACGATATCCTTGAACACCACTTTCAATCATACATAACTTTATTCGATGTAACAAATGATACATTATAAATATGATAAAAGATTACTTACATATTATTTATCATAATTTTTTGTAATATAAATATGTTTATAAAACCCCTTTTCATGTCCATGGGTAATATAATGTAAAATTATTACAAAATAAGCTTCATTTTTTCAGGGTTATGATATGATTAAATGATTAAATGATGAAATAATTAAAAATCCAATTTTTGGTTACATATCACAATAGATATATTTTATGATATGTCTATGGAATTGTTTAAGGATTAGACTAATGATTATTATATATACATGAAAATGATAAGGAATTCTAGTAAAGGATGTAGAAACTAGTTTCAATGATATTTCATCCATTAGCAAATACAATATGTTTATATGGATCTAACAATGTGGTCCATAGAGTAAATTATGATGAAAATGTTAATTGATATGGACTTAAGTGTCACATAAAGACTAGTAGTTGGATTTTCTACACACCAATTTTGACTCCCCATAATAAATTCATAATAAATTCAAGAACTTTTTAACAACCATATTAATACATTTAAACATGTGATGAGTATGATTAATTACGTAAAACCTATTGTTTCATAGATTTAATATGGGGTTTCATTATTTAGAAATGATATAAAATATTTTTATTGTTTATTTTAATTTTCATAATAAATATTATTTCTCAAACTGTTCATTTTAGTTTAACTAAAGGGATTTAACAAAAAGGAATTGGGTAAATATAAAATGTGATAGATAAATGGTTGATGAGATTCTAAATTGGGTGATGGCCGGAGGGATGTATTTTTTTAGATTATTACTAAATTGTTAAAACAACATATGATTAAAAATAGACACATTAAACAACTCTTGAACTCCACAATGAATAAAATTATAGAGTTATCCAATATATAAGATGGTGGGGACTACTTATAAAAAAATTTAAATTTCATATATTTTAATAATAGTTAATGAAACTCCTGTGAAAATGTCCTAGAGGGATGGGATGATAATTTGAGTGTGTAATAGAATGACACAATGAATGTAATTGATGAGGAAAAATAACTTTTTCATTAAAGAAATAGAAGTGATTAATTATTTCCCTATGGTATGATCAACAATTGAATTTATTAAATATGTAATATATAGTATTTGTTAAATTCAATAACCTAGGGGAAATCCATCTGACAAAAAATATAAAGGATTTATTTGAAATGATGATATTTTTTATGAGGAAGATACTATTAATGTTATATTAAACATATGTGATGTTATGATATTTTACGTTATGTCACACATAATAAGAAAGATTAAATTTATTTTAATGAACAATATTACATTATTAATATTTATAATTTATTTGAATATGTAATACATAACAATATATCAAATAATAGTTAATGGTTTAAGAATAAAATTGGATCCTTGATGTGTTTTTGTATTAGAATTCAGGAATTATGTTATATGATTCATGAAATATTAAATGATAATTATGTATACATTTCTCATATAGAATTATCAAGAATATGTGGAAATATAATGACAACTGAGAAAATTTTTCTATTTTGAAGGTTATATTCTCTGGATAAGACACAAATAGTAGAAGATATATATTAATATATTCATAATGATGAGAGAATTTTTTTGGGATAAAGAGTTGTACAAAATGAATTATGTAAATTGGATATTAATGAACATCTGGGAAATAATTAATGATTTATTGACAAATTTGTTTTTATTACTATTTATTACGATTAAAATATTATTGGATTTAAATCATATAGTCAATAATATGTGTCTATATTCAATATTGGGGAAGCATGTATGTTTTCATTTCATATTTTTGTTAATTATGGTAATTAGCATGTTTTAGGATAATATTTGACAAAGGTAAACTCATATTTTAAAAATTACAATTAATTGATACTTTAATATATTTTAGGGATTAATTTCTAGTTGTTTTGTTTTTTTAATTGAAAATAATTATAAAATATAAACATTGTAAGAGTAAAATGATAAACCATTTTCGAAATGGTTGGAGAATATTCTTGAATGAGGTTTTTGATATTAATGTTCTATCCCACCATAGGATGGTTTATAAATATAGGATAATGAATTCTTAAATTATATTTTTTCATAATATCTATAGATCAAAGGAATGATATTTTGTTATTTTATTTATCTTAATATTAATTACTTTCTCCATCATGACAAATTAATTTCAATGATTTAGGGACGATATGGGAAATTGATCGAAAAACCAGAAAAAA
Organism: Viscum album; assembly: GCA_963277665.1. Lineage (NCBI taxonomy): Eukaryota > Viridiplantae > Streptophyta > Magnoliopsida > Santalales > Viscaceae > Viscum > Viscum album. Next base: position 1,333,416,907 of record OY728161.1, on the reverse strand, counting down.
GATAAAATCATACTTATGAAATGGAATGAAATCAATTATGTATATAGTCTAATAAAATTTAATCAAATAAATTAAATAGGTTTATGAAATAATAATGTAGTCATATTACAATCATTAATTATGATTTTGCAGTCTTCCTAGTCATCACATATTTATGGATTTCTGGTTGATAAATTTTATATATCATTCACATTATTTAGTTTAATTACCGCTGTCAATTTCTATAAATATTTATTTAATTAATCTATGTACTTATCATTACCCTCACCAATTGTTATAATATACAGAAAATAATTATGAGTTATTCATTATGAATGTTCTAACTTTATTTCCCTCTAATTAGGATAATGTTATATTCACTCTTATCTCAATATGGGTGTCCCAAAAAGGAATTTTTAAATGACATACACACCATGAAAAAAATTTAAAATTTAGTGGAATCAATTTTTGTAATGGGGGAATAATGTAACACCAAAAGAATTTATGAATTTTTTTTAAATAAATTTAATTTATTTAATATATTGTGTGACACACAACCATGAATTATATCGAAAAATATTGTAATATTAATATTAATATGCGAACACTATAGGTGAAATATTTCCATTATTCATGTTGGTATGAACAGGAATGACTCACATTGGAAATTAATTATAAAGATAATATATATAGAAAACATTTCAACAACTATGTAAATATTTTATTTATAGATTCATTATATTCTATAAAAAAATTATCCTCATAAAACAATTTTTTTAAAAAAGTCTTCATATTTTATTAAACTTATTTTCTTAAAATTATATAAATATTTGAATATTTCTATTAAATTTATTTTTTTTTTCAACTTTTTATATTTTTCATTAAAGAGTATTTTTTTAATAAATAGTGAAAATAACGGTTTTCATTGATAATAATCTTTTTTAAAGAATATAAATGGTTATATTTTACTCTAATATGGTTTAAAAAGTATAATAATACCAATTATATTATTACAAATCTAATTCATTCATTAATATCAATTAAATATTTAATTCCAATATAGAAACTATATAATGATTTAAAAAATTTCTCTTTTGAGAACTATTTATTCTTCATATCAATGAAATTTATTTCTCATTAAATTAATCAACATATATTTTTTTTATTTCTTAATATTATTTCCAAATATAAAAAAAAGTATTATTTAATATGGTAAAAATAATCTTTCTCATAATAAATAGTAAATATATAAAAACATTTATAACAATTAAGGTTAAAATATTTATTTTTCATTTGTCGGATCTATTTTTGTATAATAAATGGGTATAAATTATATATTAAGGCTCATTTTAATATTATTTTTAAAATTTTTAGCTTATAGAGAAATAAATATAAATAAGTTATTATGGTGAAAACATGTTAAAACTAAATAAACATAAGCGAATAAAAATAAATTTAATAAAATTTCATTAGAAGATATATCACTATTATATCATACCTAAAATACTTCATTTATTAATTTTTTAGGACATTATATTAGATTTACATATATATGATTAATATTTTTTGGTATTTACAAAATATTTACTACCCCTCCCATTATGAAATGTCTTCTCCTCTAATGAATTACATAAACCAAAAAAACAATTTACATAGATCTCACCATAGAATAATATATCACTTAAATCCTTAAAAATTAGTTTTAGATTATGGTCATCCAAAAAGACTTACCTGATAGTCATTAATAAGATATACAAAAGGGGATGATCTCACAGAAAGTAATTGTCTCTACAAAAATATTTGTTATTAATTATTATCATTCAACATTAATTCATGTTTTGTTAATTACAATATTATAAAAAAATAAAAAAAATATAATAATTATTCATTATATTTTGATAATAACATATACTCATCTCATATTCAATAAAATGGAAAATGAAATAATCCATTATGAGTATGGTGGTCCACATTATCACGAACTGGTGTTTTTTTTCAACTACAACTTACCATGTATGGACATAATTATGTTTCAATCATGTTTAAATTAAATTAATAAAATTATTATACATTTTAAATTATTATATCAATTATTCCATAATTATTTCCATTCCATGAGAATATGATAATTTCACTCCTGTAACACCCGAAACATCCATGATATGCTTCTCCTTCAAAAATTCAGTAGCTTGCATTGTACGCATGTTCGAGATTCTAACACACTGCGACCAATCAATGTAGCAGTTATGAATAGTAATACCAAAATTTTTAAATTATATAAATTTTATATTTTGAAATTGATTTCATTTTTGGATTCGGAATATCGAAATTTTTCTAAGTTGAATTATTGGTATTTTTCTAAGAACATCCAATTTTCAATGAATAGTAAAAAAAATTCATAAAAACAAATTTTATAATCAAAATAATTTAAAGTGATACTTTTTACAATTGAGTGATTTTAAAGAATAATTAGAATACATTATTACCATTTTTACCAATTATGGTCATTATAATTAATTTCACTTTTAACTTGGACATAAACAATGTTCAATATTTTGGTATATATTATTTCTTAAAAAGAGGCTATTTTTTGACAGTGGGAATTAACTATATAATTTATTAATGAAAATTATTTGTTTTTAATTTTGTTGAATTTACATCATTTTTTAATATGGAATATTAAATATAGCATAGGGTGAATTTTTGGTATTTTTCTGATCATGTTCATTTTTAATGAATAGTTAAAAAGGTTGTATTCTAATTCAAAATTGCCTTTTCATCTAATTTATTTATTTAGATATATTGTCATTTTAGTAGGTTTTAATGTATAATTGAATTATGTTTTTATCACTTAATACAATTTTTTTCATTGGATTTAATTTCACTTTTCAATTGGAAGTAAAAAAAAGTCAATCTTTTGATAGATTTTACTTCTTAAAAACCCGTCTTTGGTTTTGACAACGTGAATTATTTTTAAATTAATTTCTAAAATTTATGTGTTTTTAATTTGGTAAAATATATTCCATATATGGAATCAGATGTTCCAAAAATATGTAAATAATACTCTTTTGTTTTTAAACATTATAAATAGTAACGACGACATTTATCTTTAAATAAAATGATTAATTAGTAATCGGGTAGTAAAGGGTAATAAAATAATATCATAAAAATACAAAATGACACCAACATGTGTCCTAATTCTATTTTTGGTGTCATAGCCGACCATGGGATGCCTTGTTGCAACTTAGGGACCCCATGTAATCACTTTTTTGTGATAGTAACATTTTATCATTTTATTTTTTAAAGAAAGGAAAATATAACAAAAGTATATAACACCTAAGTAAAAAAACATTAATTTTGTCTACATAAATGATCTCTTAGACTATAAATAGTCATTGGAAATATAAAATTATTTCCTACATCACGGTATTTGTTTTATAATTTTTAGTCATTATATAAATAAATTTATTTATGACACCATAATGATGTAGTGATTACCTCATTAATGAACTATTTAAATAAAATGAAAAGATAAGGTATAATATAAGACATATACTTACCTAAATCCTATTGGATGAGTGGATTTCAAACACTTATCAGCTTATCCTCTATATATATCATAGTGGGACCTTTAAAATTCGAAAATCATTTCATGATAAAGTAACATTTCATGACTTTCCAAGAGTGCCCCCTCCTCTCCTCTTATAAAAGTCCCCCACCTCTACCACCTTATTCACACCATCAAAGCCATCTGACTCCACCAAACTCTTCCCAAATAACCTATTATCTTCCCTATATTTATCATAGAATCTTTTCCTTAGGCATAAATCTCGTCAAGAGTCCTTTTGGTTCAAACCAAAGAGAGTTACCCAAACTAAAGGTAATGATTTCACTTAACTTCTTTTATTTCTTTTACATCTACAACCCCTTAACACTTTTTATTATTCACTTTTTAACAACAACATGATCTTAATATACTTGGATGTTTTTATGAGAAGTATTCTCACTTCACTTACACACACCTCCGTCTAATGGTTAAAGAACATACTGTTTTTGTGGGTGGTGAATTACTTCCTCATGAAACGATGATTGTTCAAATCATCATTTAACACCTCTCATGGTGGCCATTATGATGTAACTATATTTATATATGATATATATTATTTTTATGTTTACTTTGTGAATCTATATTTTTCATTTATGGCATACCTTTATGATTTCCATTATGGGTAAACGCGATAATTTCATTTTAGAAAGTGAGGACTACTACCCCCTCAAAGTGATTTGAATCATTAATGCCATATGTGGGAAGTATAAAGGATGGTTTTAATTATATAATATATTATATTTTACTAGAATTATAATTTACCTTTATATAATTATTATTTCATTCCATTAAATATGAAATATAAATGAGTGTAGCGTTCATGCGTACGTACGGCTTACCGTCTCCATGAACAGTGCATTTCATTTCTTACCTCTAAATGTTATGTAATATTATAAATTCATGTATATACTGGATATATATGATATATATGATATCAACATAATGAATTTAATTCTGGAGATAATGGATATTTTAACACATAAACAACTTGTAATTTTAAGAAGGTTATTTTTCACTCAAGTTCAAGGGATCGAGAAAACTACCATTATTAAATTAAATGATTACTTAATTTTTGAAACATGGTAATAAGTGATTTAAAAGGAATAATGAATTATAAAAAGGTTCTTAGGAAAATAGAAATTAACTATATCTTTTTATTCAGAAGATTAATGAACGATCAAGTCAAGTCGGACACGAGGTAAGGGTTTATTTCACAGTCTCTTCATTATCTGAGGTTGTTTATACATAATTATCTACTGGGACCTCAATATCATCTACATCCATGTTTCTTAAAAATTATTTTCAAAACATTCACAATATTTTGCAGAATATGGTTTAATGTCATTTATACCTTTGTTTGAATTTTTATAAGATGTTTATAAAGGATTATTTCCGTCGTTTTTCAAACAAGGTCCTTTTTAACCTTTTCAACATAGTTAAGGTAAGATTGAATTTTTTAACTTATATAGTAGGTGGGGCTATTTTCCACCATTATTAAATCGTTTATGCCTCCATTACAAGATTATAATAATTTTTTCAAGGTAAATGTTTTATTTTATAATTATGTGACTTTTAAATAATTTCAAAAAAGGTATATTTCTCTCAAATAGTTTTGATTTCATTTATATCAACATCCTTTGATGGATTTTGAGCTTATATGTAGTTGATTTATTATGATACCGAACTTCCATATTGTATTAAAGGTTTTGTGATATGATTGATTGTGGAAGTGTTACTTTTATACCATTAATGGTTTGTGGAAAAATTATTGACATTTCGTATGCTAGTTTTAATACGAATGTTTATGTTATGTTTAAACCTATTCATATGAGGAATGGATTTGACTTAAAAAGTGATGGGTGGAGCCCACTATAGCTCTTCCATACATAGGTATGTCTCATGAGACAAACTAGTGTCTTGGCACAAGGCCTTGTCAAAATCTTATATGTAGTCATGGCATTAGGCCCTGACTATGTGGTTATGATAGGCTTGCATTATGCATTTAATCATTATGATAGTGGTTATTGATATTTCATATGAATATTCAACTAGTAGAATATCCATGTGAATATTTAAATGGAATTATTTAATTTTACTTTTCCCATGTTATTCTAATGTCCATGTTTAAATGAATTTTTGTTTAGATATAAAATTTCCTTAAATGTTTATGCTTGTTTTTGAATGTTTCCACTATATTTTTATCCTTACTGAGAATATGAGCTCACCACATTCTATGTTTTTTTTTCTATGATGTGGAGGAGTGTATTATGATTAACCTATAGGGATAGTCTAAGGGATAAGTGTGTTCAATGGGGTCAAGATATTGTAATTGATTTTATTTCATGATATAATGTAAAACTTATGAATGTATGTAGTGTTTCATGGCTATTAAACTAATCGGTATTTTGAGACTTGATCATTTGTGATCATGCCAATGTTATGTAATAAGGCACTGACTCTGGGTAACTAGGGTCGGGGCGTTACAACTTCAGTGTGGGGCTGACTACCACTTTGTCAAGTGAGGTGATTTATTAATCACATATGATTTGAATGGAATGTAATAAGATCATAATTAATGAAAACGTATTATATAACTGAAATAAATATGATTCTTTATGGATAATATATTATGTATCATTCTTTCTTTTAGTTGGTAGATAAAATGGAAGCCATATTGATGCATCTGTACAACCTACCTACTAATTGAATAGTTTATTTCACTTTTAATATATAACTTATATGGACTCATATAAATACATATATATTAAAAAAAATTATTTATATCATATATAACATTGTGTGTATTTTTTAATCGTTTTAAATTTAATATATCTAAAATCAAAAAAAAATATTAAAACGAAGTAGGAGTTACCTGAGACATGATTTTAAAATGGACATGATAATAAATGCGTAATAAAAGTCATATGTATATCATATAAAATATAATTAATATGTATATGATTCTGTGGTATATGTATAATAAATCGATATTTATTGTACATTAGGTAATAAGGCATACAAGTCTATTTGACACTAATTGTAACGGATTTACATCTCCCTACGATTTTTGGTTAGAATGATTCAATATTCACCACCTATATCCATTATTTAGTATCTAAATTGAAAATAAATTTATTTTATTATTATCCCCAAAAATTTAATGTGGATGAAAATATTAATTTCCGTATAACTAATTCATGGGGATTACAATTTAAAAATGACCATAGCATTGAGATATTTTTTACTCCAATTCCCTTCATTCATACATATTTTATATCACACAACTATCCTTTTTTAAAAGGTGTATATACTTCCACTTTTATGTTTTATTTTATAAATATTCCTATAATAATGAAATTTGATTATTAATTTGATTTAATGACTCATGGGGATATTGATTAAACATTTACCAATGAGTTAATGGATTGATGTTTCAATGTCATTCATTATTAGGTTTGTTTAATTTATTGTTTTCAATGATTAAATAATATAATATATTTAAAAATAAAATCAATGATTATATTCAAAATCATTTTTTCATTGGGAATATATGATATCCTCTAAATGTCAACTATTTGTGTACTTAAAATATCAATATAGAATTTAAAACGACAAATGTCATTATAAATATATTTTTAGACCCACTTTATTCAAAATCTATGATTTCAAAAAATGATTTCATGAATCTTTTAATGATCATATATGATTTTTAAATACATTTTTACCTCTTTTGGTTTTTTATGAAATCATATAAAATGAATCAATGTGTCATTTTCCATTAAAAACCCATTTGTATTTTAACAAAAATGTCAAAGGAATATTGTTTTTATATGTGTGGAATCATATGTATTTTACCTTTTTTTGATCGATCGATGATTTAAATATTCCATTATAGTAACCATTGATTATTTTTAGTGAATGGTATTTTCAAAAAATCAATACAATATTTTTTTAAATAAATTATTTAAAAGTAAAAATGTTATTTTACTCCAGAAATATTCCAAGATTTAAATTAATGTCATTTTCCATCTAATAAAAAGTTATTTGATGTAACAATTTCAACATTATTAATCTGAAAAAATATTAAATTCTTATTAGTTCTCTTAATTTTTGGTATTGGAAATATGTTTATAAAAACCATTTTCATGTCCATGTGTAATATGTTGTAAAATTCTTACGAAACCATCTTCATTATTTCACAGTTATGATATGATTAAATGATGAAATGATGAACTAATTACATATCAAAATTTGTTTTTACACATTATTCATGTTGAAATTTTTCTTAAATACATTTAATTTCATGGTTTTTGGTATGATGAATTTTTTATAATTTTTTGGAACACATATTTATGATATTTTTAATATGAATGGTGGGACATATATCTCCCCCCAATGCATTGTGAAATGAATTAATTATCATTAATTAAAATTGGGAAAATGTCTATAAGCATGATATAGAATAGAATATAAGTTAATTGGCCTGATAATAAATGGTAAATAAGTCTATGTTCTTGATCCATATTGGGGAAAAATTCATGAGGCCTCATCCCTTATGGATGATAGTATTAATTGGTATCTATAAAAAAATAAATGGTTTCAATAACAATGGTGCTTCAACACATTAATTAGATGATCATTTGGTTCATGAATTATGATTATTTTTTAGTCTTATAAATAAATTATTTTGGAATGATAATTCTTTATTCCAGTACCCATGTTAATGATCTTTGAAATGCTTGGTCTGAAATTTTTAATTTATTTTCATCATATCATTCCCTTATTCATTTTTTAGGTTTTAATTTGATCATATAATGATTTCTCATATGATTAATTTTACTTAACATCTATTATCAAATATAAGATTATTTTCATTTTGTATGTTATCATGAAAAATATTATTTTATCTATGATAATAGAGTGTAAAAATGGAAATATCATTTTACGATATGTTGAATATATTTCATTAAATTATTAGATTGTGATTTGATTATCTATAGATGTAAAACCAACTTGGTTGTTTTTCATGTGTTATAAAAATGTATTTAATTATCCCTATGAATGATATGATATTTGTGTATTTGGAGACTGGGTTATTGTAGTAATTCTATAATGGGTTATGATATACATTCTATACATCATTATTGTAAAAAAAAATTATTTGAGTGTGTGATTTTGATCATCATAGAATGATTTATCAGGATATAACAGGACTATTATTATCAATTATGTTGGTTCATGATGGATTACCTAAACTATAATTTTTTTTATGCAATAAAATATAAGAATTTGTAGTTGTCATCTCGCAACTAGGGATGGATATATATGTTATGGTTACACTCACTCATTCATTTGAGCATACACATAGTATTACAAATGTATATATGGATCTATAGGTTTATATTATGTATGAGCATGAATTTGATATAAGGAAAACATATATGGATAACTAGTTCAATGAGATCTCATAATGGATCTGGCATTCATGTCACAAGTATTTGGGATGAAACTATTATGGATGTGATGGTTGTACTTGGTAATTTACATATATAATTTTATATTTCACAATGCTGTAATATATATATATATATATATATATTTATTATTTGGATTATATTTTATATATAATATTTTTCATATTGATGATTATAGAAAATTATAGGTTGATTAGAGGTAATTCATCCCCTGATTTTTTGGATAAGATATTTTTTGTCGGTAGCACCTACTGTAGTGGTGGTTATTGATGGAGTTTGCCTAAATGTATTCTATGATATGGTATTATACGAGGAATATAGTTTAAAATATATTTGTTTGAGTTAATGAATAATAGATGTAGGTTCTTCCATATAGAGTGATGATCAATAGAAATAAATGTTGAGGTATAAATTTTATATGTTCCATCAACTAGAGTCTCTATCTCTGTGAAGGAATTTATTATTTCATTTATATTTATTTTTTTATATTCATTATATAATAATATGAAACTCACTTATAGCATATTGACGAACTCCAATCATCCATATGTAAGGGAAGGTACACATCTAATTTCAAAATAACCAAAACAAATATCTTAATGTTACATATATTTTAGAACATGAATTTATTTTAATTACATGATAAATTGGTTTGTAATTGGGGATTAAGTTTTTTTTAGAAATTCATTCATATATTAATAATTTCTTATATTCTTCTATAATTACTAGTTATTTAATGATTCCCCTTGATTTATAATAGATAATATTATATAGATCAATATTGATAATGAATGTAGGTTATTATGTTTTTATCAATGTGTAGTTGGTCACTATTTTCTGAAATATATATCATGGCTATGATAAATTGATTCATTACTACATTGTGAGAAATACTCGAACACTATGTAACATCGCCAACCTGAATGATAGTAAATCGGTTCATTGAGCCATATTACTACATGACCTCATGCCCACCCCATATATGCATGATGTTTTCGAATAGCAGTAAGGGTCTGAGAAATCACCTTGGTAAACTATAACTTATATACAAGAGAAATTATAATAAAAAATCATATGAAATTAATGAACCAATAAATAATAAGGAATAATAATGAAATACACATTTCCCACCATTTCCCAAATAGGGTATAACCACATCCAAATGAAAAATATTCCATGTCAGTTTGGATGGTTTGGATAGTTATATATGATTGGTTGGATTGTTTTAGTGTATCGCTCATATTTTACCAATATTCATTACATATATTAATGGTTACACAACCACTTTTATTGTTTTACAATATCATTGGTAGTCTTCAATAAGAGTCTTTCTATAGGTGGTATTTGGGTGAAACTCCTTCTATTAACTACTATACATGGAAGGGTATCTTTTGATGGGGGAATCATGAAAGAATAGTTTATAAAAAAGTGTTGATAATTAGGATATATATTTGATTTAGGCACTATGGATGATTAAATGTTAATTTTGGGAAATACATATTATTAAACAATGTATATATTGTAGAAAGAGAGACCAGCTAGGGAAAAAGAGTTTTGGGGCCCATGTAATCGTACACAAGGAAAATAATCATAACGAAAACCATTATAGTCAGAGTGTTGAATGTTGGATTGAAAATTATTATTGGTACATGAAAATCGAAACAATAATATTTTTTATTTTTTAGAATTTTTTTTGGAAAAATATAGAAACCAGATAAGATCCCATCATTGATCATTTATATCTTTCTAAAACCATGAATTTTCCCTAATTTATAGACTATATCATTAATAATAATTATCCCAGATTTTTTATACTACTTGACTCATCTTTATGTTTCAATGACAATGTGTGGGAAAAAAACTTTTTTTAACCAATTAATGGTTTCTCACATTCGGGATCATCTACCATCTATAGAGAATGTTGATAGTTTTTTTATTCAAAATTTGGTGTTAAAAGATCATGAAATTGTTTTTATTCATGATGAATAAAATATTTGGATTCAGTTTGCATTAATTGATGATTTTATTTGTTCATGGTCAAGATATTATCATAAATTTGATAGATTAAGTTTCATACTTTTTATGATCATGCACTTTTCATATGAAATAGGATATTTCAACCATTGTGATATAGGTAAGCCTTCGTGAACATTAGTTTCTTATCCAGAATCCCACATTGTTCATTGTACTTGTAAAATTTTTAATCAATTGTTTTTATAATAATATAATGAAATCATTGTTTAATCTATATAATTTGTGCATTTGTGTGACAGTTGTTGTTTCAAATCCAAAAATTGAGTGGGTATATATATTTGCGGCAGAACAATATTGGTGAAAAAAATCTGTGCTCATTGAATTTATAGGGGACTATTTCACATCATGATGACATCTAGGACATCTCATTTCCATATGATGGGTCATTGTGAGATAAAGAATGTTTGAACCAATAGAATGACATTAGTGTGTGACAGATGATTGTTTTTTTACTCCATTGATCATTTGGGTTGTAATGGGGTTGTATATAATTATCTCATAATGAAATATGCATGATCATCAAAATACAAGAATATTATTGTGATTTCTGATTTTTTAATGATTTATTTTTTTACTGAAATTAAAATTCCATACACTTCAATTTTAGAGGTTTAGAGGTGGTATATACACTTGATTTCATAGACCATATAATGATTATATGAAATAATTCATTACATGCTTAAAATGCATGACCTCGTTGTGTTCATGTTCTTTAGGTGGTGGTTCATGTTGAGGGATGTCCATCATGATTCATTGAATAAGATATTTCATCGAAAGTGACTCGTGCTAGACTATTAGGCCATATGAATGTTGAAAACCAAAAATCTCAGAGAAAAAATCATCATACTATTATGATAGTTATGTTATTTGATGATTTCAAAATTTAGGGACCATCTCAGGTTGAAAGAGTTTCACTATAGGTGGAGAACATAATTTTGGGAGAATATTTATCATGGGTTGATAATGATGATTAACTTCATTATCATTTCTCATAAAATACTAATGGATGATTACCTAGTAAATTTATTTAATTCACAAGATGGATGAAATGGAATAATTCCTACTGATAGTTAAGGTGATTAATTTTCATTAAAGATAATAAAAGAAATTGGTGAACATAAAAGAATAATTCACTTAATATAATGTGTACTATTACTATTAAAATGAGAAAACAAATTGATATGTCTCATGAGACCACATCAAAGGAACATAATTGAGAAAAAAGTGTGCACATATAGTATGGAAAAAAAATTGTATTTGATTATTTCCAATTATCATGTGAAGGTTGGTGGATCGATTGATGAATTTAATCATTAACATTTAGGATCCAATGAAATGTATTCTTATAAAATCTCAATAGTTCTACATGAATCATACTGGTTTTCATGTAGGTGTAATTAGGTATTTTTAATAAATTAACAGATATTAATTGGATTTATATTTATAAATTCACTTATAATAAAATTAGGATTTATTAGGGTATTTTTTTCATATATAGATATAGGTTTTTATATATGATTATTTCATGGGTTAAATGTATAGAAGAATGATATTGATGGTCATGTATCGATCGATCAAATAGTTGTCTATGAGATATGGAATAAGGGTGCTTCATTTAATAATGATTCAAGGTATATAAAATTACATTGGGTGTGATACTTGTTATTAGATTGATCATTCCATGGGGGGATTTATATCATCATTAGTCTAATTTAAATATTATTAGAGTACTATAATTGTTTCTAATAAATTAGTTCATGTGGGAGGTCTATTAGTGGGGGATGTTGTATATGGGAATGTGGATGGAGGATGGAATTCCATGGGATGATTTAAATAATGTGATTGGTATTGTGATCTCATCATCAATTATAAAGGAATATATTATATAATACCACTACTACCATTATCAAGGGAACATGGATGATAGATATATAATGTTCTATTATAAATATATCCAATGTTTCTCTATTGATCTATTTCTATATTTGGATTCTATAACACAATTTCATTACAGATCAACTGAATCTAGGGAATGGATATAATATCACCCCATTGATGTTTTCTATATCTGGAATTGTGCTGATTCCATTAGATTTTAGGAGTTGTTTCCCTAAATGGGATGTGTTCTGAGATAATGAGTTCGATAGATATTCTAAAATATAATTAAAAATAAATTCCCAAAAGTTATGGACACTGAGGTTCTTATATATTAGGAGATGATCAAAATTTTATACTTTAATATATTTCAAATATTTTCTAATAATTTTTTATACTAGGGGGGTTTAGTTGGAATTTTATTTACGTTTAATTAATTTTTACCATCAGGATTAGTTCCTAGCCACTCGAGGAGGTTATTAAAATTTTTTACGATCCTTTCAACCATTATAGAATTATAGAACACTATCAATTACATAAAAAGGAAGGGGAGACTAACCTGCTATATGATATCCCAAAAAATGATCCACATCTGTATGGAACCAAACTAGATCATAGCCATTTAAGATATATGAAAAATGAAAGAGGAAATATGTGTATATAGTTTAGTCCTTCAGAGGCTACAACAGTATATGGAATACAATTTTTTTATAATATGATAATTTTTTCATTTAATCTAGAATCATATTTTTCTTTATTTAGGATCATATTACGTGTTTATTTTAATCCCATTAGTCATTTTTTTAGAGGATATTTAGATATTCTACTATATCTGTTGGGGTAATAGAAGATATTTGAGTCACTTATTCAGTTTTAAGTTATTACTAGATATATAAAATGATTCTATGGAATTAATTGTTATGTGGGATATCATATTATTACATATAAATCTATTATATATCCTCCAGGGTATGTATTTATTGTAAAAAATTCTAGAGGATTGTGTCTAATTCTATGGTATAGCCATGTTATCTCTCATGGAAGGCTATTTTATTGTGTTTGTTTTAGTATATCATTTTCATATATGGAATATGCATAAAAATCCTTCTCCATCTATGTTTAAAATTTTATTACTGGAGACATATGTTGTAGAGTTTCAAACTGTTCTATTTATGTTTTTTTATATAAAAATATTTTGGGATGTGATACTATTCATTAACGCAATGTGGAATTTGGGATAATTTTTCTCAACGTTTAATTTCTTATATAAATGGAATATTATCAAATAGAACACATGAAACCATTTTGTTTGATGATTTAGTATGATTATTTATATCATTTTGTAATCATTATGTCCATTTTATCTACTCTGTTATATGTATTATTGTTTTCTATAAATGAATAATTTAGTTTTTTTTGTGTAGACTACCCGAATTGGAATCAGATTATGTCCATGAATATTAAACTTCTCCCAGGGATATATGATATGATCATACAAAATAAATGAAGTAGTTTTTATTTAGTGATTAATTAATGGTCCATGTATTACCTAATTATGGTGAAGTATGTGGGTAATTTGAAGACATCCATTTGATGTTTGTAATTTCACTTCAACAGTTACTTCTTGTATTTCAATGTTACAAACACTCCATCAATGTTATTGGAGATCATTTACCCCATTTTTTCTTACTAGTTCATCAACATAGTCAAGTCCATGTAAATCATTCCATGGTCATGTTTTCTACACATTTGGTTTAGTTATATTTTGATGTTGTATAATTTCTAGCCGTGGTGATGTAATATTAAAATATTTAGGAAGTTGTTTCTTTACCAGCACATAAGATCATAGAAGTTTATCACACTATAATTGGTATGAAATGAAAAAATAGTGGTATTTTTTTGTTCTCTCACATATTTTAACTCTATAAATAGATCTTACCAATATGTAAAATGCATTGATTTTGGTGGAAAAGTTTCCCAAATCATTTTGAAATTGGGATAAGTGTTTAATATTATTCTAAATTCATTACTTATTATAGGAATGGGTGATGTCTAAGGAGTTTTATGCTGCATCTCCCATGGTAATGTGTAGAATCATGATCTTTCTATTGAATTTAATCTATTATGGGTCTAGAATATTCTTTCACTATGAACTAATTTATTCCACCAATAAAATTCAGTTGTTGGTATTGTTTTTTTCATGAAGATGTGATAACATAGAATAATTTTTGAGGACATTATAGACTTTAATGACCACTACAGTCTCATGTATTCCTTATATTAGCATGATCTGAACCAACATTAGTATTCATGGATATTATATTCTTATGATTATAATTTATAGGAACCCTATATATGATGAATGTGGAATGTGTTTTATGATTTAATGAGTTGGAATTAATTGAAATCCATTATTTGGAAATCTATTTTTATGTTCATATTTATGGAAATCATGAATGGGAGAATATCAATATGGGTGTAATATTAAAAACATGTTTTTTCAATCATCTTATAGTGGAATAATTTTTTATTCATTATGTATAGGTGTATTAGTGGATAATGTCAAAGTTAGATAAGATAAAAGATTATTTGAGTCATGTTTAATGTCTAGTGGGGTAATATATAGGTTTTTATAATGGGATGTTGTTTCAATGGTGCATGTGTGTTCCATTCTCAATAAAAGCTGGATATTTCAATGATTCTCAATGGTCACCCTTAAAATGTATCTATTAGATTATAATATTTTATATGGGTTTATAATGTAGATATGGAATCCTTGGATGATTCATTTGGTGGTGGTATATATGGATTGGGGTATATCAAATCAATAGGTGAGATTATAGAATTATTTTAAAATATATTCATTATATCCATTATAATGCATCGAGTAGAAGATGTAATAACTATTTATGGATTTAATCTTTGTCATTCCCATATATCATAGAGGTTATTATTTCATTTTTTGATCAAGGAACCACTCATGGAGTCGTCCCATTTTTTTGTTATTTGGGAGTCAGGTGTTATGGAATATTTAGGGTGTTTTTTTGTAGATATGGGACTTATATTATATAGGTAATAAATTCCATTTTATTTTTATAGTGAGATATTATTACCTTATAAGTTAAAATGGGATTGTAGATCATATATAGGACAAAGTAACACCATATCACTACTTTCCATCAGTTGTGTGTAATAAAGAAATAGAGGATCGTCCATACATTAAAATATATGTTGGATTATTTCTTCCATGATTTTGGAATATCATGGTTATATCACTGATAAATGTTTTTGTTTAGATAAAATAATATTTATCACTGATCCAGTATTATATATTCAGTCATGGGATTCTGTGAGTGGTCTTTAACTCCTTGTTGTTCCTGAATGATTTTTATTATTTTTTACACCACTATATATATTTATGGGTAGTTCATAACAAATATAATTCATATGAGTTGAGAATAGTTGGATGTAGTGAAAACCCTTTATAATAATCACAGAGATCATAGGAGAAGGACCCTATATATTTTGGGAGGGACCATTTTTTAGAGAATGGTTCTCCTCATCAGGGAAAACAATGGTTTGAAAATGGGAATAAAATTTCTCAGATGTTCATTACGTATTTTTGGTTTTTTGAGAGATTTATTACTATGTATAATATATTGGTTCATTGACAGTATCTGGGAAGGATTTATGATGTTCTCATGAAGTCCCACTGGCATTGGTATCTTCAAGATGAATCCCATTTCGTAGATAATAGAATGTTTTACATAAATTATGACACTTCGTTTATATAGTGTTGAGTCCATATATTTGATTATCATGATAATATTATGTAATGGTGATTTCATGTCCTGGTTTATATGTATTATTGTAATATTGGATTTCATGTGATTAATTATAATCATGAATAATTTATGTGTTCCCCATAGCCATAATATTTTACGCTGGTTAGATTTTATTTTACAAGAACCACGTATTTGAATTATTTATTGTTAAATGATTTTGGTCTCCATCAATTACATATAATTTCACTATGTTTTGTATATATTTCATAAAAATTTTGATTTTATTTGTTCTATATTATTTTCTATGAGGTGTATCTGATCCATTGTTTTCTGAAACCACATTACCATTTCATTCTAGAAGTTGATTTGTTTCACCTGTATTTGAATGTTTTGAAGAGTATCAGAAATGGTTCACCAAATTTATAAATACTTTTACATATATATTTATTATGTAATTGATTTATAAAATGAGTTATTAGAGTCTTCTCATAATTCAAATCCTATGTTTTTCATAATGTAATTTTTAGTGATCCTATACTTGATTCTATATTTTGGTTATTTTCATCAATCATGTGGCATGTTTGATTAGTCATATGGTTTTTTGGTTCCTCTATGTTGTCGAATAGCTACTTTATATGATTGATTAGTTCCATCTATATATAGGTTAGAGCTTTCATGAAGCCATCAATATTTATCTTTTGGTTGGTTTCTTCCCTATGTAGTCATGTTGTTTGGGCAACTGGCAAGTCAAATTATGCATTCATTCATTTAGTTTCATAATGATGATTATTTTTACCATCATTAAATTTCCTTATCTTTAACTATGGTCACATTTTTGGTTTTATGGTAAATTTTTTAATTTTTTTAGTAAGTCATTATATTAAATTTCATCCATGGGGTCCGTACCTTTTCCGATTAACATTAATATTTTATAGAATATACCAAAATTCAATAAAATACATAGATTTATATGTTTGGTGTAATTAATCCTTTTTAATAATAATGGATTCAAAAAAGGATTATGTAATTAAAATTGAATCTATTATATATGGAGTTAATCATGTAATTGAATACCATGAATCCATTGTTTAAAATGTGGTGAGAAACATGTTTTTAGTATACATAAATTATTAAAGAACCAAAATGAAACAATATTATGATAATCTTCCATACATCATAGTGTGTCTATATATTTAATTTTAAAATAATTTTTTTAATTTTTAGTGTCCATTATTAGTTTCTATAGGTTTCTATGTTCGGTATTGTTGTTCATCATTCATGGGATTTTTCCACATTGACTAGGACTCCCCCGTGATCACAATTCTATGTGTGTTTATATACATTTTATTTTTATATTTTTATAAATCCTCATGTGTAATTTATGGTAATATTCTTTCTACATATCATATTACTCTCTTTTATGAGATTACTATTTGTTTGATCAATCCGATAAAATTATTGTATTTAGGCCATGAAATTAGTATTTCTTCCATATTTTTTATTTTGGAAGTAAATAAAATAATGATATATCAGTGTTCATTGATTTCAATTAATTAGTTAAATTTCTGAAAATAAAATTTAGTTTTGTCATTTATTATGTGGAACGGATTGAAATATGTATATAATAAAATGGATTAAAATTTAATTTAATGTAATGGGTGTATTCCAATGTGGTTGATTTTTAATTCATTATTTATAATTTTGTTCCATTATATCAACATAATTATCATTATGATTTACATGTTGATTTTATAAATTAATGATCACCCCAGTTAGTAATTATATCATAAACCCACCACATATATATTTTTCATAACTGATATACAGAAACAAAATAAGATTTTTTAAAGATATTTTTTAAAAAATGCCCCAATAAGTGGTGTTGTAATGTTTTGATTCCCATTTTAAATATATTATGTAATTTAATTGAAATGATACTATTGTTGGGATCAGAATTTATGTTTTTTTCTTCCTTGCCATTGTGTTTTCTATGTGGGAATTGTGGTTATTGTGGTGTCTGACTAATATATGGGATATATTGTGGACATCCGATTACAATAGTATTTTATTTATGTGTCATGGGATGTGTGGTTATAAATTATAATGGTTAGTGTTGTTGTTCATTAATTATGGGGGTAAATGGATTTCTTACTGGATAGTGGACAAGAATACATTGATATAGAAAAATATATGACTTTTTAATTGAATTAATGGAAAATATGGGTTACAAATGTCTATTTTTTATGGTGTTGATATATTTAGTAGTGGTACTGCATGGTAATGATATTATGTAGTTGATAATATATAGACATGATGAATCAGTATAAATAAATGATTAGTCTCATATTGGGGGTTGTTTATGTGAATATATGAATATATATATATTCTTTCACATACAATTTACATTTTTCCTATCCCGCCAGTAATAATAAATACATAATGAAACCAATATTTTATTAGGGTTGTTTCCCCATCCACAATATATTGGAGACATTATCTTTTATTTCCATTCTTCTTTAGCCTTCCTTCACAAGATTTCCATGAAAATGGTTCATATTAGTTGGAGAGTACTGACCAATGAAAATATAGGTTTTGGTGATTCAAGATAATTTGATAACATGATAAGTAGTGGGTGTCATACATGACAATATATGGGCTTTTGGTTAATATCATTCATATTGAAGATACCCTATAGTCATTTATATGGTATGGATATGTGATTATATAGTATTGGAATGTGAAATTTGGATGATGAAATTGATTAAAATATTTGATGATAGTCCCTTTGGGTTGGTGGGGTTGATAGGGTTGTGATGCATACCAGATAAGAAATGACTAGAAATAAACTGAATATATATCATGGAAAAGATAATAGAACATGTAATTTTGTGTTAAGGAATGAGAGAGAATATATAGTGGTGTTAATATAGTCATGGAATCATTCATTATATTCTATTGATATTATATAACCATTTTTTCTATGTTCTTTATTGAGTTATCCAGGTAGACGATGGTATAAAAGGTTTAATTATCCATATTCATGGTAGTTATTTATTTTGTATATTGTGAATTACTATATTATATTGATATTTTATCAAGAGTACAATCCTATGATTTTTCCAGGTATATATGTTATGAAAACACTAACAAATATAAACCATTATATATATATATATCAAAATAATTTTGTTTTATGATAGATTTCTTTTTGAATTTTGTTTTTGTTTGCTTTTTCATTTTTTATCATTTCTCTTAACCGATTTCATATTTTGTAGATAATTCCCCCCCGTTTGATTATTTTACACCATCATTGCTTGTCACAGACTAGGGTCCGACTCGAACTAAAAAACAAGTGTCACTCATCATTACTAATATCCATGGAGTGGTACGACTATATAGGGTTTTGCAATAGTGTGTTATCAATGGTTTTATTTTAGTGACATGATATAGTTTACAGTTAATAAAACAAAATGTATTCATATGAATGATAGGTAAATATTGACTATTAAACCTAGTGCATGATTTTTCACGGGAATATACCTTCGATATAGAAATTTTATAAACACTATGATATAATCATGGACAATATACCAACTGAATAACCTATGTTATAAATATTTATTGATGGGTAGACACATAAGAGTTGGTAGATTTATTTTTTATTGAATGTGGTGTTTTCAAAATGTAAAATAAAATATGTTAAATGATTCATAATCCGTTCCATACTAATATGATTATTTTTTCCATCCATTTTATTTATATATATAGTTCTTAGTCATTTTTTTTGTATTTCATGAGGTAGAAATTCAGAGAGTGGATCCAAACGATCATTAATCAATCAATCTAATAAGGACTTATGAGATGTTGCTGATTGCATTGCAAGATCTAAAAAATCATGCTCAATAAAATTAATCTAGAAGTGTCTTTGATATAGAGATATATAATTTTCTATAGGAACATGTAATTTATTTTACATTAATTTAGTTATGAGATGACTACTAGGTTATATTGTAAATCTATCTATTGTTGAGTTCTATATGATTGTGGTGTACACTACATCTTGCACTATAGAAGGATGATAATAATAGTTTGGTTAAAGTTTATAACGAAAATATTATAATATTATTTACATCAATTATTAAGGTATAAAATAAAAATGACAACTCTATCTTCTATATTAGAATATATTCCTATGAATGATTAGTGTTGGGATCTAGGAAGTCCTACAATTCACTAAAATTTTCATTGTAAAATAGGACTATGGATCATGATGTCTTGCTGAGGTGATGAAATCTACCAACAGATATAAATTTAACACTATTATTTCTCCTACGTATTTATAAATATATATTAATGTTTTATTGATTGAGTGTATACACATACTATTAGGAGGTACTGGTTATAGAGGATAATGAATCATCTTTTTGGGATGATATTCTATATAGAGGATAATGAATATAAAAATAGTTATTCTTCAAAATATCTAGTGAGTTAATTAAATTATTCAATTTCATGATTTTAATGGGCCTTTGGTTCCCAATCACATATATGTTTTTTCCATTTTGGATCAATGTATGCATATTTTTTTTGGTCAAAAACATTTTTAGTTTGGGAATGATCATGAATATTATATATAATTTGGTATTTAATAACCTATCAATCTACTGAAGTATTGAATTCTATTTTTTATTAAGAATCTATATATAGATAGATCTGGTAGTGTTCATATACAAAATTCAAAGTCTTCTTAGGGGACTACACTTGAGAGTGTTTGTAGAGGTCATGAATAATGATAAAATTTATTTGGGATTGAATAGGTTGTTGTTATGTTTTCATCTGAAACCAAATTGATATGTTGATTTTTTAGGTACAATGATTCCATATTTTTCCTTGATTTATAATTTATTTGATTCAGGATACTTTCCTTCTTCTATTTAACCCATATTGGTGTTTTGTTAATTTTAAATGAGGAGATTCTCCATGTTCTCTTAGTATTCTCTACACCATATAGATCCCATTATTATTTTAATGTATGTTTTGGGGATGTAAAAGGATGATATGAAAACATCAATAGGTGGGGGACTTCATCTTATTAATGATATATTAATATACGGTAGTCTTTGTTAAGGATTAGAAATACTCAACATGTGTTGTTTGTGTCATTTTCTACTATATATTAACATTATATAATGTTGACAGATAGTGATTCATCTATGATGTGGAGAAAAGTCATTTATTTTCCTATAAGAGTGAATAGAATCATCAATCTCATTTAGAGATGTTTTTATTGGAGACAAATGTAAAAGAGATTTTCAATGAAGTTAAAGGGATTCCCAATTTATTTTTAGATGAAATTGACATAGTATAACTGCATTTCAATAAAAATATTTTAATATTCTTGAATATTGGATCATTTATTATATCAATGTCCACATATGATAAAGAAATATTTTTCGATGAGATAGTCCTAAAATCAATGATTTTCAAGGGAAGGGATTCAACAGACATAGTGTTAATTCTTGGAGTACTCCAAAATTCACCACCTAGATGTATGATGGTTGTCTAAGAGTTTGTGTAGAATATACAATCTGAATAAATTGATGATCATGAAATATTAATCCTTACATGAATATATATTATAGTTGATTAATAGACGGGATATATTTTGATTTCAAAAATTGTTTTTTGGTAATGGTATTCCATAATGGGGTAATGGGAGAAGGTATTTGGAATATATCCTTCCAATATATGTAATATAACAAGTTGATCAGGTTAATTATTATTTTTTAAATAAAAAATAATATTTAATCATGTGTAGAATGAGAGGAATGTTTCACGCATTCATATACCAGTCTCTAATCATGTTCATCCTTGGCATCCATGTGCACTCTATATCAAAGGAGGAGTAAGGCAAACTTCATAGAAAAGTACTTCAGTTTACATAAAAGAATCAACGTTTTTATAATTTTTTTGAATACTGGTTTTGGATTTGAAAAACTCATTATGATGAGAATATGTGACCATGTTTTCTATTTTCTTGGAACCCTCAATTATCATATCAAATTATTTATTGGTCACACGTAATAATGTGGAATATCTACACATATTTCATATTTAATTATGTTATTAATGATAGATTGTGTAATATTTCACATAGATTAAAACCCCATTGACAAATTTTATTTAGAAAGGATTATTATCTAAACATGAAAAATCAGTTTACACTGTATTTTGACTAAATAAAATGAGTACTATAAGTGATCAAGTCTTTCTCTTTCTATAGTAAGGGGTAAATTTTTGGAATTTTTATTATTCATAATATTTATGAATATTATATGTATTTATCCATAGATTATTATAAATATTGAATATTTCTATATATATTTTTTTGCAAAGAAAAATCCAATTCCATGAATGATATATAGTTAGTTACATTATTTATTTCAATAAATATTCCAAAAAATTATGCTATCAAAGCGATTTATGGGTTCTCCAAAGACTATAAGATTTTGAGGATGTTTTCTATCAATAACACATATCACAATGTTAGTATAATTATATAGATAAAATTTATATTATTATTAATGGATATATTAGACTCTAATAATGTTTAATATGGTTTCTATTATATTCAACATGATGTCACACGGTATGGTTAAAGGGAATTGTTTGATGTCAATAAATGTTTTGAGGGGAATGAATTTTTCTACATCCTAATGGTGATGATGTTCTTGATATTTTATTTTAATATCATTGGATAATAGAATATTCGCTGGTATGGATCATTGATGAGTCAAAATGGGGATAATAAACGGTATTATTCAAAATTGACTATGTTGGGGATGGTGATCCATCATTGTGGAATCACTAGGATGGTTATAACCAGATGATATTTTATGGGAGTAACTTTATTCATTTATATTATTTTGATAATGATATATATGAGTGAGATTGATCTATATGGTTGTTCATAATTTTCTTTATATGATATAACTATCTTGAGTGGTAAACGTTGGATCTCTATGATGAAGCACTTGGATCAGTAGTTCGGGTCATTTTGTTTGGTCTTTCATAATGTAAATATAGAGCACCATGTTATTAGTGAATTTTTGTATCCTTTAATACATCGATAGTATATTTGAGAGACTTATAAATAGATTTATTCAAAATATTATCAATTTATCCTATCAATTAAGATGTTTTGTGGGTGATTGTGGACTAACAAGTGATGTTATCTGATTGTCTATTAATCATGGTTTTGAGTTTTTTGGATTCTAAATAGTGGATTGATATGGATAAGGTTGTTTTAATTAATTGGGTTCTAGAGTCAACAATATCAAATTACGTTATTAATGTTACCTCATGAACTGGTGGAGGCTTCAACATATTATTTTCAATAATTTATTAACTTACACTTCTTTATACATTAATATGAATGTGTTGATGGAGTGTTCAATGTCACACATAGATTTTTTATAAATTATTTTTATCTAAAGTTATCTTTTTTATATTTAATCAATTCACATGACTCTAAAAAATATTTCATTATATATATATATATATATTAAATACTATAAGTGAAACATTTCTTACACACACAATACAATCATGTATTTTAATACAATCAATATCAATTTAACTTGTGCTCTACACAATACTAACTTGGCTTGTGCTACATGCAATATCGACTTGTCCTATAATGCACACAACAATGAGATTCTGTAAAAAGCCATTATAAATATATTTAAAATTAATTAAATGAGATAATTATAACCTAACCATTAAACATAGTTATATAAATATTAATCACAACATTCAAAATATTTTGTATTATCCTTTCATACATATAAAACATATTGATAATTAAGGACATGATTTTTTCTAAAAGTCCTTCTATATTTACAATCATTTTTTTCTCAAATGTACCACATGTAAAAATTAATCAAATATTATACTTATGTATACATTAAATTTGAAAATATCAACATAATTTGGGAATTTATAATGTCCAATTTATCTTAGGAATAATTTTTTGAGATTTTTCTAAGTAAAAATAATTTTTTTAAGAATAATAATAAATATTACATATTAGTTTAAAAATTGACTTATAAATAATTATTTATTAATGATAAATTATATTATAAATAGTTTCTATGGTTACATTAGATAAATAATACATGAATTAACAAAATTTAATATTTTATATTCAATGTCACATCAATACTAAATATAAAATCATAACAATCTTTTTAACATTTTCTTACATTAAAACCTAGTTATTACTTCATGTATATGGGATTAGAAATAATATTAATTTTTTTGATTATGCGATTTAGTTTCAAAAATTTATTAGACACCCTTGTATTTAGTTTAATATTAAGTGTATAATAAGACCGTGTAAAATTGTTACCAAAATCATTAGTAAAATTGATAACAAATTATCACAAAAGTTAAAGGGGAAGTTATGCATAATAAGTAAATAAACCATAAAATAAAGGGCCCAAATGAACTAGAAACTTATCCAACACAATTTTTACTTCCACATTCCAGACATAAACACTTCATTAATGAGTATTGTTCGTTTGGGGTGAAATATTTAAGGTAAGAACATCTGTACACCTTACATAATTCTAAAAATTGAAAGTGACATATTTTTATTCCCCAGAAAAGGACAACACATCAACCCATTACTCACACCACTAAAACCTTTTATGTTCATCCAATATCTACCCTAATTTCCTTCCCAAAATCTTAGCTTCGACCTTGGTGCCTCCCAATGGGAATATTTCTTTTAAAATAATCCTTTCTGTATAAATAAAAATGAGTTCCACGATATAGAGGAAACATCTTCTCCCAAGCTCTATTCCATTATTTCCCATATTTAAAATTCCACACCACTTTATTCTATACATGTGTGACAGCAACAAAATAATTCATATAGTAGGATTTTGTTATTTAATTTTTTTTACCCAGCATTTAAATACACCTCTATCTAATAGTTGTTGAACATACTAGTTCTGTGTACGGTGAACTTCTACAACATGAAACGATGAATGTTGATTTTTTCCTTTACCACTAATCATGGTGGCCATTGGGATGGAAAATTTTTATATATATAATATATAATATATATTATTTATTTTAACTTCTGTATTCTTTTTACAATATATATTTATTATATTTTCATTTGGTGTAAATAAAACAATCTTGTTCGAGGATGTGTGGACTACCACCCCTAAAAGTGATGTGATTCATTAACACCCCACACCGAATGTATTAAGGATGGTATTAATAAACATATATTATATATATGATATATTAATAAATATATATATATATATATATATATATATATATTTCATATATATATTTTATTTCAATATGAAAATAATGACGGAAACTGTGTTCTAGCGTACATATAGCTTACCGTATCTAAGAACGGTGTATTCCATTACATAATTTTGTATTATATAGATTATTATAATAGACCTATAATATATATACCTGATATTTATATACATTCTTTAATTCTGGAATCATGATATATGTATAAGGACCATATATATAACTAATTAAGGGACATGCGAAGAACAAATTGTATTTTAACCAAAGTGAATCTTTAACATATTATTATTAAAAACAAGGAAATATAAGTTCATAAAAATAATATATTGTATTATTTTTAATAATATCATTCTGTAAAAGATTTATATTAATATTTTATTTATTAAACAAAAATTTTCTAAGAGTACTTGGAGAATCAAGGAACAAGGTAGAGGGATTTCATCTCTCATTTAATTTCTGTGAGATACTAGTTCTATTTACCACACATTCATTTTGTCAGGTGTATATAATACCCATGATTTTATAATATTTATATTTTACATAAAATATTGGGTTTCCACAAGTATGTTTGATTATAATTTTTTCATGGAGTATATCATTTAAAACATACCATATCAGTAATTCAATTTTTTCACAATATTCATTTTTATATTCATGTTATGTTATGAACCTAAACTATTTTTTCATTGTGTATATAAATCCATTTCACAAGTTAGATAATGAATCTAAATATTTTACTTATTTTTTATGCTTTATGTACTTTCAATTTTTTCATAGAGATTATGATCTAATGTTACCATGATATTAGAGCTTATTGGGATAATCTCAACACTTTTCAAGATTGATTATGTTTATGTTTTATTTTCTGAAGTCTTATGATCCATGTCTCATAAAAAATCATGACATTTCAGCTCTTATGTTTTTCAATTACATATTCATATATCTGTACCATTTTTTTAAATTTTTTTCTCAATGGTTTTTAATAAATTGTTTTTATGAAATCACATCATAACTCTCCATTCAATAAGAAATCAATGTTTTCTAAAATGTTCTTCCAAAGATATAATACCAATATCTTATAATGTTTTAAATAAATATTTACACGTTTTTTCTATTACCAACCCTTCAAGGGTATATTCTTATGACATTCTGAACAATGAATTCCATATATCCTTTTTAAAGTGAAAATGTAATGTTCTTTTTCACTTCATAAGACATGTATAGATTTATCCAATAGAATTCCTTTGAATATTCAATTTAATTTTTTAAACGGTTAATTGCTAATTAATTTTTTTAAAATTAAATTCAAAGTAAAATTGATTTCAAATTGGTTTCAAGTATTTTTAAATATTTTCATGGTATTTTCTATGAAAATGAATTTTAAATGGTTTTGTGTGTTAACAAGATTTTTTTAATAAATAAAGGGTATTTTTTCTCAAGAAACATTTTTGACAGATATATAAAATCTTTTTTAAATATTATATTAATTTTTTGATGTTACATGTGACCTTTTTTGAAATTCTAAAAATATCCCATCATATCATTTCTATGAATGGGTTTCAATTCATTTCATGTCCATTATGAAACATGTTTTCCTCTCATAGTTTATATATTTTCTGAAATATATTTCTCATTCATGGGTTTTTCTTCAATGAAACTATTTTGAATCATATATATTTTTCATAGGTTATGATGTGATGAAATGTTAATGATATTCATTTTGTTTTATGGGTAATGATTTGATGTTTATAAGACTGATTCCTTTTTCTGGATCATGATATGGTGAAGCTTTTTTTATCATGTGGAAAATGTGGGAATGATATTATTATGAGATGGGTTTGAACTATATATCCCTCTAATGAATTGTGTAATGAAAATATTTATATGATATCAAAGGGTAAACTGGTTGTATATGAATCCCAAAAAAGTTTTTTTATCATTTGTATCCAAATACCAAATGGAAAGAGTGTGTAATTGTTGAAGCCCAATCCTAAATGAAATAGGTTACATGGGTAGTTTCCCAAGACTGAAAAAAATACATGGGTTGAATCCCATTTCTAAAAGATAGAGGATACACGGGTTAAAGGACAGGCGTAAAAAATGATGTTTCATTGGTTGTATAACAATAAATGAAACGAAAAAGTTCATGGATTTTCGATCAAACCTAAAATAAAGTGGGTACACGAGTTGCTAGACAAATCCCAAAGTAGGTACATAGGTTGAATCCCAATAATGAAAAATTATAATGGTCTGGGTAGGTATCCCTCTCATAATAGTTTCTATTCATATCTGTATGACACAATTCCTATGTATTATTCGTTATTTATGATTTTATGGACCATGATGTATATTTCCTTATGATTAATTTCTTATGAACTACCATTTCATATCCAATTTCCCTAGATTATGTACTCTGATATAAAGTTTATGATATCATAATGTTAAAATATCATTATCAAAATAGTTTGTTCATGTTTATGCTAGCATATATCTCAAGTTTACCCTAATTAAGATTTCGAGCTCTACCCTTTCTTATGTTTCTTTTATCTATGTTATGAAGAATGTTTTTAGGAAAATGTACAAATGATGGAGATTTTTATGGATGATGTTGAAGACAATTCACCCTGATAAATGATTTTGTTTCCATGTTTCCAAAGTTACTAATCTATTAGAATCCTTTGGAATATGGTTTTTAATCTACAAAATATTCTTCTAAAAGGGGGTATTTTCCTTGTATGTTAAGCTTCTATCTCTATAGTTGGAATAAAAGTAAGTGTTTAGTCAACCGTTTTTGGAAATCTGTTCTTATAATGATGAAAAATCACATTCTTAAAGTGTAGTTTCCCTCTAGTTTTAATGATTAAAAACCATTATTGAATCTTGATAACTATTCTTAATCTTTTTATTTTATGTTATAATATGATTATGTATAATTCTTATCCATTATGTAAAAATTTCCTCTTATATTAGCTTATAGACACATTTCTATGTCTGTAAAACCATAAACTTGATACCAATTCAAGATTTTCATAGAGTCTATTACACCCTATGCTTGCTACCGATTCTAGATTTTTTCAAAGGACAAATCACCATAAATTTGTGACCAGTTCTAGATTTTCCAAAGGACTGGACATTATAACCTTGATACCGGTTCCAGAATTCACAATGGACTAGACACATTAACATTGATTTCATTTCCATATCTCACCACAACTATCTCACTATGATTGTCTCACTGGGACTGTCTCACCATGACTGTTTGATTGTGAATATCTCCAAAAAACTATTAAAATAGTCTATAATTAACCATTATTTGTGTTTTTAAATTAATTTTAAAAGTTTTTTATCAGTCATATATGAGTCATTAAATGAAAATAATATAAATAAAATTATTTTAACGTCCTATAAGTAGAAAATATGATATACAAGGTGTGGAGATCATGCATTTTTTACGCTCCAACTAAAGAACCCATAAAATTATAGAAGTAGAGAAAAAACTATACAAAATAGTGTAACGAATGAAAAAAATAAAAAACACCCATACATGAAATTTTAAATAGAAGGAATATCTCTTAATTTCTCCTAGCTATAAACAATGAAGAACCTTCTATGAACCATCTTGAACAAAACCTTCTAGACACACCCAGAATAAGAAGAACATCTCACTGCACTGAAAACTAGAACACTCAACTCACAATACTATGTTTTCAGAAGTGGATTGGAAACTTTCATCTACTGCATCCAAAGAGTCCAGTGATGCATTTCATGACACATAAATCCTACTAGACTCTATCACATTAATCATTCCTTTTTATGTATTTATTTATTACATTTCATGTATTGTGTTTATCTAAATTAAAAAAACCCCACATTCTCATTCACTAAACTAGAGGTTACAAGATTTTCTCACACTAATATCTTTTTACACTATGTTTCACCCACATATAACTATTGAAGAGGTATTTTGTAACCTAGAGTCTAGTTTTCCCATAAAAAATAGTGGTAGAGGTCTAGTGACATGGAATATCTTGTGTATTATTTCCAACCGCAATTCAAGTTATAGATCAAAGATATTAATATATGTCGTCGTGATAGGTGATCACCAAGTGGAGTGGATTAGGTCTCCTCTTGAGATAGAACAACTTGTTTTATACACTGTGTTATTCACATTAGTTTATCACTATTTTCATCCCATATATTAGAATACTAAATATTACATTGAAATTTAGTCTTGGATAGTTGTTATAACTATATTTCATTATTATATAGTTGAAAAAGTTGTAACAATATATCATATTGTGGTTACATAGAATTAATCATTCTTCTAATAAAATATTTATACAGTCAAGATGATATAATTTTACTACCTTATTTAACTGGAATGATTTATTTTTAATTATGGAAAAATTTTAAATAAATTTTTATAAATAAATTTTTATAGGAACTCAATTCACGCCCTCTAGAGTTTAATACTCCAAAAAAATTTGTTTCAATAGTTATTTTTCAACTAGCCATAATAAAAATTTTAAATTTTATATTTATTTCAAAATAGATTTTAACTGTGATTGTGGTAGTATTTTGAAGATCCTTAAATTTTGGCTTGGTCCAAATATCTAGTTCTTCTAAATCCCATTTCTCTATCATGCATAATATATTGGAAGGTGTTGCTACCAACATTCCTCCAATATATAATGGAATAAATTAGGCATAATGGAAAATTAAAATGGAAATGAACCTAGAATGTTTGGGATTTGATATTTGGTCTACAATTGTTGATGAATATAAGATTCCTAATACTAATATGAATACATGTGATGAACCATATAATGTTTTTTATAAAAATAATTACAAATCCATGAATTCTATATTCCATTATTTTGGAAATGAATATTTTAATAGAATATCTTCATGTAAAAAACCCCTTGAATTTTGATAAACATTATCTGCTTCACAAAAATAACATATAGTGTTAAGGAAATGAAAAATTAACAGATATACTATTAAATATGATAACATTAAAATGAAACATGATCATCCTGTTTCTGACATTCTTATCTTCTTAAATGAAATCGTGAATACTATGCTCTCTCTGGTAACAGATTTTATAGCTAAAGAGAAAATCATGAGAATACATAGATACATATTATATGAAGGGAGAGGGACACATGTTTCAATCAGAGAGAAATGTGACATCATCACATTTCTAGTAAAGGAGAAAATATAAAATTTGATGATGTGTGATGAAGAATTAATAGTAAATATTGATGAAGAAGAAGAAACAAGTGGAATGTGAGTGGAATGTGAGTGGCTTTCAAAACCATTACATCCAAAAAATGTGAAATTAAAAATAAAGACTCATTATAATAGTACAAGTACTAAAAATTCTCCATCAGATATTGAAGAGGAAATGGCTGAATTATCCAGAAGGATTAAAATGTTTTATAAGATAAATATATTATTCAAGAAACCTAACTACAATGTTCAATGTGACAATAAGGGGAACTGGAAAATAAATTGAAATAAAGGTGATACTTCCATTGTTATATTCAGAGACGAATATAAGATAATAGTACATGAAATGGAAGAATTCATAAATCTAAAATATAATACGATATATGAGGCCAAATATTTAAATTTTTAAAGGAAAATGAAACAATCGTGGAGTGGTTTGGAGGATAGATCATGTCAATCAGAGTTTTAACATTATGAAATTGCTGAAAATTCCAATATTTGTTTCATGAAAAAAACATCTGAGGTATCCCATCAGTTTCCTAAAAAAATTATTATTATTATAGAGATGTAATTGATTTTGAATATCTTTCCAATGAATAAAGGTTTAAATTTTTCCAAATGCTTCAAGAAACATGCAATGAATTTAAAGATAAATATAAATCATTGATGAAATATTATTCTTTTACTTATATGGTTATTTCTGAGTATACAATAGAAAATGAGATGAATTCTCAATTACATAATGTGAATAATGAAATTAAATTGTCGAATGAGAAATTTAAAAAGGATATATAAAGATTAACCAATAGAAAATAAAACATAGTTTAATTTCTTGGTAAAAAATTTTCTACAAAGTATACTAATGGGATTATATACCAACCAGAAATATGGAATATAAAAAAATATCATTATGTGTCAAAATCTAGAAAATCCTATTTAATGCCTAGTTCGGGTTAATTTTCTCCATCATCCAGTGGTGAGACATATTCTATTACTACCAGTTTCTCAGGACCAAATAAATTTAATTTTAAAAAGTCAATAAAATATTCTTATAGGAATAATATTATAAAATTATGGGTTCCCCAATAACTTTTTATTAATGTTACTGGACCCACACAAATTTGGGTACCATAATATTATTTTCATTAATTATAATGTAGTAATGCTACATGAAGATCTATTGTATATATATATGGTACTTGGACAGTGGATGTTCTAGAAACATCACTAGATATTTCTCATCATTCAAAAACCAAATAATGATTGATGGTGGAAATGTCCTATTTGTTGAAATTATGAAGGAAAAAATAATTTTCCATGCCCAGATTTGTTACTCTAACTCTATTTTAAT
Source organism: Viscum album (assembly GCA_963277665.1). Taxonomy (NCBI): domain Eukaryota; kingdom Viridiplantae; phylum Streptophyta; class Magnoliopsida; order Santalales; family Viscaceae; genus Viscum; species Viscum album. Next base: position 1,333,384,225 of record OY728161.1, on the reverse strand, counting down.
TTCAAAAATTATTTTGGTTGATGGATTAAAATATACATTAATTTATATCTTTCAATTTTTTAATGATGGATATAATGATTAAATTTAAAAATGATACTTCAAATGTTTTTAATTTGAAAAATAAATTAATATTCTCAACACTTTTAAATGAAAATGTTTATGTTGTTAACAAATAATCTTTAGTTTCTCAAAACCGTTTCGTGATAGAGTTCCTTTCAAAAAAATTATTGGATTTTCCATAAAATTCTACAAAACTAAAATATAAAATCAATTAGAAAGATCACAAGAAATTTATAAGTCATGGATCTACCCAAACAAGAGTTTCCAAATGACAAATTCTGCAATCCTTTTCAAAAGGGTAAAAATCACCAAATCACATTCAAACCAATTAATAAAGTTTCAACTTCTCATCCTCTTGAGATGGTTTACATGGTATTTTTTTGGAACTTATTGTGTTTTTATTATTAATGGGAAAAACCATATACATCTTCATGTAGATGACTACTTTAGATCTAATTGGATCTTTTCGTGGCTCACAAAAGTGATGCTTTCTCTCATTTCACCAAAGATGATATGACTGTAGGAAATGTTGGTGGTCTTAAAATTGAATCCCTAAGAAGAGAACATGTTAATGAATATAAAGACCATGAGTTATAATATTTTTCATTAAAAAATGTTTGTAGTCATAAATTATATTCCCCTAGGACACATCACTAAAATAGTGTTATAGAAAGAAGACATAGTACCATACAAGAAATATCATGGACAACACTTAGTGAGTATGACATACCTATCTACATTTGGGTAGAATTTGTGAATACATCATGATATATAATTAGTATAATCTTGATTATACATATCCTTAAAATAACCCATAATGAGTTAGGGAATAATAGAAAACCCAAAATTAATTTCGTCAATGTTTTTAGTTTCAATTTCTATATTCCAAATAATAAGGATAATCTATAAAAATTTACATCCAAAAGTGATAAAGGAATTTTCCTTGGTTATTTAATTTCTATTAAATCTTATTGTGTCTTTAATAATAGAACCATGTGTATTGTATAATATGTACTTTTCAAATTCAAAGAAATGGATCCACGTGATTCTAATACCTACTTATAATATCATGGGGATGATTTTTCAAATCAATCCATCAATGCTAAATCTTTTAACCATCCTATAGATGAATCTGATAAAAAATTAAGTTGCAAAAATTCATTAGATTCGAGCCTTCATGAACTTGAACATGTTGAAAAACAAATAATTACTAGTATTTCTTTTTATAGATAAGTTATAACCCTTGAGAATATTTATTTAGATGATTTTGTGGCAGATATAGGTCAAATAACATAGACTTGGGCTTCTCTAAAAAATTAGGTGGAAAATCCATCTTTATTATCCCAACATGATCCAATGAACATAAATGAGGTAATTAAGGATGAATTAGGGGTGATGGTGATGCAAGATTAAATAAACTAATTTGAATGAAATAACATCTGGGAAAATGTGGATAGACCTAAATACATCTTACCATAGGAACTAAATGGTATTTTAATAATAATGTAGATAAATATATTACCATAGAAATAAAAAAATCCATATTTGTTTCACAAATTTATAGGCATGAAGAAGTGGTATATTATAAAGAATCTTTTCATGATTTCTTTGACATGACGGTATTAGAATATTGTTGGTATATGCATCACATATGAATTATAAATTATATAAAAAGGATATCAAGAGATTATTCCAAATTGATTATAAATTTGAGGATGTTTCATTGAAAAACCTCCTAGTTTTACAAAACTTCATCTTCCTAATAATATATTTATGTTAGAAAAAAGCCTTATATGATTTAAAATATGCTCCAGGATCCTGGTATTATTGATTAAATTTTTTTCTTATTTTAAATGGGTTAAAATAAGGCATTTTCGATCATACTATGTTTATTAAATAAAATTCCAAATATGTTTTATTTGTTCAAATATATGTTTATGGTATTAATTTGGGATCTTTAAAAAATATTTTACAAATTTCTCAATAATGATGAAAAATGAATATGAAATGAGTTTGATGGGAGAATTAAAATAATTTCATCGATTTGAAATCATTAAAAATAGGAATATTATTTTTAAAAAAAATAATGTATCCAAATGTCTTTCAAAAACTTTTTTAATTAGATAGTACTAAATGTAGTGATACTCCAATGAGTAACACCTATATGTTCGATCTTAATGAGAATTGTAAATCTTTTTATCAACCCACATATAGGGGAGTGATTGATTGTTTCCTCTACATTACTTCAAGTAGGGTTAATATTAGGTTTTGTGTGTGTATTTGTGCTCATTTTAAAGAAAAATATAATGAATCAAATATATTTACTATAAAAATTATTTTCAAATTCATCCAATATACTACCAATATAAGAGTGTTCTATCTTATAGGAAAATCATTAAAAATAGATAGTTATTTGGATACCAGTTTTGGTGATTATAAGTTAGATAGAAAGAGATCATCAAGAACAAGAATATTTTTGGGCAATTCACTTATCTCATGTGTAGTAAAAAGGAAAAATTTTGTTCCATTATCTACTACTTAAGCTGAATATATTGTTATTGATGATTATTGTACTCGTATTTTGTGGATGAAACCCACTTTTCTAGACTATGGATATAAATTTTGTCATGTCTCTATGAATTATTATAACACAAGTGCTATTAAAATATCAAAGATTCTATTTTCTAATTCTTGACCAAATAATATTGATGTAAGACATGACATTTTGAGAGATAATTATGAAAAATGCTATATTACATTATAATTGATTGGCTTAGAATATCATCTTACTAAAATTTTCACAATGAAATTAAAACCTAAGTTGATGAATTACATTATACATGAATTATTAATGATTAAACATGAGTGATCAATTTATTAACCCAATATTACTGTCTCAAAATTAATGTCTTAGGATTACTTTCTTAGGAAAATTATCTCAGACTACTGTCTCATAGATTTTTGTCTTATGTTCAATCCCTAATTTGTTATGATCGCACATTTTTTTGTCACACCATAAAACTAACACCCTTATTTCTCTTACCAGTTGCAATATGTTATTCATAGATATTTTAAAAATATTTATTTTTTATCACATGTTTTATTTTTTTTAAAAAAATTATGTTATTGCTACTTTTGAACTCCCTATATGATAAATACCTATCATATAACATCTCTCAAACTCACTTCTCTAGAATCTGAAACCCTCTGTCTCTCTCAAAATACATTCCCTCCTTCTCAACCTTCTTGGGCCCATGTTTAATTCTCAGGGTGAAGCTTTGATCCTTGTCGAATCCTGAGACGTGAAGGTATCATAAGAATCAAAATAATGCTTCTATTATAATTCATGTGAAACCACTGAACCTAATGCTTAAGGATCACAATGTCCTAAAAAATAAGTAAATATGTGTGAAGTGGCTCTAGGCCAGTAAGTATCTAGGTTAAGGTGTTCTAAAATAATAGGGGTGGTTGGAATTGATTTCCAATGTAAAAATATACATTTATCCAAATATTGTTTTTTAGTTTTATCGGTATCATCAGTTTTTCTTTAACTCAAAGGATGGTTTTGTTTTTTGAATCTTGGTTAATGGTCATAGATGAACTTTTAATTCGCGTTTATGGGGTACCTACATAGGAATAACTCATGAAGGTATTATTGAGGACTGATTGAGTGGACCTATTCGAAATATTAACGTGTATAGCCTAAAAGAGGATCTGGGAATTTTTAATGGATATATTAATATGAGATGACCTATTGCTGGAGAGCAAGATGGTGTGTCAAGGTTGCTATTTTAGTTCATTCACCATCTCATCTACCCAAAGAAATTGTATTTTTACACTCTTAAGTGTCAGAATGTATTTCTAATTCATATTCTGAATAATGGAGACAAAATCATGTTGTGTAAGTATATTATACTTCACATGTGTGACATACTAATAACTATATCAAATCCAACATCCCCTTTCTATTCAAGCGTAATTTATTCTATTCTTTTATACGAATGTGTGGTTGACCAAAATGAATATTTTCTATTAAATGCGATTATTGTGTCTCTACGGCTACTAGCATGAGAATGAATATATGAGGGACTACATGAAAGAGGTCATGGTTTGAGGTTTATTATATGTAATATGAAGATTTTAATACTATTTAAAATCCTTGTAGACATTTATAGCTAGCTGATTCTAGATTAAAAGCTGATGAGAATATGGAATATCCGGATAAAGAAACAGATTATGATTTTACTTAAGGTATTGTGAGAGTATCTTCAGATTTATCACCTATCAATAATAGTGATTTTAATGCATGTTGAAAGTATAATTGTTCTTATAATGTAAGTGTTAATGTTGAGGAAGATCCAGCTATTTAGGAAATACCTCCTCTTGAAGAATAGTTTTATGAATAGATTGAAATAGAAGTAATATTATTGGATATATATATATATATATATATTAGAACAAGCCTTTCAGGTGGTTAAAGAATATATGATTTATCCTAACAGATTTGAATATATTGTAATCGGTCAAAAGATTGATTCTCTATTTCCTAGAAGACATGCACCTATTGATAGGGACATGTATCCCTATTCAGAATGTGACCAAGTCCCAAATCCTATAAACCAAATTACATTGGATACTAGGTATAGGTTTCCAAGTTATTCTGATGCGGATAATGCTCAAGGGGCCTCAGTAAATGGGATAGATCATTCAATTGTGTTTTATTGGAAAACAATATCTACCAAGGATATATCCAAAAATATGGAATTTGAACCTATTTATGTTCTTGTTTTTGAATCAACATAAGAATATTCTGAGATTGTAAGTCATAATAAAATGATTTTTTTAGAGATAGCATGTTTTCTTGATTTCGGAAGATGCTACATTCTCAACCTTCCCCTATAAAAAATATCAGTAAAATGGAGGATTCAATGTTTCTAACTAGTATTATAAGTAATATTCAACTAAATATTGTACATAAAGTTTTAGAGTTTAGGTTATAGAACAATTAGTTGAGTTATGAGGTGATGTCTCCAAAATCTATTTTTTATGATATGCATAATTTCATTAAAACTAAAAAATCTCCTTTTTATCTTTTTTTTGAGGTTTTTGTGATAAGATTCCACATATGGTTGTGTCTCTTATTCAACAAAACCTAATTGAAATATATGAAATTGTGGTTGTGATCAACTACATGATATGTGATGAGATGTGTGATCTTGTTTCCGGACTCAATATGTCGACCGAGGAATATAGAGGTTGTTAAAAAATGTTCTAAATCGGCTAAAGTTTATCAAATAAGCTATTTCTGCTTCATCTTCATCTAGAAAACATTATGAGATTATTGATAGAGACCTAAATAGATCAGTTCTCAAATAAGATATTTTTCAGTGTTGAGTTGTGTTGATGAAGAATATCTATCATCTATTATCAAGAAGAGTGACCATGTGCATGATTTCGTGAGGATATTTTCATTTATTTACACTGATTATCATGTATAAATCTCTATGAAATTGTATTTATACTTTAAGGGAATTTAATCTAAGCATGAGTAGACTAATCACTTCATGTATACTATAAAGAATTTTAAAATACCTCTGGTCACTCAAGACTTCAAGGATAAAGTATATAAGATAATGGAATTCACACTAACAATATAAAAGTTTCTAAAAACAAGGATGACTTTGATAATTCAATTTAATATTAGGGAGAGTCCCTCTTTAATTTTATAATGATATTAAAACCTTATATCCATGTTCAATGTATTGAAATTTAAAATCGTGGTGTATCTCCATTGAGGCCTAGACAACCATCGGTAACCTATCATTATTATTTCATACTTTTTTCTCATGTTACTATGTCTGTTGATCAAGCTCTGAGTTAGATTAGACCTACCATTATTGAGAAACATTTTCCTCAAACATCATCCAGACTTACCCTTGAACCATCTATCATTGATGGAGGGCCACTACATTCCCTATCCAATTCTTCTATCACTTCAACTTCAACCTCTCTTGTTTCCCCATACGATTACTCTAATAAAGGAAAATCACATTCTTCTAACTATACCGGTATGTGACTATTTATATTGATAGGGTTCTATTGTATTTTCATTCTTAAATGTAATTGACATTTTTCTTTTATTTAAGAAAATTCAGGTTGTTTTTGTTTCATCACTTATTATTTTTATCTTATTATTATGTCTCTTCAATTTTTGATAATCCCAAAAGGGGGAGAAATAACAAAAAATGATTTAAAGAGGAGATCATATCATCACGAATATTCTATGTGGGTGGAATAATAAGGTGGAGACAATTTGGAATTGAAGTAACCATTATTCTATTTATTACAAATATGATTTAAAAACTGTATTTGATATGTAATCTTTTAATATAATTCTAAAATATTTTACTCTTAAATGCCATGATTTGTGATTATCAAAACGGGGGAGATAATCAGACTCCACATGCATTAATTCTCAAAATAATGTTTCAGATTGTTGGTCTCCTCATGTTTTATGCTTAGAAATCATGTATGAATATTGTAATCTAGGTTTAATCTTGTTATATTATGTTTTAGTACGATTATGATTAATCCAGATCCATTTTGTGAAAAAAAATTTAAAGACAACTTAAAGATTCTTTTTCATGTCTTTGAAATCTAAAATTTCTAGCGGTTATATATTTTCAATAGACTATATCATTGTAACCATCGTATAATATCCATAATTTTTTAAAGGAAAACACACAATAACTTTTCAACTAGTTCCATAATTATCAATGAAACTGATAATGAATCTACCAAAGTAGTTTCAAAATTTTAATAGGACCAGACACATTAACTTTTTTACCATTTTCTAGTCTTAGGGAAACTGTCTTAAAGTGGCTGTCCCACAGTGACTGTCTCATGGTGACTATCTCATTTCAACTGTGACACTATTCCAGACATAACCACCTTTTTTCCTATTGTAATTAATTTGAATTTTATTTCTATTTGTTATATTTGATTTATAAAATTACACTTATATAATTAATGATATTTTTCATTCCCATCATCATATAGTTTGAGGTATAAGGTGTGGAGATCATTCATTTTTTAATCTCCAACCCAAGAACCCAATCAAAAAAAATGTGTGGAACCGTAGAAATAATATAAACAATGTTGTGGAATGAATGAAAAAAACTAGAAAACCCACACATGTATGAATACACTGAAGGAATAACTGATAAATATTTTTGGTTGTAAACAATGAAGAACCTCTTGTGAACCATTTTGAATGTATCCTTGTTGCAACTCAAAGAAGAAGAACATTTCACTGCACTAAAAATCGAACACCCAACTCACAACACTCTGTTTCCAGACAGGGATTCGAATGATTCATCTGCTTCATCTAAAAATTATAGATCTAAATTTCAATACACAAAGAGCCTTCTGAACTCAATCTCATTACACTTTAATGTGGTGTGTCTTTTTATTTACTTTTAGAGCAATGTGTGTATCTGTATTAATGACACACAAAATCTCTAGCACTGAAGTGGAGGATACATGATATCCCCACAATAATATCTTTTTACACCTTGTTACACCAATGTATAATAATGGAATAGGATGTTTTGACCTAGATTAATTTTTTCCCATGAAAAAAAGTTATAAAGGTATTGTGACCTAGGAAATATTTTTATCTATTTTTATTCCTGATCCAGGGTGTTGAGAAAAGTGGTTTATATATTTCATCATCGTAGGTGATTGCCATGAGGTGTGGATTAGGTCTCGGCCAAAGAATGAATGACTTGTTTAATCTTCTTTGTATATAAACTTTGACATTCTATATTTTTAAAAAATATTCTTGAAAACTAAATTTTTGTTGATAGTTAATCATAGATAGTATTTATAACTATATTTTTTTATTATAGTAGTTTTAAAAGTTGTATCAATATATTTCATTATTGTAATCGCAAATTAATAAATCATTTAGGAAACTATTTGAATAGTCAAGTTGTTATAATTTTACTACCTTGGTTAACTGGATTGTTTTATTTTTAATTGGGTGAATATTTTTTTAAAAAGTTTATCAATAAAGTTTATTGGGGAAAAATTCACCCCTTCTTTTGTGTCATACTCTATCCTAGACATTTGGAAACTAAGATGATCAATCCTTAGTTATATTAATAGGCATATTTCTATGTATATATCTAAGGATGTCTCGAAGGATAAAAATAAAGATAAGTTAATTTTTAGAAAAATGTCATATAAATATCGTAAAGGATAGAGTAAGAAGATTCCTTGAAATACATACCTGTATGAAAACTACAATTTGATATGGGTCTTGAATAGATGTAAATAGGGGTAACAACTCTAACAATATGTTCTGTGAATTACGTGGGGTAATATGGTACATGAATACAAGCCATTCTACACACTTGGTTTGACTCTCTATAGGGATATGATTTTGGAATTCCAAATATCTTCAAGAACCATCACTAAGGATTTCATTAGAATATGGCGATGAATAATGTAGGTTAAACCTAATGGTTCATTAACTAATGAAAAAATTCATACAATAGAGATAATTTAAGTGAATTATTATGATTATTTGGTTCCATAATATGATAAAATATTCTTACTAAATGATTTAGGTTTAGTAAATGGTTGAAATGCAAGGGAACCATGTTAAAATTTATTCTAACAGATAGAGAAATGAAATCCCTTCTGAATGTCTGATTTCAATGGGGGTAGGAATAAAAAACAGCATTCTTATACTCCCAAAGTGTTTTCTATATATGACATAGGATGGGTTTACAAATGAGAATAAGTGGGAATAATATTCTTTTTGAGTCCATCATGAGGAATAATACTCCGTCTTTCAGCTGGTCATCTGATCCACTTGTTGCTGAACAGAAGATCAGTACAACTAAAACTATATTATTTGTTATCACGTATTCAAATTAGAAAAATTCATTCTGGATATTTATTGGATATAAGGTAAATAATACCAGTTGTAAAACCTAATAAATATTATGTGGAAGTAAGATGAAATTGAATCCATGTATATCGATGATTTTGAGAAATTATTCCTTCATATGTACATTTCATATGTCCTTCATACAATGATTGAAAAAAAGATACTTGAGTTAAAGTAAAAGTATTAATAATCTGTGATTACCTATGAGGAATATTTCTAAAGACATGAGTGATATGCTTATGGGATTATCATCCAACCATAATTTAAGGATGATTGGATAAGATGTGACATACCACCATATCTTATAAGGGCATTGGTCAGAAGAGATATTGGTTGCTATAGAGAGATTGACTGTGGAGTAATCAAGGTTGAAATTGTGGTTAGAGTTATATCAATCTCATATTTTTAATATGAAGATGAATATTTAGTTCAAAGGACAATAAAAAACCCATGGAGATAATATGATGATCCTTCATTTGTGCACTATATGTGGAAATTATTACGGTGGTAATTGTATTAATGGTACAATTGAATGTTTTATGTGTTGATATGAAGGATATTGAGAGAATGAAAGTATACATGATTAGAAAAAATTATATAATGACACAAATATTGATATAACTCTTCAGGATGCACCTTTTACACTTCAGTGTTTAATTTTTAGGGTGATTAATGATTTTTCGAGAAAGGACCCATATCAAATGGCTAATAATGATGTTCAACACCAAAAACCTTTTAATGGAATGGAAAATGGGAAACAATATATGATCATAATGGATTAAGTGAACCCTAATAATTAATAATAATTTATCCTTCCTAATTTAGTAATTTTATTTTTGATGATGTGTGAATAATCCCTATGAAATTACTATTGTTCATCCTTATGTGTGATTTCACGTGATTATATTTCTTCAAATGGATTGTGGAATAATAAATTCATATTTAACATTATATTAGCAGTTCTTTATACCCATGTTTCTATGATAAATGATTTTGGTTAAGATATTATAATATCTATGGAATAGAGGGTGAATTATAACAATATTTGGTATCTTTATGTTAAAATTCACATTATCACTATAATATTAAAGTTGTTATATTCATTATAAGTATAGAGGGATTTTGGATAGCCTATTAAAACTGCTTAGTTTTTATGGTAACATATGTCAAAAGGGATGTAATATCATGTTTCATATGATTTATAAGTACTCCCATAATGAAATAAATCACATTCCCTTTTAGATAAATATTTCAAGTGGATCAATGAACAAAAAAAGAGTGATGATGTCTTGCAATCATGTAAGTAAGTCTTTTCATGATAATTATTTATCCTTAGGAAAAATCTTTTTAATCCAAAAAATGTTTTTCTAGTACCCTCGTTTCCTATAGAATCATATGGTCCCTTAGGTGGTCACAACTTTTATGAATTTATAATTGTTAACTTTCTCCAAAAATGGTCCTCTACGACTCTCTATTAAGTCATTATGGTTATATTTGGCATTCATATCCATGTTTTCACATTCCACATATGATCCCCCATGTGGAAACCTAGTAATATGTTTCTCTCGTTAAATGGTATAGTTCCAAATTTCACATTTTAAGGGATGTTTTATTTTCCTTTTACAATGTGGGATTTGATGATTGAAAACATAATGTATTTAACCACTATTAAACCAAATGAATTTTGAGGGAATAATTAATTTTATGCGGTAAAATTTAACATTTTGAGATTTGGTGATTTATTTTTTTAAAATTAATATATCTTTTCAAAAAAAAATTCATTTGTTATACCTCTATTAATAGTTCTATAATATAAACATATATATATATATAAATTAATATGATACACTCTTTCCACATGAAATTAAATCTTTCCTTTCAATATATGAAATATCAAATTGTATTGTGCTATTTTCTATACCCACATTCCTTGCACTACATGCTAGATGGACATAGTGTACGATACACACACCCCTAAGTTTCAATGAAACATCATTATATATATACATAAAATAAAATGAAATAATTATAACACAGCAAATAATAATTGTTATGTGAATAATAATAAATTTTTTCCCAATATTGGATATATATTTTATATATATAATACTTATAGCTATTGAATGAAATTATAAATTCTAATGTTCTTTTATGTTTAAAAAACATTATTTCAAATGAACCAATTCTAATAATCATTTTAATGTAAACATATTTTTAAAATTAATTTTACAAATCAAAACTAATTTTTTGAATTTTTAATGATAAACTAAGACTATGGTGATTGTTTTGGATTTTTCTGAGAATCATCATTTTTTATAGTGAAAAATACTAAATTTTATTAATAAACTAAACTTTTTTAATTTAATTATTAAATATAAATTATATTATAAATATTTTTTATGGTCACATTATTTAAATATTACATCTATTTATACATTATAACTCATTATAATCAATTTCACAATAAAACTGAATATAAAATCTTAACAACATTTTGAACTTTTTCCAACGTTAAAACCATGTTATTTAATCTCATCTGTGGGATTATCAGTAATCATAATTTGGCTTCTTCTTTGATTCTGATTTCAAAAAATTCTACAATAATAGTTTTATTCATTCTAATATTTATTATCTAATAATACCATGTTAATTTTTGAACAAAATTATTAGTAAAAGGGGTTTAAATTAATCACATCAGTTAAGGCCAAATTAAGCTTTATTACAGACTAAACAATATAATTAAGGGCCAAATGACTCGAAACATTTCCAAAACCAATTTTTATGTCAACATTTTGTTAAAAAAACTTATATTGTAGTGTTTGGTTGGTTATTTATTAATTAATTTCGTTATGAACTTGTTCACCCCAATCTTATTTCAAAAAATTCCAAGTGAGTCATTTCTATTCCCTATAGAAGGCCAACACATAATCCCACTCCACACACCACTCAATAAACTTTTATTCATACATGAGCTACCCAAGTAGCCTCTATTAAATCTTACCTTTTACCATGAAGCCAAATTTTGGGAAAAAAGCATTTCAACAATGTATTTTTTCACAAACCTATTGATGTTACACTATTTTGAGTTAATGTCTTCTCTCGAGCCCATTTTATTAATATTTATTCTCTACCCCTTAATTGAAGAGTATCATTTGATTAATAAAAATCATCTAGGAGAAATAGAAACAAACCCTATAGTATAACCCAATCATTCCAAAAAAAATAAATTTTCAATAAATATTATATGATGTATGGGATCGTTATCCGTAAACATTTTCAATGTAATTGAAGCTACCAAAGCACCCATATTATCATTTAAAGCTCTTCAAAATGATACACCAAATAATCCCAAGATAGTATGAATTCAAATTTCTTAATATTACCCTCATTGAATAATATTATTATTATATGATCATGATTTCCAATCTATTCACACTTCTCACTAGTACTGTCATCTTTAATAATTCTTCCTACCACTTTTTCAACATCCTATTGTGTGGATTTAATAATCCCAAATTTATCCCAAATTTATTCATCTGAGTTCACTATTGGAACAAAATTATTTTCTGTACCTGAAAAATTCTTTAGATGATGAAAATTAAAAATTACATTGAATGGAAGAACCTAAATGTCTATAGACACCAAACAGTTAGGGGAACCCAAAACCTAAAGATAAAATGTACTCTCCTTGGCTTTCAACCATTTAGTAGATCTCATATCCATTGAAAGGGGCATGTGGAAAAAAATTTCAATCCCTTCCTGTTGCCTTTATGGCCCTTCCTCCACCTATTATTAAGATGATATTCCCCCCTTAAGATCATCATTATTGTCTACAAATAGTTGGCATGATCGGTCATCCCTAGATACATCTCTGAGTTCACCATACTCTTTATTTAGTTAATATGGATGGGATACATCCACCTATTATTCCAACCTATTGGGATATAGAAACTCAATGATGATATCACTATTTAAGACCAAATAGTCCTTTCTATGTATATCCCCCCTACAACATTAGAATATTTATTAATCATAATGAGTTCTTGGGATACCTTTCTTTATAAAGGACCATGAAATGAATGCACTGCATTAGTGTATGATTAATCCTTTAAATTCATGAACCTCCATCTCTATCCAAATTTACCTTAACAATATCATAAATCATAACCCCTATGTGGGAGGACACATTCATATTAATGAGAGAAGAATATAATACAACATTGATACAAACTACCTCTAATATTTTAGGATATATAATAACACCAACATATGACATGGGATCACCTAGGTCATTCTCCATCAGCCTAAAAATATCCGAATCCAAATTATTCCCTCCCGAGAACCGCGATGAATAGAATTTGAAATATTTGGGATAGAAGGGGCCAATTTACTCCCCATCATCCCATAACCACCACCCCACACTGATTCATTTCCTTTATCTCATGAAACATCATTCATATTTTGACGTTGACAAACAATAGAAGTGTGACAAAGATTACTATATGAAGAGGCATGGTCAACACATGATTCGAAAACCAATATATTGTGTCGATATCTCTCTTCCTTTGTATCCCAAATGAACTTATTAGTTTTCTTTGATACATAAAATTAAACACATATATGATGATAAACAAGATAGAAAACATACCTACCCCTATGTTCGAAGAAAAATAATCAACCAAACAGCATCCCAAGAAAGCGTATAATCGATCTACATTGAAAACTTAATGGTATTATGGGGAAACTAACCCAAATAACCATCATAGGGATGTCCTATTTCAAATGAATGTTATTTCACCACCTGAAGTTGTAGGACCCGAAGTAATTTTTGCTATGAGGGGCACCATACTAGACCCCGATCATATCGTCCTATAAAGGAACCCAGATCATGATGTGTTGATTATTAAGAAAAACTACATTTTAAAGGACTTGCAGTCATCAACAGTAAAACATAATCATGTCAAAGGACTTTACCAAGAAGCTATACTTCTTAAATCGTGAAATAAAGTTGATATTATGAAGAGCTGAGGCCACATTGATCATCGATGTCGTGGTCGAAAGATATTGAAATCCCCTTGAACAGATCTTTGGCCTTTGGGTTGAGAAATATTTGAGTGAGATCTGAGATATATTTTTTAAGGCCCCAACTTTATAAATTACATAATGATGTATTATATTAACAATTCACATTGACGGTCTTTTCATGATTAGTGTTTTCAAGAACTAGTTCCTAACTATTAAATTACTTTTCAAAAATTACTATGTATACACTTCTAATCTATCAATTTTTTTCACAATAATGAAACTCCTTAAATAAAACAACGGTTATTTTCATGATAAAAATCTTCTTGAATTCTTCCTTTCTATTAACCTTCCTTATACCATGTGAAAAACATTTCAAAAACATGCGATGATAAATAAGAGTTCAATAAGGTCTATAATAAAATTAATGAAATCATAATTCCATAAATACGTAAAAAGCATTGAAATAATAATTTTCAATCATTATAATAACACACAAAATCATAGGTTTTATGAATAACTCATGGAATCATAAATAATAAAGGTAACTTGTTGCATCCTTAACATAGTTGTGTTGTAGAATTCACATCTACATAGGAAGTTATGTTTTGAATACACAACACAATATATTTACTATATTTGTTAGGATAAACATTAATGTTTACCTTTTTCATTTTATATAATGCATTTGAGATCTATATAATGATCTTCCACCATAGGTTTATCACAGAACGGGCCATGTTTGTAAATATTTCCCATGAACAATAACATAATCACACCACATTAATAAGAATAAAGGAAATATAATATTTATAAATTGTAATTAGAATGTATAATATTTCAATATATTGACATAGTAAATCCATTCTCAAATCTATATTTAATAAAAAAATACATAAATAGAGTATATGGTATTTATTTTTTCTATTAAAAACATTACTACTTGTTATAGAAGCCAAATATCAAAATGCTCATGGTGGCGAAAAGGTCATTGTCACCTTGTATGTTAAAAATAAACATTCCCTTTGTGAGTTAGTAAAATGTTATGTAAAAAAAAATTCACATTGAATTAAATTAAATTTCAATGGGTATTATACACCGTATAATAAAAATTCATATATAAATCAAATTATACCTCAATGTAATGAGATTGAGACAAAGTCCCTTACCATGTGTCCAACATGACTCGTTAGATTTTTAATCTCCTGAATTACAAAATAATGTTAAATTTTTCATCAATAATCTAATTTTTCATGTTTATTATTCATTTTATATCTCTTATTACCATTTTATAATCCTTATAAAACCATTTTTGTTAATAACGATCGTTTTGTTGATATTTATTACGTGAGTCTAAAATAAACCTCTTATAATTGTATGTTATCTATGTGGTCAAAAGTAAATTATATCAAAAATGATATTAATGATTTAGATGTAATATATATCATATATATCCATTATATAATTTTAGTTATAACACTACATAACATTTGGAGATATGAAATTAAATGAAACCTTCATAGAGACGGTAAGTTGTATGATACCTTGAACGCTATTTTCATTTCTATTTTGAATATAATGGAATGAAAAATTAATTATGAATAGGTATATTATAATTCTTTTATAATATCATATATAATTAAATTAACTCCATCCTTTAAATATTCTTCATATGGCATGAATGAATCATATTATTTTTTGGGGTGGTAGTCCGCACTTCCTCAAATGAAATTATCATATTTACCCATTATGGACACCACAAAGGATTGTTATAAATTAATAATACAAATATTTATGGACAATATAGATATATAACATATCACATATAAATAATGTTCCATTATAATGTCCACCATGAGAGGCGGTAGGAAATAATTGAACAATATTCGTTTCGTGAGGCAGTAGTTCGCCATCCACAAAACAATATATTTTGAATAAATTAGATGGAGGTGTGTGGAAATTTAGTTCAAATAAATTTCATATAAAAATCCTCATATATTGAGGATATTGTTTTAGTAATTAAATAATTTAATAAATAGATTTTAGGTGTTTGAGAAGGAAAATAAAAGAAAAGAACATGAGAGAAGACAATACCTTTAAATTGGGAAAATCTATTTTGTTTGAACCAAAAGCCATTCTTGGATTGCCTACATCTTAATGGATGGATTATAGGAGGAATAGAACGATGTTGGGAGCTTGTCGGAGCACAGTTTAAATGTTCCAATGGGATTGAGAGGTGTGAGTAATGGGATAGAGCTTGTCACCTTTAATAAGAGGGAGGAGAGGCTCTTTATTAATGATTGATTTTATTATTTTATTATAAAATTATTTTGGGTTTCAAAATGTCCCAAAATTATTTTATTCTATGATAATGTACATCTGTGTCAAAAAAAATCATCTAATAAGAATTGGATAGGTTCTGAATATTTTTTAATCCTTATCATTTTTATTTAACCCTTTATTAAATTATTTATCTTTTATCATGTCCTCTTTTATTTTCAAACTATATGGTTAATTTATTTATTTTAAAATTCCAAACAACCCAAAATGGAAAATTTATGACATTTGAAACATTAGTTATTTACTTTTTCCGAATTTTAGATTTTTAAGATTATATTATCATTTAATAAAATATTAATTGTCTTAAAAACTCATTTATATCAATTTATAAATTATTCATATCATTACTTCTAAAAAATCTAAATAAACCTAATTATTTGGAAATAACATCATTAATTAGAAGATATCAAGTCATTATTCCCCCTAAAAAATGAAGATTTCATAAAAACATTCATTGTTTTTTAATATTTATAATATCAATTATTTGAACCATTTTTTAATGAAGAAATTACTATATCACTGTTGTGTTGTAATTATGTTTATTTATTTACTATATAAAAATTATAAATAAAATACAAAAATATAGGGAATTTTTTTAGATTTTATATTAATATTTTTATTAGAAGTGATTAATTAATTTACCCCATAAAAATTTGGTTTTACTAAATGATATATGTTTATGTTACTTTTGTCTTTACATTAAATTATTTAATATAAAGTGTCATTATCACTCCAATGTGTATTTATTGGGTCCCAAAATGGACCTTAAGGATTCTCTTGTATAGACGTATCTCATCAAATTAGGTTAAGTCAAGTGTAAGAGTAAGATAATATTACTATATTATTATTTTTTACCTATATTTTCTAGATTTTCCATTTACCATGGTAAATAAATTATTAACTAATGTAAATATTCATAATGTATATAAATAAAAGATACCTATTTTAAAAATTCTGGACTCCTGACTGCAAATATGGAATCAATTTTTACAAATTATAAACACCTAAGTGGTAGAAATTAATTTAAATTTAATTGTCTCTATGAAAACAAAAAATTATGATTTTCTGAAATTATAACAATCAAAAGATTTCCCATTATTTATATCATATGAATTAGTAGATGAGATTGACATGGAAAATTTATGTGATTATTTTTTATCAAATAATGAATATTTTTTTAACTTTTTTCCAATGATAAACCCCATGTATTTACATGTTTTATTAAAATAATGGCTAATTTTAATTTTATATTGCAAATGAGAAAATTTATGAAAAGTGCATGATTCGTGTTTTTTGAGATGATTTTTACCAGAAGGGTATTTTTGTCATTAATGGATAAAATATAATTCCAAATTAGCTGAATCTAAATTTTTTAGAATCCTTATTTTATTGCATTCATCTTTTTATTCTGTACTAGGAGCATATATGGCCATCTAATGGGCATAAAAATTAATTGAAGTTGGAATTTTGTTCGGGCGAACATCGTGGACCCCACCATATTAACATGTGCACAATTCGGTCTCCAGAGCTACAATATTGGTGATTCCACCTGGATATGGAAGAGGACTCATAGGTGCTCTCAACCATTAAATTACATGGATTTTTTTGGTCCATTAATGTGGTTATTGACTGTTATACATTTAAGGAAAGCTTCCTGGAAATTTTGTCCAGAAAAATTCATATTCAATGAAAATTCCATAATGACTACATCTGGTGGCTAAATTCACTAATATGTATAGGGGAGATAGACAAGACATTTATGAACATCTTTTATGATTGAGAAAATGCGAAAAATATTCATTTAAGGGTCCATCCACGTGCAAATGTTTGGGAGAAAACATTTTCTTATTAAAGAAGGCCCCCCTCCTTCCAAAATCATCAGCCCAACACCCAAAGAAAAGGAGGGATCCCACTGGGGAAGTAGCAGTTGTTGGTCCTCTATTCATCCTTCAATTCATTTATTTATTTTATTTTCATTTTATTTTTGTTTTAGTTTTAATTTAAATTTAAATTTTAATTTATTTTCAATTAATCCATGCATTTTTATTTTGGTTCCAACCATTTAATTTCTTCTATAATAATAATTATTATTATTAAAACCAATTATTATCATTAGTAATATAATTATATTCATTATTTATAATATCTCAATCGTATTTTTAAATTATTTTTCTTTCATTCTCTCTCATTTTTTGAAAACTATTTTCCTAAGTAATAATAATAATAATAAGTAATATTATTATTATTATTAATATTTTAACTTTAATTATAAAGTATTTAATATCCCTCTCTCCTCTCTCTCTTTATATCTCTCTCTTCGTCCATCCAACATAGTGATCTCCAACATTCAAAAATGAGAGACTGGCCTGGAGGCTTGGCTCGGGGGGAGGTCAAGGAGTTCATGAGTTTTCTTTTTTGTTAATCTAGATAGTGATAGACAGTAGTAGTATTCTTGGGCGAGGTGAATGTCCCAGATTGGGTGACGATCCCCAACAACATGAAAGTCAAGATATTTTTCTTCTGGAAAAGAATATTGATTCAAATATGACATTTCCTGTATGAGTTATCCGACAAGAATCAAACATATAAAGGAGAATATAGATTGAATCCCTGGCTGAACCCCAAACCAAGTGCAATCTTCTGGAATTCATTTTTAATAGACTTCCATTTTAGTATAAATTTAGAATTCTTACTTTTCATTTAATTGTTTTAAATATTTAAATAACCAAGAAAAGAGATATTTTAGGTGAATTAGAATAATTTATGTTAACCAAACTCAAAGGCCCCTCATGAATGACGACCCTGGTTAGCCACTCTGCTGCACTAGGAATAATATAATGGTTTTTTTTCCATGCCCCACGATTGGCGTGGGCCAGAACTGGTGTCATTTCTGGGGATCCAATAAGCTATTCATTTACTTTACCTATTTTCACATCATATTTAGATTTCATTTATTTTTAAAAAAACAAAAAGAAAACAAAAAAAGCATTCCATAATGAATTCAAATGATTATAATTCTACTTGGACTGAAAATTACTCACAGGTGCAAAAACCCGACAACACTGAGGAGGCCCTATAATGAAGAGGAGATGTGCTGATGATATGGTTCAACCAGGTGAAAAGTGGCATTATAACATGGATCTCCCTGAATGACTTGATGGCGATGGTCGATTAACTTCAAACAAACTTAACATGATTCAGGTCCAAGAATGAAGTGCAACTAGTCTTCCCGTAATTCGCAGAAGACATCCATGAACATGGGACCAAACTCGAGGTGGGAGTGCCTGACTACCTACCTTCAACTTCTACCATCATACTCCAAGAGGCACATAGCCTTGATGCAGAGATTGAAGTTGAACCTACTCAGGGAGTGTAACCTTTATCTGACCCCATCTCTTCACATTTTTTTAAAATAGAATTGTAAATCACTCCCTCTTTTTTAGATTATACATGATCAAACATTCTTTGCAATGCCTTGGAGGAAGATGAAGAATACAATCGGCATGTACCTATTGATGAACACATGGAGCTCCCTAAATTCAACGAAAACGCATTAGAGGATCCCCATCAAAAGATCTAGCTAGCTGAGCCTTTGAAAATTAGTCAAGAGGCTTCTCTTCATGTAGCCCCCATGAAGCCAGCCCAGGATGATATGAAGGTTTCACAAGTAGTAACCAAGGAAGAGGACGGTCCATACTTCATCCTACCCAAACCATGCAAGCTATACATCATTGTGATGGGGGGGGATATGGTGTACTCTATCCATGGATCATTCCTGAAGAACAGGATGATGCACAAGCTGGGAAAAGCCACATGTGGTGGTTCAAATAAAAGAAGCATCATCCTCCATCAAACATTGGATAACAGTTGGTACTTCCCTCTTGAGGTAGTAAAATTTTGGGCCCACTTGGTTTATTGTACCAAGATTCATAATTACATGCTTTCTATTAAGTTCGATTTAAATTTATTTTCATAGATTTAGGGTATCATGCTACCCACTCCATCTATCTTTTTGAGCTTTAATGACCCAATATTTTAGTTTAATTGAGCTGTTTTCATTTGTTGGATCATGAAAGTAGAAGGAAGCCCCAAACATCGAAGGATGAGGACTGAAGCTTTATTTTCAAAAGGGAGTTCATTTTTATTTTCTATCTTTTAAAAATCTCCACATTTTATTCCACAACATGATTTGAGATTTATAGATAAAATTTTATTCCCGCACTTGAATTAATGTTTTAGTCGACTTGACTAGGAGACATTAGTTTCATAAGAACCCAGTGATTCCATGTTTTAGATTACAATGTTTATATGATTAAATTAGTGAAATACAGAACTGAATTTTTAAATATGAATTATAGATATTGAAAAGATGACTCATGATCTGAAGGAATTAATTAATTCATGTAAATTTCCTTACCATATTTCATGCTTTGAATTTTTGATGTTCATGTGAATTGATTTGTTATTATTAGTCATGCCATGAGTGATTGTCCAATTTTATATTTCTCATTCCCAAGAGTATTTCTGGACCATGTACTTCCTATTTATTCTTGAGAATATTTCTTGAGTGATCTTGGGACATATAACTAACCAGTACATGTATTGAAAATTTTCCAAGCAATGACTATAGAAAAAACACATTTAAAATGATTTATGCATCCTTTGAAAAGAAACTTTTCCATAAAAGATCACAATTACATAAGTCCTTCATTTAGCCCATAGAGACCATGAATGACTATTATATGGATGAGACATGTTTCAATCCATTTTTATCCATTCCTACCCTACTCTTGGTATTTGCAAGATATTTGAATGTTGAAGTGTGGAGTAAAGGGAACCATGGTGGACGGGATGATACACATTGTAATGAAGAAGTCTGGGGGTGTTATTGTTGAAGTTGTAAAATGATGTGGAATCATTTATTATACTCTATTGTTTTCCCCTCTTGAAATAAAAAAATGAAAAAATGAAAAAAAATATCCAAAAATTAGAAAAATGGGTTTTAATTTTGTAGAATCAAAAATCACCATTTTCCAGACCGATGATCTTATGATCGTATGTGGTTAGATGATGGATGTGAGGTTTTATCTAATCATAACTTTCAAAAAACAAAAAAAATGTAAAAAATAAAAATAATATTCAATAGGGTGTACAAATCATTCTTTATAAAAAATTTGATCATGATCTTAATTTGAGTTTTGGGAAGTAGGTGGTGCTATGTTGAAGGGGATAATTTCATTAGATATTTACTTTTAATATCATTCATTTTATATTAGTGATTAGCCTCCTCCTTGGAAAATAATTTTTATAGCATCAAATCCTACCAACCTTAATCCTCATAATCATTTGAACCTTTATTTCAAATCCTCAGGATTTTAGGTGTCTTTTGTTTTTACAATGTAAGGAATTTAGTTAATTTTCAAGCCTATGGATAAAGAGCATGTTTTCATGAGATTATCATAACTCTAC
This sequence comes from Viscum album, assembly GCA_963277665.1. NCBI lineage: Eukaryota > Viridiplantae > Streptophyta > Magnoliopsida > Santalales > Viscaceae > Viscum > Viscum album. Next base: position 1,333,362,375 of record OY728161.1, on the reverse strand, counting down.
TTGAATTGCATCATGAGTTATGAGAGAAAAAAACAAAATTTAGGTTACTCATGACATTGAATGTTTAATAATGATGAATCAAGGGTCTGGAATGAATGAAAGGATAAGTTCAATCATTATTCCAATGTGAAAGGAAAAATATGTGAATTATTTTATTCCTTAAAAAATGGGAACATAAATTGCTATTTTATGAATATTTTGAAAGTTTCATTTCACATTAAAATTTGTATTATTTTATTTCATTGAAATTTGAATACTGGTAACATTGGTGTCATCTGATTTCCATGTTGAGATTTTATGCTCGAGGACAAGCATGGTTTAGGTGTGTGGGTATTTGACAGTGCAAATTTACGTATATATTTTTTATCAAATAATGAATATATTTTTTTACTATTTTTCAATGGATAAACGCCATGTATTTACATTTTTTATTAAAATAATGTGTAATTTTAATTTTAGAATAAAACTGAGGAAAATTTTGAAAAGTGCTTGATTTGGGATTTTTGGGAGATTTTTACCACAAGGGTATTTTTGTCATTTAATAAAAATTTAAATTCCTAATTTAGTGAATCTATTTTTTTTATAATCTAGATTTTATTTCCTCCATCTTTTTATCCTAGACTAGGAGATGATTCGACAATCTAATGGGCCTAAAAATTCATTGAAGTTGTAAATTTGTTCGAGGACAACGTAGACCCCCCACCGTAACAGATGCACAATTCGGTCTACACAACCACAATTTTAGTGATTCCACCTGTTTATAGAATAGGAATCATAGGCTCTCTCACCCATTAAATTCTATGATGTTTTTATCCATTAAGTTGGATATTGTTCGTTATACATTTAAAGGAAGGTTCTTTGAAATTTCATCCAGAAAAAGTCTTATTCATTGAAAATTCCAAAACTCCTACATTCAGTGGCTAAATTCACTGATATTTGGAGGGGAGACATCCAAAAAATTAAGAACATCATTTAGGATGGAGAAAATGCAATCCGAATTCATTTAAGGGGTCATCTTTGTACCATCATTCGGAGGAAAAAATCTTCCTATAAAAGGAGTCCCTCTCCTCCTTCAAAAACCATCAGCTCGACACCCAAAGCCAAAGATGGATCTCACCAGGGAATAGGACACTACGGCTCCTCTATTCCCCACTCATTTCTTATTTATATTTTATTTTCATTTTATTTTTTTTTTAGTTTTAATTTAAATTTTTATTTGAATTTATTTTCAATTAATCCATGCATTTTTATTTTGGTTTCCACCATTTAATTTCATCTATAATTATAATAATTATAATTATAATTATAAACTTTTATTATTATTAATAAAATTATAATTATTATTTATAATATTTTAATCTTAATTTAAATTTTTTTACATTCTTTCTCTCTCCTTTTTCCAAAAAGATTTTTTTATGTAATAATAATAATAATAAGTATTATTATTATTTTTATTTTTATTTTCACTATCATTATAAATTATTTAATCTCCCTCTATTCTCTATCCCTTTCTATATCTCCCCTCACCCATCCACTATTGTGATCTCCAACGCATAGAAATGAGAGGCTGACCCTGAGGCTTGGCTTGGGGGGAGGTCAAGGAGTTTATGAGTTATTATTAATGTTTATTCTAGATTTTTGATAGACTTGAGTAGTATTCTTGGGAGAGTCAAATGTCCCTGATTGGGTGATGGTCGCCAATGACATGCGACTCATTCTATTTCTATTCTGGAAAATAATATTGATTCAAACATGATATTTCATGTTTGAGTTATCATACTATAATCAAATATATAAAGGATAATAATGACTGAATCCCTGGATGATCCCCAAACCATGTACATTCTTCCTAAATTCATTTTGTTTAGACTTTCATTTCAGTATAAATCTAGAATTATTACTTTTCATTTCTTTGATTTAAATAATTAAGAACCACAAAAAGTGATATTTTAGGTGAATTAAAATAATGTAAGTGAACCATACTGAAAGGCTCCTCAAGAGAGATGACACTGGTCATCCACTGTGCTGCATTAGGGAAAATATAATTGTTTTTCTCCATGCCGTGCAATTTTCTAACCAGTAGAATTGGTTAGTCATGACTGAACAACCAAATTATTTCGAGTTATGAGTAAACATGATTCCCGTTATACCTAAATTACATGGCCTTGCAGGTGAGGATCCCAATAGTCACATTAAAGAAATCAACCATGCCTGTTCAAGCTTCAAAACAAGTGTAGCAGTGGAGGAGCTAGTGAAGTGGAATACATTCCCTTTTTCACTTGAGGGAGTAGAAAAAGAGTGGTTGTATACCTTACAACCTGGAGAAATCCAAGACTGTAATGATCTCAAACAATGTTTCATGCAACCTTTCTTCCCATCCTCCCGGAGTACAGCAATCATGATGGAGATATAATACATTCGACAAGCAACTAGTGAGACTCTTTATGAGTATTGGGAATGATTCAAGATACGTAGTGCGAGTTTCCCACACCAAGAAATAGAGGAGCACCACATCCTTGTATTTTTCTACCAAGGACTCTTAGATAGTGATATGAACCTTTTGGATGCATCCTTCAATGGAAAATTGATTGAAAAATTACCCAGAGAAGCTCGAAGCCTGATTCAGATGATCGCTGAGAATTGACAACAATTCGGGACAAGAAGAACTAGCACAAGAGTGATACATGAGGAAAGAACTTCTTCCACATATAATATTCTTACATCACACACTCATGTACTTACAAGCCCTGTGAGGAAAAGGGCCATCAAGAAGGTGAATGAGAATCCATCTCCACCTCATGTTTGTGGGTTATGTTCATCACCAAATAATGACATTGATCAATGCGATGAGATACCAGATAATGAAATTTGAGTAGATGTATTCTGGAAAATGTAATTCCCACAAAATCAATAATGGAGAGACGGTCAAACCATACAAGGATACAGAGGAAAAAAACTAGGCCAGGACACCATTTCAAAAGAAATTTGAGAACCATACAACATAAAATAAGTACTTCTAGGCACAATAATCATTTAAACCACCACCTTTCCAACAACTGTATTTTAAACATCCTCTAAAAAATTCTGTGACATGCCACAAAGAAACAGTTATTGAAGAGCTGAAGAAGACTGTGAAAAATTTGGACATCATGTTTGATAAACTTATAGATCTACTTACCAGGAATCAAGGTAAAATCCTTCCCCAATCTATCCAAAATCCAAAGAAGAATGTTAGTGAAATCATGTCTCGAAGCGGTAAGGAGCTTCCACCACCTAAGCCAAGTAAATTTGATGATTCCAATAAAATCTGAAGAGAAACTCATCCACCCTAAGAAGATGGCAGAAACAAAAATTCAAAGGCAACAAAGAGAGAAAAGAGGGTACAAGGTACTATTCCCTTCTACACTAACTGATTAATAAACGGCTGAAGAAGAAAAGCTTTAAAGGGAGATCCATCAAACCTTATAAAAATTGGAAATCAGTATTCCCTTAGTAGAGGAAATCCTCCATATACCAAAATATGAAATCATTCTGAAGGAAATATGCACCAAGAAAAATAAGCGCAATGAGGATAAAAAAATTAGTTTCGGGATGATGGTCTTCGTCGTTTCCACCCAATCATTACCCACTAAAATGTCAAGATCCAGGGATATTCTCTATTCCCTGTACAAAGGGTTCATTAGATATTTCTTATGCTTTGTGTGACCTTGAAGAATCCATAAATTTAATGTCTAATTATGTCTTCTCATCTTTGATAATAGGTGAGCAGAATTTGACAAGAGTGGTTATCCAACGCTCAAATGGATCCACTATTTATCCTACTGGAATTAGGGAAAATGTTCATGTAAGAGTTAGAGAACTCATTTTTTCAGTAGACTCTTATGTACTCACCATGGAGGAAGAAAATTCACTAAGCCATTCACCATTAATTATGGGATGACCAATCTTGAAAATGGGAAAACAATCATAAATGTACATGAAGGAACTTTTACCACGGAGCTTGAGAATAGCAAGGTCATCTTCGATTTCCTTGACCCAAAAAGAATATGGTCAAGCGATCATTCACTATATGAAATTTCCCCCAGATAAGTTAATGATCTCATCTATTATTTCGAGAGAAAACTTTCATTTCAAGATCAATAACAAATCAGAATAGAATCTTTTTGAAATTCATGGATTTACAAAGGAAGAATCAGGGTGGAATAAGATAGACTGATCCAACCAAATAACTTTCAACCAGGAGACCAAATTCTAACATACAATTCCATATTAAAGAGTATTCTAGGTATTTTTCATTCTAGGTGGGATGGTCCATTTCATATTACTTATATTAATCCTTTCGGTACCATTCAGGTAGAGAAGGAAGGAGGAAACCCATTCACTATAAATTGGAAAAGGGTGATGAAGTTCATTGGATGTTTACCTAATGAACCAGTTGTGGAGGTCAATCTTCCTGAAACCAACTACTAATTTCTTCTCATGAGGTTAGTTCGAGCCAATGACATTAAGAAAAGGTGCCTCTGGGAGGCAACCAGAGTTTCACAGTTTTCATAAGATTTAGTAGTTTGTTACCTCTTACATCACCCAAAGGAGCTATAATGGAATGGTTCATACACAGGTATGTGTGGTTATATTTTTTCCGGAACCATCATGGAAGGAATCCTCAATTAAGCCCACGAATAGGAGTAAGAGGAACAAAAGCATTTTGTCAAATGGGAGTTCACTTTTTATGAGTATCATTTAAACTGTCTTCATTTTTTAATCGAAATCATGTTTTTAGCTTTAAAGTAGAAATTACATGCCCACACTTGAATTCATGCTTTATACAACTTATCTAGGAGACATGAGTTTCTTAAGAACCCAGTGATTCCATGTTTTAGATTTCAATGATGAAATGGTAAAATTATTTAAATGAAGAATTGATTTTTTAGAATGAATCATGAATATTGAAATGATGACTCATGATTTGAAGGAATTAACTGATTCATGTAAATGAAATTTCCCTACCATCATTCATTCTATGAATTTTGGAAGGTCATTGGAATTGATTTGTTATTTTTAGTCATTCCATCACTAATTGTACAATGTTATAATTCTCATTCCCAAGAGGACTTCTAGACCAAGTACATCCTATTTATTCTTGAGCATAATTCTTGATTGAACGTGGGACATTTAACCCACCGGAAGTTGTATTGAAACTTTTCAAAGATATTACTGTGAGAAAACACATTTAAAATGTTTGAGGCATCCTTTGAAAATACACTTATTCATAAAATATCACGTTTACATCAATCTTTCTTTTATCACATAGTGACCATGAATGACCATAATATGGATGAACAATGTTTCATTCCAATTTTATACATTCCTATCCTACTCTTGGTATCTGCATGATATTTTAATGTTTAGTTTGGGGGTAAAGAAATCATAGTCGAAGGGATGATACACATTGTAAGGAAGAAGTGTGGCGGTGTTATTTCTGGAATTGTAAATGGTTGCAGAATCATTCATTATACTCTATTTTTTCCCCACTTGAATAAAAAAAATATAAAAAATAACAAAAACATCCTAAAAAAGAAAAATCGGTTATGATTTGGGAGAACAAAAAAACACCATTTTCCAGACCGATGATTTTATGATCGTATGTGGTTAAGTGATGGATATGATTTTTGATCTTATCATAACATTCAAAAAATGAAAAGAATTACAAAATAAGAAAATATTTAAGAGGGTTCACAAATCATCAATTATGCTTACTTGATCATAACATTTTCTTTGAGTTTTGGGAAGTGGGTGTTTCTATTTTGAAGGGTATAATTTCATTAAAATTTTAATTTTAATATCATGAATTGTACTTAAATTATTAGACTCCTTCTTGAGAAAAAACTTTTAAAGCCTCAAATCCTACAAACCTTATGTCTTAGAGTCATTTGAACATTTATTGCAAGTCCTCATGATTTTATGTGTATTTTTTCATTACAAATAAGAGAAAGTAGTTCATTTACTAGCCTATGGATACAAAGCATATTCTCATGATATGAGAATAGCTCTACATGAATTGTATCATGAGTGATGAGAGAAAAAATTCAAAGTGAGGTAAATCATGACATGGCATGTTTAATAATTATGAATCAAGGAGATTGAATGAATGAAAGGATATGTTCCATAAATTTTCAAATGCTAAAAGTAAAATATGTGAATTATTTTATTCTTTGAAAAATGGAATCATAAATTGATATTTTAGTCAGATTTTGAAATGTTTATTTCACATTGAAAATTGTTTGATTATATTGCATTTAAATTTGCATATTTGTAATACTGGTGTCCTCTAATTTCCAGGTTGAGATTTTATGCTTGAGGACAAGCATGGTTTATGTGTGGGGGTATTTGATAGAGAAAATTTACGTGCATAATTTTTATCAAATAATGTATATTCTTGCTATTTTTCAATGATAAAAACCATGTATTTACATTTTTTAATAAAATATTGGGTTTTTTAGAATGAAAATGATCAAAATTGTGAACAGTGCATTATTCTAGATTTTTGGACATATTTGGAAAACAAAGATATTTTTTTCATGTCATATGAAATATTTGTCCATACATTGTGGTAAATTTTTTAGAATCCTAATTTTATTTCCTCCAATTTTGAATTCTGGACCAGAAGATGATTCGGCTGTCAAAAGTTCAAAAAAATTCATTGCTGATAGAACTCTATTCGGGCGGACATTGTGGACCCCACCACCATAACAAATGAAAAATTCTATCTCCAGAACTAAAATTAATATGATCCCACCTGTATATGGAAGAGTAATCATATGTGCACTCACCCATTAAATTTCAAGGAGTCTTTGATCCATTTATGTGGATATTCATCGTTATACATTTAAAAGAAGCTTCCCAGAAATTTTGGTCGGAAAATGATCTATTGAAGGAAAATTCCATAACTAGTACATCTGGTGGCTAACTTTTCTGATTGTTTGAGGGGAGACATCCAAGACATTTATGAACATTTTTTATGAAGGAGGAAACACAAAAGTAAGTCATTTATGAGGGACAAACCATTTAACATTCAGAAGGAATAATTCTTCCTATAAAAGGAGAGGAGCTCCAACCTCTAAATTCATTCCTTCGCACCCCATTCCAGCCAGCGACAAGCATCCAATAGGAGGATAGAATCATCCTAGTTGTTCTTCATTCATAATTCTTTCCTCCAAGTTTATTTTTTTAATTGAATTCAATGACCCCACCTTGCATGGAGGTGTATAATATTTTCAGATTGGGTGAAAGAAAGGGGGCCCCTATTTTGGATGTTTGAGTTTCTGAAGATTAATTCAACTGAATTCTTTTCTTTTAAATGAATTATTAACAAATTAATTTATTTTTTGAATTTAAATTAAATATTATTGTATTTTGATTTATTATTAAATATTAAATTGATATGATTTAAATATTATTCTACCCTTGCATGATCTATTGATTTATACACTGATTGGATAATCTATGAAGAAAATCAACTGAGGGAGTGATTTAGTGATTGCTAAATCACGTGGAGAAATTAAGATAGATTAATTAAATTATTTAGGGAAATCAATACTAGATTTGGTAGTTCCTGAGTAGATTAATATTAGTCTATTAATAATTATACACTTTGATAAATAAATAAATCAACGGTGAAAAGAAGAAATAATTTTTATTCAATTCACTTAATTATTATTTCTAAAACCAAATTATTCATATTTTCTTAAAAACTATGATGACATCACAATTTGGTCTCCACAGCTAAAAATTTGGTGGTTCCTCCTAGATATGGAAGAGTACTCATATGCATGTTCACCCATTAAATTTCATGTATTTTTTCATCAATTAATGGGGATATTGATCATTATATATTTAGAGAAAGCATCCAAGAAATTTCTTCTAAAGAAGTTCTATTCAATTAAAAATCAATAACTACTACATATAGTGGGTAAATTTGTTGATATTATGGGGGGAGATAGACAAGACATATATGAACATGTTTTATGAAGGAGGAAACGAAAAAAATGTCAATTATGAGTTATAATATGTGTCACATTCATAAGGAAGAATTCTATATATAAAAGTAGAGGAGCTCCTACAACTCAATTCATTCCTTTTCATCACATTCCATCCAGTGATAAGAATCCAAGAGGAGGCGAGACTCCTCCAACTTGTTCTTCATTCATAATTCCTTCCTCCATGTTTAATTTTTATTTTTATTCGATGACATCGCCTTCCCAGGAGGGGTAGAATATATTTTGATTGGGTGATGGGAAGGGGGTCCACATTTTTTATGTTTGAGTTTTTGAAGTTTAATTTAACAGAATTATTTTATTTTAAATGAATGATTATCAACTTAATTTATTTTTAAATTTAAATTAAATATTATTTTGTTTGATTTATTCATAAATATTAAATTTTTTTGATTTAAATATTATTTTACTCGTTCTTGATCTATTTATTTTTACACTGATTGGTTACTCTATGATTAAAATCATCTAAGGGAGTCATTTGGTGATCGATAAATCATGTGGAGAAATTACAATTGATTAATTTAATTATTTTGGCAAATGAATACTGTATTTTGTATTTTCTATGTGATTAATATTATTCCATTAATATTTCTAAAGTTTGATAAATAATTAAATCAAAGGTGAAAAGTAGAAACAATTGTTATTCAATTCACTTAATTATTTTTTCTAAAACAAAGGATTCATATTTTTATAAAAACAATGACTAAATCAAAAAATTGGAAATCCCAACCTAAATAAAACAACTTAACTCACATATTTATTTCATAAACCATTTTTAAGAAAACCACATTCTTTATAAATAATTAAAATATGTTTTTTTAAGTGACACCATGATTAAAACCCTTCTCTTTGGAGAACAACATTCTGTTTACCATTCACACTACACCCTTAGGGGGATTTAATTGATTTTCCACACCTCATGACAAGTGTGTGTCAAAACTGGTGTCACCACCGTGGAGCAAGTGTAAATCTTCTTGACCAGGAACTCTGAGGAGGAACTACTTGATTTCGACCCAGAGATAGAACATACATTATTTACTCGACTTAATAATCTCAATATTGAAATCAATTTTGAAGAAATATGTTTAGAAGACTCATGTTTCCAATCATAACCACCAATAATGGAAAAAACCCATGACAAACCTTAAGGGACCTTTGTGCCCAACATTTTTTCTAACCAACATAATCAGTTAAACATGCCTAAAAAACCAAATGATTTTGAGTTACAAGTAATCCAAATTCCTATTCAACCATAATTTCATGGCCTTATAGTTGAGGATCCCAATCGGCACATTCAAGAATTCAGCCATGATTGTTCAAGATTCAAATATAGAGGAGTAGTGGAGGAGCAAGTGAAGTGGAAAGCATTCCATTTTTCAATTGAGGAACATCAATGAAGTAGTTTTATACCTTATAACACGTAGACGTCTAAGTCTCAGATGATCTCGAAACAATGATTCATGCAATGGTTCATCCCAGTCTCCCAGAGTATAGAAATCCGGAATGAGATATAAACTATTCGACAAGATACTAGTGAAACACTTTACGAGTATTGGGAGCGATTCCATAAGCTTAGTGTGAGTTTCCTACACTAAGCAATATAAGAGCACCACATCCATGTATTTTTCTACCATGGAATCCTATAATGCAATTGGATACATTTGGATGCATCATCCGGAGGAGCATTGATTGAAAAATTACTCGGATTATCCCAAAACCTGATTGAGATGATCGCCTAGAATTCACAAGAATTCTGGACAAGAAGAACTGTTACAAGAGGGATGAATGAGGTACGAACTTCTAACTTTTCTCCTTTTATTACAACATAAATTAAAGACCTAACTTGCATTTTGAGGAAAATGGACTTCAAGCAGGTGAATGAAAATCCATATCCACCTCAGGTATGTGGGTTATGTTCATCACAAAATCATTACACTAATCAATGTGCTGAGATACAGGATACAGAAAGTTGTGCAGCTTCATTCCAGCGATAGAAATTACCATAAAATCATCATCGGAGAGAAGGCCAAACCCAACAAGGATACAGAGGACAAAAAAACTATTCCAGGCCACAATTTCAATAGAAATTTCCGAACTATACAACATAAAAGCAGTCCTTCCGGTCACAACAATAATTTCAACCACCACCTTTCCAACGAATTAATTTCGAACAACCTCCAATAAATTCCGAGAAGTGCCACCAAGAAACAGAGGTTGAAGAGCTGTAGAAGACTGTGAATGACTTGGACACCAAGTTCGTTAACCTTATGTATCATCATAACAATAATCAAGGTAAAACCCTGGCCCAAACTATCCCAAATCCAAAGGATGATTTTAGTGCAATCATGACTCGAAGTGGTAAGGAGCTTCCACCACCTAAGAAAAGTAATTTGTATGATTCCAAACAAAAATCTGAAGAGATACTCATCCACCCCAAGAAGAAGGAAGAAACAATAATTCCATGTAAATAATTAATTTAAGGAGGAAACAAGGTATCATTCCTATCTGCACTGACTAGATCATAAAAGGCTGAAGAAGAACAAAATCAGAGAAAGATCCATGAAGACTTCGGAAAAGTGGAAATCAACATTAACTTGCTGGAGGAAATCCACCAAATAGCTAAATATGAAACGTTTCTGAAGGAAATATGCACCCAAAAAAAGAATCATTATGATGGTGAACTATTCAGTTTTGGAAAGAATGTCTTAGCCGTTTCCATCCCACCTTTACCCAAAAAATGTCAACATCAAGGGAAATTCTCTATTCCTTGTATAGTGGTTTCTTTAGATTTTTTTGATTATTTGTGTGAGATTGGTGCATCCATAAATGTAATGTATAATTCTGTTTTCTCTTCTTTGAAAATAGGTGAGTTGAAGCCCACAAGGGTGGTTATCAAACTCAAAAATGGATCCACAGTTTTTCCAGCTGGAGTTGTGGAAGATGTTCTAGTAAGAGTTAGAAAACACTCTTTTGCAACTATCTTTTATGTACTCAACATGGAGGAGGAAAATGCACCGAGACATTCACCAATAATTTTGGGAAGACCATTCCTAAAAATGGAAAAAACATAGTCATCAATGTACATGAAGGAACTATGAACATGGAGCTATGAGATATCAAGGTCAACTTCAATGTCCTTGACTCAAAAAGAAGCTCGTCAAGTGACCATTACCTCTTTGAAATTTCCCACAAAGAAGCTAGTGATCCCATCAATGATTTGGAGAGAAAATTTTCATTAACGGATAAGGAATAAATTAGAATGGAATCTTTTATAAATTCAAGGATTTACAAAGGAAGAACTAGGGTGGAACAAGATATATAGATCCAGCCAAATACCTTCCAACAAGGAGACAAAATTTGACAATACAATTCCATGTTTAAGAGAATTCTAGGTAAGCTTCATTATAGGTGGGAAGGAATATTTATGATTACTAATATATATCCTTTTGGTACCATTCATGTTGAGATGGTAGGAGGAAATCCATTCACAACAAAATGGAAAAGGTTTATTAATATCTTTGGATGTTTACCTCAAGAACCGTTGGAGGAGGTCAATCTTCTCCAACCCATTTAATAATTTATTCTTATGAGGTATTGTCGATCCAACGACATAAAACAATGGCACTTCCGGGAGGCGACATGAGTTTCACTGTTTTCATATGATTTAGAAGTCAGTTACCTCTTACATCATCATATTGAGATATAATGGATTGGATCTTACACTGGTATGAGTGGTTTTAATTTTTCATGAATCCTCAATGACGAAAACTGCATAGAAGACCCAAGAATAAGAGGACGAGAAAAAAAAGAATTATGTCAAACGAGAGTACACTTTTTCATTATTATCATTTAAACTCCCTTCATGTTTTCATAAAAATCATGTTTTGGGATTTAATGATGAAATCTCATGCCCAGACATGAATTAATATTTTACTCGAATTATCTAGGAGACATGAGTTACTTTGGAATCATGTGATGCCATGTTTTATATTTCAATATTGATATTATTATATGATTGAAATGAACATTTGAATTTTTAAAATGAAGCATGGATACTGAAATAATGACTCGTGATTTGAAGGAATTAATTGATTCAGGTAAATGAAATTTTCATACCATCATTCATGGATTGAATTTATGAAATATATGTGAATTGATTTGTTATTATTATTAATGCCATTAGTGAATTTCCAATGTTATATTTCTCATTACATAGATGATTTAAAGACCATGTACTTCCTGTTTATTCTAGAGCATATTTCAGAAGTGATATTAGGACATGTAACTGACCATAACATGTATTGATACTTGTCAAAGCTATGACTGTACAAAAACACATTTAAACTGATTGAGGCATCCTTTAGAAATCCACTTATCATTAAAAGATCACATTTACATCAATCCTTATTTTTTCCCATAAAGACCATGAATGACCATTATAGGAATGAGCCATGTTTCAAGCTGTTTTTATCCATTCCTACCACACTCTTCGTATTTGCATGATATTTTAACGTTTCTGTGTGGGGGTAAAGGGAATCATGGTGGATGGGATGATACTCACTGTAAGGAAGAAGTGTTGGGTGTTATAGTGGGAATTATAAACGGTTATGGAATTAATCATTATAATTTACTATTTTCCCCTCTTTAATTAAAAAAATTGAACAAATGACAAGGAGATCTAAAAAAATAGAAAAATTGGTTTTCATTTGGGAGAAAAAGAAACCATTTTCCAGACTGACCATCTTATGCTCGTATGTGGTTAGGTGATGGATGTGAGGTTTGATTTGATCATAACATTCGAAAAACAAAAAAAAGTTCAAAATAGAAGAATATTCAAGAGGGTGCACAAATCATCCATTATACTTACATGATCATAACCTTTTCTTTGAGTTTTGGGAAGTGGGTGTTGCTACTTTAAAGGGGATAATTTCATTAAACATTTAAATTTAATATCATGCATTGAATTTCAGAGACTAGCCTCCTCCCTGAGCCTTAATTTTTAATGAATGAAATCCTACAAACCATAAGCTTCAGAGTCATTTGAACCTTTATTGAAAGTCCTTATTATTTTATGTGTCTTTTTTCATTACAAAGTGAATAAAGTAGTTTATTTACAAGCCTACATATAAGAAGCATGTTCTCATGAAATTACCATAACTCTACTTGAATTGAATCATGAGTGATGAGAGAAAAAAACAAAACTGAGTTAAATAATGACATGTCATGTTTAATATTAATGAATCAAGAAGCTTCAATGACTGAAAGGATAAATTCCATCAATTTTCAAAGGGGAAAAATAAAATATTTCAATTATTTGTTTCTTTTAAAAATGGGAAATTAAAATAATATTTTATGAAAATTTTTGAAATTTTGATTTTACATTGAAAATTGTTTTATTTTATTGCATTGGAATTTGAATATCGGTAACATTGGTGTCCTATGATTTCCATGTTGAGATTTTATTCTTGAGGAATAGCATGGTTTAATTATGGGGTTATTTGACAGGGAAAATTTACATGAAAATTTTTCATCAAATAATGTGTATTTATTACTATTTTTCAACGATAAACCGAATATATTTACACGTTTTATTAAAATAATGGGTAATTTGAATTTTAGAATGAAAATGAGAAAAATTTTGAAAAGTGAAAAATTCTTGATTATTGAATAAATTTTGAGCACAAGGGTATTTTTTTCATTTCCCTTAATATATATGTCCAAACATTAGGATAATTTTTTTTATAATACTGATTTTATTTCCTTCAATTTTTCCATCTAGACTAAGAGCTGATTCAGCAATCTAAATGGCCAAAAAATTCATTTAATATGGAAATTTGTTCTGGCAGAGAGTGTGGAGCCCACCACAGTAATAGATGCACAATTCTGTCTCCACAGCTACAAATTTGTTGATTTTAACTTGATATGGAAGAGGACTCATAAGCTCTCTCATCCATTAAATTACATGGAGTTTTGTATCCTATATTGTGGATATTGATCATTATACATTTAAAGGAAGCTTCTTGTAAATTTCGGTGAGAAAAGGTTCTCTTAAATGAAAATTAAATAACTACAACATACGATGGATAAATTCGCAGATATTTTGAGAGGAGACATCCAAAAAATTTCAGAACATGTTTCATGATGTAGTAAAATAAAAAAAGTCCTTTATGAGGGATAAAATGCTTCACATTCAGAAAGATAAAATTCTGTCTATAAAAGGAGAGGAGATCCTATCTATCAATTCATTCCTTTGCATCACATTCCAGCCAGCAACAAGCATCCAAGAGGAGGATAACATCCTACTACTTGTTCTTCATTCATAATTCCTTCCTCTATGTGTATTTTTTATTTCAAATCGATGACCTCACCTTGCATGGAGGTGTAGAATATTTTTTTATTGGGTGAAGGGAAGGGGGACCCCATTTTGTGATGATAGAGTTTCTAAAGTATAATTAAAGGGAATTAATTATATTTAAATGATGTTTTGAATTAAGATGCATTATTTTTAACTACTAATTAAAAATTAACATTATTAGAAAAATACCAAATATTTACCCAAAGTAAATTTTGATATCCCTATTATATAGAAGAAGATTATTTTTTCAAATGTAACATATAAAAGTAATGAAACATGATTTAACATTGGTTATCCATCAAAAATTGGTAAATAGACCTTTTATGAAATATTAGAGTATTTTTATGCATAAAATTGGATTCATTATTTTTTTAAGCCTAGAAAATTTATTAGATAAATGTAAATAAATTTAAGAAACATTTATAATCTTTTTTTGTTAGTTTGTTTCATTCCTGCAAATAAAATCTATAGGAATTAATTACCATTTAAATTAATATATTACTATTATTTTACAGTATGTCTCGGCTTTATCTACAACATGATATTTTCAGAGAAACCCATTTTTTAGTGTCATGTATGCAATATAATATATCATATTTTTTAAATTATTATTAATATTTAATTCAAAGATATTAATACATATGAAAATTTCATATTCTATATTTAAATGGTATGTTACATATTTCCCCCATTTTGTGAATTGTGTCTTCTCAATTTTAAAATTGTGCTCAGAAACATCTTTGGAAGTCCCACATTGGAAAAAGAGTCAATAAAACTATCACATAAAAAATACAAAGGTCACCTAAGATAACACATATCGGGTTCCATGAAAACATGGATATGGAAAAGATACTAAACATCATTTTTTTAAAAGGATTTATAGAAAACATGATTATGAGAAAGTTAACCACCAAAGAATCAAAAACATGAGATGGGTTAAATGGACTTTGATTTCCCATTAGGAAATTTATATGGACAACATTTTTTTTGTTTCATGTCCCCTTTCGTAATGTTGGAAATTTTTTTTATGAGATTGAATATGAAAATAATGAAATATTATTAATTTTCAAGCATAGTTTCGTCCACTGATATGTTTCTACTAAAAACTCATATTTTTTTCAAACGATGACTATTAATGATGACTTGGTCACACTTGATGTGCTAGAATAAACTTCTAGATAATCACATAATCCACAATAGATGAAGTATATATTTTACCAACCTTTAAAACATTACCAAAACCACAATGGTTAGTAAATGATCAGAAAATCTAAAATTGAAAAATCTTTTATAAAAAGAAATACTAATATTAATCTCCAAAATTGAATAAATAATACACAATGTTCAACAAAGACTATTAATTAAACTATTGTCCTTAAAATCATTCAATAAAATCAAATCTATGATTGAAAACCAAAACTCAAAAAAGTTTAATCACATAGTCTCTCACAAAAATCATATAATTTATCTCCAAATAACATCAATTACTCATAAAGTATAATACTAAAAAGTAATTATCCTATTCACATATTATCTATGATAGATTAATCATTTCAATAAATAACTCAAATCTACATATTTGGACAATTAGAACATAGATTATTCCAAAACAAAAGTTCAACCATCACTATATAAATTAAATTCCATAGTACATTATTTCCCTTAATCATATAATGTTCTCCAAAAGAGGGAACATCTTACAAAATATCCTTTATCCCATAATCAATAAATAATTTTCCAATACTTAGGATATCCTTTTGATTAATCATAAGTTACAAAAATCATCTTATTCTTGATCCATAAAATTATTTAACCAAAATCTGTTAGTCATACTAAGAAAATATTTCACCTAGTATAGTGGTAGGTGATAAATTCCAATCACACATTTGTTGTGGGTTCGATTCATGTAGGTTTTTCTGACGCGATAGATTGTCACATGGTCTTCTTTTTGACCATTTTAAAAAAAATAATTTTATAATTATTTACAAAAAACAAAATCATGCTTAATGTATTGAGATTTTAGTAATGTCAAAACACGAGATAAGAAATAATATATACCTTTCATAGGTCATTTTATGTTTCCTCATCTTCAATTGGAATGGAATTAAGAATTGGTAAATAAATATTTGTATGATCCAATGGATCTAATTACCGAACCATATTTGCGTGATATATATTTGTATGAGGACCATGCACACAATATTTAAAACATTCAATTTATCCATTGGAAGGAACATGTTTCCCATTAATTGAGATAACTCGACACAACCTTTTTCTATGGAATATTCTTGATTTATGACCTTCATTACCACTTCTATAACATCTTCATGCCCCATTGAAGCATTTTCAAAAGTGCTTATTTACACTTGATTGACACATTTGTTTCAGAATATACATACCTATATGGTTATTATCTAAACTCTCATGGGGATTTATTTCATCCGTATATGATGCCTTATAAAAATTACCGAGGATCATGTGGTCAATCATGACCCCAGATAGTTGGTTGATAATAAAAACATGAGTTTTCATTACATATCCAATTTCCTTTAGTTTCTGATTCATGAAACTATCTCAGTTTTCATCGCATACATATATATATTGGTTCCTAATATATCCAGCCATTTAATAAAATGAAAAGGGCCAGTGTGAGTATATTATTAAAATAATTATGTAATATCTTATGAGTAGGGTGAACACTAAGATATAATTATTAATGTTATATTAAACCTATTCAAGTTATCTAAAATTACTAAGACTTTTTCTAATATTCTAACCATTATAGTAATGTAACTTATGCTAAAATAAAACACTTACCACAAATGTTATGTAAAATGGCCTCTTATACCAACTATAAGGCACCTTCCTTATACCATACATATTCTTGAATTATGTTAGTAATTCACATTAAGGATCATTTCTGGATTAGATTTTTAAATAATTAAGCTGTAACTATTACATTACATGTAAAAAATTAAAATGTATACACATCTACTCTATATAATTTTTTTACAATAGTTAAACTCTTTAAATAAAAAAATAGTTATTTTCTTGATATAAATCTTCATGTGTTATTCTTTTCTTTTACCCTTTGATATACCAAGTGAATTTTTTTTTCAAAAACATCAGATGAACACAAACATCATAGTAAGGGTTATAAAATAAGGAAAAACAACATTATTCCATCAATACATAAATATCAATGAAATCATAGTTTTTAATATTCAACATACCACCGAAAATCATAGGTTTTATGGATAACACTAGGAAATTATAAATCATAAAAGGTAACATGTGGAATCCATAACAAACCTACATTGTATCTTTCACTACTACATAGTGTTTTAAATTTGGAATAACTATCATGGTATACTCCCAAAATCTCTTAAGGGACTCATTAATATTTAACTCGATCACATTACCCAATTCATTGGAGAGCTATCTTGGGCTCACCCTCCCCAGTTTTTTCATGGAACCACCCGTATATGTAAATAATTCCCAAGAACTATTACATAATTATAACACATGAACTAGAATAAATTAATGATAACATTTCCACATTGAAATCACATTAAAACATTTCAATATATTGACATAATAAATCCATTATAAATTCCATTTTCAATACCAAAATACATAAAAAGATTATATGGTATTTATTTTCCTTTTAAAAACATTACGGCTTGTTAAGAATGCCAAAAATCCAAATACTCGTGATGGTAGAAAGGTTGTTGTCACCATGTACATTAAAAATAAACATTCCCTTGATCAGTTAGAAAAACGCTATATAGAAAACAAACTATAATTGAATTAAATTATGATTAAAAAGGGTTAATGCACCATATAATTGAATGCCATGTATAAATCAGTGAATGCCTCAATGAAAAGACATTGAGACGAAGTACCTTACCTTGTGTCCCACTTGGCCCAATCATTCATTAATCCAAGGACTAATAAAATTATGTTAATTTTTAGATTCATAAAGACATTTTTTAATTATATTATACATTTTATATAATTTATTAAAAAATTTAAACATTACAGAATCATTTATTTTAATAATAGTCGATTTTTCGATATTTGGTACTTGAGATAAAAATGAACTCCTTATAATTACATGTATTCTATGCGGTAAAAATTAAATTGTATACAGAATTATATTAATGATTTATATATTGTATATATAATATATATCCAGTATATATATGTATTTATAACATTACATAAAATTTGGAGATAAGAAATGAAATGCACTATTCAGAGAGACGGTAAGTTGTGTGTACACATGAATGGTTATCTAATTTATATATAAAATTTAAAGGAATTAAAACCTAAGGGTAAATAGATATATTATAATTTAGGTAAAATATAATATAATATTTCATTAAATCAATCCTTTATACATTCCACATAGGGCATGAATGAGTCAAATCACTTTGAGGGGGTGGTAGTCTGCAATTCCTGAAATAAAATTCTACTATTTACCCATTATGGAAACCATAAAATAATGTAATAAATGAAAAATAAAGAAGCATAGATATAGTATAAATATATTATATATCACATATAAGTAAATTTTCATCATAATGGCCACCATGAGAGGGGTAATTAGATTATTGAACAATCATCATTTTTTGAGGCAGTAGTTTGTCATCTACAGAAACTGTTTATTCTTATCCATTAGATGGAATTGTGTGGAAGTGTAGTTATAATACATCTCATAAAATAAATATTTAGTTTTGAATACACTGGTTTTTTTATTAAATAATGGAATAAATAGAGATTATGGTCTTGGATAAGAAAAAAAATAAAAGGACTTAAGAGATGACATTAACATTAAATCGGGTAACTACCTATGTTTTGAACCAAAATAAATTCATTAATTTCGTTCATCAATGGGGATGGAATCTAGGAGGAATATAGGGATATTGGGAGCTTCTTTCTGTTGAGTTTGGATGATCAATGTGGCATGAGTGGTTTGAGTAATGGGTTAGAGGTGGTGGCCTTTAATAAAAAGAATGAGGGTCTCTTTTGGAATGAGTCAAAGTATTATTTTATTGGGAAATTATTTTCAGTTCAAGAATACACAAAACATATATATTTTCATCATAAGGTACATAAAATTCTAAATAAAATCATCCTATAAGAATTGTACATGTTATGTATTTTTCTAATCATTGTTATTTTTATTTGTCCCTTTGTTGTCTTATTTTACTTTAACTGAGTCCTCTTATATATTTATAAAATATGGTGTATAAAATTAATATTAAATTCTAAATGAATCAAAATGGACCAGTTATGACATCATTAACATTACAAAATTAATTTATCTGAATACTATTTCAATAATCTCTATGGGTCCTATAAACCTGGGACTAAATTTCAATTTCCTACAAACAATGATAACAACATTCTAGTATGATAAATTATATAAAACATGAATTACAACATTTAACTATAAATCATTCCACCAATTATCAATATAACTATTTTTCGTACATTTAGTATCTGTAATAAGGGCTTGTATAGACATTACCTTTTTCATCGTCTCTTCAACATGTAGCTATGGAATTATTTTTCATTCACCAATTCATCCCCAACAACGATTATTATTAAAAATGTTTCCATATAATGATTCATATGATTCTTTTTTAATACAATAATGGAAACTATTATTATAGGAAAAATCCTCCAATGGTAATTATTAATAATACATAACTTGAATGTCGAGTGAGAAAGACATAGAATTTTCTTCCATTTATTGAATTGATCTCTAAAACTCCCCATTAGTTCTAGGATGACAGTCACTGATCAATGGAATCTCAATATAAAAGTCATTCGATAGAAATTTATATAATTCTGTGGTCATGTGGGGATCCTAATAAGACACATTTGATAGAGGTTCTCAATGATATCTTCCATCATTATAAATATTGGTCTTTATTAGGTTCTACAAAGGCGTGTCTTCACTAACAGAAATAAAATGTTTATATTTTGTTAAGAGAACATTAATAACACATACTATACTGTTATTCCATGGATTCCTTGGTAGTCTTGTGAAAATGTGCATAAATATTTCATCACATTTCCATACTGGAATTGGAAGTGGTTACAAGCATATTTTTGGATGATACCTCACAACATTAACCTTTGGAAAAACCAAACATTATGAAAAATTATAATAAAAATTATATTGTGTATTATCATACTAAAAAGGATCATCCATGTCTCAATACATATTTCTACTTATAGAACATATAGGGAAATTAGAGCTATGGGAATCAACCAAAAATTATCATTTTAGATCTAGTATTCATAGAACACATATCTTTTTCCAAACCTTAAATAACTATTTTCACAAATAATATATTCTGAGCTCCTATCATTAATATCATTATTTTTCAAATGAATGTCCCAATCACCATATTGATAATTTTTTTATTATCTCTAATAAATATGGTTTTCCAATAATTCGAATAATGATTTATATATCCCACTTCTTATAAATTACAATATCCATATTTACTATATCATTAAATATAAGATCCTTTTAAATCCCCATTTTGGATAGAAATTCATGATCTTTAACACTTATTGAATCTACAAACATATTTTAATTACCAAGGTGGTATGTTATTAAAAAATCATAATCCTTGAGAAGATTTAGACAGAACCTTTTTCTCATGATGAGATTGAGTATGATATTATATATATTTTTCATTTATTATATACGTATATCTCACATGTTTCACCAATGAGACAATGTATCCATATTTTTAAAGATATAATTTTTTCCAATTACATTAGATCATGGTTTATATAGTTTTTTACATGAGTCCTCAATTTCATTAATTCATCTGAAATGAAATTTTCAATTTTCACTGTTAAATAATTTTGTATCATTTTTAATACATCAAAATATATAAAAAACACCAATAATAGATGTTAGTTTCAAAATATAAGAATTGAATAATCCTCTGTATAGTTGATAAATTAATTCACTACATTCCTTTGTCCAAGAAAAAATTACCCTATTGTCGGTAAGATGGGTTAACGAGTTATCCAATTGAGAAAAATTATGATTGAATCACCAATTTTAACATATCAACCAAATTAAAAATTGTTTTTTATTATTGATTCTATGTGTAGTCCATTCTATGATTTCATTTTTCATTGTAGTATAATCTGATATTGAATCCATGGGTATTATATTGCCAATAATGGAATCATCAAGAATCATGATATCACACATACTAAATTTCCCATGTAACTCTTCACTTATATGAGTCTTAAGAATGATTGACAAATGATTCTCATGGTCTTTATTAAATTTAGATTAGTCCATAATATCCTCAATATAAATCACAAAAACAAATCAGAAAAAATTCATTGAATACACTATAAATTAGGTCCAAGAAAATAGAGGGTGCATTAGTCAATCCAAATAAAATAATTTTAAACTATTAATGTCCTTCACACATCAAAAAAAAATCAATATAATTTGTTCATTCTTTAACCTCAATATTTAAAACCAAGATTGAATATGAATCATTGAAAAATTATAGTCATCGTGAATTAGATCAAAAACAGAATTAATACAAGTAAGATGATAAATGTTCTTTATTTTAAATTATTTTAATGCTATATAGATAATGAAAAAGCTCATGGATCGGTATGTATTCTTAAAACACAGGACATGGGACTTCCCATGGTGAAAAAATATGTTTAATAAATCCTTTATTTATTTAAGAAATACATAAGATAACTCTTCAATCCACTAATTCTATTGTGGACATTATATAAGGTGTATTTTATATTGGCCTTTAATTAAGGATTACGTTATTGGAAAATACAAATTCAAACTCTATGGGAGGTATATGTACTTCTTCATGAAAATACAACATTGTATTTTTGAAAGAAATTTATATCCTCATTTGGAAGGTTACATTCTTTAGAATAATGTATTATTTTATCCTTATCCATAATAAATTCATTATGTAATGATACAATGGTGGGAACATTATAAATATCTTTTGAATAATCTCCTTCCCTAAAGATGAATGAATCTACATTTCCCTAAAAGATTTTAAATTCCATCCATTAGGAAGTCTTTTTTTCATTATTTTTGGGAGGTAGTTAATAAAAATAATTATATCAATGTCATACATAGGTATGATCATATTTTTTAAACATAAATCAAATATGTGATTCATAATGTAAAATTACCAACACTTATTTCATACAATGAGACATCCATTATTATTTTTTACTGAAAACTCTCTTAATAAATCAAAATTGACATATATATATATATAGAAATATTGTTAAATATAAAAGAGTGATATTTTCAATAATAAAATATGGCATTGGATAAGTTTGTTGATATTATTAATGTACCTACCACCACATCATTTTGTACTTCTACATCAGTTATAGTTATAACAGAATCTTGGTAATCGCTTATTGGCCTCTTTTTTGTAGATTCCCCTAATTCCTAGGGAATTCATGTGAGTGGTTCCCCTTCAATATATAGATAAAATAAATAATATATGTATTTTTATCATAAAACTGTATTATTTAATTTGATGACCCTTTTTTCCACATAGATAATAGAACCCTATAAAATTAAAGCATTTCTCATAGTGATTTACCACTATTTTTATAAAATGTTCATTAATTAATTCTCTTCTAATTTTTTTTCACATTTCATTTTTCATGATTTTTATATGATATCTTTTTCTATTGGGTTGTTTATGATTTGTATGATCTTGTCAATTTCTTCGTTGTTTTCATAATGAATAAAACTATATATTAAGATGATGAAAATGAGTGGGAAACCATTTCCCTTAATTGATTTGGGTAAATATTTTCATTGAAGTGGTCATTATTCCACTCCATGTTGTGCATGAAAACCATATCATACCTAGATAATATTGTAAATGTGACCTTATATTATTCAATACATTATTTTTCCTATTTATTTAACATAAAAAACATTCTCTTTATCTCAATTTTTCTATAATGATTTAATTATTTGTTGATGAATGTCTCCTTAAAAGTTCATCATTCCATAAAATCAATATTTTATTTCTCCCAAAAAATATCGATCAAGGACCAACATTGATCACCGTAAAATTTTAGATTGTTGACCATAACTATAGCCTTTTCAATGTCATTGTATTTGATGGCTGTAAATATCTTTTATATAGACATAATACATTCTCCAACTATAATTAGATTATTAGTCCCACTAAACATTAATGGATTCTACCTCATAATGTTATCCATCGTAGATGATTTTATCAGTGGAATATGTTTCAATATTATTGAAAGATTATATTTCATTACCTATTTATGTTTCCTGAATATTAGTATATTTTTATTGTTCTAATACAAGTTTAATAGGTTTCCTAAATAGAGAAATATCTACATCTTCATGGAGTACTGATACCATTAACCATTCTAGAAACCATTTGAAAAAATCCTATATAACATATTATCTTAAAAAATCATAATATACAATTCAAAATACGGAATAAAACAATGATTAAATTTTTTCATCTTAAATATTATAATAATAAATTTTAGTGTCATTGGGGAAATAAATACTTTTAAATACTTTATAATGGTTTGTGAAGAAAATATTAAGTACCTTAAGTTCATATCCTTTGACTGTCAAAAAAGGTGCACAGTATGTCTTATTTCCTTATATCAGTTTACACATTAGTCATGCTCGACTCCTCTTGTCATTGTAGTTACCCTTATGTACATTTGTTCTAGAACCATGTCCACTAGTAGTATCCAAACAAGCACGTATTAATAGAAATACCCAAATAATCTATATGTCATCAAAATTATTGGATGTTCTTCTATACATATCCTCAAATTAAATCATATTGTTGGGTTAAATTTTTTTTTTCCAAATTCGTTTTTTATAGATCGTAAAAACCCACCTCTGATACCAACTATAATGAATTGACCCTAGAAATCCTAGAGCCAGTACAATAGTTGTTTACATTGGTATATATATATATGCTTAAAATACCAAGGGAATGAAGTGTTTAGTAGTATTTTAAAATCATATAATATACATGATACGCATATTAAATTGGGATATAAAAAATAAATCATGATACATAATAAAATTAAATGAATATCATCAATGAAATTTTACTAAAATATTAATTCTTCAAATCCTAGGAATGGAAAAAAATATGGGTGTGATTAAATGATATGTTAAATAAATAGTATAAGAAGATATTATGATTTTTTTAGATTAAATCCACTTGTATATTTAAATACAGATAAGACGTTACATTATAATTACGATATAAGGAATAATTTATATGGAAATGTGAGAAAGTGAGTCACAATCCATGTTATAAATAACAATAAAATGAAATATATTAATAGTCATGTTGATATAATGATCCATAGATAATAATAATATTATTATTATTTTAATTAAGAGAAACAGTAAATTATTGGACATCATTTTTTGTAGGAACATGATAACATTACCGTAATGATAAGGATGTTTAAAATATTCTGGTTTGGAAAACAGATTTATCTTATTAGACAACTGATGTATCGAGGTAATTTGATTAACAAACACTCAAACCATAATTATATCATTAAAAAATCCCCCAAACGTGTATTAAAGGTCCAAATAATTCTTCATATATATAATACTATATTAAATTCAAAAACAATGTGATGTATCAAAATGAATCTACATAAAATTATTGATTAAAATTTAAAAATAATTCACCAATAAACAAATTTTGACCAAGGTGAAAACCATAATTAAATATGGAACATGGTTTATTATTTAATAATATCCATCACCAAGTAATATTAATATTTAAATATATTTACAATGAAAAATTATTAATATAATGCAATTCCCTTAGGAAACTATTAATAATCACTAAAGAATGCGACACTAGAATGGTAAATTTTACCTCGTGTAAATTTTAATACTAAACCCCTTATCTGACATAAATCAATGTAAAAAATAATATGACATGATTTATGAATGAAAAATGATATTATGTTACAAATGTAAAATATATAAACCAGAATGATGTCAATTGGGGTATACTAACAAATAATTCTTAAAAGAATGAATATTCAAACGAAAACTCATACGCCGATTTTATTTATGAAAATCCTTTAATATCATATACAGGATTTTTTATCCTGATATAACTAAAACCCATTATTTTATTCATATATATAGTTTAATATATTATCCTAATATTGTATTTTATTACTTATTTTTTTTACAATATTTCATTATTTTCAGAATTTCATGGATTAATTTCCACGTTTCTTGAGTATGTATTGAAATTTTATATGTAACACCTATAAAATTTATTATGATTTAATAATCATCAAAATTTAAACCATTATATTATTATAATATATATAAATTATAGATGTATTTATAATAGTATATAATATTTTAATAAAAAAAATTGCACCATTGTAGAAGACATTAGTTCATACATATGCATTAACGCTACATTCATTTCATTGTCATATTAAATGAATGAAATGTAAAAATATATATATGAATATATTAAGTAAATAATCATATAAATTTCATATATTTCATATATTCATATTAAAATCAATCATTTTTTTCATGTATATTTTGTATGAATAACATCTTTTTTTGACGAGGCAATAGTCCACACGACCACTAATGATGTTATCGTATTTAGAAAAAATGTGATGCATAAGGGTATGTGTTATATTAATATTAAATAAAAATAAATAAATTATAGATATCAAATATATATATATATCATATATAAAACTAGGTCATCATTAATTCTGACCATGAGAGAAGGTAATAGGAAAATGAACATTCATTGTTTTCTGAGGTAGAAGTATTCCATATCCCAAAATTGTACGTTTGATTCCCATTAGATTGATTTATCTGTATGTGTATGTAAACTATAACATAATATAATTTAGACATAGTTATGATATTTATGTTATTATATAATAGTCGAATAATAATATTTTAGGTGTTTTAGAATTTTAATAAAACAAAATAGCTTTAGGAAAGATTTTACCTCTTCTTTGAGTAACTCCATTCGTCCTGCACCAAAAGGATTATGTATATAAATTTCATCTATACTGAATTATGTTAGGATGATGGAATGGTTTATTTAAGCTTAATTGAGAAGATTTTTTTAGATCAATATTTATTTACGTTTGTGAAAAATGAAAGGGTGAGTGATTCTTTATAGCGGAGGAGGAGTGCCATCCATGTAATGTTTATGAAGGGGAATTACACCACCATTTTTTCCATTTCAATTGTCTTCGGTAACTATAAAAATTATTTCAAATTTATGGTAGGCTCAATATATGAACATAAAATGGTTTTTTATAATTGTTTTGGACTTTTTGGCTCACAATCTTATGGTTTAGTCAATAGTAAATGATATTTTTCTCTAAATCTCTCTAATTAATTTCTTTCTCTTTCACTTATAATTTTTATCGATAATATTTTTGATATTATTTTTAATTAATAATTATAATAATTCCAAATTTTCAATTCATTTTTACAACTTCCAAGAAATTAGTTATATGATATTAATTGAAATTTAATATCATAGACAAGGCTACAAAGTTGGTTTTAAAGTAGAAATTCTAAAAAATAATATTTCTTTATATCCCATTTTTAGGTGGAATTGGTTCTAATTACATTAATTGGATTAATTTGGTAAATTTAATATAATTAATTTTTATAACCAATAAAAAAAATATTACATAACCTTATATGTAAATTATATGAACATGTGGTCTTAAAATAAAATTCTGTACATTTCATTATTCATCAAAAAATGAAACTTCTTAAAACATTACCTATAATTCACACAGACCACATATTCATGATACATATTGAAGAGTTGATTTTTTCATATTATATTTTTTAATGTATTAAATTTTTTATTTAAAATAGATTTTCGGTTTAATTTCATTAAAACAACCATTTTAAATAAGTGGTTTTATGCATAAAATTGGGTTGGTTCTTATCATATGCCTATCAAATATATTGTATGAATATCAAAAATATATTATTATATATATAACATATACATTTACTATATAAATTATCTATGAGATTTATAATTTATTCTATAATTCAATACATGACCAAATATTGTTTTTTTAAATAGAGTGTTGTGTGCATTAAAAACGGACTCAGTATTGGTTTTTTTTTTGCATGGAAGCAAGAAAATAAATATTAAAAAAAGATAATATGGTAAATTATTTTGTTGAAAAATTTCCCCCATGTGAATCAATTCTATAATTAAATCAATATATTATATCCATATATGGATTTATTGCATGGAACCCCATATAATTTCTACATTAACAAAACTTTTGGTTGTTCTCGCATAGTTGTCCCTAATTTCTATTATAGTGTTATGTTACCAAAATTTATATATTAAAAAAAATTGTTCCTATGGTTTATAATAAACAACCGATTATATAAATTGTATTTACACTTAGTATAGTATCCTAGAGCTGGTTTCATAAATTATTTCATTGGAATATGATAAAAGAAATAATATCCCATAAGACATATTATTTTATTGGTATTATTAACCTTGATACAAACACTATTACCATATTTAATTAATATAAACATATCTTTTATATATTATCCTTATATATTCTATAATAACTATTGAAATCATTTTTTAACAATTCTTGGATTTCTGGGAATGTTAACAAAATTACAACGATCTAAAATTAACTTTATGGGTTATGTATAACAGAAGATATCATAAACTAATAAGCCTGATCATGGAATGTTAAATTATTGAACACACATAAAATGTAGATACTTTACAATAATATTCACTATTGAAGGTTAAAAAATCTGAAATATAAATTCCATTAAATCAATAATTTGGGTATCATACACCGATTAAGGATTGTCATTCTGGAAATGTAAATAATATAAAACAGAATACATTTAATAATTAAACTGAAAATGAAATAAATCCATAACTCTTATCATTTTGAAGATTTCATGTGTAATAATAATTTATTTCTGAAATAATTAAATTCTTTATTTTTTGATTTCATTATCCTAGGAAATATGATACATCAATTGTCGATACTATTCGCGAGACACTTTAAAACTAATGGGTAGGTATACACAAGAAACCCATTTAACTGATCCTATCAAACCGATTCACCTAATTATTCTATTGATTAATGGAGGGACTATATATAACTATACATTAATCATAATTTTATTTCAATTTAAGTTATTATATATTATGTTATAGAATTAATTATTAATAATTATTCTATATCAAAAAATATACTTATTTATAAAGGAATTCATATTTATCAATATATACTTTGTTTATAAATTAAATTCATTATAAAACTCCATATAGAGAAATTATATATGTTTTTTTTGAAATATTAATATTAATAAATATAATATTTATATTTTTGTGAAATTTAATCATTATTTATCCTAAAAAAGGGGTTATTTTAAGGGAAGTACAAATGAAATAATAAATTGTGAATAAATAATTTACATGGAAAAAACGGTCATATAACATCATAATATATAATAAGTATGTTCTCAAAGAGATATATTAATATTGTTTTATATTTTAAATAAAGGGGTTTTTTTATTTTCTGAATAGAAATTAAATAAAATATAACAACAAAAATTCTGAAACATATCATATTATCATTGAAAATAAATATAAAACTAAATGATCATGAAATATTTTTATTTTTTTTATTCATGAATAATTGATTATAATTATAATTATGCATTAATATAATATTTGGTATTCAGTTATGAATATTTCTTTCATGGTGTATACATTAAAATTATGATTCCTTGATATTTTTCCATAAGAACCCGAAGAGACATGTTTGGGAGTCATCAGGATGATTCCCAACAATAGATAACAAATATTGTAAATCATAGATAAAAATTATTTATTAAATAACATGATGAATATTAATAATATTTTTTGAACACATTTATAGATAACACAGTTTTTGATGCAGAACTCTTTTTTGTCGAAGACAGAACTAATGTCTGATTTTCATTAAAATACTTTCTCAAACACATTAACTACCAAATATATGAAAATGGTTCAATTAAATTAATAAATAATTAATATATATTTTATTATAAAATTAATTTGGTTCAGTGGAAAATGATAAAATAACTGCCATCATTGAATATTCAACTATATGAAATATCAATTAAAATGAGATTTTGAAATAAATATATACAAGGAATATAAATTTTATGTGAGGACTTATCAAATAATTTTCATTTGTGTAAAATTAAAATAAACCTCAAAATTTAAAATAAAAAATAACAGATTAATAATTATTTATAAACCTAATATTATAATTTTAAAGGCGATGAGTAATTAAAATAACCTAATAAAAATATATTGAGTTATGAAATTACTTGCATGATTATAATTTTCAAGACAGAATACTTTTTTATGAAATGATTAAAATTGAATTAAAAATTTCAAATAATTTTTTAGGGAAAATTATATTAAATTATAACATGTTAGTATAAACATAATATAAAATAATTATGAGGTTATAATTAAAATATGCATTTTTTAAAGAAAATTGGGATGACATCACTTAAATAATTTTTCAACTTTTTAAACTGGGTCATCATCATGTATTATTATTTAAAAATATTATTAATTTATAGGTAAATCATATTAAAATTTTTAATATCAAAAATGAATCTTATAAATCATTTAAAACCCCATTGTATGAGAATATTTTCTAATTTTAATTGTTTCTAGTGTTTATTATATTTTATTCACATGTGTGATTTTTAATCAATGTCTTTGTTTATAGGTATAAGTTATAGACCCATAATAAAAATGTTATTAATGTTATTAATATATTATTGACTTTTTAATTAAATTTTTAGAATCAGTGTTGAAGGTTATACAAGAAAATTGATTCAAATCGCATTGTGGAGATAGTAGGTCATACATATCATGTAGTGATTATATCATTCCACCAATGAGTTATTGGATAATTATGTGAGTGATAATTTAATCTCAACGAATCAATACCATGTCATGTAAATCAGATATATTAAATTATTTTATATATACATTCCTTATAAGGAATAACTGAAAAGCGAATCACATCAATTTGTGATGTGATATTTTCCAGTACGAATAAGCAACATTATCATCTATTAAATATGATGTAAATTAATAAGGTATATATATGATATTATAATTAATAAATTATATTAATCCCATTAGTAACATATACTTTTTTTAAATCTATTAATATATCAATCAATGAAATATGGTGGTAGGAAGTGATTTACATTTGTCCTTAAGAATTTTGTTCATCATTCCAAATATTTATGGTTTCATTTCCAGTTTTATGGATGGATACATACATACTGGTTTTTAAATTAACATATTTAATTTAGCATATATCAGAGTTAAATTTTAATTATATTATCAGAAATAAATAATATTTCATCGAGTTGGAAGAATATATAATTTGAAAATTCCCTTTTATGATCCTTATATCTTAATTAGAGAACATCATTTGGTTGGAAACAAAGACCATACTTAGAGTGATTTTTTATAAAACTGAGGAACTAGGAAGTTGTTAGGGGATTAATGAATTTATTTCTATAACACATGTATGACACAAATTGATTTATAAATATGAATATGGGTGGAGAGAGGGAGGATTTTTATGTGTGGGGAAAGGATACATACTGATATTTTTAAATAGTCTGATTACACCCAAATTTTTAACATTCTAAAACGCTTAAATGTGGAAAATTATAAAATCATTGATTTTATAATGTACATTTATGTCCATAATATTTTTTTCATCTTATTGTGTCATTTTTAAATCATATCATATTAGTTTAATGACATGTAAAACATTTTTTTCTTATTCTAATGTAATTAATTTTTCATTATTTATTATTCCAAAGGTAGAAAATGATTTGCTGAACATATTCTATAATATATATTATGATTATCTAAATATAGTAATCCATATACCAAATTAAATAAATTTATTTTCCATAATAATATTTAAAATTATACATGTAGACTCAGTGAAATTTAGGGTTTTCCTATAAAGAATTCCAAAAACAGTAATATGTATTACTAATATAATTTAATATTAACTTTATTAATATTTCCCAAAATAGATAAATTTTAATATAATTTTACTAATTTGACATAGAAAAAATTTCAAATATACAATATCATTGTTTTTCTTTAAATTAGTATAATTTTTTCAATATATTTTTATATTTTTTATTAATCATTAAAAAATTTAGCATTTCAAAAATAATAACAAAATCCCCTTATGTTAAGATGAAGAATTTTATTTTGAATCTAAAATACTTGTTATCTAATAAATTTTCTTATAATATCAATAAAATTATCATTTCTTCAAAGTATGTCTGTACAACCTTTGAAAAAAATATTGTTTTTAATTCAAAATTTTCATTTACTTGAAATTATTTGTAGATTCTTTATATTAAATATATTACCATAATATTGAATTTTTATTAAGTAATTGTCATACCTTAATGTTATTGGTTATGTTATAAAGAAATATATATATATATATAGTACATTTAATTTAGACTTAGGGTTGTGGGTTCCATAATCTATTAAGGATAATAAATTTAACGAAATATATTTCATGGGTTGTATAATATCAGTGATGAATGTGGGAACAAATATTATACAAAATGTTCTCCTAATTTAATTTTAGGGTGATACGTGATTTACCATTATCATGGTGATAATTATTTAATATGATCAATATATATATATTAAACAGAAAAATAAAAATATTTAACTATTTTTTACCTCTTGATTCCAAATATCTAAATAATGTTTCATGAATCATATATATATGTTGTATAAATTAATTTAAAACTAAATCAAAAAAATACAACAAAAAAGATTTCAAAAAATATCCTTCAAATTTATAATTTTTTTATTCCACATTCAAAAATTAAATTTATTACATTTAAAATAATTGGATTATTCAAAAAATACGAGACATAATGTCACTATGAAACCATTTTAAAATTGGAACCACATAATTTATTGATTAACCCCTCACTAAAAGAAATTTTTTTTATAATAATTTAAAAGAAAGTCTCCAACCAAATGTTTACATGTTGATTCCAAAAAATTTTAATTTTTTATTATAATAATATAATTGTTTAAAAAAATTAATTATAATTTATTCATATAAAAATTTATTTGATTGAAATATTTTTTTGATGAATAAAATTTATTTATAAAATATTGGGTGATTACTTACTCAAAATTAATAAATCATTTGTTAGTAAAAACTGAATTTGTATATGTAATAAAGTGTTTATGCTTCTTGTTAACCTCTAGTTCAAATATTAGTTTGAAATGGTTGCATTATAATATTTTTTGCTTCATTTATGCTTGGTGTTA
This sequence comes from Viscum album, assembly GCA_963277665.1. Lineage (NCBI taxonomy): Eukaryota > Viridiplantae > Streptophyta > Magnoliopsida > Santalales > Viscaceae > Viscum > Viscum album. The sequence continues at coordinate 1,333,329,448 of OY728161.1, read as the reverse complement.
AGTTTAATATAAACTACAATAAAATATCTCCATTAAAAATCATTGAACCTCAGGATATATGACCTATATCCATGGTTCAAAACGGTGGGTATAGCCTCCAAAACCATGGTTATAGGCAATAACCATGGTTTTGGGAACCATGGGTGACCGAGGCATCCTGATAGGTCCCCAACATAGACCCATGGTTTTCCAAAACATCGGCATAGATTTGTTTCCATATTTTCGAAGCAGCCAACCCTATTTCCACATTGTCAAAACCTTATACCCATGGTTTGAAAACTGTGGGTATATATGTTTTTACAAAAAACGAGCAGTTGGTGTTAAACCCGAGACCTGCATTTCTAACTCGACATGCCTCACCAATCATGCTACGTAACATAAAGGTATATATATCTATATTTAGATAAATATATTAATTAACATCAGTATTTGAAAAAATATATTTCACGGGGTTTGAACCTGCATCTTTATATTCCTACGTCCAGCGACTAACCAGCTGAGAAAAATCAGTTTTATATTAATATATCTTTATTTATTTTAATATATTCATATTTATCCCTATTTTAGGAAAAAAAAAATTCCAGTGGGTTTCGAAAACATAACTGCATCGAAAATTACAATGTTCCTCACAAACTCAGCTATGAAGATTTGGTGATTATAAATTTTTATCTACATAAATATATTAATCTGAACCGTGGGTATATGATGCAATAGTATTGGGGAAATTATTTTCTAAAAAATATTTTTAGTGTCTCACTGGAATTTTTATTCCCACCATAATGCATGAAATTTATACACACGGTTCTATAAATCTGCGGGTATATGTCTTCGAAAAAAATCCTATACCCGCAATTTTGAAAAAACTATGGGTATAGGTCTTAAAAATAATTCATATACCCATGGTTTTGAACAAAACTATGGTTATTACTATCTTCCTCCACATGGTTTTCCAAAACTGTGGTAATGGGTCTTCAAAATAAAACAATTCCCACGGTTTTGCCCAAAACTGTGGGTATAGGATCCCATATTACCCTTATACCCACGGTTTTGGCCAAAATGTTGGGTATAGGGCTATTCTCCAGTAGTATTTTTTTAACAATATATAACCATTATAAAATTATGCCATAAAAATTTAAAAATGTTCTTTTTAATTAATGTTTTTATATTTTAATTGTTTTTGGAAATTTCACCTCATAAAAGGGTTAATAAATAATCCTCTTGAAATAAAGAAAAATGAAGTATGAATATCATTTCAAATATCAAATAAAAAAGATTCATAAACAAGACCCTTAATGGAAGAATATATATATATATATATATATATAATAGATAAGTAATATAGAATTATTATAATGATTTGTACAGAACATTTACCCTAATAAATTGTTTGATCAAATGATGGATAGTGACTAAAAACCCATAATACATTATAGTTTGAAAAATACCATTGCATTACTTTGAATAAAGTAATAGGGGAATATTTTTTAATTATAAAAATCCTATATTTATATAATTATAAGAAAATTTATATTATTAATATATGTAAATAAAATTAATTTTCATTTATAATTTCATCCTTTAACACATTTAAAAAATTACGTTCCATTTCTCCATATGATAGTTATTCAGAACAAATATTTCATGATTCCAGAATGAAAAAAAAACGTATAACTGACCATCTAATCCAAAAGTTAAAAAAATTATTATACTTATATATAGATATTATATAAAAAAATTAGCATATTTTAAAATATTTCCCAAAAATAATAAATCATCATATGAATAAATAAAAAATTAGACATTAAAGACAATATAATAAAATCCATTCTTCTAAATAGAAACTTTCAGAAATAAATAATCATAAAATTTCCAATATATTACCAACCATGTATTAAAACCAATAATCCGATATATTTTATGACATATTTTTCACTACATAATTTAATATTTTTCTCTAATCAATAGCAGTCATATATAACATCATATTCTAAAAACATATATGTATTAATCCATTAATATCCAAAATATGTGGATTATTTCTGTAAATAAACTCTATGATCATAACGAAACATTAAAATCATATATGCCTCTCAATGATAAATCAGATAGTATTCATTAAAAAAATCCATTAATCCTAAAATGTTCCACAAAATTTATATTATATAATTCCAAAATTAAATTAATCACATCGTCATTAAAACATATACGTGTAACACAATTATCTATACAGTTAATCATATGTTCAGAAGATGTTAATTTTCTTTTGATCAAATTATTTACAAAAGTATGATATAATTTTAGACATCATGTAGGCTAGTAGTTAGTAGTGAAACCTTATCATCAATTTATTTTCCATTCAATCCCCATGACCATGTTAGATAATATAGGTTGTTACTCATCATAAATGTTGTAGTTTCAATATTATAATATTAATATTATTCTTATAACATTCCCAAAAAAATGATGAATGCATTAAATTATATCCTTAATTACTTTATTATAAAATATTTTTTTAGCCTCAAATGTTATCTTATATTAATCATCTACCAGACCCAAAATAAAATATAATTATATTGAAATAATTCAATTATTTTATCATATGTGTTGTATATACCTTGAAGTAATAATACATCTCCCTAAATATAAATAATCACCTCTAAATACCGTCACATACAACCTCCAAAATATTTTATATGACATTAATATTTTGTAAAATCATAAATTTATAATCCCATTATGGAAATAATAAATCTTAATATAACCTTTAATGAAAATATAATACTATTCAATGATATCTAAATCATTCAGTTTAAACCAATAATAAAGAACAACACTAATAATTTTGTTATTATTGGTTTCTAATCAAGAAGTCACTATCTTAAATTAGTGGATCCTTATGGATTGAAATTTTAGTTATTTAGGCCTCCACCCATTCAAGGATAATTGATAAATAATTATTTTCACATATCCCATTATTTTCTTTTTATTCCACAAAATTAATATTTTACGATATCAGGGGACTTATTTTTCATCATATATCATCCCAATTTTAATTTTGACATTATATATTTCAATACTCATCCTTAAACCATTTTGATATAATTTATTTATTTATGTAATGAGCATAAAAATCGTACTACCGATGATATGATAAAAATAAAATTATACCATTAGTAATTTTAAATCCATTAGATCAAAAAAGTGAGTTAATTATTAATATGTAAACCAATGATATAAAAAAATTAATTACTTACAAATGAAAATATATTTTCTGCCCAATATTTCACATAAGATACATTATAATAAAGCATACTACAAATAACGTAATCATGATAGATTCTTTGAAGACATGAGATAACATGTACCTGGTTTCCTTAAATACAAAATTTTTTTACCCAAAAGGGTATATCCATTCAATTAAAACAAAATACCATTAGCATTCCACTTTAAAAATAGTACTTCTGCGAAAACAAATAAGAAACGATATTAATGTCATCTTGTTATCATGGGAAAAGAATATAAAAAACGATATCAAAATATAATGTATGTATAAGAAATTTGGTTGAAACACAAACCATAACATAATCATTTGTGAGGATATCATGTTTTATAATATCAAAATGAAAACATTATCCCATTATAGACTAGTTTTACTACTAGTACCATACATAAAATATCAATTGAAAAAACAACTATAGGTAATGAATTATTGTTCTATTTGGGTTCCCCTATAATATCATGTTAATGAATATGACATTCAAAGGAAATAAATATTTATTATTAATAATAATATTTTATAACAAAATAAAATGGGTTTCATAATAATCCCACATATCATAATAAATAGAACATTCATAAAAATTTAAAATAGAATAATGAATTAGATATTATATATCTTTATATTTTATTAAACAATCATTGGTCTCAAATTAAGTTGCTTTTTTAATATGAAAATTAATATGGGATTTTCATAAATAGATTAATGGATTGAAAATTTTCCATTATTTGGGTTTCATTATAATAATAAAACATCATATATAAATTAATATAAAGTGTTAACCCATCATGGGATGGTACAATGAGAATTGTTTATATTTATAAGGAAATGTATTGATTTATATAAAATAAATAACATCGACGTGATACAGTAATTGGGTTAGCAAAGGACTATAAAAAATTATACAAAAGAGGAATTCAGAGAGATCCCTTACCATTAATACCCAATTTTTTGAACTATTTTTTTTAATAATGTAATATAGAATTTTTAATTAAACAAATCATAAAAGATTTAATGGATTTAAAAATTAAAATATAACATTTGGAACAAGTAATATCTATTGTCACTATATCATCTAAAATAGGACCTGCCTTTTTTTTATTTGTAATGAATGTGAAAAAAAATATGTATGACATAAGAAAAAATATTACATATGAAAAAATATGATATAAATCAATAAATAACATACAATATACATTATCAAACATGTATTTTAATATAAATACATTAATAAGTAAATTGTATGGGTATATACATGGAATAATATTTTTTATATAAAAATCCATAAAATATTTGTAAATTATGCTTTTAAAATAAATGCATTTCCCTTGATCCTGATTGTCCTATAAGAGATCATCATTCATAAAATTACATTTTTCTAATATTATAACTTTATTAAAAATTCTTAGGTATCCTTATTCATTTTATTTTGATAATATAATAAATTAATTATACAATTAACATCAGGTTAAATGTTTTACTAATATTATGTTTATATGTCCAAAATTACTTTGATAGGTATACTATAATAAAAACACTAATTATTCAATCATATATATAATATTAATCAACAAATCAATTCTCATTTTTATAGATAAATTATACATATAAAACATACCATAATTTTTTTTTGAAAAATGTACAATGTTATCATCATGGAGATGGAAGGTCATTCCAATACATATATAACATTTTCATTTCTAAACGATCATTATCCTAGAAATGTATGTTTTATATTACTATTAATTAATTTAAATAATATCAAAAATATAATATAATTTCTATAAATACCCTCATATATAGAATACATGTGATGTGTTTATGAAAAAAATGAATCACATCGCTTCATAATGGGGTTAATTCACAAGCACACACTACAAATATTATCATTATTCAATTAATGGAATCACATGATAATATATGATATATCAAAATTTCAGAATGATAATTATATCAAATAAATATAATATATATATATATATATATTAAGTCTCCCATATGAATAATCAATGAGATTCAGTGATAGAAAATGAATTACATCAGTTCGTGAGGTATAATCTTCCATACATAATAATGATGATTTCAAAGAATATTTTTTAACTAGAGGATATAGATTTATGATAAGAAATTAATGTGATAAAAAATAATTATATAATATATATTAATGTAATTATATCATCATGGACAAATAATTAATTCAAGATGTTTAATAATAAATAAAACAAAACCATTCAGTTAAAACCTATAACTCTTCTTCAAAAAAATATCATATTTTTTAAAACTAATTCCCCAAAAAATTAGTATTATTACAAAAAACCTATAGATTGATGGTATAGATTATTTTAATCTATATATGTAATAAATTACTGAAAAATGTAATTTTATGTGTTAAAAAAATATTAGAGGTAGATCCTTTTTATAATGGAGGGGAGGGAAACTCTATAAAATAAATCGAATATTAAATTAACATAATTATTTTTCATGGAAAAAATATTCAAGTAAAAATAATTCAAATATAGGATGTGTATGGGTTAAAATACTCTAAATATGGACAATTTTTTATTATTTTATAATCTAGTATATTTTTTTAACCCATGTGGATGATTTTTTAACAACTCCATAATAAAGTTGTATATAATCACTAGTGTTAAATATATTTACCATATTTGAGAAATTTTTCCATCAATGGGCTCTAAATTATTTTATAAAAAATATATAAAAAACCCATTACTTATGATAGGAATTTTATGATTTTAATATAATAAAATCAATTATTATTTATTCTATAATAACACTCATTTAATTTTTTAGACATATTAATTTCAAGTTAATTTGAAAATAACCTGAAAATTGTGGATTTTGAATAAAAAACCATAAAAATATTAATAGGATATAGCTATATAAATTATTTGTGGAAATCCATAGTTCATTAACATTATATTAATTTTTTTAAATACATTTCAATTACTTTACCACTAATTAAATTAATATTTTGTTGGTGTTACCTAAGACGAATATATAACAATGAACCAATAAAATAATTTATCAATAAAAAATAAGAAAAATGATATCATTTATAATTTAAATACTTATTTATAACAAAACATATGTTATAATTATACTACATAGAAAAAAGTATTGAAATTAAAAGCAACATGATTAATTTTATTACATTATATATTAAATAATTATTATAAATATTAATAGTAAATCCATATTTAACTAAGAAGTAGTTTTTTAAAATCTTATAGTTTTATGATGGAAATAAATTCAGAAAATGAAATTATGGAAATGGTAAAAGTTATTTTATTGTTCATATCATATTATTTTTAACCATCATTACATGATTTAAACATTCTATAGTGACAATTATTTATAATAGGTACCATTCATATTGAAAAAATAAATGAGAACAACTTCCCAATTTTTCAACAACTAATTCCAAATATTGAATCAAATTTTCATGATTATTTTGCTATATGTAAAAAATTATTATATAATGATTAAATGAATAATTCAATGATAATAATTCTATAGAAAAATTAAATTTTATCTATGAAATTATTTTTATACCATATTAAACCACTAAATTTATTCTAGTAATACTAATATTAATGTTAATAAAAAATGATGTTAGTTTCAGAGAATTTTTTAAATAGGAACATGTAAATTCATTATAAAAAGTATAGTTTTCAAATAAAATTATTAGTTTTCTCTATTTACTTTAAATAATTTTCTTTTTGTAAAAATAAGAAAGTAACACTAAAATAATTTTTATAACAGGATTCTAAAAATGCAATAGATTTTGTAAAAAAAATTTCATACTTTTTAGATATTAATTATAATAGATTAACATAAAAATCATTATTTTTTAATAAAAACGCATTTTTGACGATTTTAGGGATTCCACTAAAGTTTCTTTGTTGTTTTTAAAACTAAATCCATATATTTTTATAGATAATGATAATTATATGTTTCAAAACACGGTTATTCTTAAAAATTCTTCCAAATCCAATGGATATGTGATAATGGTTCTTTATTAATATAGATTATTTTATTAATGCTCAGTGTATCTTATCATTTAAATGATCAAATATATCATTCTATAATATATATAAGTGTGTCAAAATACATACTTAGATGTTTCATGAATGTGAGATGGTGGTTTAGTGAATTATTTTTTGTGTATAATAAAATTAATTTTAATATATATTGTTGGATCTAAAAGTGGTTGGGTTATCTAGTGTGGAAAACAAACCAACGTCAGTGGTGGATAAATATGTGGGAATTAGGGGGAATTAAATTTATAAGAACATTGGATGATTCATATTTTAAAGATTGAGTTAAAACACAGGGGAGAGTGGGTGTGGTGTTCTATTAATAATATTCTATTGGAAATTTCAAAATGCATGAATATGTTTTCTGGGGCCAATGAAATTGTGACTATGGATGATTAGTTGAGATGTATTGGTTTTTATAAGTTTTTTAATCTATTCAACATTACATTTTTTATATTATCTTTCATCATTTTCATTAGATACCTTTTGGTTTAATCCTATTTTGTATAAAAGTTATTTATATACACTATATATTACTATTTTTTCCATAGGGAGGTTTTGTAAAAATATATAAACATTACAATCCTAGATTTTGGAGGTAATAAGATTTCTATATTATAGGTATCCATTCAATTTTATTTTTCAGGATTAAATATATATATATATATATCATTTAATACACATGTGGTATGATTTGGTTTCAGTAATATTATTTTTTGTGGTTTTTTATTTCATCACATCATCCCTTAATTCTTTTAAAATAATTAGTGTAAATTACTCACATTAGATTTATTTACACCCTTAATGCAAATTGATATCCTATGGACAACCAGATGTGGATATCTATGATGATCATATCCTGTAAATATTTTCCTCTCTGGGCAACCAGGGGAGTGGGATATTGGAACATGGGTTTTACAACAGTATATATAGATCAATAATTTTATATCATATTTGACGTAATGGATATTATGATGTGGTCTCTCCTAAAGAGGCCTTAGTGGAAAAATTTTAATATCCATAGAAAAACCATCTATGACAAAATAATCAGGTCAAAAATATAGACCTATTTTGTGTATGAAATATTGGATATGGGTTGTAATGTTTTATCTTACTCTATAGGAAATAATATTTTTTGTATTATTTTTATTGTTTTATATATCAAATTTTTTGTTTCAATGGATGCCTCAAAGATTTTATATATTATTTAATGTTTTTTTATGTAATAGTATCCCGTTATATAATTGGTCAATAAATTTGTTTATTTTTCATTATGTTTTGTATATCGTAGAATTTCATTACTGGTGGACAAATGTTTTCAATGTCTTGATTGAGATTTTTATAGTCATATAGAGCTCAATCATGATATATTATTACTACTTAGATTATAAAGATATATTTTAAATTATATGAGATATAATTCCATGCATAATGTATTTTTATATACATGAATCGTTATTCATTTTATAATAATCTATTATATATGGATAAAAATCACCACACATGTTTATCATCATTCATCGATATATTTCTTATTTTATATTTGATCATCATATAATTATGAGTGGTTGTGTTTTATATATCATATATTATGTATTTGATATAATTAAAATGATATCTACAATTATATTTGACATATATGACATAATGTGCCTCGATTAAGAAATGGAAAATAATTTATTACAAGACCACTTATTGAAAAATGATATGATCGTTTACATATAGTAATGGTCAGTGATGTATTAATATATGTTGGATTGTCATAATAGATTATTTGATAATATAATTGATATCGTATATCATATTTTCGTATTTCATTCCTTGTGGGTCAACATGAAATCTTATAATGTAATATATTTCCATGCATGAAATGTATGGAGATATATTTGGTGGCCATCTTCATATAATGTAATCTGTGTTTCATTGCGATCAAATCCAATCCAATTGAATATTTAGTAAGAATGTTATTTTTCTCTATGTCTCATAAATTTATAAGATAATTATTTTATAAATAATTAATATTAATTCAATAAATAACAAAAATTATAGAAATATTTTCTTAGAAGCATGATTAATTTTCAAATAAAATTTTCTGTTGAATTTGGGGAAATTAATGACAGTTTAATATAAAAATTGTAACAAATTAGTATAATTTATATATTATTCCTAATTTATATTTGTATTTGTTAATTGTGTATAGAAAAACATTTAAATTATTTTCCTCCACAAATCTAGAGATATGAGCTATATCTATTTTTATAATATAGATTTCATAATAATAAATGTCCACAATCTCAACAAATACATTATATTTTTTCAGGTAATATAATTTTATTTTTTTGTACCTATCATTTTTTGATGAATTTATTTCTGTATAATATATTATTTAACTCATTGAAAAAAATTATTACATGATTAATGATGAAAAGAATTATATCTTATAATAGTAATGGATAATGTTTTGCATAAGCTGAAGAAATGAAAATAATACGTTTATAACAAAACATTAATGATGATAGCCTATTAAATAGTTTTTTAGATTCATTATAATTTATATAATATAGATTTATAATATTAAAATGTATCATCAATATTTATTTTACGGTTAAAAAAAGTTGTATTAATTTAATAAGGTGAAAAATGAAATCTATCAATAAATATTTATATTTTTCAAATCAAGAAAGCAATCATTTGGGGAAAACTATTTTTTTTAAAAACAATTACTAATAAACTGAATAAATATTTTATTATCAGTTATTCTATATTAGTTTTATTTATATTTTTTCTATTCGTGCATAATATTGTGATTATATATACACAAGGGATTGGGTTTTATATTTTATTTACAATAATATTTTAATGATTCCATTAAAACATACAAATAATCATCGTAATATAGTTCTATAAAATTTTTCTATTTCTATTAACAAATAATTACATATTAACTGGGTTTTCGATAATTATATTTTAAATATCTTTTATTAATTTATTTTGAGGATCCTCCACCCTATATCTTATATTATTTCCAATTAATTTTACACATATTTCAACATTGTCATTAAAAATATATGTCCTTTCATAAAATAAAAGTGTTGTTAGGTACTGGTGTCTTTAAATAATTATTATAATATTTCAAAAAAAAAATTAATGTACCATTTTTATTTTAGTCATCATTTTATCATCTGAAAATCCATCTTTTATTGTAAAAAATCATGGGATAAAATTCAGAATAAAAAACTTATTAGATTCTAGAATTTCTAGAAAGGGAGTAAACATGATGATGAAATAAACATTTGATTCAGTATTAAAACATGATATCATTAAATAAAAGACTCATGAGTAGTTTAATGAACTCATATCAAAATAATATACTATGATAAGGTCATATCATCATAAGATTTATGGAAAATAAATATAATATTTAATAAATATTAGTGAATAATAAAATCCTAAACTACACTACATGGTTGATAATATACCATAATATATTAGATTACCTCTCTTTGCTTATGAATTAAATCTCATGATAATTAGGGTATACCCTATGCATTGTAGAGCTATCAATAATCACCCATCATATCATGTTCATGATCTTTGTGTCCCATATAAAGGAAATCAAACCAATGGAACAACAATAAAATTATACATGTATTTTATTTGGGTTGCATATTTTTTCTTCATTTCATGTTCAAGGGAAACTTCATAATTATTTAACTTTAGAAATAATCATAAGGAATATATTAGAATATCAATGGAATAGAGAATAAACTAAGTATATATGTGATATATATATATATAATTTAGAATCAATCTATAAAAAATTATTTATTATCATTTTTAAAAAAATTAAAAATACTAAAAACATTTGTGAATATAATTACCTTTTAATACTCATTAAAATAATATACTATAATCTATAATGTAATATCATTTTGAATTATACAATTGAAAATTTATTATAAAAATTATCCCTATCATTCTAAGAATAAATATTTAAAATCGAAAACATTCTAAAACTAAAAGGAAGTCATAATTTTTAATAGTAACCTTTGAAATATATATAGCAGATTCAATGCATTGAGTACTTAGATAGTAGAAGATAACATATCCTGAAGAATTGATTAAAAATAAACTATTATTGTCACATATTTTTACGAAAAGATAACAACTATATTTATTTGAAAATTATATGATTATTATTATATATATTTTTTTAAAAAAATTATTATGGGTGATTATTTTTTAAAAATAAATATACAAAATTTCTTGAAATCATTTTCAAAAATTGTGGAGGAGGATGGGAATATATTTTTAAATGATGGGAGAAATGATTTATTATTTTCCTAGAAACGTTTTATCAATCATTTTATATACCGATTAGGGGAAATTCAATTATTAAATCAAAAATTCATAAATACTGTGGGGACAAGACAATTTAATGGTTTATTTTAAATAATCTAATAATTTCCTTCCATGTAAATAATATTATATATAGTCTATATTAAAATAATATTCAAAAAAAGGGTTAACACTTTGGTGACATTTGAATCATAACATACAATGAATTGAATGGATGAATTGTAATATAAAATATCCTGAACTTAGAAAGAGTCATGATATATTATGTAAAGTATTGAAATTTAAACAATTCCAATCAAATGAGGTACAAAAAATAATATTTGTCTTAATGAAGGTAGTTTCATACAAATACTATACAACATTTGAATCATTAAGGTCATAATTAATCCATATTTTTATTATATATGGAAAATTTAAATCCATGATAAAAATTGAAATAAAAAATAATTATCTTATTATTAATTTCACTCACAATAGTGACATAATATAATCAATATAACTAAAATATTATCGAATGAATTAAAATTGAATTCAAGAACACCTTCCCCAAAACACACCTTCTATTGAGAGATCATTAACATCAAATATATTATTTTTTTAAAAATTATGGGAAATTGTAACATATTTATATTATTATATAAATTTTATTATACGATACTTTAATACCATATGTTTTCATTTTTGAAAATAACCATTTAATATCAATATTATTTCATGTTTTAATTGCCTTTTTTTCTTATACACATTTCATTTTGAATGTTCCGGATCTTGAAAAATGGGAATGGTTACATTATATCCATAATTATATAAATTTTAAAAATTTATTTTACTTAATTTTAGATATATTTATAATAATTATTTAATTTTTCACATTGATATTTAAACACAGTGATTCATAGAGATAGTATGTCATACATATGAATGAGTGCTATTATTATTTACATAGTGGGTGAAATTGTAAGGTAAGGTATTATTTATTTATTTTACATAAATATTATCTATATTATATATCATATATATTAATTAAATTAATCCATTATTACCATCCATGTAATGAATTAGTGAAATACAAATCACATTGTTTCGCGTGGTTGTTGTCTGTTGTACACAAATGCAACGTCCTTGTATTTCCAATATAATAAAAAAAATAAAGTTTATTATATATTATAATTAAATTAGTATAATCATAAAAAAATATAATTTATAAAAATAAAATAAAAAAATTATATAAATTATTTAGATGATGTGATTGATAAAGGGATATGCAAGTTCATGAGGGGTAGGGCATTATACACGTGATCAATTGTTTTGTTTCCCATTTTCGGGAGGAGTAGATTGTTTTATGACATAAACTTAAGATAACAATACATTTTTATATGTATGATAAAAATTATATTATAATATAATGGTTTAATTTTTTTAATGAGGTGTAAGATTAAATAAAATAAAAAGAACAGTTAATGACATTCCCTCTTTTTTAAAAAAAGCTTTTGGTTATCATGAAAATCATTAATACGTAGGATTGGTGAAAATTGATTCTATGATTAAATTAGGGATTTATAAAATTTATATGGGTTGGTGATGTCTAACCCAATGGGTATTAGAATTGTGTTATTTATAGGAGAGAGGGTTATCAGTTGTATGTAGAGGTGTGGGAACAATTTGATGTCTTGAAATGATATAATTCCACCAATGTTTTTATCCTTCAAAAAAGACCAAATATTAATAATTTTTGTTCCATATAATAAATAATGTCAATTTATGAAAATAATAAATTAATTAGACATATTTTTAGTGATTTTCAACCCTTATAGTTTATGTTTATCCACTAAGTATAATTGTGTTTACATTAACTATTCTAAAAAATGTTTAAATTTTTCCTCATTACTTTTAGTCAAAATTAATTCTAATATATATAATAACATAAGATTTTCTTATTTCATGTTTTTAATTAATTTTTTCAAAATAAAATAGAGTGATGACTGGGAATTAAATTTATAATTAAACATATATGCATGTCCAAAAAATTAGTTTCTCAAGAAATAGATTACATCAAAGAAAATAATATCAAATATTGTCTATATAAAAAGTATTATATTGTAGTAGAATTTTAATTCAATATTATATAAATTAAATATAAAATTATTTAAAATAATTCTTCATAATTTGATCTTTTAATTATTCAAAATGGATAATCATTATACACATTAAAATAGTTTTCATAATAAGGACTTAATTAGCATAGAAAAAAATATAATAAAATCCTGTATAAATATTATTTACATGTATTAAAAATGATTCAATATAACTAAATATTACTTATATAAATTTTAAATACCATTAAATAAATTATTGGTCCAATTATATTTAAATAAATTGAAAATTTTAAAAAATTCTATATTTTTTACTATTCCTTGAAAATTAAATATTTTTTATAAAAAAAATAATAACCATATTTTAAAAAATAAATTTTGATTTTAAACTGATGCTAATTTTTTAATATTGATTATTTATAATTTTTAATTAATTTATATTTATGTTTGCGAATCATGACTAAAACACCTTAATGAGAATTGCATTTTATTAGAAAACATTTCATCTTCATTCTAATGGCCCTTATTTTATATCATAAAATTAGATAATCATTGAATTTATTTTTGTAAATGTAATCCATATAATTTTCACACTATATATTTTAATATCAACTCGCATAAAAATTACTTCTACTGTATAATGGTCATCCTATAATATTATTATTTTAATAGAGTGTGATGTTTTGTTTAATACAAGTGTTTCATGTATCACAAGATATCAATGAAATTTAATATATTTAAAAATTAACCTTTAATAAATATTTTGTGTGTAAAATTACTCCCTCGACTTAATGAATTTATATATATAAATTTTTTATTGAAAAATATGTAGAAAATTAGTTAGGGCACTTCTAATTTTCCACATATTACATTTATCTAGATGCCTCAAAAACAAGTGGTTTATCCAATAAACTTTTTCATGGTATGTTTCAATTATTTATATAAATTATTATCATTGATGATATATCATTATAGTATTATAATAACATGAAGTTTATTTTTAGGATGTTACCACCTAAATATTTTGTACATATGAGGGGTCTGTTATGTACTACATCAGTTGTGATACATGAAAACCCTCATGTACTTGAGATAGTTTAGGTGTGAGTGATAGTTGGTAGACCACCTCTCTGAAATGATCAAGGATATCAGAGGGGTATAAATATATAATAACAATATGTACCCAATTCCATACCCTCATAAATTCATTCAACATTAGAATATGGAGTAATACATTGTCTCCAACCTCAAGATCCATTTCTCGTCGACTGTTTTATTTATACATTCTCTGACATTCTTTCATGGAGTTAATGTCATAGTAAATGGTTGGTATATTCACTCCCAAATCTCTAAAAAAAATAGGTCCCATAAATTTACAGTCTCCTACTATACCGCAACATGCTAGAGTTTCTCTCCCCTTTCTATAAAGGGCCTCATATAATTTCCATAAGAATGCGATAATGAAAAATATGTTTGTATAAGAAGTATACTAAATGATGTTATAGATCCCAATACCATTGGAAATACAAAAGATGGGTCTAGGGCTCTGGAAATCCTGATATTAGGAATTTATTGACGTAAAAAATAAAATAGAACAATGTCAAGCACTACACAAAATCTTTCACATACTGGAGTGGACAATCGCATGCAGGTCATTAAATATAGAAGATGTACAATGATGGTGGATTTTAAATGTCCACATGGATGTAGTTTCTACAGACACCCTCTTTCATAAGTCATCTCCAACTTGATTGGCCTCTCTATAATCATGTGTGATATGCAAGATATGTTGAAGAACAAGCCTCATACATTCAACCCAATGCAGCATGAGATAACATGAATGATTCCACTTTTACAAATACACAATACTGACAGCACTCGGGGAGTCCAATTCAAGTGGGAGATCATGCCAATTATGATGTACTACGTACATGACCACGTAAATGATGGCCCAAAATTCAGCTTAATAGGCATACCCTATTTCAATATAATTATTAATGAAACCCTTAACAAAACCACCATTAGTTCGAAAAGTAACTCTGCATCCCGAAGGTCACAGGTCACCCAGTGACGTTCCATCAACAATCACATTGATCAATGATTCAATAGGGGGTATCCATCTAATTTATTTGATGAAAAGAGGATTCTTGGACCTGCCCGCCACTCCTAATATCCATGGGATGTTTAGATCAGGAATGTTTTTGTGCATCACACAAACCTGAATGTTGGAAGAAACGTGAACGTCCAGATTCATGTATAGGTTTCTGGCATGAGTTTTAGTACTCTTATCCTAAAACAACATGTGGTTATGATTCCTCCATATTGCAGTAAAAATATATGTAGTGGGCGCTAGCTAGAGGTGATGAATCTACTCACTCTACCTAGTGCCACCAATGATGTTCATCATCCCATCCAGTGATCAGCGTCCATGAGGTCCATCTAAAAAATGACCACTGCATACTGCCATATAAATCTTCAAAAGTTTATTTCAATAGATGTGTGATTGATTTCTTCACTATTCCTCAGGTATAAGAAGAAAATAGATTCAATGCACAACCCAATCCTTCTCATCTGGTCACAATTGGAAAAATTACCCTTCCACAATTTTCATAACAGGACAAAGGGTGAAGGTTGAATGTAACTGACCTTGAACTCGGCATGCGAAGAGGTTATTCTATTGGAGATCTCAGTTATGATACTAAATTAATAATTGGGAGAGAAATGTCCAATGACACCCAGCATCCAAACAATCATGTCAACATCCATGAAAGCAGTAGTTTGAACATTAGGACCACCTAGGTGGGGATGAAACTAAAGGCATTGAGCTATTCCAGAAACTCGGAGATGGTCAGATACATTTGTTAGGGTGGGATCACTAATCTGTTCCGAAGGGACTGATCATGCCCGCATGTGTTGCAGCATTTTAGGTCTGAATGTCTATTCACATTCCATTTAGTATATTTGTATGATGCCTTTATAGGAGAACATTATTGATTTCCAAAAAATGATCCATGTTTATGTGGGTATTCATTGAGGATCATCTCCTTGAACCTCCAAATTAAAAAATCACACAAAGGGTTATTGTTATTTATAATATTCCATGTAAATTTTCCAATAATGCTATCATTTAAGACTCTCATATCATTAATTCCAAGTCAACCTACTCAATGGCTTGATAAAATCATTCCATGTGATGGTGACTAGCATTCTCTCATGAAAGGAACATGTTGATCCCTTTGTGAAAATTATTATAATAATCACAAGTTATTGTTTTTTTCTTCTTATAAGTCAATTTAGTCATTTATTCAATCTATTATAAATGTGTTTATATATTATTAATGATGCCTACATATTCTTATCTATTATTATTTATGGTTCACTATTGACTTGGAAGTGTTCTGGATTAAACTGACACTTTGTGAGAATTTCATGTTTTTAACTCACTGCGAGTTATATTATTCAGTCACCAATAGTTAATGAAATGAGAAACCAATGAGATAAACTGATGGACAAGTCACCGATAGAAGAAACCCTCAGACTGAAACTGAAGTCGACTCACCGAAACTGAAGTCGTCACAATGAAATCGATGTTTGACACACTGAAGATAACATACCAAAGATGATAGACCGATGCTATCTAACCAATGCCGACACACCGACGATAACCTACTGAAACTGATGCTAATCACATGACCTACTGATACAGATGATAAACAAATGACCTACTGTTATCGATGCTAATCAAATGACCTACCATTATCGATGCTGATCAAATGAACTACGGATACCAATGCTAATCAAATGACCTAGAGAAGCTGATGCTGATCAAATGACCTACCGATACTGATGCTGATTAAATGACCTACCGAAGCCAATGCTGATCAAATGACCTACCAATGCGGATGCCGATCAAATGACATACCGATACTGATGCCGATAAAATGACCTACCGGTAATTATGATGAACAAATGACCTACTGATGCTGATGATGAACAAATGACCTACTGCTACTGATTCTGATCAAATGACCTACCGAACCGGATTCATATCAAATGACCTACCAAGACCGATGCAAATTCAAATGACCTACTGATCTCAAGCCTCCATGATTGTCATAAAAACTGTTTGAATTTTTATTAATATTTATTTAATTCCAAAAGTCATATTTGATTAATTTAATGAACATGTGATTAATAAATGTTTGTTTTTGGAAGTCAGGGAACCAAACCTCATAGTTTTCAATTAGTAATCATTCCTTTTTCCAGATCTCAAGGAATAAAAAGGAATATCGATCTATAGTGAAACATAGACATACAATTATATACAGACAGAGACACAAAAGAAGTAGCGGAGCGTACGTGTGGGTAATGGCCCATGATAAAAATAAGTACTTGAAGAACGCATGTGAAAACTCGAGAGCTTCACGGAGGTCGTTCACATGGATGAAACACTGAAGCCAAGTTGTTGTGCCTTACTTAACATAATATGAAAAAGACTGAATAAATGTAGATGGTAAGAACAATGAAACTCTTTTTTTTTGTCTTCTTCATCAGAAAGGACTTCGATAACATCTGAAACATCCAAATGAGTCCAGATATCATCTTCATTCACTCAGAGCACTCTAAACACATTATCTATTTATTTTCTCTATTGTATAAATTTGTTTAACATTTTGAGTAGTGTGTGTGTGCATATGTCTAATTAGACACACACTGACTCCTAAGCTGAACTGGAGGACACTAAATCCTCACATCAAACTTTTTAAACCTTATTGTATCCCACTATGAATTGTGGAAGAGGTCGAGTGTGACCTGGATATCCTGAGTGTTGTTGTTGTTGTTTACCCACACAGAATTGTGGAAGAGGTCTGACGACCTGAATTGTCAAAGTACTGTTGTAAAACTGTGATCCAGGGTACGGATCATAGTGTATATAAACTGTTTAAGAGTAATAAGCCTTATCTTGAGACTGAACCTCTTATTTTAAAATAGCTGTGCATTTTTCCTTTGTTAAAACTATTTTGAATATTCCAATTCTAATTAAATTAAATATAACTATATTTTAGGGAAACACTTATAGTTGAACTAGAATGTATTTTGTAATTATTGTGAACTAGTATTTTAGTTTCAAAATCTAACTTAATCTTAATATTATGTTAACTAAGAAGTAATCAATCTATGAGAAACTGATTCAACATTTAAAATCATTATAAATTAACTACATTTTGACTTGTTTTATGAATTGGGGGGGTATGAATTCAAATATTTTAGACAGAAATTTTAAAATGGAACTCAATTCACCCCCCCCCCCCGCCTCTTGAGTTTTCTCTCCGGCCAACATTTGGTATAAAAGTTAGTTAAATGTTTTTCAAAACTACTTTGTTTGAGGAAAGTTTTCAACTGTGATTTTTGTTGTATCTCAAAGATCTAAAAATATATGTTAATTCAATATTTTTATATCCTTATATATCCTTTTAAAACATAGTCATTATGGACAACAGATTAGAAGGTGTAGCTACAAACAACCCACCTTCCTTTAATGGTTTTAATTATTCCCAATGGGAAATAAAAATGAAACTTCATTTTGAAAGTATGGGATTTGACATTTGGACTTCCATAGAGAGTCATTATAAGATTTCAGAAACTGTTAGAACTACTTGGGATGAACCTAGAAAAGCTTCTTACAATAAAAATTTTAAAGCAATGAATGATCTGTATTGTGCTATAGGGGATGCATAATTTAATCAAATATCTTCTTGTATGACTGCTTATGAAATATGGGATACATTAGAAGTTTCTCATGATGGAACAACTAATGTTATTTAAATGAGATTGAATAACTACACTATAAAGAATGATAATTTTAAAATGAAGCATGATGAACCTATTTCTGACATGTATCTCAGGTTCAACGAAATTGTAAATACAAATGAGCTTAGTGGGAATGGTTGTTACAGCTAAGGAGCAGATTATGAGAATACCCAGATGCCTACCAGAAATATGGAGAGGCACATTGGTTTCAATTTGAGAATATTTTGACATTAGTTATTTTCTTATAAAGGAACTCATTGGTGTGTTAATGATGTATGAGGAAGAACTGAATGTAAAAAATGAAGAAGATGATGAAATGAGGAATAAGCCTATAGCTTTCAAGACATATGATTCCAAAAATAAGGATAAAGGGAAAATTCAAAGGGAAAGTGATTGCTCAAGATGTGAAGGAAGTGCATCAGACATTAATGTTGAGATGGCTCAAATAGCCAGACGATTTAAAAAATCTAATAGGAAGATGAACTTTTTTCAAAAATTCCAATTACTAGGGAAAGGATGACAATGATGGTCATTGGAAGAAAGACTGGAAAATGGCTCATAAGAGTGATGATATAGTCCTATACGAATGCAAAATGAAAGGGCATGTCAAAGCTGACTGTCCAAAATTAATGTTCAAGAAGAAATATGACTATAAGGACTGTAAATACAAGAAATCTATGAATAAAACCTGGAGTGTTTCAGAAGATAGTTTAAGTGATTATGATTATACTCAGGATGAAAAATCTGAAAAATCTAACACGTGTTTCATGACAAACACTTATGAGGTAATATCAGATACTACCGCTTTAAATTCTTATTACTCTAGAGATGATTCTGATTCTGAAAACATGTCTAGTGAAGAAATATTTTAATACTATAACATGATATAAGATACTTGATAAGAATTGAAGGACAAGTATAAAACCTTAAAGTAGCACCATGCATTATCTAGAACTATTAAATCTACAATTTATGTAGAAAAAAAAATAATTATCATCTACTAAAAGAGAATAATAAACTGGAATTTTCTAATGAGAAAATTAGGAACGATTTGGAAGAGTTTACTAATGGAAAGGAAACAATTACAAAAACGATAGGAAAACAAGTGGAACAAAAGTATACTTCTAGATTATGTTATTAGCCTAGACAGAGATAGATTACAAAGAATAAATTTATTCCAAAATCAGTACGGTATGCTGCTAGTCCTAGTTCTGAAAATTCATATGCCTCAACTTGTTATTCACATAGTTATAGACCAAACAAGTATTATCTATCAAAATAACTTGATTCTGTTAAGTATATGGACCCATTAGAAATATGTGGGTACTGAATGTTTTTCTTTTTATCCTTCCTAGACCCAAGAAAATCTAGGTACCAAAATCATTTTCTATATAATTTTTTTTGTAGGAACTTGACTGAAAAGTTCCTGTAAGAAGACATGGTTTTTGGACAGTGGACGTTTACGACACATGACAGGAGCCTTTTCATGCTTCCAAAGCGTAATCAAGGTTGATGGAGGATATTTCACCTTTGGTTATAACACTACATGGAAAATTATCGGCCTAAGTCAAATTTTTAACTCTAATTCAATTTTAATTTATAATGTCTTATTTGTATATGGATTAAAATATAACTTGTTATGTATTTATCAGTTATGTGATGATTGTTTTAATGTGAAATTTAAAAATGATTCATGTAATGTTTTTAACTCTACAAATGTTTTAGTATTTTCTGTCTTAAAAAATGAATATTTATATACTGTAGATTTTAATTCTATAGCTAGGAAAAATATTACATGTTTAAATGCTTTTCATAAAGAATCTTGGCCTTTGAATAGAAGATTAGGAAACTACGTTATACAGTCACTTAGAAAACTGACTAGGAAGAACTTAGTTTCAAACATAGCTAAACATTAAATCCCCACAGATAAATTTTGTAATCCATGTCAAAAGGGAAAGAAACATAAAGTTTCTTTTAAATCAAAGAAAGAAGTTTCAACTTCTCAACCTCTGGTGTTGGTTCACATGGACGTTTTTGGACCTTCTAGAGTTTTTAGTTTAAATGAGAAGCAATATGTTAATGTTCTAGTAGATGACTTTTCTAGATATACATGGGTATACTTTCTAGCTCACAAAAGTGAATCTTGATCTTATTTTATCAAATATTCCATGTCTGTAGAAAACTATAGTGGACTAATGATTAAGGCCTTGAGAAGTTATCATGGTCGTGATTTTAAAAAACAAGAGTTTGAATCTTACTTCTCACATAATGGCTATAATCACACCTTTTCTACACATAGGACACCTCGACAGAATGGTTTTGTAGAAATAAGAAATAGTACCCTTCAATAAATAGATAGGACTATTCTAAATGAATATGATTCACCAATTCATTTTTGGACAGAAGCTCCCAATACATATTGTTATATTATAAATAGAGTCTTGATTATACCTTTTCTTATGAAAACCCCTTGTGATACTTGGAATAATAGGAAACCTAAACATAGTTACTTCAATGTTTTTGGTTGCAATGTATTTATTCTGAATACCAAATATAATCTAGACATGTTTTCATCCAAGAGTGATGAAGGAATATTTTTAGGATATTGAATTACTAGAAAAGCCTATAGAGTTCTTAATAATAGATCCAAATGTCTGGAAGAATATGTTCACATAAAATTTTATGAAACTGATTACCATGAACCTAAACCTACTATTGACAATCCTAAAGAAGAATTTTCTATTTTTAATCTTAATGATAAAGATAGTGGACCTATTCTAAAGACAACCAGCTCTGAAAAAACACCATAACTTACTTCTGTTGATCCCAAACTTAGAGAAGAACCTGAAATTTCTAGTCCTATCATTACTAGATCAATTAGGTTTTTATAGAACCATCCCTTAGATGTAGTCGTAGGTTACATGGATAGAGTAACACAAACTAGAGCTTCTTTGAAAAATTTGGTTGATCATCAAGGCTTTCATTCATGGCTAGAACCTAAAAAACTCAATGATGTAATCAAGGATGAATTTATGGTATTTTCTATTCAAGAAGAGTTAAATAAATTTTAACGAAACAATATCTGGAAATTAGAAGAGATACTTAAGGAAAAATTGATCATAGGTAATAAATGGGTGTTTAGGAATAAATTTTATGAATCTAGAAACATCATTAGAAACAATGCTAGATTATTTTCACAAGTTAAAATCAAGAAGAAGGAATAGTCTATAAAGAAATAATTACACCTGTAGATAGATTAGAATCTATTAGGATCTTACTAGTTTATGCATCTCTCCTGAATTGCATGGTATATCAAATGGATGTCAAAAGTGAATTTATAAATGTTTTTATAATTGATGATGTTTTTGTTGAACAACCACCTGGAATTTAAATCCCCCATTTTCAATATCATGTTTTTAAACTTTCCATAGCCTTATATGGTTTAAAATAGGCTCCAAGAGCTTGGAATGAATGACTTATAAATTTCATTATATATAAAGGTTTTACTAATGGAATTTCTGATCCCACATTTTTTTAAAAGAATTTATAATGATATTTTAGTTTTACAAATCTATGTTGATGATATTATCATAGGATCTCCTAAAAATTCTTTAAGTACTAATTTTTCAAAAGATTATGCAAAATGAATTTAAAATTTGTTTAATTGGAGAACTGAAGTTTTTATTTGATTTAAATTTTTAAAAATAAAGATGGTATTATTTTAAATCAAATTAAATATAAAAAGGATCATTTAAAACATATTGGTTTGGATAGTACTATGGAAAGTGATACACCTATGAATACCACCAGTATGTTGGATGATGATGAAACTCGGAAACCAGTTGATCAGACAAAATATAGTGGTATGATTGGAAGCTAACATTACCATATTTCTAGTGAACTAGATTTCATTTTTAGTGTATGCATGTGTTCAATATTTCAAGGTAATCATAACGAATCTCATTTTCTTGTTGTGAAAAGGATTTTAAAATATCATAAACATATTACCAATTTAGGATTTTTTTATCTTGAAGGAAACACTTTTGACTTAATAATTTATTCAGATGCTTACATTGGTTGTTACAAGTTAGATAGGAAGAGCACATCTGGAACATGTTATTTATTATGAAAATCTCTGGTCTCTTGGTGTAGTATGAAACTGAACACTGTTGCGTTTTCTACTACTGATGTAGAATACATTGCAGTTGGTAGTTGTTATGCACAGATTCTATAGATGAAACACACTTTATTGGACTATGAATATTAATTTAGACATGTATCTATAAATTGTGATAACACTAGTACAATTAACATCTCTAAGATTATTGTGTCTCCCTCTAGGACTAAACACATTGATGTCAGATATCACATTTTGAGACATCATTATCAAACGGCTGATATTTCTCTATAATTTATTGACTTTAAACATCAATTGGATGATATTTTCACCAAGCCTTTATGCTAGGAAAGGTTAGATTTTATTAAACCAGAGTTTGGTATGATCGATCAGTGAAACCGATCAGTGTAATCGATCAGTGAAACTAATCAATGAAATAGATCAGTGAAACCAATCATTGAAACGATCAGTGAAACCGATCAGTGAAACCGATCAGTGAAACCGATCAGTGAAACCGATCTGTGAAACCGATCAGTGAAACCGATCAGTTAAACCTATAAGTGAAACCAATCAGTTAAACCGATCAGTGAAACTGATCAGTTAAAGCGATCTGTGAAACCGATCAGTGGACTTGATAAGTGAAACCATTCATTGAAAGCGATCACTGAAACCGATTGATGAAATTGATCAGTGAAACTGATCCGTGAAACTAATCAGTGAAACTGATCAGTGAAACCGATTAGTGAAACCGATCAGTGAGACCGATCTATGCTACTGATTGAGTTATACAGTATATGAAACAATTTGTGTTTATCTAAATGAAGTTGTTTTACTTAATCAATATTATATTTAATATTTTAACCCTAAATGGTAATATTAATGACCCGCAGCAATTTCAATTCCTAATAACAGTTTACCTTCTCTCTCCTACTGAACTCCACATCTTCTTAATCCCAAAAATTCGAACCTCTCAAACCATTCGAACCATTCAAAACTCTTGAATATCCAAATGGAAAAGAAAAAGTGATAAGACAAGGAATCTGAAAGCTCCTCACCTGTGAAACACCCTCGAGGAGAGTCGACCAGCACGACTCAAAAGTTTGTAAACCCAATATTGGATACTCGGGTGGTCACTACAGAAATTTAATTATGTTCTGAATGGGTGTTATCCATTATGTATGCACTTTTAAAAGTGTTGGAGATTCAAGGAATGAAGAAATGGTTCGGTAATTTTAACTGAGTCTACTCCCCAAAGCCAGTGAATGAGTTTTATTTTAATTTGAGAATTGCATTGGATGGAGCAGAAGCAACAAGATTATCTTCAATATTCAAAGGTAAAAAGATGATTTTTTAATCTATGCAATGGGCTAAGTGTTTGGGGGTACAACATAAAAGAATATATGAGGATTACATTTTTAATAATCTTACAGCTACTGAATATTTTTCATATGAGCATACTCTGGAGTTGTTAACTGGAAAATCCAAATCTATAAGAATAATATTTGCTGAGTTATATGGATAAATTAGAATATGGTTTAGGTTTATTCAACACCAAATATGTCCTAGAAAGGATGATTTTTCTTCTATGAATCATCAAGATGTATTCTTGTTTATTTTATTTCTAAATGAAGAGAAGATAAACTTGTGTAGATACATTACTATTCATATTTCAGATATGGTAAAGCCGTCCAAGAAAGCTACATCCTTATTTTATGCTATGAAAATCTCTACCATGCAAATGTTTCTGGACTGTGTTCAACATGGAGATGAGTGTATCTCATCTAGTAGTGATTTTTTTATTAGTAAGGATATCTGAAAAAGAATGAAAATTAACTAGAATCCATGGTAGAAGACATGGGTTGTTGATGAAGACCGGTTGTATGAATACTTCAATCCTACTCACCACTCTAAGAGACCAAAGGGGGTGAGAGATCCGGGTTTAAAACCTGATGAGGAAGTTGTTTATTCTGAAAAGGAAGAAGAGACATAAGTTCTTAAGGACACTGAAGAGTCCAATATGAACTGAACAGAGGGTACTAAAGCTGATGATGATGTCGATACTTAAAAGGAACCTGAGTCGCCTCCTGATGATTGGAGTGACCCTGATATAGTAAGTCCTAAGAAAATAATGGAATTTGGACTAGCTAGTCCACCAATTATGTTACCTAAGTCAGAACTCCTTCTAGTTGATGAAGAAGAAGTTGACAATGAAGTATCAAATTCTAACCAATATGAATCCAGTAACCAAGATAGTACCAATGAGACATTGGTAAACAATAATGGAAATAGTAACGGTAATGATGATGATGAAGATTCATGTACTCGATCAGGGGATGGACACGATATGATTCGAGCCGATCTACAACCAAAATCATTTGAGAAAGAAACGGTTCTGGAGGCTGAAAGGACAGTGTAGACTATGATCCATGTAGATGGTGAAGACTCTCTTGAAAATTCTCGTAAAGCTGATTTTGTAAATCCAAAGTATAACTATTGTAAAGCTAAATGGGATGACCACCTAGGTTTTGCGGTTCAAGGTATGGATTATTGAGAGGAAGAAGAAGAATATTTTTATATCCCAATAGTAAGGCATCTAGTTAAGGATCGACCAGTTGCCGAGGAAGTGCGAGTGACTGTTGAAATACATGGTTCATCTGTTTCTCGATCTAATTTTGTCATGTTTAAAGATTAGTTGCTCAATAGAGTCAGTGAAAAAATGAAATAGGAATTATCTAATGCTACTTCTTTTGCTCCGGTGAATTTATATGAGGATACTATGGATTCTGTAACTCAATGAGTGGTACATATTATTATGCCTAACCTATGAAATACTTGTGAGATGATTGGCAGGCACATTTCCTCTCTAAATAAATCACTCAAGGATTTCAGCAGTGACTTAGTATTTATGTCAAGAGAATTTGTATCAACCATCACTGATATGATGGATGTTTTTACCAACATGATAAAAACATGAATAAATATTATTTGAGAAGATTAATGGACGAGATAACTCAAATTATTGCTCTGGGTAGATCCTCCAATGTGACCAAGATCACTGTACATGAGATAAATGCCTTAGAAGATTTTATCAATGAAGAGATTGCATCTCTTGGACAGATTCTGGACTTGGACTCTTTGAAAAAGATGAAATAAAATATTGATCATATTCACAAGATGGTAAATATGTATTCCTCTAATGCTTCTAAATTTCATATAGGGATCAAAGAAAAAGTTGTTCACTATTTTTCTAAAATTTATTCCAAGAATGAGTTGACCCATTAGTTTAAATTCTTGGAGGAGAATTTGATGCTACCTCCAGTCACTATAGCCTTTAATGAACATGTCCAACAGTTAAAGGATTTTACTCCCACTCTAGAGAATTTCATATAGAATAATGATTATTTCAAGAAGGTCATGCAATATGGTGGTGAATTAATTTTCTATTTTATTAATATGCTCAAACCATATCTTCATGTGAATGTAAAAGAAAATGTTCTTCCTACTGCTTGGCCACTCTATCCATCCAGTGTTTCTACATGTGAGATATCAGTTTCTCAAGGTCTATCCATTATTCAGATAGTCATTCATCAGCCACCTCCAAGAGAATCTTTTGTTCACTAGCATATAACCATATCACCCTCTATGTTTCCAGCCTGAGCTGTCATACCTCCTCTCATCACCTAGACAGATCAACCTCCCACCATACCACCTTCTGGACCATCCATTCCTCTCTTTGTTAAAGGGAAAGCATCTATATACCCCTAGAAATATCTCTGTCTATGATTTTTTATAGTGTGTATTTTCATTGTATATTTTCAGATGTTATTTCAATGAACCATTCTACTTTTTTGTCTCTCTGCTTTCTCTTTTTTTTTTGATAATTCCAAAGGGGGACAACAGTATATATAATAGTATAAAAAATTTATATCTAAGGGGCAGAACAATATATATGATATAAATAATATTTAAGCTCTAATGTCATAATATAGATCATATATGATCCAATAAGAATATAGCATTGTTTTATTCTTAGCTCTGATGCCATTTTTGCTAGCTCTGATGCAATGTTGATATAATCAAAAAATAATTATGGTCATATTCCATGCTCTGATGACATATTTAACAGTAGACATAAATTCATATTATATAAAGGGAGCATAATGAGTGTTATATCATCTTCCCTCTTCATTTATTCCATAAATTTGTGATTATCAAAAAGGGGGAGATTATTGAACCCTCTGTGAGATAGTTATGTTAATAATAAAAAATCATTGTTTTTTCTATTTATAAGCCAATTTAGTCAATTATTAAATCTATTATAAACATGTTTATATATGTTTAATCATGTATACATTTTCTTATCTATGAATATTTATGTTTTAATATTGACCTGGAAGTGTTCTAGATTAAGCAGATACTTTGTGAGAATTTCATGTTTTTGACTCATTGTTAGTTATATTATTAAGTCACAGATAGTTAATGGAATGAGACACGGATGTGATAAACTGATAGAAAAGTGACCAATAGAAGAAATGATCACACTGAAACCGAAGTCGACACACCGAAACCAAAGTTTACACACCGAAACTGATGTTTGAAACACCGAAGATGATAGACTGGTGCTATCTAACCAATGTCGACACACTGAATATAACCTACTGATACCGATGATGATCACATAACCTACCGATATCGATGCTGATCAAATGTCCTTCCGATACCAATGCTGATCAAATGACCTAACGATATCGATGCTGATTAAATGAGCTACCGATACTGATGCCAATCAAATGACCTTCCAAAGATGATGCTGATCAAATGACCCACTATTACTGATGCTAATCAAATGACCTACTAAAACTGATGCTGATCAAGTGACCTACCGAAGCTGATGCTGATCAAATGACCTACTCATATAGATTCTGATCAAATGACCTATTGAAGATGATGCTGATCAAATGACCTACCTATGATAATGAAAATTCAAATGACCTACCAATCTTATGACTCACCGTTAGTAATGAAAACTGTTTGAATTTTTATTAACTATTATATAATTCCAACGGTCATATTGGATTAATTTAATGCACCTGTGATTAATTATTGTAGGTTGTTGGATGTCAGGGAACCATTCCTCATACTTGAAAAAAGAAAATCATTCCCTTTTTCAGATCTCAAGGAGTAAAAAGGAAGATCAATCTGTAGTGAAACATAGACATAAAATTATACACAGACAGATACACACAAGAAGTAGCAGATCATACGTTTGATTGAAGGCCCAAGAAAGAAAATACGAACATGAACAATGCCTGTGAAAACCAGAGAGCTTCCAAAACATCATTCACCTAGAAGAATCACTAAAGCCGATTTGTTGTGCCTTACTGAACATCATATGCACAATGCTGAATAACTATAGTTATGAAGAACAACGACACTCTTTTTTGTGTCATCTTCACCATAAAGGACTTGTATAACATCTTCAACATCCAACTGAGTCTAGAGCTCTTCTAAAATCACTCATAGCATTCTAAACTCATTATCCACTTATTTACTCTATAGTATACCTTTGTTTACCATTTTGATCTGTGTGTGTGCATCTGTGTAATTAGCCACACACTGACTCTTGAGATGAATAGGAGGATACTGAATCCTCACATTAATCTTTTTACACCTTATTGTATCCCACTGTAAATTGTGGAAGAGGTCGAGTGTGACCTGGACAGCCTGAGTGATGTTGTTTTGGTATACCCACAAAGAATTTTGGTATCGGACTGAGGACCTAAACAGTCTGAGTACTTTTGTAAAACCTCGATCAAGGGTGTGGATCATAGTTTATATAATTTTTTTAAGAGGAAAAAGTCTCATCTTGAGACTAAACCTCTTGTTTTAAAAATTTTCTGCATTTTTCCTTTTTTAAAACAATTTTAAATATTCTGCTGCTAAGTACTATAAATATAAATAAGTGTTAGAGAAACTCTGATGATTGAACTTGCAAGTGTTTGTAATTATTTTGAAACAATATGTTAGTTTCAAAAGATAACTTAATCTTCATATTATGTTAATTGATATGTAATCATTCTTTGAAAAATTGATTGAACATTTAAAATCAGTATAAATTCAATATCATTTAACTTGTTGTATGAATTGGGGGATTTTAATACAAATCCTTTAAATAGAAATTATAAATGGGAACTCAATTCACCCCCCTCTTGAGTATCCACTCTGACCAACAGAACCCATCTGTAAAAAGTTGTTAATCATGCCTTGTAGTTCCTTAATGAGGCCTCGAGGCCATTTATAAGGATAGAATGAGTACACAAAAATAAATTTAATGAAAAATATCACAACGAACACTCTTCCAGCAGGTGACATGGACATCCACTTCTAGGTGGTTAGTTTATTGATGATTCATGTGCTAATTATTTCAAGAAAGTGTCTATGGACCTTGACCCAAAATAATTGCACTATATTATATGTGAAAGTGAGAGCTCTTCTCGGAATTCCATGTTTCCATGCCACTCTATTTTTCCTCCCCACTATGGGACCATATCCTAATGTAATAAAATATTTCCCCTAGCGGATGGACTACACCGCCACCTACTTATAATGATGAAAATTAGCTTTGATAGTGGAAATGTTTCCTTTCATTTCTCTTACAAAAAAGGATGTGATCTTCCTATAGAATGTGATAGGGGAGACAATGATGCCTATCTACTTTAACATACTTAAAGATAACCACATGATCAAGGTCATTCATAAATTTACTCATGAATTACTCATTGATCGCAATGAGGATCTCGGAGAGAGGGTCACCTTATTTAACACCCATAGTGCTTGGAATGTATGCTCTCTGTATAGCATTGATGATGATGGAAAGCCTTAAGGATGAAATAATAATTATGACTAAGCCCAAAAAGGTGTTGTAAAAACCATTCATAGTAAGTATGAATAGAAGTATGTTCAACATTAGGGTATAAAAAGCATTATAAATGACATTGTTAATGGCAACATTCCTCTCCATGGTATTCTTCATAATGTGATTCACAACCTTTGATTCCATGAAGAGACTATTATCAATACATCTCCTAGGAGGAAACCATACTAATTTGAACTAATATGATCACTAATAATTTCCCTCAATATAGATAAAATAATCCTGATGATGACCTTTGGAACTGTTTTTCCAATGGCCACCGGACGATAGTATTTGTTGTCTAAAGCATGTTCCTTCTTTGGAATCAACGATATGATGCTGGAATTTTCTCAAAATGGTTAAAAATAATGATTAATGAAATCTCTCACTGAATTTACAGAATCCTTATGAAGAATATCCCAATGTGTCATAAATAAAGTATTGGTGAAAGCATCAGGTCTAGTGGAGATCTTTATAATTAGAGAAAACGTGCTTTTTTGACATCTTCTTTATCTATAACCCTAAAATGTTCATGATTCTATTGATCATCAACGCAAGGTTTGACATTAAAAACCATCTTAGATGTGTTATCTATATCATCATCATTTTAAGGAACAAGAATGTATTCGACAACTGAATGTGAGACATCATTGTCCGTGGTATATGAGATTCCATTGATACTAATAGCATTATTATCGGTCCAAACTTTTATCTCTCAAGGATTTCTATGAAAGAATTTACAATTATTTTCACCATCCTTTAGCAAATTGACATTTAGCTGGCCTTTGTCCAGCCTCTCATTTTTTGTTATAAAATCATCACGTTTTGTGTGAGCAATAATTTATTCCCTTTCTAGAGTTCTATGATATTGAACCCTATTTTGAATGCTTGTTAGATTCTCTTCAGGATGTGGAATGTCAAGATCATTCTTGGAACATGAGCATTTACTCCACTACCTTAAGAGATGATTCGTGTGGTTAATATTCTACATGATTCTGTATAGTGGTATGCCCAGTGGCATCAGTTTGCAAGCCTCCAAAAAAAATTCCTGGAAACCAAAAGTGGTGATTCATCCTTTATTGAAATGAATGAGTTGTGGGTTGTACCTACCATGATAGAGAGATAAACCACAATAGGGTTGTGATAAAAATGGTGATTGGGAAGTGTCTTTCCGGAGAGCCCATTTTTGTTTCTTCTATCATCCAATTGAACAAACCATCTATCCCGATTGTTCGCTTTCCATCTATTCCTTGTGAACCTACTCAATGTAAAGTCTTTTACAGCAAGAAGGAACTTAGAGAGATTGAACTGATAAATACATAGAAAGAATTCAGTGGCTATAGTCTTGTTAAAATTATACCCAGTTTTTTTTTCTGGTGATAAAAAATTGATAAAATCACCGATCTCCACCCATTTTTGAGGCACATACAAATAGATGTCTCCAAGCTTCCTATAAAGGTCTCTTCTTACAATGTAAGATTATGTGGCGTACACAAAGGAGACCTTAACACACTATCTATCCACTGATGTATGAACATTTACACTCTATTTTCCCTGAACAATAGAGGATATTAGATTTATCTCATGCTTTAGCACCCATAGATGAATCATTCCACTATTATGAAGATTATGGGATATGAATTGATGACCAAACGAGGACCACCTAATTGTCTCCAATCTTCAAATTTTGGATTTGTCTTAGTAATACCAATGATATTTTTTTGGACATAATAAAATTCCGTAGGGCTATGTCTATTGGGATGTTCTCAAGATGTTGGAAATTCCAGAATCAGATCTTCATTGTTTAGTGTCCCTTCCCCTAGTCACTGGTCCCTCATTTTGCCCCATCTTGCAATTGTCTTTTTATTTTTTCCCCCACTACCCTTATAATAATGAGGGTCCGTATATACTATTTAGGTATCAAACACAACTTCTTTTATGCATACCATGATTATACGATACTGTGTGCCTTCAATATACTCAGCATCCTCAGCACAAAATTCGACACTTAGAGGGATGAACATGTACAACGAGCATAGAGAAATCTTGCACAATAGGTTCCACATTCCTGGAAGCATTTCTACTAGGTTCATTTGGGATGGATTCACTAAAATCAATGCCACTTCTCACCGTAGAAAATGTTGACATTTCAGTTCATCCCTTCCCATAGACAGGACCATCACCATTGAGAGATAGGAGCAACGACATAGTGGGGCTTGCCTACTAGCTATCCACATCATCAGTTAGTATGACGATATGAAATCCACTATTGGGATCTCAAATAGGTACCAAACCAGAGGTACCCATATCACAGGTTAACTTAGTAGTAGAAGGTTGCATATGTTCCCCTTCAGTGGGTGAAGCATTCAGATCCTTATCAATACCAGTGATTACCGTAGGAGAAAAAATCAAGACCTCCAGATCCTCTAATGGGGGTTCCCATGCAGTTGAAGCATTCTCAACCATTTCCTTTTGAATAACTAGGCCACCCTGATCATAGTCATGGACAAAAAGCTTGATTCAAGGTTGAGAAGGAGTTAGAGCATCACTAGTGTGATCAGAATGATTGAGCTGTGCATCAGAACCTGAACGCCTCCAGCAGAGTCATCTATGTGCTTGTCATCTATGATGATATCAACAGTCCTACAGGCATTGGAAGGACAGGGAATAGTTTGGATCGTCATATCAGTTGATGTAACATTGTCCTTAGGCTACCTTTTTTGAAAATTTGTCAAATCATGCCCCTCAACCCACTAAAGGAGCAATCTTTATTCCTATTGTAGTTTTGGAGAAGAGGACCAAAGAACATACATTTCGTGTAAATCATTTGTTTTATATCCTATTGACTCAGAAACCTGTAATTTTAACTCTTGTGGTTATAATTACTTCTTCCACATATGTGCTTTCCATATCAACTTCAAAAAGACTTTCAGCATAATGCCCAAAGGTGGGGTTGACTGTATGTCGATCCATCCAAATAGAATTACCTACGACAGAGGTAATGTCCTATAGGATGTTTGGGTGTCAATAAATCCAATTCAACATGCATGTTCTAATATATAATTATGTATGAGTATTCCATAACATGTATTGATCAATGATCATGTCCCATTCATGAATTCTCAGAAATCCAGCCCACAGGGACATCAAACCAAGACTCCAAGGACTTCGTTTATGATCATCATAGGGGATGATCATATGGTAAAAACCTTCTCCCATTATGACCATCTTCCAGTAACCAAAAATCTATAGTTCTGCAATTCTTCATGTAATCTCAATTAATTTCCAAGGGCTCTCACCTTTTGGGACAAGAACACATGCAATGATGGAATGTT
This sequence comes from Viscum album, assembly GCA_963277665.1. Classification (NCBI taxonomy): domain Eukaryota; kingdom Viridiplantae; phylum Streptophyta; class Magnoliopsida; order Santalales; family Viscaceae; genus Viscum; species Viscum album. The sequence goes on along the minus strand of OY728161.1, from coordinate 1,333,295,485 downwards.
TGCACAAATTGACCCTTTCATACACATTCTATATGTTCGCTGAGACATGGGAAATCCTTTTTTTATATGATCCTTCCCTAAGGATATCGATCAATTGATAAAGTGGAATGTGAAACCGATTTTACCACCTATACAAAATCCTTATTGGTACCAGCATCATTGAGCAGGGAAAAATCCTCTACAATAAGATATTTAATTGAACGGTGAAAGAGCTCTTCATGACCAATGTGATCCTCTTGCGGAGGATCCTTTGGATTTTTGACCGAGATCAGCTTCCTGATACCATAAGGGACGCTGGGATTATGGAAAACGCTGCTACCACCTTGATTCACCATCCTGATGTTTTTCATTTTTCACTATCAATTATTTAGACCATTTCTCGATTGTTGTGTGTCATCCTAGCATATGGCCCAAAGACATATTCTCTTTATCATTCCAATTTTATCAGATATCTCTGAATAGACATATATCCAACAATAACTTAGCATATCATCTAGAATGTCTATGGGTATCTTTGAATAAACATTTTTTAATGAGTGGTATGAAGAACTAAAACTGGTTTGCATATCTAGAGCATACGGTAGCCTTATCGAAAACATTATGGTAATACTCATATCTCATTCATAGAAAATTCAATGTTGAATTCCATGAAATATTTTCACCTTTCATATGTATATCATAGTGGTTTTTTCAAGAGGAAAATATTATTTAATAGTAATGAAATGTGATGACTTTTTATGTTCATCGACAAACACAAAGAGGGGATTATTTCAATTAGTTATCGTATAGATTCATATGATTAATTACTATGTTATGCTATTACATTTCCAATCTGGTAATGGAAAATGTATAATCATTACCATAAAAATCTATTGTTCATTAGTTATATATTTTTATTCCAGGCATCAACATATAAATTCCACATTATCCCTCATCATGTTTTCCCACCAAACAATTTTCATTATATCTATATACGTATTAGTGATTTTATGATTAATATAGAATGATGACCTATGAACATCACCCATAATATCCATATTTAACTCGGATTTTTATGGGAAACATTTTTTTTCAAATCTAAATTATATCTCTATCATCACCAATGTTAAACTCAAAACAATTCAATCCCATTATGTAAACCACATCACATTTAGGGCCTCCTTGATCTTATATTAAATGGTTTTTTGGGATGATATTTATGATTTCTATGATGATTATTCATTTAAAATTATAATATCCATCATTATTAAGTATAATATGATTGGATAATTTTCAATTCACACCATTAATATAGTTGGTGGATGACTGCGGAATGTGCTTGGAAGATAATGTGGGTTGATGAGTTCCTGATATGAAATGAGTTAATGGTTCCTAGGTTGGTGTGAGAATGCACATGTGGGTAACACTCTAATGAATTCCATTGCTGAGTGTGATAAATATCCATGTTTGTTTTACTTTCAATTTTGTTTTCATGTGAAATATATTATATGTTTGTTAGAAATATTTTTTGTATCTTGATTAAATATTTTAGGGGTTGTTTTTAGTTCTGTGATTTGTTTTTGATAATACATATTGAGGATATTTTTTTTGAGTTCGTGGAATTCATGATGCCCAATATTTTCTGCCCATAAATATATTATGGATATTCATGGTGTATATATTTGTGGCTTCTCATTTTATCTTCAATGACACGTTCATATAAAAATACTTCTTTGTGGTTATGATGCTGATGAAGTCAATGTTTAAGGGAAGTATATAGTAGGGTGATAGGTTAGTGTTGGGGCTTTATCGTCCCTTTGTATACCCACATCCATGTGACCTCGGGGATGTTATGGAGAATTCCTTGATGGATCGTGATATTGTGTATATTCTTATCCTTTATCTTTAGTCAAAGGTTTTGTAGTTCAACCTAACATCATTTTATGACATGGTGAGGAAATTAGTTTGTATTGCTGTTGTAATGGTAGTAGTGCTTTAGGTGGACTTCCCTCCATTAGGTCATGGAAGTAGTGTGGGGATTTCCATTAAGGAAGTGGGGAAGATGCCTAAAGTTCATAGTGCTGGTCATTGAATTTAGATTACTCAATATCTATAGTTTTCTTCTACTAACTCCGGAATCATGGATTTTAATCATTTCATCAAACCAAATCATTAAAATCTATTGTATTCTAGTACTTGGAATACTCGTCAACCCTATGGATTCCTAGGTCACGTGAAGTAGTTTGTTTAGGGAGGTATTAAGAAGCGATGTGGAGCTAATTTAGAGGAGTGGTGTTTTGTTCTGGGCTTAGTTTGAAATCATATTCAGTTGAAATGCTTCTTTCTATTGGGGATTTCATGAAAACATCTATTTTAATGAATGTGTTTTTTAACTTTGATATTTTTAAATCATTTCCCTCATGAGTTGTGCTTCATTCTGTTCTCTTCAAAACATCTATTTTTTAATCCAAATATTAATGGGTTGAATTTGTTTCTAAGATATTCCTTCCATTATAAATGGAGTGGAATAAATGTGTCTTGATCCGGGATTGTTTGCTCTAGAATGCAAGGAATTAGATGCTTAAATTATCAAGGCTAGAACATTCACACTCAAATGTTTTGATGAAATATTTTTATTTAAATATTTTTAATTCATCGATATCTTACATTTAACTCAATCATGAGTTTAAATTAACAATGATATTCCATTAGTATAAAATGAGAATTAAAACCATTCTTTTTTGTTCGTGGAAATAAATATCCTAAACATATGAAAATATAGGCAGAATTTATTGGCTACAAATTATTTATAAAAAAATATAAATCTATTGTATACATTTTTTATAAAAAAATATAGACAATTACTTATAGAAAATAAAAATAATGAAATATAAGTGTAATATATATAATAAATTTTTGTGAATGTCATCTAATAGATATTTTTGTCATAGGTTAGTAATAAACACAATTTGATATATAAAGACATATAATTTTCCATAGGTACATTTCCACATTTAAATTGAGAAAAAATTTCAAATTTGGATTTTGACACATTTGCATTTATATATTAAAACATATAAAATTAATTGAAATTTGAATAAAAAAATATACTTTGTATTATTATTTTATACTTTTTGATAACATTCTTGTTTGGATGAAAAGTAAAAATTCACAACATTTTAATTGAAAACTAAATTTTTCTTAGAAATAATTTATAGTGAAAATTTATATTATTCAATGGTCATAATGTATAAATATAATTTATTTTTATCAGTAATATGATTTAGTCAGTGTTATTAATATTACATTGAATTACGATGTAAAAACACTTTAATCTTTTGTAATGTTTTAACATTTGAAAACAGTTTTCTAATTATTACAATGGAATTAATTTTAAATTAATTACTAACACATATGTGTTTCCAATATAGAAAAATAATTTCTATATTTTTAATCATTAGGTAAAATTTACGTAAGTAGATTTTTTGAATTTTTGAGATTTATGAATAGTATCTTCAGTAGTTTTTATTAATAAAGTAAAAGGATAAATCTGGTAATTAAGTGTAAAATTAATATTATAAAATCACCATAACACTTTACCTAATAACATTTAATTAGTATTTATTTACCTAAATCATACTTTGGTTTAAATTATATCCATTTAAATCCAATTGGATGACAATATTACATTTAAATTACTTTATTTAATGAAATGTTAAATATATCTCATTCAAATATAAATGACTGAATCAATTATAATATAATATTATAAAGAAGATAAATATTATTATGAATGGAAATTTTAATTATTTAATGATTTTATTTATCATGGTAATATATTTTTTTATGTTTAGGAAATAATTAATTACCTTAAACACATATACATTAATGATGTAGAAATTATTTAATTAATGTGAAATCAATTTGATAATAAAAATATAAATTATATTAACCATTAAAACCCCAAAAAAATTTCAAAATATAATTTTTAGATCATATATCGACCATAATGATCAATTGGTAGTGTTATTTTCCATTCAGATCCTTTTAGATGAGATTATGACACTGATATTATTTTATTTAAAGTGATGATAAACTTGTAACAACCCTATTTTAAAATTTATAACATTTTTAATGACGGATTCTAAAGGATATATAATATATTGTGATTAATAATATAAAATATATTGAATTTATTTTTATCATATTATTTAACTTTAAATTTTTATTCATCAAATACGTATATTAAATAATTACACAAAACTGGTGTTGTTATTATTTTTTTGGTGAAATATCTAATATATTTTATTACAAATATTAAAATAAATCAATTAAGAATAATTAATATGTTAGCGGAATATTATAAAATCCCTTAACTTATTATTAAAATTATAAAAAAAAATTTCAATCTTAACTTCATATCATCAAAATTTTAAAAACCAATGAATTGAATAGTATCAAAATTGTCAGTATTGAATGTTTCTAAAAATATTGTTTTATTAAATTATTAAAAACTAGTAACAAAATACTAATAATACATAATAATTATTATTTGTTCTAAAATATTTTATATTATTTATTTATTTTATAATTTAATTAAAATAATTAAATATTTCACCCTTTTAATATATAAATCTTTGTTACCCATGTAAAAAACGAAAAATGAATAACACAATTTTCATTAAACTCATATAGTATATACTGACATTAATAAAATTCTTAAATTTATTGGATGATTTATTATGAACAAAACTTATATCGTATTCTGTATTTGGACATTTTATTGGTTTTTAATGTGTGTTTAGTTTATTATTAATTAATACTTTTGGGGTTTCAAAAAGTATCCCTCAACACAATTATAGATGGTTAACTCTACTATATTCTCTCCATAAATCATTAATCATTAATACATGGATATACTAAACCATTAATAATTTTAATCTTTTATTGTAACAATATAGTTGTTATGGTATTATTTAAAGACTAAATTTAATTCCTTATGAGGATATTCACAGGGAGCACGTTGAAGAAGATATACTCTCTTCTACCGATTCATTCAAACATCATTCTTCTTCTACTCACACATCATTAGTTGTTTCACTAGAAATAATTAACTCATATATCACATATATACTAAGATTTTATTGTGATAATCAAACAACAATATTATATCTTTTATCCATCCTATGAAAAATGAAATCACCAAGCGTGTGTATATACAGTATACCATCTCCCCACTGTGGGGTTATATGTTTTTCACCACCACATTACATAGATGGTCATAATGAAGGAAATAAAAACTATATATACTTATTTTATCATTATATTTATTCTGAAATATTGTACACTAACCAATTCAATACCATTCATCAATTATGGGATTGATGTCATCGCTCGTTTCTTCATAAAACCTCGCATCTCCAAGACATGATGTAATTCATTCTACATGATCTTCAGTAATGAATGAGTGTACAATTTAATTGAATGAATAAATTTGATATATATGAAAATATGAATTTTTTTCAATCAAATATCAATAACCTATTAATAAGAAAAGAAAATATCTGACAAAACATTCCTAAAGAAGATGTAGTTAATACTCGAATAATGATAAATAATGAAATTTTATTAAGAAACCAATGATAAAATGATCATATATGGAATCATAAAAATCAATACGATTTTTTAGCAAGTCAATGAAATTAATTAAATCATATTATAGGGGGCTTTGAGATGTATAAATGAAATCTTAAAAATGGTAAGGGATAATTTCATAATCTTATTATTAGCTGAGATTGTTTATATGTAAGTATATACTGGTTTATATTTATCATCCACCTCCATTTATACAAAATATTAAATATTATTTATATAATAATAAAATGTTTTGAAGTCAATTTTACTCATTGTTTACTTTTTATTAAATTCTATGAAGGGAATATTTTTTATTTTTTATACGATGTTCTTTTTTATTTATCTGAAAAAAGTAAAAGAATTTTTTTTATCATATTCTACATCAGGGTATTGTTGTTTTCATATAACTATATTTCCATGAATATAACATTTCAACATTTCATGGTTATTTTCAATGAAATTCTATTATTTTTTGATTGTGTGAATACTTGTGAAATGAAATTGTATTTAAATAATAAACGATGTTTCCTCAAGAATTAATTTTAATTGATCTATAAAAAACATTTAAATATAAGAAAGAATTCATTGATAGAGTTATGTTTTATGTACAAAATCACAAAAATTAATATGTTTTATTATGATTAAAAGGGAATTATATTTATTAAATCAATTTATTTAATGTGGATTGTGATATAATGTAATTATGTATAAGAAACCCATTTTACTATTTGGGTTATACTGTGATGAAAGGTTTATGTTTTTTAGGAACATATAATAATGATTTCATTATGTGATGGGTGGGACCTATATCATTCATAAAAAAATGGGTAATGATTTTTTTCTCATGAGATATATTGGAATGAAAAAGGAAATGATCACGATTCAGTAATACATGGATGGAATGAGGAGTGAGATCGGTCCAATAATGGACTTTTCCGACTATGATGGACTTTGAAATGATCATTGACTAAAAAAAATGAGTTTTTATGGTTGAGTGTATGAAAAAAAATTGATAACATATGTTTTGTATTTTGGGATTATTTTCATTGATTCATATGAACATCTATTATTTATCGAATCACATGATATCTTGATCATTCAAATGCAGGATAAGATTTTCAAAATATATGTTCTTGTGTGTTACAATTATTGTTTAATTTATATCTCCTGGTTTACTCATACTATGCATCTGAGGTCATATGTTCTTTTGTTTCTTTTGCATATGTGATAAATAAGGTTATTAAGTATGTTGTAAAAAAATTGGATGTTAGAATTGAATAAGTGGAAGACAATTTAGATGTCTTATGAACTAGTTGTTTATGTTTCCTAGGTTCGAAAGAAACTATACATATACTGCCCATTCATGGATTTTTAATAATTGATGGTGAATATTATTCAATTTTGATGTGATATATATGTATTTAAGTAATAGGTTGATATAATTGTTATCATAGAAAATGTATAGTAAACATTTAGAAACCTACAGGAGAATACCTTAGTAGGAACCCTATAGACATGTCTATGTATAGGTTAATATCCTAGTGTGTAAAAAATGACCATGAATAACCTAGGATAAAAGAAATAGTGCCCTAAATTATAATTTTATTCATTATTATTTGGTTACACAATTCTGGATAGTGCTACTCGTACTATGTTTCTTGGTGTTAGTCAATGGATGTAACTCAAAAGACCCATGTTAATGATGAATGTGATAGGAAACATAATTATTAACATCCTGAGAAATTGAATATTATGGGTCATGGAATATAAAACCATGTGGTTGTGATCACCCGAATTTCTATAGTTATTAATCATGAAATATTTCCAAAAAAAGATGTGAAGAACATTCTATTGAGTCTTTCAGGAGGAAGCATCCGTCATCCGTCAGTGGGTATTCTGATCCATTACTGGATAAGAAATTGATCAGTACCACAAAATACATATTTTGTTTTCTCTACTGTTTGAAAAATGATAAATTCATATTGACATTATATCATTTGGATGTTGAAGCTTATCAATCGTGCAATATTATAAAGAATATGAATTCATGTGTTGAAATTGACTCTATGGATTAGGATGAGTGCATGAGCTTATTTTGGAATATGTACATTCCTCAAATTCTTCAAATAATGATGGAGAAGAAGTTCCACTCTCTTAGTAAAAAGGAAGATGAATATTTTGGTAACATTGAAGAAAATTAGGCATTATGTTCAATGTATGCATCTAAAATTTCTATATAACCTTAGAGTAAAATTAATAGAATATTTAGTTATTTAAAACTATGTCTCCAAAGGGAATTACCATATGGGACATCAATAGCTATGAGAAAACTGTTTAATGTGCTCTTAAGGGTGAGATGGAGGTTGATGTAACCCATCATCCCTATGGGTTCAATAAGAAAAGACAAATGGAATTCCTGAGAAAATATAAAGACCACACTGAAAATATATTTTTTAGATATCAATAATTTTATTGAATAAAACAAGGATGAAATTTTGATAAATGGGATAGACAATTTTTTAAACGTTTAAATGATGGTAATCAGGTAGTTGAATGTCGAAGATATGGGAATAAGATGTCTAATGATCTAAAAAAGCCAAAAAATATCCCATATTCACCACCTATACTTAAATGTGTAATGTGCATGGAAATTAGTCATTATGACAATCAATTCCCTGATCCAATAGTTATTTATGATGATCGACATCACAATCATTTAATTCCAAAGGAAAAAAGGTAAGTCATATATGATAACTATTAGTGATGTATTATACGATAATGAAGTGGTGAAATGTATAAATACCCTCAAATATAATGTAAAAATTTATTTATATGATTCTATATCCACCCAATATTTTATTTATGAAGATTTAGGAAAGAGTATCATTTTATTACCTCAATAATTAGATGTTTAGTAAGTTGTGACAACACCTAATTGAACAACATGCCCCTTAGAAAAATTATAATTATTCGATGATTGATTTTTGTGGGATTTTTCTTCCTACAAATATTTTTATACTTCCATTAGTATAATTTGATGTGATTTTTGACATGGATTTTCATTATCTATATGATGATCAAATCAATTACCAAGGAATAGATGTCATATTTCATATTCATTATCAATATTTCATCATGTATTGGTGAAAGAATTAATATGACTGTCATGTGTAAATATAATCTATATTATAAGTCATGATTCCTATAAAAAAAGCTTATATATCTCAAATGGATGGGGAGATACTCACAATTTATAGTAAACCTATTGCATGAGATTTTGATGATTTATTTCCAAATTGATTACTAGGTCTTACACAGAATTGTGTTGTTGATTTTTTAATAGAACCCTAACTGTGTGTCATGATTATTTCAAATAAACCTCATAGAATGTCATCAATTGAGTTTATAGAATTAAATTACAAACTATAAGATAATCTTAAAAATGATTTCTATTCCCAAATGTGTCACCTTTGAGAGAATATATTATGTTTGATATGAATAAATATGGATCAATAAGACACATCATTGATTATCGATAACATAACACGATCACTATCAAGAACGAATATCTTACTCCCCTCATTTATGTCTTATTCAACTGATTACCAAGAGATCAATACTTTTCCACGATTGATCAATATTTAGAATATCACTAGTAGTGAGTCAAGAAGGGGGATATAGAAAATATGGTATTCATATAAGTTATATAAACTACAAAGTTTATGTGATGACTTTTGGTTATACTAATTCCCCATCAATCATGAGGGATCTAAAGAATATATTTTGTAGGGACTAGATTGAATAGTTCGTGGTAGTATTTATATATGATATTTTTGTCTATTCGATGAGCAAGGAAGATCATTATGATCACTTGATAATTTTAATAAACACCCTATGAGCGGTTATGATTTATGAATGATTTACCCTGTGTTAATTTAGGATTAAGAATGTTTCATTTTTGGGTCATATTGTCTCAATAGAGTAACCAGTAGATCTAGGAAAAATTCAAGTTACAAATGATTGTAGAGACCAAAAACTATAACATAATAACATGTTTTATTTAGTTTTAAGGATATTGACTGTGTTTATTGAACGGTATTCCATAATTAACTAATCCATACAATAAGTTGACTTCGAAAGGAGTTATTTTCACATGTAAATAGTATAGTAAAGAGAATATAATATTGATAAAGGAAGGTTAACCAGTGTACTTGTGGTAGCACTTCCTTGTAGTGGGGAATGTATTATGAACTAAAATAATGCCTCCAAGAAGTTGATTTGTTTTGTTCTCATGATAAGGATATGGTGATATCTTATGCCTCATGAAAATTAAAAATACATGATCAAAATTTTCACAATCATCATTTGTAGTTAACAGGGGAAGTCATTGCATTAATTATATGGAGAAATTATCCTTATTGAAATGAATGTGTAATTTATAATGATCATAAATGTTTATCATATATTTTCAACAAATCCAACTGAATGTGTTCCAAATAATAAGTTTGGAAGTGATTGTTGATTACAGCTTCACGTTACACTACCACCCAGTGAAAGAGAACAAGGATGCAGATTCATTGAGTCTAAAGGAACTCATTATCCTATATATGACGATGATCACAAAAGAACCAATATTTATGTATTTTCAGTGGATGGATCTTGAAATTTTAAATGGGATAAATCATATCATTCTAAAATTAATGTTCAATTATCTATACAAGTGAACGTTCAGGAGGCATAAATGGAAGATATAGAGCTACAAAAGATGGTGATAAATGATCCTGAATTCATAATTGATTATGATGGAATAATAAGTGTTAGGAACCATGTTTTTATCCCACTCATACTAGAATTAATGAAGGATGTCATGGATAACGATCATAGTTCATCATTCTATATTCATCCATGAAGCACAATGATTTATAGGAACCTAATAGATTATTTTTGTTCGGATGGCATGAAATGTGACATAGCTAAATATGTCCCTCATTTCTTGGTTTGTTAGCATGATAAGGTAGAGTGACCAGAGACTAAATAGTTTTTACATCCATTTCCCATATTATAATTGAAATGGGAAAACATCCCTATGTAATTTTTCATTAGTCTTTCTAAAACATCTAAATAAATAATTCTATATGGTTTATAGTTGATAACCTAATGACGTTAGAACTCTTCATTTCTTTTATAGTGGATTTATCTCTAGATCATCAAGCCATGATATATGTAATGGAAATTGTAATATTTAATGGAGTACCATATTACATTATTTATAGTCAGGATCTGAGGTTTACCTCGATGTTTTAGAAAATTATATAGTATAATCTAGATACAATGTTATGTTTCATCATTACATTTCATCCTCAGAATGATTGTCAGTATAAGAGGAAAATCCAAACACTATAATTCATTTTTAGAGAATACTCTATGGATTTAAATTTAAATTGCGATAAACACATACCTTCAGTGGAATTATATTACAACAACGTTCAATTTAGTTTTCATTTAGATCATTATGAATCTCTCTATGGAAATAAGTGAATAAATCCATCTTGTTGGGATGAAGTTGGGGAATTAAATCAATTAAGACTTCATATTTTTTATGATATGGAATAAATGGTTAGATCAATTCAACAACACATAAGAGAATATCAATGTTGAAAAAAGGTTTTGGTGGAAACAAATGAAAATAACTACATTTTGAAGTGGGAGACAAGGTGTTTCTACAAATATCCCTCTAGAAGAGAGTGAATTGATTTTCAAGGAAAGGAATTATAATACTATGGTATATCAGTGCATTTGATATTTTTGATTGTGATGGTATCGTAGCTTACTAATTAGAACTTCCACTAAATCTCTATCAGGATTATGATTTGTTTTGGGTATATATCTAGACAATGTACACACCTCATCCTTCACATGTACTAAACTCATAATTCATACCATTGGTCCATGATATTCCTTCTGAACAACAACTGATATAGATTATCAATCATAGTGAAAATGTTTTTCGAAATAAGACCACTTAATAAGTTAATGTTTTAAGGCATAACCACCAATTTGAGGCAGCTAAGTGAGAACATGATGATGTGATCAGGAAGAGTTATCCAATCTGTTTGTATCCAAGTGACGAATTTTGAGGGTTAAATTCTTTTTGAGGGATTATAATGTAACACATTTTTGTTTTTATAAAATAATTTTCATTAAATAATTTTATTTATTCAGTTACATTCATTGAAACCAATGGATAAGTTAAACATTCCTCGAGATTACCTTATTATAAAATGACTATTATTGGAAAGCCTTTTGGATAACAAGAATAAATATAAATATTTTAGGAAAAGGTATGAAGAATTAATTGGCTACTAGTTATTTATGAAAAACATAAGAAATTTTATATAACTATTTTTTATGAAACATTGAGTGAATTTATATTAGTAAATGAAATTAATGAGTTATAAATTTTATAAAGTTAATAAAATATACTTATATCCATCTAGTAGATATTTTATTCATAGAGTATCAATAAACACTACTTGATGTATGAAACCCCTTAATTTTCAAAAAGATATTTTCCACCATTTAATAGAGAACCCTTTATAAAATATGAGTTTTAAGCATTAATAATTTTTAAGCGACAACATAAAACTCATATTTGGAAGAAAGATATAAAAATTTATATTCGATGAATTACTTATATATCTTTGATAAAATTTATATTTTGATGAATTTTAAAAATATACTAATTTTTAACAGAAACCAATTATTGTATTAAAAATAATTTATATTTTATAATTATATTCTCTAATGGTATAAATGTATAAAAAGATTTAATTTTACGAGTTATTATAATTTCAGTCATTAGCATTAATTTTATGTTGAATATACCGGAAAATACATTTTTATAGTTTTCAATGTTGTAAATTTTAATAAAAATTTTCTAATTTAAGTAATGAGATAAATTTTAAATTAATTACTGAAACATAAGTTTTTCAAATTTCAAAAAATGGATTTCATAATTGGAATCATTGTATCCTTGTAATTAAAATACCCACATAATATTTTTGGGTTTTATGAAAACTAATTACAGTAATTTATATTAATAAATTAAAATTCTAAATCATGTAATTTCTGGTAAAAATATATTATAAAATTATGCTAAAACATTTCCAAATATCATTATATGGATGTTTATAGACCTAAAACATCCTTGGGTCGGAATGGTATCCATCAAAATCTATAAGGATGAGAGTTTTATATTTAAAATATTTTTTATAATGAAAAGTATAAATTTTTATCAAATAAATTGTAATGAGTAAATAATATTTAATATACAGTTATATATAATATAAAATATATTATAAATACGATCTTTACAGTTAATTTTTTTTACCATCATAATTATTTATTAATATTTATAAAATAAATATTTACATTAATGATATATAATTTATTGATTTTGAAATTATTTAATTGATTATAAATAAACTAAATAATTATTATTAAAATGATAATAAACATTTAAAGACCCAAAAAATCAGAAAAAATCATATTTATAGAGTATATCTCAACCTTGACCATCCATGGGATGAGTTATCTTCCATTTGGATCCTTATATAATAGATTATAAAACTTATATTATTTTCATTAATGTGATGATAAACTTGTCACATTCATTTTTTAATAAGTACAAAATTTTTAACAGTCGATTCTATAGAAGATATATTCTTGTTTAAGTTTATTAATTTTTTGAAATCAATAGGTTATATATTTGGAATACAATTTTATTATTAATTTTTATTCAAAAAATAAGAATATTAATTAATACAGAAAACTTTTGTAGTAATTATTTTAAAAAGGAAAATATAAATTAAATATTCTTGAAAAAATTAAAAAATATAATGTAGACTATTTTATATTTCAAATTAATTTTCTATAATACCATGACCTCTTAGTATTATAAAAAAAAGTAGGTTGAATGTAAAATATTTATTATAATTTTTAAAAAAAAATTACTTAAATAGTATCAATATTGAAACTCTTGATTGTTTATCAAAATAATGTTTTTTAAAATTATTTAAAATTAATAAAACATTTTTGAAAATATATATTAATTATGCTATGTTATAAAATGATATAAATTAAAAGAATGTCAAGCCAAAAGAAATGATTTTGTTCATTTATTGAGAAGAAATAAAATGTATAGATAAGTCGGACGAGATCAAACCAACACAAAATTCCTCATCCACCTAACAATAGGAATAAATATCATAATGTGACAAATTTTATCTAAAATCATAGTCACTATTAGGATACCATACCGATTTAAATTTATCCTGATTGAAAATCTTAAGAAGGTATGTGTCCACCATCCTTGACATATTCATAGACGACTGTTTCCGACGCTTTCGCCAGGGCACTCGCATCTGTCCACTTGGGCACGAAAGGCGCAGATTTTGTGTTTCCCCACATTCCTACTTTCCAAAGGCGGGCGGAAACTGCTCCTTATTCAGGGACGTCTGCTCTATGATTGAAACAGGATGATGGGATGTCGGTTCCTCCTTATGTGGACTCCTCATCCGAAATCGTTACCTAGTCCAGGTCTCCCTCATAGATTTAATATGTTATTTGTGAAACTCTTCCCATTGCCATGTTTCCGTGGATTCCGGTTAATTACACTGCTTCTATCAGGACATTCCAAAGGGTCCGGTCAGGGCATCAACTTTCGGTCAGGGGAGTAGTCACGTTGGGCATCGTTAATGTGTCTGAACGTTGGGGAATTGGTGTGTTTTTATTTTCTCCCTTATTATAGGGCTTCTCGACAGTGTGGAAGCCCGAGGAATCCCAGATAGAGTGAAGGGAATCATATGCCATAGGCAAGTATCTAAGGTTTTCCTCAGCTTCCCGTGTGAAACATAGGGTATGCCGCATGTTTGACATCCAGTGGAGACAGATCGGCCTGATCAGAACCCCAGTTGGAGTGGATCAGATTGAGGAATCCCCCTTGAGGGAATCCTGATATCGGAGCCAACCTGTGGGTGGCTTCCCGAATGCTGTGGGGGGGAATGGGGTGGTATGATATCCCCGAGATGTGGTGGCCCGGGTAAGAATCAGGATGGATGGTCGATAATTACATGGAGTATATGGGGAATGAAATGGGGACGTCATGGAGATGGCAGTGGTGATGGTATTGAATATCGAAGATACTACCTTTGTATCCCCTTGGTAGGGAATCAAAGTCCACGTAGTTCAGAAAAATTAAAAAAAATAAAATGACCAGGTGGTGGGCTTGAACCTCATGAGGCTTCCTATGTACCTTGCCTTATCATGGATCAAATTCCACATAGTTTAGGAAAAGGGGGTGTTATAATGACACAAAAGGGTGTCAGAACAACGTGATGGTAGGTTCACAATGGCATACCACTGGATTGGGATGACGTTTAGAGTCATGTGGGATAGGGGAGTGTCAGCGAACTTACGTAAAGAAGGACCTTGGACCATGTAGATGGTGGGCTTGAACGTCAGGAAGGCTTCTTACATACCATGCCTTGACATGGATCAAATACCACGTAGTTCGGGTAAAAAATGGGGCTTGGCACACCGACATGGATATATTCATGGCCAATTATTGTAGGGTTTGATCCTTAATAAGGCTTCCTACGTACCATGCCTTGACATAGATCAAAGTCCACATAGTTCGGGTGTGAATGTGGGTGTCGGCGGACCGACGTGAGAAAGGACCTTGGTCCAATGGGTGACGGGCTTGAACCTCAGGGATGCTTCCAATATACCATGCCTTGACAAGGATCAAAGACCATGTAGTTCAGGTTGTGGTTTTCATCAGTGAAGTGGCATGAAGGTGAACCTGTGGGTCCACTAGTGCTGGGCTTGAACCTCGTGAGGCTTCCTACATATCATGCCTTGACATGGATCAAAGTCCTCGTAGTTCGGGATAGTCACAACAGCTTACCGCTAGACTGGAATGTAGTTTAATATCATGCGGGACGAGGGTGAACCCTGACGTGAATAAACAATGGGGCGGTGGGCTTGAACATCGTTGGGGCTTCCTACGTACAATGCCTTGACATGGATCAAAGACCTCATAGTTCAAGTGGATATATAGTTTATTGTCATGCGGGACAGGGGCATGCAGTTTAACATCATGCTGGACAAGGGGATACAATTTAACATCATGCTGGATGAGAGAATAAAGTTTGACCTCATGCTGGATGAGGGCATTGTCATGGCCGATTCTTAATCTAAGCCCACGTGAGTCGTGCTCGGTGTGAGAAACAAGAGTCAGTAGAGACCTGACGCTCACGTCGTGAAGGGTGCGTTCGTGAGAAGCGAAAGGGGGCTTACGCGTTAAGCGGCCCATGGTGCTGGGAAATACTCTAGGATGGTGGCCCGAGAGTGATAATGTGTAGAGGGAGAGGGATTTGAGACCAAACAAAGGAGATGCATCGTTCCCTATCATGCCCTCCCCTGGCCTTGGTGGTGGGGATGTACAAAGGTGCATGGGTTCTACCTTCCGTATGAGAGGCTTGGGGATTATGCTCTGAGGCAGCCCTTCCCCGTGGACATACGCCACTTCAAGAGGGAGGATATCATACCATGTGAGGGTGATTCCATTCTCATGGAGAGGAGCGGTGTAATGAATGTCCGAGTCAGGGGGACCCTGCGTGCGAGGCACGGGGTTGGGTCATAGTTTAATGTTATGTGTTGAGGAAGAGGTGTTTGGCAGTTTAGCGTCCTGCAGCTCAGACATGGTTGGTTTACTCCTCACCCCTATGAATTACGTAACCGGTACCCTCTGCTCCTTGTGGGAGTAAATGCATCCGCAACGCCGTGAAAAAGGTGGGTCGCAGAGTGAACCATCAAGGGATCCACGTTAGCATGTCTATGCGAAGAAACAATAGCCGTTAGCGTGCATATGAGAAGAAGCATTAGGTGAAGCAACGCTACGGGTGGTGTCGTTCAGGGGACCTTGAAATCACATCGTGCAGACTTGGAGGGTCGCACGGGAAGAGGAATTTCCAAGCAGAGGGGTCCACAGGAAGGGTAGAGAGGCGAGTGTGAGGTGTTTTTGTGAAGTGGAGGTGTGTTTTCATAGCCCTACCTCGCGAAGCAGAGGTTCCTCATGAAGCAAGGTGCTGTGAAGCAGTGTGATTCACGAAGTATAGTGACCCTACCATGGAATGTGGATCACATGTACAGGATGGGTGTTTCGTAAAGCATAAACACGCCATGACTGCCCGAGGCCCCATGGGGATCCCCTTCCTTCGTGAATTCCCTTAGGCTTTGCGAAGGGAATCCCTCTCAGAAGAGGGGCTCAAAACGAGACAAGGTGAAGGCCACCCGGGAAGCAAAAATAGCACGATGATCTCATGATTCCCAAAGTGAAGAGTGCTTTATGATTTGAGAGTTGAGAAGGCGAAATGTCATATTGTCCATCCAGAGAGCTCAGGGGGAGCTCGGTATTTATAGGCGAGGGGCACCGTGAAGCAGAGCTCACGCAGTGCGAAGTTGGCTTCGGTTGCATCAATTCAGGTTGTGAACGTCAACCGGATTCACGGAGAGTTACCAAATCCCCTGCTACACGGCGGGCTCACACACGTCAAGGCGTTCGCAGAGCATTACCGCCTCTGGTACTTCACAGCAGGCGCGTTGCTCTGGGTACTTCGCATCGGGTCTTCGCGAGGATAGGCCTGGGTGATCTTTTTTCTCCACTCATTTCATCCAACAATTTGGCGCCAACAAATGACCCCCCCCCCCCCATACATTAGGCTGCGGAGGGACCAAGGGTCGATGTCTGAGAGAAATCTCCAAAATTATCAGCAGTTCGCGGTTATGACTCATAGAGAAGGCACGCGAGGCGGGCAGGGGCTGCATGCACTGGACGCACCACGAAGCTCTGTGCGGGGTAGAAACTCTGCGAAGTCTCAAAAAATGGATGGAAGGAAACACTGGAAGAGGGTGGAGGGTAATTAAAAAAACCCAATGTGAATGAAAACATAATCCCATACCACACCCCACAACCCCCTTGAGGGAGGATTTAGGTCAAGGGACCAAAAACGAGAGTCGAGCTGGGGCAGAGCAAAGTACATAGGCGTTCCTACGTACACCATGGGGATTCGGATCAAGCTGCACGTAGTTCATGGAAGGGTCATAGTTTATGGTCTTAGAACTCGGACCATGTATGGGTAAGGAGAGCAGGGGACACATCGTAAGGTGGTTAAAAAACCCGACGTGACTGAGGACATAATCCATACATAACATGTATTCTCTAAGGAGTGCTCGAGTCGAGGGTCTGAACACGAAAGTTAGGCTGGTCCCACTGCGAAGTGCCCATGCACTCCTACGTATCACATAAATATGAGAATCAGTCCATAAATAGTTCTAAAGGGTGGCACGGTAAGGTACCATTTCCAAGGAAAAAGGAAGTGTGAGTGTGGCCCTTGCACCAAAAGAAGCTTAATTTGAAAAATCATTTTTGTCCTTTAAGGTGAGTGGTTTGTTTTGTGAAGCGACATGACTAGGGTAGTAAGCCTTGGTGTCGCCACAACAATCAAGCTATGATAGGCATTGACAAATGGCTTGGCATGTGACCAATACCCAATGCAATTTCCTCTATGATGGGGTCATCACAATGCAGTGTCATTTTTCGTCGTGTGGCCAAGATAATAATTTCATACTTTAGGGTCGTGTGATAGAACCATGCATGCATTTTAACATCATGCAGTGCAGACATAGAAGAGATGATGTTAGGCGGGGAATGTGTACTGAGCCATGCAACATAACCAATGTGAATGGGGACATAATCCCACATTTAACCATACGCAATTCCGAGAGAGTAACCACAGGATGAGGGGCCTTCATAGAGGTGGAAGGTGAAGGGGGGTAGATTAGATCCCAAATGAGCTGGACCCGAAAACATGACATTCGGAAAGTCCTACGTATCCCATGAGGATGGGAATCAAGATGAACGTAGATCTGATGAGATCTTAGTTTATGGTCATCGAGCTCGGACCGTGGGAGCCCCGAAGGACGTCTTATTGTAGCTTTGTCACCCTGATATGAAAAGGTTCACTGAGGGGTAGTGCCAAGAGTGTCGAGATTCCACCAGGAAATGATGGGGTGGAACATTATTTGAATCATGCAACCAACATTCAAGGCTTGGAGGGGCAGGCGTGACGACATAGGATTACTGCTGACCATGTTTGCAACACAACATCCTGTCGCGTTTTCCTGAAATTGGGACAAACAAATGAGCATAGACTACTGACCATATTCGCAACGTGGGATTTTTATCAATTTTTTTCTAAAACCCTCATGGGAGTTGACCCGTAATGGTAGGAGATAACTTGGGTGTGGTTTCCAGGCCATTCATGGGGGTCCCTTTGGTTGTGAAAGATGGTGACAGCCCTGGTGAGGGGAAACACGAAGCATTACAAGTGGAAGGATCATAACCAAGTTGAATCTGACACTCTTAGTCCTAGAATAGAGAACTCTTAACACATGGGCGAACCATAGTAAGGGGTCAAGGGACTCAACATGAGGGCGGTCAAGAGATGGCGGGTTCCTGGGACAAGGGGGAATAGTGCCAAAACCCCCATATCATTCATATATTACCCCCCCCCCCCCTTAGAGATGTATATGACAATGGGCCTAGGTGATCGGGAGATCATGAGATCTCTAATAAGTGAGGATGGGACCGTAGTCAAGACATTCAGTTGGTCCTACGTATCCCCTGAGGATGGGAATCAAGACACACGTAGTTCTTGAGGGTTCATTTTAACGTCGTGCGAGACCGGAAATTGGAGGGATAATTCTTAGAACTAGGTGCATGTGGTGCGGCTACTACAAACCCGTCGTGGATGAGGACATGATCCCACATCACACAACCTAGTCCTGTAGTCAGGGTCCCAAAGGCACGACATAAGAGAAAAATTATCTAAACACAGGCTGGACCCAAAGGCAGGAGGTCTTGGCATTCCTACGAATCCCATGAGGATGTGAAAAAAGCAATACATAGTTCTTAGGAGATCTAAGTTTATGGACATAGAGCTCAGACCATGGGTGGATGTAAACATTCTAGGTAAGCACAGACCTCGACCCGATCCCTAATCCCACATGAGTTAAACTCGGTGTGGCAAACAAGGGGGAAGATCCCTATCGCAATACCCAAAACATCCATCGAGGGGAAGTCAATGAAGAGTCCCAAAGGATTCCTCTAACGCGGCTATGTTCCCCTAACGTGCATATCTGCACTAAATAATAGTACCATGAGATTTGAAACTCTACTTGAACATGATGAGAATGGAGAAGGATGTGAATCATGTAACTGACATTTTGGGCTTAATGAGGTTGGAGTTGCGATGGGGGATTAATGCTGACTGTGGCGGAAAAGCAGTATATACATCGCATTAGCCTGAAATGGGAACAACAAACGAGCATCAACTACTGACCATATTATCAACACGGGATTTTTATCAATTTATTGTCTGAAACCCTCAGGGGCGTTGGCCCGTAACAGTAGGAGAGCCCTTGGGAACTGTATCCAGGCCATTCTTGGGGGTCCTTTTGTGTGTGAAAGTTGTTGAACGCCCTGATGAAGGGAAACACAAATCCTGAAAAGCAAGTGCGGACGTGTCCCTGTAGAGTCCAACATTCCAGGTATCTAAACCAGAGTACCCATAGGCACATTGGTGAACCGCCGAAAAGGGTCGACATAGTGGCTCTGGAGGGATAGGTAGGCCAAGGGGCCAGTGTGGGATAGAGATTTTCGGAAGATGGGGATTGACACGAATCTTATACGTTCGGGTGGTCCTACGTATCCCATAAAGATGGGAATCAAGCCCTATGCAGTTATAGAAGATACCCAGGGTGCAATATACCATAATGAGGATGTGTACGGTGCAGTGAGTAACTCGACACGAACGGGGATGTAATCCCACACCACACCGCACAGTCTTGTATGAATGATCCCGGGCCATGGGGGCCTGAAAAGGCAATGGGGCCTGATAGATGGGTTTTTGTAAAGAAGGCCTGGCCTACTCCGAGATTAATGTCTTGCAATGAGGAAAAAGGTTGGGGAATAGGGTTCCCTGGACATAGGAGGTTTATGGTACGACGAACAAACCATCATGAGTGTGGACATAATCCCACACCACATCGTATACTCCGGGTAAGAACTTGGGCTGGGGCCCGAAAAATCCAAGAGGCATGTGGCATGGCCTCAGTAAGGGAATGCATACGACATGTAAAGTAGCCCGACGTGAACGAGGTCATAATCTCACACCATGTCGTACACTCCTTATAAAAGAATCGGGTCCAGGGGCCCAACTATTGGTACCACCTAGAAGGAAGTTTGTCACTTCGGGATGGGGTAGAATGAATCACTGCACTCGATGATTGGGACATCATGGGGTGGACCCAATGATCCATGACATTGTTTCCCATGTTCGAAACACAATGTCCCAATGGTGACATGATATGGGAGCAACAAATGAGCATCGACCCCTGACTACATTCGAAACGTGGGACTTGTATCGGCTTGTTGCTTGACAACCTCGAGGGCATTGGCCCGATGTGGAAAAAGGGAACTTAGGTCGAGCATCAATACCATTCAAGGGATCTTCTGGATTATAAAATTGATGGAATCTCAGTCACGGTGGGGGTGAAGAATATTTTTACCTATCTATGAAAGAGGAGAACATCTCTAGGGGGACGCACAATCAGGTTGAGGCTTGCTCGACGTAAATAGGGGAAATATTTTGAACCCTGCCATATTTCAGCATCTGAGGGGATGTTTTTGGATTTTGGGCTTGGCCAATGGAAAAAGTGTACGGGAATTACTACGTATCCCATGAGGATGGGAATCAAGCCATGCGTAGTTCTTGAAGGCCATGCAGTTTGACGTCATTCGGTTAATATGTTGGAGGATATAAGAACAGAAGTGGGAACATGGTGTGACCATTATAATCATCGTATGAGCGGGGCTACCGAAGCCTACTCCTCATCAGGAAGGGATCCTCCGAGGAAACTATACTGAGGGGGGATAGTCAAAGAGTTCAGGTCTAGGCTCAAGACAAGATGTCTGAATGTTCCTACATATCTCATTAGGATGGGAACCAATCCATACATAGTTCTAGAAGTGCAGTATAATTTCATGTGGGATTATGTTGTAGTTTAAGGTCATGAAGGATGGTGGTACAATTTAAGGTCATGTGGGACCATAATATGCAGTTTAGGGTCATGCGGGACCGTAATGTGTAGTTTAGGGTCATGTGGGACCATAATGTGAAATTCAGGGTCATGCAGAACCATATGAGCAGTTTAGGGTCTTGCAAGACCGTACAGTTTAAGGTCGTGCAGGACCATGGGGATCAGACAAAGTATTTCATGAAGAAATTAGCGTTGGTGGGAGGAGTTATGCGCTAACCGTCCATGGTCTCTAGAGAGTATGCTCTGTTGGGGTAAAAATTATAAATGAAATCATGTCCTTCCCCTTTGGGATCATGATTGGGTGGTTTCCTACCAGGGATCATTGGCACTCAGAGGGCCAACATCAGTTTGCCTTACAGAAAAGAGCGTAGGCAGGCCTTCTTGTTGAAAGATATAGATATCACATTCTGATGCCTTTCCAGATTGTGTTGGGAACGAAGCCTATTCTCTTCCAGTGCTTCCAACTCAGCTAGGTGGATTTCGGCCACATTATCTGGTGCCTTCTGGTCATAGACTGTAGTGCGTAATGATGGCAGATGGATCTCAATGGGTAGGACGGCCTCAGCCCCACACACCAGGGAATATGGGGTCACCTGTGTGGAATTGCGAGTCGTCCTCTGATAATCCCATAAGGAGATGGGGAGCTTGTCCGGCCAAATCATCTTATTCAGACCAACCATATTTTGCAAAATGTTAGAGAGGGTTTTATTGAACGCCTTGATCTGTCCATTTTCCTGTGCATGATAGCGAGTGGTATGGATCGAATGGATATAGTTCTTGGCATACAATTTCATCACCTCGGCTACTCGGATGTTGGTGCCATTATCAGTGAGGACAATGTGAGGGACTCCAAACTGGTAGATGATATTGGAGCTCACGAAGTCAATGTTGGAACGGGCCATGACCTATTTGAGTGGAATGTCCTCTGCCCACATGGAGATGAAATCTATAGCAGTTAGGATGAATCTACACTGACGAGCTATCACCTGTGGATATGGTCCTACGACATCAAGTCCCCACAATGCAAATGGACAAGAATAAATGGTGGAGTGGAGAGGCTCTGGCATGCTATACATGAAGATATCATGAACATGGAACACATGGAATCTCTTGGAAAACTCAATACAAGCATGGATCATAGAGGGCCAGAAGTATCCCAATCTCTGAATCTGATGGGACATCTTGGGCCCATCCTGGTGGCCACCACAGGAAATGGCATGAACCTCTATCATGACCCGAATAATCTAAAATCCTTGAATGCAAAGAAGGAGAACACCATTGATTCTCTACTTAGAGAGGATCCGATCTAGACTTGGACCACTCTGGAGAGTAAATTGCAGTGCGATGCGTCGGATTTGCTCACGCTTGGTCCAATCATACGGGAGGCAACCATTTTGGATGTACGTGACAAAGGGTGCCCTCACGTCGGGTGTGGCCTCAACCACTACATCTGAAGAACATGGGACCCCTGACGTGGAGGGTCCAACGGTAAGGTGGCTTATCTGCAAGTCATTGTTATCCTCTGGGGTGATGGGGGCGATGAATCTCTGGTGTCTTACATGTATGATCAAATAATCCTACTTAGGTTCAGCGTGGGACACAGCTGAGCTGGCCAAAGCATCTTCTTGATCATTCTGTGACCTAGGTACATGGGTAAACTTTTGTAAAGAAGGTAACTGGGCCATTAAATGGAGGGTGCACACTAGAAATGGCACAAGCTCCATCTTCCTAACAACATAGTCACCATTGAAATGCTTGATGACTAGTTCTGAATCCCCTTTCACATGAAGATGGGGAACATCAGCCTCAAGGGCCAGCTCGAGGCCGGTGATGAGAGCCCGATACCCTGCCTCATTGTTGGTGCAGCCTTCTGACAACAAGAATGAGTATGGAAAAACGGCCTGCACATGGGTGATGAAGAAGATACCCAAACCTACTCTGTTGAGATTAGGATTGTTGAGCCTCCTACTAGTGGGGCTCCGAGAGGCACCGACGAAGTGCATTTTCCAGCATAAGATGACACGACTGACTGATAGGATTGCCTCATCAGGAAAATCCTGATCCTAGGATTGATCTACGGAGGTTGGATGGGCAGCTATGAAGTCTACCAATGCATGTCCCTTGATGTCCTTATGAGGCATGAACCTGATGTTGAACTGCTAGAGGATCACCGCCCACCGTGCTAGTCGGCCATTTAACATAGGGCGGTTCAGGATGTACTTCAGTGGGTCTACCCGAGAGATCAACTGTACCTCATGGTGCTACAATTAATGTCGAAATTTTAGTACGGATAACACGACCGCAAGTCAGCTCTTTTCAATAGGTGAGTATCTGGTCTCCGTATCAAGGATCATGTGAATAAGATAGTAGAGGTTGTTCTATGTTCCCTCATTGTTCTTATGGGCGAGAAGTGCACCTAGGGACCATTCCAGGGCAGTTAAATAATGGACCAGCAGCTTTCCAGAGATAGGTTCCATCAAGACCAGATGTTGGAGAAGATATTGCTTGATTTCCTTGAAGGCAGTCTGACACTATTCATCACATTCATAGGCGGAGTCTTTCTTCATGAGCAGGGAAAAGGGCTTACACATACCAGCAATATTTGTAATGAATTTGCGTATATAGGCAATGTGGCCTTGGGGACCTCAAAGCTCCAAAATATTTCTCGGGGGAGGCATTTGGCTGATGGCCTAGATCTTCTCCAGGTCAATCTCGATGCCTCAAATATCTAACAACAATTCCACGAAACATCCCGGAGGTGACCCTGATGGAACTCTTTATTGGGTTCGTCTTCAGGTGGCGGGAACGGAGGAAGTCGATAACTTTCCCATGTTCCTTGAGATTTTCTGAGCGCTGTCGAGATTTGACTGCCAAATCATCCATGTATCATTCCACTAGTGTCTTGATAATCGGCTTGAATATGTGATGCATGGCCCACTGGTAGGTTTCACCTGCATTTTCCAGGATGAAACGCATGACCTAGTAGTAGAAAGTACATTGAGGAGCCCTAAAGGCTGTGGAATCTTTGTCCTTGGGGTCCATCCGGTTCTGGTTGTACCTAGAATACCCATCCATGAAGGAGAGGGCTTGGAACCCTACCGTGGAATCAATCAACAAATCTGTCACTAGGAGGAAAAAATCATCCTTCGGGGAGTGGCGGTTGAGATCGTGGAAGTCGATGCAGACTCTGACATGCCCATTCTTATTCTTAAATGGGACAATGTTGGCGATCCACCGAGGGTACTTAACTTCCTTGTTAATGTTTGTTTTGATACGATTTTCAACTTCGGACTCAACCATGACACAATAAGAAGGGTGCATCATTCTGGGATGCTTCTTGAACCCGTGATGGTTTGTCGGGAGTCCAAGGCATTGGGCGGCTACCTGGGGATCTAGTCCTGACATATCATTGTAACTCTAGGGAAACACGTCACGATGCTATTTGAGAAATTCCATATACTATTGCTGCTCCCCGAGGGGCATGGCAGCATTGATCCCTGTAAGTCTCGGATCAGCCTCGCTACTAAGGTTCACCTGTACCAATTCATTGACTGTGGTAGATACGGCTTCTTCAACTCCAGGGGGAGCATCCTCCCGATCATCTTCTCCTCCTATGGAGGGATATTCCACGGGGGAGATTCTTTTGAGTTATCAAACCCTAATGGACGGCTGGTTCCAGCTTGGGCGGCAGTCGTCATCATACCAGGAGACTCATGTGCCACTAAGAGCCTAGCGATGAGTGAAGTTGATCCAATCTCATCTGGCCTTTAGCCCAAGGGGTCACGCTTGATGATATCAAAGAAGGAGTGAAATGTTGGCCTGAGCCAGTTGATTCTTGCACGGCGGAAGTGACACATATGACGTACCGTCGTTGTCATGGGCCTGACATCCCGATAGCGTACATGGGTAGGAGGTTCCGAGACAACATAGACGTAGTTGGTGTAGTAGTAGGAGGTTATTTTCCGCCATCGCATGGACTTGGGAATATGCCTTCGTCTTGTACCCAAAACAACAAAACACTGCCCCATGTCGGCGGTCATGTACTCCAACCTATGGATAGGGAAGATGTAGGCATCGTCTAGGCCTTCCTAGGGATCACTTGTGACCGGTGGGGGTTCATCCTCACTTGCCAGGATTTGGTTGTCCTTTTTATTGTAATAGTCGGCGTCCAAGTAGCGGGATTCACAAGTTGGAAAGGGAGACACATATCCGTGGATCATGCCTACTCGACCATTAAGGGATATTTGAGGCATTGGTGAGATGATGAAGGGACTGCTGCATGCAGATGGAGCCATGACCAGCCCATCACTGCATTGTACGTAGTGTCTTGGGAGACAACCATGAACTTTGTGCTGGCAATTAGGCCACCGAACTAGGTCTTCAAGCAGATCTTATCGATCAGGGATTTCTCGGTCCTGTCGTATCCCCTGATTCTGAGGTCGGAGGGAGTTCAATCATTCTCAGACATAACCAGCTTTCGTAGTGTCCGAGTTGGGATTTGGTTAATCCCAAAACCAGTGTCAATAAGGAAGCGGTGGACTTCAACGCCATTGAACTGGCCAGTGATGTGCAGTGGGAGAATATTCCCATGTTTGGGAGGGTCTAAATCTTCACCATAGAATGAGATAACTTCATGAAATTCGGAATTATCCATTGCCTCAGCGTGGAAGGCTTCTACATCTGCTACCTCCGTCTCAATCTAAAGGGGGTCTTTAGGGCCTCAGCAAATGCCTCACGCATTTCAGACGACGGGAAAAGAGCGCCAAGGTTAGAAATCCTTGATGGAATTTTGGCAAGGTGCTTTTGAACAACATACATCCATGTCAAACATGATCCTCTACTTACAGGAGGTCTTTCTGAGGTTGGAGGCATGGAAGGCCCTACCGGCTAGGCCGGCTGCTGGATGGTACTGGGTACATCTCACTGCCTGCTAGTTGATGCCTGAAGAGTAGCTGCAAGATGAGTATTGGGAAACTAATATTGGCATGTAGCAGGGCATGACTGGCCACAGTATGGTCGAGACAGCCCTACCTGATCTAGTAGCACAAATGGTAGTTGAGGTAGATCTGAGGGCACTAGATGAGGTTGCGCTCTCTGGGCTCTACGTTGGACTTGCTATCTGGTTTCAATAGCATGAACAGTCTGGATGGATGCACTTGCTGATGTGCCTTGACGACCTGCGTGGCCGTGGCTACACTGACATTGACTTTGGATGCGGACGTTGGGGAGGTTCACCTGGCATTCCCCCTCGCCGGGAGTCACATAGGGATTTACCAGCTCCACCGTATTAACCGATGTGTACCTCTGACTGTCACATGAAGAGTCATCCACCACTAGGTGGATTCAGGGAGGAATCCCCATCTCAGTGGGCATTAAATCACCGAGAGTGCGGGATGGTGATGGCAGTGGTGGAGCATGTTGCTTCTTCTAGCACCGTCGTTGCTTGAACTTTTGGGAAGAGGTCGGCTGAGATGATGACACAGAAGTACTGGTCACATCTTCTTGAAGGCTCAAGATGATTAAGTCATGCCCGAATGATTCCATCGGTGCAGGCAACGGTTTGATGGGCCATCCAGTCATCGTACTTCTGGGACCCATGGCTGGGAACCTGCAGCCACTCGCCATCGTCATCGCTACCGCTTCCTGACCCAATGAAGACACCTTCCACTTGTGTCGGCACCCGTCCAAACCTGACTATGTTGTTATCGACATGGTCTTGGAGCTAGTATTTAAACACATAGCACTACTTGAGGGTGTGCCCTAGAATCCAATGATAGGGGCATTAGTTGGGGCGATCATCGAGATTCTCCTCTGTCAGACATCTACACTCAGGTAAACGTACAATCCCTTGCTCTAGGGAACATCAGATGTAGCCATGGACCTGATTCTTGTTGAACGAGTAAGTCTAGTGCCTTCTTTCCAGATAGAGGGATCTTGGACCTATGCCCTAACGAGGGGCCGGAGGGGCCTGCCGAGGAGGCAGAGCCTAATTGTCCCACCTAAGTGGTGGTGGCGCATTGCGCGGGGGAACCTGTCGGTTCTGCGGCGGTTGCTATTGGGTAGGAACCTACGCGTTACGTGGAGGGCCTATGTTGGGTTATAGGGTCAGTGCCACTAGCAGCAATTCTTGCAACCTGGGGGGTTCTATTTGGGCCACCCCAGCGGGTTCAGCTCTGGAAGCCCTCTTGGCTGGGATCATAGGGGGAAGAAGACCTATCTGACTAGCCTGTTACAGAGCTTCCTCGAGGCACTAAGCCTTATTAGAGAAGTCCCGGAACCCTCCAGGGTAGTTCTGGGTGATTAGGGAAAGAACCAGTTCTGTTTGAACATTCCCTAGGTAGATTGTTAGTAATTTATATTGAGATGGTTGCATGTCGTAGGGGTATGTAAGCCCCTTCCAACAGGCGATGAAGTTTTCAACTCGCACATCAGGCCATTGTTTACACATTAATAGGTCTGCGATGCTAGTCTTTCACGTGGTGGAGGTGAACTGGTATAAGAACTTCCAACGGAGATCCTCCCAATCGGTCACCGATCCGAAAGGGAGCTGGTTGTACCAGATGAATGCAGGGCCCTCCAACGTCTGCACAAAAAATCAGAGCATGGAAGCTTCATACTGTACCGGGGACCCCAACATGGGGCCACACCTAGAATAAAAGTGATCCAAGTGTTGTGGCGGGTCTCCAGTCCTGTTAAAGGGCGAGAAAGTGGGATTCCCAAAACCTGGAGGTTCCGGAATATCATCCACCCATGCGGGATATGGATTTCCATCTAGTGGGACTGCCACCTATGGTGTTTCCAATGCCTCGAGGTGGGCGATGAGTGCCGGTATAGGATCGTCTGGGTTGGGGTCCCTCTCTTGACAGGGATCTCTTGCTATGAGTGCGTTGCTAGTCTCTTCGACAAGTTAAATGGTTTCAATGGCTCATGGAGGGCCTGGAGGAATAGCCCTAGGGGCCGTTGGGAGAACCCAGGCTAGATTCCTCAGATTACCTCAACATTAGAGAGGGTTTGCCGAGACGTATCTCGCCCTCTCGCCATGAGTTCCGGCTTCTTCCCTATCTGCCGGGGTAGCATGATCTGGGTTTCCCAGAGGCATCTCGCAGGGGGGAAGTTGTTCCTGCCCCTACTATCCGGGATTAGTATGACTATAGTCGTTTCTCCTCTTTATAGAGAACTTGGCTAAGAGTTCGTCGACCAGCCTCTTCTATTCAGTAAGTTTCTTGCACAACACACCCTTCTCGGGGTCTTCGCACGTCTTCTGCACTGAGGCAGATGGGTCAGAGTGACTGACTATTCTGACATTTTCTATACCCTTACCGACATTTCGACTGATTACCAGAGACTCGGTGGGTGCAGGGAGGCCTAGCTGGTTCCTCTACTGGCGAGTAATCCTCCCTGATGGGTCCCGCAGTGGTGGTTCACCTTCAGGGGGTAAGTCTCCATAGAGAAATTCCAGCTCATCTTCCGTGTCCACTATGTCAGCCACGTGGACCACAACCCTTCTTGTGGGCATGTCCTCAATGTCGTATAACAAACCTGGCTGCCGCCAAATAGATCTGAAGAGGGGGGTGGCATACTATCCCTAGCCAAAGACATGCACATGGAGAGTAGGTTCCCTAATGATTTTGCGGAGTACCTTGAAACTCTAAACACATTTTTGTTGGAGAGCGCTCTGGCGACCTGGTGACTCCGGGCGCTGGGCCATGGGGAGTGCGGCAAAATCAACTAGACGACATTGCTCGCCAATTTCCTCAAAGAGAACATGGATCCTAGGGTGCAACACCCATTGATAGTGAAGAAGAAAGTGTGTCACCCATAGGGTTTGACGGAAGCACTTGACTTCCTCCGGGGTGAGGGATTCTGGTGCATAAAAGTTCGACGTTGCCACCGGCAGGAACTTCTCCGGGAAATGATCCACCGTGAGAGTGTTCCAGAAGATCCGGGGCATGGATTCAGTGTATGCCCCATATTTCCCTACTAGTTAACCAATGGTGGTCGAGGAATCGGTAGAGGTTCTAAGGCGGACCGCTAGGACAGTAAACTGGGTGGCGGGGAATACGGCGAATGAGCCGACTGGCCACCGAATTTCGGGCCATCCTCTAAAGAGTGTGGTGACCTGATCACAATGTCATGATACGAAGACCTGATAGCCACATCCTTTGGTTCAGAGATCGTAGTTACCAGTGATGGGTCACCTTTGTCTCAACCGCCATTGTTCCCCAAAATAGCTCTCTGTGATCTCTGGTCGAGGTAGAGGGCGCTTCTAGTGATGACGGTGGTGACTTTACGGTCGGAAACTGTGGGATCCCCAAAATTTCCTCCTCCAGGATGTACCTGAGAAGAGAGGTGGGAATCTGATGGACTTCACATTCTGTAAGGATGCGGCTGACATGCCTTTTTCCTGGCCTTATCCTTAATGTGAAGGAACGAGGGGAGGGTTCCAATGTCGAGTCGCATTCTGCTTCGGAATCCGAGAAGCTATCCAGTTTGAACTCTTTCTGGGCCTTCCCAGGATTCTTCTTGTGGCGGCGACGACCTGCCCTCTTTCCCATAGATGGCTCTTCGAGACAAGGTTGATTCCCGACATGTAGTCTCAGGGCCGTGCTGGAGCAATGGCGGAGGGGACATCCTCTTGAGACGGTCGAGGTGCAAGGGGCACCGGGGAAAATGTCCAAGGGAACATGGGGAGGACCTCCATGAATAGAACCTAAGTAGGTGAAACCCCCGTCGGGACTGGCGGGAGCATGGGGAGGACCTCCATGCTTGGTGCAGGTGGAGCGAGGCTGACCATCAACTCTTTGGTAGCTAGGTCGAGGAGGACCATCGCCAGTCATGGAGAGGAGTTAGGGAGGATCTCCATGTTAAATAGGGTCCGAATGGGAAATTCCGTTATATCGATGGTCGAGGGTAGAGGAGGAATTCCATACCCAGTGTGGTGGGCACGAGAAATACTTTTTCACTGAGTTTCACTACCGTGGGGTAGGTCTTCATTTGGGTTTGTGGTAGCAAGGTGCATACCTCCATGATGAACTTAGGGGACGGGAAGACCCACGCTCTATGGAGTGGTGGTATGGGGAGGACCTCTGTATGGAGTGACACCACCACAGGTTGGTTCGCGGCGATCACCACTCGGGCGTGCGACACGGAGAGTCAACCCAGCCGGCCCGTGGGGCGGTTGGGGCCTTGATCCCTGTTGGGCACAAGAGTTTTCCTACTCAGTGCATGCATGGGCTTCATGATATACTTCGGCGGTGGATCGGGCCATATTTTCTATCGACGTTGACGCCCCTTGGTAGGCACCCTCAGCTCGGGCCCAATGCTGGTGTCAGGTCAGGTGAGCCGGTGCGGGTGGTGTAGTGGCATAGCCTACCTTCCCCTCTAGAAAGTCCGGATGGTGGTACTAACAAGGCCGGGTGGGGGACCTTTCTTGGAGTCCTTGGATCAGGACTCTGACAAGGATAAGCCGGACATCACCCACCTCATCAGCGTAAGGTAGGGAGTCGTCGAGGCATTCTGAGGATAGTCTCTTGAAACGATTGAATATTGGGGTGGGGAGCAAGGGCTCCCTGTACGGCCCTCGAGGGCAGAATTGACGGTGGGGCCTGGACGCCTGCAGGTCCAGGCGGGGAATATCCCATGTTGGGATTATACCCTCCTCCTCGTAACGGAATATGAGGTCATTAATCACCCTTCGTTGGATGACATCTGATGGGGAGTGGGGGCGTGGGTGACCCACGCTCGTGGATACCGATGCCATTGTACTAGCAGTGGAGCCTCATGGAGTGGATTTGCTAGTATTGCCCCTCCCCCTGCATAGGAAGGTGTGAATCAACCGTGTCCCTGTAGCAGCGACCTGATTCCTGGGAAGCAGGGAGATAAAATCATAAGCACTGCGAGGAAAAGAAACTGACAACCAGTGCCCCAACGCCATTCTTTATTGCTTGGCCGGTAAGATGGAACCACGCCAAAAATGATGCAGAATAGAATGACCCACATTCTACTACCTCAACATATAGTGATTTTCATTTCAGGCATGATATTTGCTTGGAGAGGCCCAGCACTGGATATCTGGATCCGGTGTCACGTCAATCTACTGATGTATCGAACGCTACTAATCTCCACATTGAGAAGAATAATTTCACGTTGGGTTCACCATTTATATTTCTGATGCATTTGTCGGGGTGCGCGTGTCTGTCCCCTTGGGTGTGACAGGTGCAGTTTTTGTGTTGCCCCACATTCTCGCTTTCCAAAGGTGGGCGGCATCCGCTCCTTAATCAGGGACGTCTGATCCTTGATCAAAATGGGATGATGGGATGTCCGTTCCCCCTTCCATGGATTCCTCCTCTGAACTGGTTACCTAGTCCGGTTCTCCCTCATATATTTAATACGTTGTTTGTGAATCTATTCCTAGTGCAATGTTTCCATGGATGCCAGTTAATTACACTACTTCTGTTAGGAAATTCCAAAGGGTCTGGTCAGGGTAGCAACCTTCAGTCGATGGAGTAGTACGTTGAGGAATCATTAACGTGTTTGAACGCTGGGGAATTGGCTTGTCTGTATTTTTTCCTTATTATAGGGCTTCTTGATTGCGTGGAAGCCCGAGGCATCCCACATCGTGCGCGGGGAATCATATTCCATAGGCATGTATCTAAGGTTTTCCTTAGCTTCCAATGTTTATAACAGGGTAAGCCATAAGATTAACATCCCGTGGAGACGGATCGGCCTGATAATAACACCAGCTAGAGTGGATCAGGTTGACGAATGCCCCTTGAGGGAATTCCAATATTGGAGCCAGCCCGTGGGTGGCTTCTCAAATGCTGTGGAGGGGAATGGGGTGGCATGATCTCACTGGGATGTGGTGGCCCGGGTATGAATCATGATGGAAGATGGATAATTGAATGGATTAGA
Source organism: Viscum album (assembly GCA_963277665.1). Lineage (NCBI taxonomy): Eukaryota > Viridiplantae > Streptophyta > Magnoliopsida > Santalales > Viscaceae > Viscum > Viscum album. The sequence goes on along the minus strand of OY728161.1, from coordinate 1,333,262,737 downwards.
GGCGGAATGAAATGGGGCCATCATGGAGGTGGTGGTGGTGATGGGATTGAATATCGAAGAGACTACCTATGTATCTCTGTGGTAGGGAATCAAAGTCCACATAGTTCAGATGAAATAAATATATGAAAATGACCAGGTGGTGGGCTTGATCCTCGTGAGACTTCCTACGTACCATTCCTTAGCATGGGTCAATGTCTACATAGTTCAGGAAAAGGGGGTGTTATTCTAACATGAAAGGGTGTCAGAACAAAAGGATGATAGGGTCACAACAGCTTAACATTGGATTGGGATGCAGTTTAGCATCATGTGGGAGAGGGTCGTGTTGGAGAACAAACGTAAAGAAATACCATGGCCTTGGTAGATGGTGGGCTTGAACCTCAGGAAGGCTTCCTATGTACTATGCCTTAACAGGGATCAAATACCACATAGTTTAGGTAGAAAATGGGGTGTGGAACATCAACACAGAGATGGTCAAGGCCAATGATTGTTGGGATTGAATCTTAGGGAGGCTTCCTATGTACCAAACCTTGACACAGATCAAATTCCTTGTAGTTCTGTTTTGAATGTGTGTTTCGGCATACCGATGTGATAAAGGACCTTGGTCTGATGGGTGATGGAATTGAACCTCAAGGAGGCTTCATACGTAGCATACCCTGACATGGATCAAAGACCATGTAGTTCAGTTGGTGGTTTTCGTCAGCGAACCGACATGAAGGTGAACCCGTGGGTCCACTGGTGGTGGGCATGAACCTTATAAGGCTTCTTACGTACCATGCCTAGACATGGATCATAGTCCTCATAGTTCGGGATAGTCACAACGGCTTATCGCTGGACTGAAATCCAGCATAACACCATGTGGGTCAAGGGTGAACCCTGATGTGAATAAATGACGAGCAGTGGGATTGAACCTCATGAGGGATTCTTATATACAATACCTTGGCATGGATCAAAGAACTCGTAGTTCAAATGGATGTACAGTTTAATGTCATGTGGGATAGGGGCAAGGAGTTTAACCTCATACTGGATGAGGGCATACAGTTTAACGTCATGCTAGATGAGGGCATACAGTTTAATGTCATGCTAGATGAGGGAATTGTCATGGTCGATGCTTTCTCTAACCTCATGCGAGTCCTGCTCGGTGTGAGAATCAACAGGCAGTAGAGACCTCTCGATCACATCGCAAAGGGTACGTCAATCCCTATCATGCCCTCCCCTGGCCTTTGTGGTGGGGAAGTACAACAGTGCATGGGTGATACCTTCTGTAAGAGAGGCATGGGGATTACGATCTGAGGTAGCCCTGCCCCGTGGACATACGCCACATCAAGAGGAAGGATATCATCCCATGTGAGGGTGATTCCATTCCCGTGAAAACCAGCGTTGTAATGAAAGTCTGAGCCTGGGGGACCCTGCGTGCAAGGCATGAGGTCAGGTAACAGTTTAATATATTGTGTTGAGGACGAGGAGCGTGGTGTTTTATCGTCCTACAGCTCGGGCGAGGTTGGTTTACTCCACACCTTTAGGACACACATGACTGGTACCCTCTGTCCTTCTGGGAGGGAAGGCATTGGCAAGGTTGTGGAAAAGGTGGGTCACAGAGTGATCCATCGAGGGGTCCACATTAGCGTGGATATCCGAAGATGGAATAGCTGTTAGCGTGCCTATGCGAAGAATCATTAGGCGAAGAAACACTACGGGTGGTGTCGTCCAGGGGACATTGAAATCACATTGTACAAACCTTGGGGGTCACATGGGAAGAGAAATTTCCAAGTAGAGGGGTCAACAGGTAGGGGCCTTGCGGAGCTCGATTGCATTGATTATTGAAGAGCACTTGTGAAGGGGTGTGCTTTGAAAAGTGGAGTGCCTTGGCCTTAGCATGGGGGAGAGAGGTGAGTGGGAGGTGAATTGCGATGTGGAGGGGTGTTCGCGGAGCACTACCTCGTGAAGAATAGGTGACTCACCAAGAAAGGTGATGTAAATCAGTGTGCTTCGTGAATTACAGTGACCCTGCCTTGGCATGTTGATCACGTGTACAAGATGGGTGTTTCTCAAATCATAAATGTTCCACGACTGCCCGGGTCTCCTTCGGGATCCCCTTCCTTCGCGAATGTACTTAGGCTTCACGAAGGGAATCCCTCTTGGAGGAGGGGCTCAAAACGAGACAAGGTGAAGGCCAATCGCAAAGAAAAAATACCTCTCGGAGATCATGATTCCCAGAGCGAAGATTGATTCACGATTTGGGAGTTGAGAAGCCGAAATGTTTGATTGTCCGTCTGGAGAGCTCAGTGGGAGCTCGGTATTTATTGGAATGGGGCACCGTGAAGTAGATCTCACGCGGCGCGTTGTTGGCTTCGCTTGCTTCGCGGAGGGTCGCGAACGTCAACCGGATTTGCGAAGAGTTAATGCCTCCTCTGCTTTAGGGCTAGCTCGTGAAAGTCAAGGCATTCACAGAGTATTACCACCTCTGGTGCTTCGCGGCAGGTGCGTAGCTCGGTGGACTTCGCGTCGGGGATTCTCGAGGAAGGGAACATGGGCTCTTTTTTCTACGTTCTTTTCATCCAAAATTTTTGCACCAACAAAGACCTAGTAGACACATTCATAGGATGGATAGAATAATCCTTGGTTGGTCTCCGCATTAAGGGAACCAAGGTGAAGCCCTCAACATCAGTCATATTTTCTATGCCTTTCAAGACTACATCCTTAATGGATGAACAACCAGCACTACATGAATCCTTAATAGGGGTACAACCCCCCCCCCCCCTTCATCATCAAAAACGTTCCCCATTTCATGAATAATTAAGAATATTGAATGAGATTCTAAATTCCCTTGTGACAATCAACATGCTCTTATGCATCATTCTGAATGGAGACATCAGCATGATATTAATCATTGATCACCAATGTTGAAGACTGTACATGGTTTATACTAGCTGAAGTAGCCTATTTATCGAAATCGAACAGAGGGTCCGAGAGGACACTATGATCTCTCTCTGTATACACATCCACCAGCAACCCCTTACCTATAGATATATTAGAGTCATATTTTTTTGATGTCCTCACATCAGCAACAATGGATGTTGGCTTTGTGAGTGCATCACCAACCTGAATGATGGGTTTTGAAAAAGCATCATCATTCTTCCATGACTTATTTTTTCAATGTTTTGTGGGATGAACCATCACCCCACATTCTATAACTAAAACATTCTCCTAAAACATCTCTATTGAATATCCTAAAACAATACATTCTTTGCAGAAAAGAAGGATTTGTAATACTCAACAACAATTTTCATTTTTTCATAAGGATAGAAAATAGGTACCTTATTAATTAAGATATAAATTAGGTAGACCTCCACCAAAATCATAAAAAGGTGACCAATCTATACATCATCAGTCTCCTTGTCAAGATGAATATGAGTCCTAATTGTTCTGGTAATATCATACAAATCCCCAGATTCCAGATGACCTAATTGAGACCATGAAGACAAACCCAGAACTGAGATAAATCATTTCTTGAATGCAAAACATTAATGTCCAATGAACATTCCTATAATTCAAACTAACAAGTTTTCAATAGAAGAGTACCAAATCTCTATGCATGAAGCTTCAAATCATCTAAAAATAATAGGAAATGAAAAAAATGACAAAGAGAGATGCATTTATAGTTAGAGAAACCCTATAATAACATTGTTCTGCGAATCAAATCATCAAGATTCCATGGTTTTTGACCATTATGTAAATAAATTATTTCATGTTAATAGTTTTTTCCAATTTCCATTCTCTTAGTAAGAGATACAGGGTTAGCGTCAACATGAGTAGTCGAACCCTTATGAAGGATTTGACCCAGGCATTAGACCTTAATCATAACAAAAGAACAAAATCCATTTAGATTAGTCCATAGAATTTTATTCTTAAAAACATCAGCATAATATTGAGATGGGATATCATTAACACTGGTTAGATCCACCCTATTATCCCGCAGTGATGAACTCTTCTTTGGAGCAGATGAAATCCGTGACACAGTCTCGTTAAGACTTCTTTCTTATAATACTGATTCTTAATGAGTTATTTCATTATAAAGTAATATCTCTAGTATCACATATATTCTAATATAATATCATTATTAAGAAACAATCAAATATGATCTTCTATTCAACCTATGTAAAATGAAATCAACACACTTGTGTACATACGACTTATCATTCTCATGTTGTAGAGTAATCTATTTTTCACCACCACCGTACATTGATGGGTATAATGTTGAAAATAATTAACATATATTATTATGGTAACATTATATTGATTCTAAAATATTTTAAACCATCCATAATAATAGCGTTGAACTATTATGGGGATGATATCATCACTCATTCGTACATATGACCTACCATCTCCACGATGTGATGTGATTCATTCAATATGATTTCATTAATGAATGATTATATATAAGGCCAATTCAAAACAAAATTATGAGTTTCATTAATTGATTTTCATTATTTCACATTGAGGATATTTTAATTTTTAGTTATTTTGATAATTATGACATAACTTTCACATAACATCTCAATTATTTCAATGCTCACACTTCTACTCACAACAATTCCTTCACAAAATATAAATCCAAAACCTAAATCATGATTTCCTTCCCCTGATAGAAAACATCAGAATAATCATTATGATATATTCCTTCCTATTAACAATCCATATACACTGTGTAAAACAATTCAAAAAAATTGGATGAGCCTAGAAATATTAATAAAGGAATATAAAATAAAGAATGAAAATGTTAGTCCATTAATATTTTAAACTCATGAAATCATATTCACAAAATCATTATTTTGAACCATAAATATAAAAACATTTAGATAACAAATCATAAGATTCATGAAAAACATAATAGCGATAAATCATCTAAATGTTTACTAGTGGCATCTATATCATACTTACATTGTAGCTTTCACATGTACATAGTGGGTAACCATAAAAGATATGTTTTTAATACCTATCAAATTAGATTACATTAATATCCTAAAAGAAACCAAATTATTTAATTCCGCTCATTAACCAATATATTAGTGTTTTATAATGGGCTCACTTGCCCTTTGTTTATCATAGAACAACAAGAATACATTAGAAATTCTTTTGAACCATAACATATTAATAACAAATTAATAAGTATAAATGAAAAAAATAATATTCTGATGTTAAAATAGTAATAGTTCATTTCAAGATATTGATACAATAAAACATTTATTAAATTCACTTCCAATATGAAAATACATGAAAATAAAATATGGAATTTATTTTTCTTTTATAAACCATAGGAATTGAAGAGTAAACCAAATATCTAATACTAGTCAGGATAGTGGAAAAGGCCTAGTCGTCGTGTATGATAAAAAGCCATTCCATTTGTCATTTATTAAAATATTTTTAGAAAAATATTACCACGAACATCCTTTGAATGAAATTAAAATTCATATAGGTTTATTATACAATGAATAGAAGAAGGTGGTGTATAATATCAAAATATTTCACAATTAAAGTAGATTAGACTATGTCTCTTACCCTGAGTCTGACTCGTCACATACAATAGTTATATTTTCCTGAATAGTAAACTATGGTTAATTTTATTATATCTTGAGAACCATTTCAGTTATTATTATTCCATCTATATAACTTTTTGGAATGTTATAAAAATTATATAATTATTTATAATCATATTTTAAGTTTTGTCGATATTCAATACTTGATTCGAAAATGACTTTTTTTCTATTGCAAATTGTCCATTTTTTCTGAATTCCATAATCATGAAAATATAATTAGTGATATAATAATAAAATTTATACATCAATTATAAATTTTATATCCAACCAATCATTTTTGTTATAAAAAATGAATAAAATTATAATCATAGAGTTTGTAGGCTGCACATACAAATGAGTATTGTATCCATTATTCATTTATCATTATAAAACTGAGTTAATTATTATTTTATCATTGATGATTGATCAGAATATAATTAATATAACAATAATAATTTTAATATAATTATATATATATCATACAAGCGATGTGATGAATTTAAATTATTTCTGCCACTTCATTGAGGTGATATTTCACACACATGCACGAATGATTTTATCGTTTTCATGTGCACTAAATATAAGAACATAGTTGAAATATTATAATTTAAAAATTATAAATATTTCATTAATATCATATATAAACATTTATTTCATAATTATGAACAGTCTTCATATACGGTAATGAAAATCAAAATATATTAATTCACGAAGTGGTTGTCTACCAAAACAGTCGAATGAAAATCACATTTCCCATTTTGATGAAATTGGATAGGGATTTAGGTGATGATGTTAACAAAATAAAATAATATTATATTTATGATAATTTTATTTCTTATTTTTATGTTATAATAATAAAATTTAATGGATCTGGAATAATAAGTAAAACATAAAATATTAACAAATGATCCATATTCATTGGTTGATTACATTTTCAGAACACATTAACACATTTAAAATGGTCTTATGAAAAAACAGCGGCTTCAAGAATGTAGGGATGGATTCTAGGAAGGGTTTTGGGTAGATAACAACCAAATTTTTTTTCCTTGAAGTGTGATTACCAGCGAATTGTGGGTACCTTTTTATATGAGAGGGGAGGGCCATCGCTAAAAATTCATAAAATATAAAATTCATATAAATTTAATTTTTAATCTAATTCACTAAAATTAATATATGTTGACGATTAGATGAGTATTGTTTTAAATCATCTCATTAAATAATTTTTAGACATGTATTGGTTTTATTTTTTCATTATCATTTTTTTAACCTTAATTATAATATTTTATTTATTTTTTTGAGAACATTTTAAATATTATGAAGCTATAAATTGTATTTATATGGGGAAAATTTTATATAATAGTAATTTTAATGATATTTTTACAACCCTAATAGTAACTTTTTTATGTTAGATGATTTTTATGATTTTTAATTTATTTAATAAATTATTATTTTTATAAGATTTCAATTATATCAATTTTTAAACTATTCATTTCATTGAATTTATATAAAATCAAAAAAAATAGATGAAAAATAAAAAACCATTTAATAGACTTATAACAAGTCATAGTCACCTATAAAATTAATAAATTGAATTATTTATTTTATCTAATATTTATTTGAATATTTATATTATCATTTAATTAATTCATTAATTAATTAACTTACTTTTGAATAATCAATGTGTCATAAATAAATGTAATTATTTATTAAATAAAATTTTGAAATTAATAACCATGATTTCAGTAATCTTTTTATCTTTCTAATTACTATTTATAGTTGAAGGGATCACTTATATAACCCCACATTAATTTTTTTTTTGTAATAAGATACATGATTATGACATTTATGCCTTATCTTTAAATTAACAGTTATTAATGTCACAATGACATCTATGTGGCTTCTAAATTCAACCATGCAGACCCATTGATTTCTATTTAGGTCATAAGCTATTTAATGATGTTAGTACATGTGATAGAGTAGTTTTATATTTATATAATATTGTTTTTACATTTAATTTTCTGATTTACCTTTCAATGTGTTATATAAAATTTTGATGTTACTATTCAACAAAAATTATTTCGATCTTATTAGACTAGATTTTTCATAATGATTAAAACTATGTATTTCCATTTTTGAAAATTAAATTTACAATGGAGACTAAAATTAATTTAATGTTAATCTATTATGGGGACTGAGGAAACGGTATTTAAAAATGTAAAAACAATCAAAAATATTAACACGTGTTTATATCATATTTAAATGTAAATTTTTTTAAAATTGAATGAATTTGATTTAATTATAAATAAATGTCTTATTATAACATAAAACATTATAGAAGGTTAATATAAATACAACTAAGAAAGACGAAAATGATGTTTTTAATTAGAATTCATTGTTTTCCTCTATAATATAAAAGATGAATTTTATCATAAAATTATCAAAAATTGATCCAAAGTGAATTTTGGTGTTCTATTTAGAAATTATTAGTTTATTTCGTCAAATATAACATATATAGGTGAAAAAATATATTTTAAAATGTTTCTAAAACAAAATAAGGTAAAAATATCTATTAAACACATTATAGTACAATAAGTATAAATTGGATTTATTCTCATTTTAGGCAATTAAAATTTTTCAAAAGAATGTTAAAACATTTAATACATATGTGTAAACATTATATAAGTAGTTATATTCATTGCAGATAATACAATATGCAGGAGTTAACTACCATAAAAATTAATAATATTAATAATATATTATTTTTTTGTAATATACAAGTCCTGTGTGCAATATAAGAATTTAGAGAATCCATTTGTTGCATTTTGGGTACGATTTTAGACAAATAGACAATTTTAAATTTATATTAATTTCATTTTTTTGAATATAAATATATATAAAAACTTACTATTCTATAATTACCTTTGATGTTACATCCTGCTATCCTTTTTTAAATTTTTTCATTCTTGTTTTAAATTTGGGATCAGTAACTGAGGTAACACTTTTAAAAATTACATCATTAAAATCCTTCATCTGAAAAAAAGAATCATCAAAATATCCATGTTAAAATAAATTATTTGATGCACAAAAGTCACCAAAGAATACACATACCAGGATTCCATGTAAGAAAAAATGGATATTGAATAACAACTAACCATCATGTTCTGATGGAGAGTGATAGAAAATATGATCAAGAGAATGTTAAAAAACATAATACCACAAACATGTGATGGGTTAAATAGTCTTTGATTTCACAGTTGGTAAATTAAATAGAAACATTTTTAGTTTTAATATCATTTTCATCCTTTTTGTGTGATTCTTTTACAACATAAAATAATAACATTAGGAAATAACCATATTTTAAAAGTAGTGTTACATAAACTAATCAAATTCCACCACAAACTAATCATTTTATATTAATGATAACAATTCAAGTTGAAATCCTCTTCCCCGAAACACAATAATCAGCTTCTAGAGAATCCAACAATCCACTAAATATTAACTATCTATTTCTCATATCTTGAAACATTATCTAAAACCAATAAGTTTAGGGTAATATAAAATAATTATTGAAAAATAAAAAACCATTTGATGATGAAAATCTACAATTAATCTACCAAATTTCAACCCTTAAAACCATAAAATAAACACAGTCCATTGAAAATGTAACTTAACATAAAATACCTCAAAAATATTTTAACTAAGACTAAATCCAAAACAAATCATAAGTATTCAATCAAATAATATACTGGGATAAGATATAACATTTAATTACAAATAAAATCAACCACTCTTAATGTCACATACAAAAAAAGAATTTTCAAAATCACATATTCTCCAAGATATGTTAATAATATACCTAAATAACCAAACTCAATATATGTCTGCAATTAAATCATTGATTCTTAAATATTACAATTCATCCAATACACTTTAAATAAATTCCCACAGAATTCTATTTTCCATTGGAATATTGGTTTCCCAAAATAGTGAACATCTTCCAAAATAACATTTATCACAGAATCCCAAATACGTTTTTATACCGACGATATCCATTAGATATAACTGACGTTCCAAAAATCAACTATTATTATATCTTCATAAAGTTTAACTATAAATAAATTTACTTACAAAATATGATGTTCTCATAGGCCAGTGGAAGGTGATAAATAATTATCGCATTGTGGTTCTAGGTTCAATTTCAACACCCTGGTTTGATGTGAATAGTTTCCACCCTTAGATTGGGTTTTCCTTTCGTTAAAAATATATAATTTTAAAACATTACTAAAATGAGATAATTTTATAGAAAAATTACCATAACATGTTTTATGCTCAACGTTTATCTAATAAAGTTCATTTTGAAACTCAAAACATAACAAACAACAATTACCTTAAAATAAAAGATCCTATAAAACCTTACAGTTATCAATACAATTTTAATAATTCCCACATTAAAAAAATTCTAATTCATTATATAATAACATTTCAATGTAATAAACTTTAGGGATTCAAGTACTCGAAAAAATTTCTTTTAATGTAATCCCACTATCAAAATAGAATTATTGCACTTCATCATTTCATCATTCTTTAGTATACTATAACACATGAATCCTTTATATATATAACATTTAATCATTCAAAATTATTCATGATCTTATAACTATGCATTCCCATATTGTTCATTAATACTTCTTTAATGAAAGTAAAAATATGAATCCTACCATTTGATTGAATAATGTCAAAACATGAGACCAGAGAAAATACATACCCATCATTGGTCATTTTTATTTCCGTTAACTTTAATTGGAATGAAATTATGTATTGATAGAAATATATTTTAAAAGTCATCCTAATCCAATTTTCAATCCTTTTTCCTGGTTCTTTTATTTGATTAAGGATCATACTCCCCAGATGTAAAATATTTAGTTTATAACTCAGAAATAAATTATTTCCCTTTCCATGATTCAACTAAATTATTCCATTTTCCTTTGTAGGTTATTACATTATGGAAATAATTACCCCAAACATACTTATTTCTGGACCATTTAAAAAATCATATGTGTTTATATCCACATTCTAGAAACATATGTTGTTGAATATACATACCTTTTTATTATTACCTGAATTTCCACATGGACTCATTTCTCCCACAAGTGATTCCTAAAAAATTCTACAATGATCAAGTGGTTAATCATGACTCTATGGATATGGTTTAAAATAACCAATATAGTTATCATATTAAGCCCCATATCATTTTGATTCAAATTCAAATAACTAGGACAATTTCTTTCGCATCTGTAGTTACTTTGGAGCCTTCTAGATCTAGAAATTTTCTTAAACAAAAAGGTTATTGTAAGTATATAAATAAAATCATTATATACATTAATATAAGAATGATAATCAATAATAAATACCAATTCATGTTATCTCAATCTCATTAAATATATCTAAAATAACTATGTATTTTTATATTATGCTAAACATTTGCTTATATGAAACTTTTATCATATGCTTAAGTGTCACCTTAACCTATACTATTATCTAAATCGACCATTGATACAAACTATAAGGCCCAAGAATTATACATTACATAATCTTGAGTTTTCATAATTAATTTATAATCATTCACATTTAGGATATTTTTAGGTTTATAGTTTTATAGAATTTGGACATAAAAATTCCATAACATCTTAATTATTTAAAAGTAGACACTTCATGTCACAATCAATTTTTTCACAATATTAAATCTCCTTAAATTAATACATGACTTATTTTTCATGATAAATATCTAAATAAGTATATTATTTATTTCTTACATAATTTTACCTATCCTTACATAATATTGAAATCATTTCCAAAACATGATATGATAATGAAAAGCTCATAATGTGAATATAAAATAAGGAATGAATTTGTTAGTCTTGGAATATTTTAAACTCATGAAAACTTTTTCACAAAATAATACTTTTCACACATAAAATATCAACTCTTTAACATACATAATGAAATTATAAAATTTTATAATGCCATCATATAAATCCTAATTCATAATGGTAAAACATGACATCAATATCATATTTACATTGTATCTTACACAGCTACATACAGGGTAACATTCATGGCTACATTTGGAATTCCCATCATAGTATATTACCTATATATCATAAGATAATCCTTATATATTAACTCCACCACATTTCCCCATTCAATTCAGTTAAATTGTTGGCTCATCCTCCCTTATATTATCACAGAATCACCTATATACATAATCAATTTCAGAGAACCATGAAATAATCATAAATCATTAACAAGCATAATGGAAAAACTAAATTTCTACATTACAATCCCAATATATAATTTTATGATATGTACATAATCAGTTAATTCATAAAATAATTTTCAATACCAAAATACATGAAAAGGTAATAAAGTATTTTTTTTTAAAAAAAAATATTATGACTTATAGAATTACCCAAATATCTAATAAAGGTCATAGCGGCAGAAAAATAATTATCGGTGTGTACATTAAAAATACATTTCTTTTATCTATTAGTAACATGTTTAATATATAAATGTTAATTTTTAATACATTTTAATGAAATTAAATTTCAAATTGTTTTATTATACACAATATAGAAGAAGGTTGTGTATAATATCAAAATGTTACTCAATGAATGGAGATTTGGGGATATTCCTTTACCATGTATATGAATCATCATGTAAAATCATTATATTCCTGAATAACAAAAATGGGTTAATTTAGACTTTTATGAGAATATTTTTCATGATTATTAATCCATTTATATCAATTATTACCATCTTATCAAAATTACATAATTATTTATGTTCATATGGGATTTTTTGTCGATACTTGATACAGGAGTCAAAACTGAACTTGTTATGATGTATATTTTCAAGATGTTCATAAGTTCATCCTATAAAAAATTAAATAATTGACCTAATAATCACTTTTATATGTAAATTATATATTTTAAATCAAACCATTAATTTGTGGTATGAATTTTGAACGACATTATATACATGAAGATTGTATGTTGTATGTACACATGAGTAACATTCAAATAATTATCATTTAACATTATTTAATTAAGGTAATTATTATTTTATTACTAAATAATGATCTTAATTTTATTAAAATGATAATAATATTTTACGTATTCTTATATAAATTATACATGTGATGTGGTGAATAAAAATGATTAACACTTATTTGTGGAGGTGATAGTTCACACATACTCACAAATGACATTATTATTTCTATGTGTATGGAAGGTTTGAACATACCTAAAATATTATTATTTTAAAAATATAAAATTTTGTGAATATCAAATATAAATATATATTCCATCATTGTAGATAGTCATTATAGAAGATAATCTAATGCAAACAATATTGTTTCGTGAGGTGGTAGTCATTCGTACACTTGAATGAAATGTTCAATGACATCCTTCAGGGTGGGTCTTATTTCAAGGACGTCCTCCACAGCTCAGATCGTGACCCACCATTCTTCCTGGCATTCTCAGTGCCATTGGACTAGTCGGCATGTGATAGTAACAGGTTTAAGATGATTGTTTCATCTTAATCCTTAAAATATGCTAAGTCCTTCCTCATGTGGACCTAAGTAGCTCACTTCGGTGCGGCTAAAACTCTGATCACTGTCATCCTGCATTGGGACTCATCATGGGGCCTTCTGCTATTGGTCCAGGTCTTAACCCTTCACATAATAACTTTTTTCACCATCATTGCATCTGTGTTGGACTTTCTTCGTGTTTGGTGAAAGGTCCCAAGGATCGTGGGTTGTGGGAGCTTTCTTCGGGCAAGATGGTCCTTGGATTCCCACAGAGGTAAGGAATGATCACTGGTGGCTGTGTGGATATGCATCCCATGGTTTCCAATTGCATTATAGAATGATGGTTTCTTTAAAATGATCAGTTACTCTATTGGGAACATTCTGTATTCCGATGACATCACTAAAAGAGGCTACTCAGCCTTAGTGGCTCTCATTTGACGTTGAACTCGTCATTGCTCATAGCCTGTTCGAGATGATTGTCCTTGAGGATGAAGATTCATTATCTTGCGACAATTATTTGGTTCAACCAATATATCCTAGGCTCTTCTCGCATTACCTCCTCCAATACCACTCTCTATAAATCTGTCAAAGTAGTATGACCAAGGGGCATAATGATGTAGAGGATGCTGCTAGGGGTGGTGTTATCAATTGGGCACTTCCAACGAGTTCGTTAGAGAAGGTATCAGGTATGGATCATGAGATTCCAGGACACCTTCCACTCTCTTAGGATTCCCCTCTGGTCTCTATGGAATCTATGACATGGATCATTTCATAGGTTTCCTTGGTTCTAGTCCCCTATATCTCCAGGAGTGTCTTATCCCGAGTCTCTTCCTCTCTAGCAGGTCTGGTCAGTCTCCTGCAGGTCTCTATAGTATTGGGCTTCTCAAATATGTATCTCAAGGGGCCTCTTCTCCCAGCACCTCTCACTGAAACCACTTTATAATGTTTTTTAGATGTGTACAAGAGGGTCTTGATGATGTTACCTAATGTTTCAGGTTAGTCATATAGATGTTACTCACCTTATGTACTGGAGGCTTTACCGAATATAACATAGCTTATATCTAAGGTATCTTCCCCCAGCCCAACTAGATCTAAAGGGAGTGGGTCTGAGTTCGCATCTCATCCTAGAAGGAAATACATATCAGGCATGTTAGGTAGTCCAATGTCTCATCTGGGGGAGTTGGATATGGAGACATGGTTGTGTACATTATCCAATGGAATGTTGATTCAAGTGGAGTTATCATCCCACTTCATGGTTTCAAATGGCCCTAGATCCTGTCCCTAGCTGATTTCCATTAAAAAATTCCTATGTTAATCTCGAATGCCCAAGGGATTGGTGCCCATGTGAATTATTATATCCTTGATTCTAAAATATCCATTTTTTATGTTGTCGTGGTGGTTGTTCTTGAGCACAATATACAATCATCCTGAATCAGGGTGTTTTCACTAATGATGAGCTCACATGGTAGAATGAAGGTTAACTCTAAAAAAAGGCATATTTGGGTTTTCTGGCATACGAGGCTCACTGTGGATCTAGTCCAAGTTGAGGAACAATTTCTCACTATCATGATTACTCAGGTTCAGGTTTCCTTCATTGCCTCTTTATTTTATGGGAGTTGCAATATTCATATCTGGGAGTCTGTTTGGAAGGAGATAGGAATGTTTTACCCCGGATTGGAACTCTATATCATGGTGGGGACCTTAACATGGTTTCTGATCTGACTGAAAGGAAGGGTAGAGGTCCGTTTCTGATGAGCGATAGAATGGATTTTACTCGCTTTATTGAAGTTAAGGGTCTCTCAGACCTGGGGTTTGTAGGAGATCAATATACGTGGTGCAATAACAAGTGGGTGGAATTTTGATCATGGGGTCATTTAAATCAATGTTTGGATGAGATGAAATATATTTATACCTTCTCAATTGTGGAAGTTGCAGATATGTTTAGGGGAATCTAGGACCCTTCCCCACTTCATGTTTTCTTAGGTTTGTTGAAGAGGCATCATGATTCTTTTAGGTTTTCACTATTCTTTGTGGACAGCACGGGATACCATGACTTGGTAATCTTTGTGTGCGTTTTCCCTTCTCAAGGTAACATGTGTTCCATCCTTCAAGGTAAACTAATGAGGCTGAAACATAAGATTATTTCAAGGTACCGTGATCTCATTCCACCAAAGGAATCATTAATTGCTATTTTGATAGAGGTCGACCAGCTTGACGGTAGTCAAGAAGGGAGTGGGGTGAAAGGGTCATCGAGGAGCATGCCTGGAAGAATGGGATAATGGTGTACATGATCCTCAAGTAGGATCACTTGGACAAAGAGAGATCTCAAATTAAATGCCTTATGGATAGAAATGTGAATTCAACCATCATTTATGATTTCATCACATAGAGGATATGTTTGTTAAAATTGTGTATTTTGTTGGAGGATGGATCCTTCACTAACAATAGGGATGTTGTGGGCGGCATGGCTAACACTTTTTTCTAGGACATCATAGATGGTCAAATGGAAACATGCCCAATGTGTAATCATTGAAGCTCACATACTTATTTCCTTCGATCAATTGTATAGCATCTAATCATTTTAATGATATCATGGGTGTGGTGCAAGGAGAGGAGTAGATCAAGTATGTGCTCATACACCTTTACCCGGAAAGTGTCATGGGTCCGGATGTGTTCCTGGATTCATTTTATAGGTTATCCTGGGATATGGTTAAGAGGGATGTGAAAGATGTTATTCAGGATTTCTTTAGATGGGAATATTGCCCTATGTTCCCAGTGCTTCCACCATGGTCCTCATATCAAAGATCAGGATCCCATTTTTGTTCCCTCACTACGGTCCTGTGAGTATGCACAATTTTCCTTATAAGATCATAGCTAGAAACATTTACATCATATTGACTGCTCATTTAATGTGGTGGATATCAACAGAACAATAGGGATTCATCAAGGGGTGCTCCGTTCATGATGTCATCGCTTGGGCGAAGGATATTTTCAACGACATCAACATCAAATATCGAGTTGTCCAACATGGTTATTAATCTCGATATGAACAAACCCTCTGACAAGGTTAAATGGATCTTCATTAACTGATTTCTTTCATGTATGGGATTCATCTCCTGTAACATATATATTATATTTCATTGCTTCATTTCTTCATGTTTATCATTTTATTTTATTGGAAAATCATGTGGTTTCTTCAAGTAAACTCGTGCCCTTATCCAAGGGGACCCCATATCGATGAATATGATTATTCTTATTCAAGATGTTTTATGTCTTATAAATCATAGGATCACTAACAATAGGGTAATTGTCCAATATCATCATCAGATGAAGGAACATGTGATCTTTCATCTAATGTTCGCCAATGGTACCATTCTTTTTTTGACCGCTAAGAGTAGATCCATGTGCAACTTAAATAGAGAGATGGAAGGGTATTGTTGTTGGAGTGGACAGAGTATTAAATAAGGTTATAGTGGATTCTTTATTTCCTACATTTGTTCTGCCGAGAGAGTGGGGTCTATCAACCTGATTTTAGGCATCCTGAGTGGGGATCTCTCTATATTGTACCTTAGTGAACCCATATCTCTTGGAAGGATTTGAATTTGGGACATTGATACTCTTCTGTCCAAGATTACTGAATGACTATTGAACTAAAAAATTATTTTCATATCGTTCGACAGAAGAATCGCTATGGTGAATAGTGATCTAGTGGCCTCCCTAGTCCATAGTCTCTCATCTATCATGGTACCAAAGGGTGTTATCAACATTTTTGATATAATTATCTCCAACTTAATTTGGTATCCTTTATTGAAAGGGAAGAAACATTGGGTGGGATGGAAAAATTTGCATGTCTAGTGGGAGATGGTGGTATCAATGTGTGAATCCTAAATGATACCCTCTGCTACATGCATGCAAGCCTTTTATGGGGTATGCAGGAATGTCGTACGCTCTAAGGAAACACCAAGAAATAGATTTCTCTCTGTCTTAGAGGCTCTATAGAGAGGTGTATCTCTCCCCTCTAGTAGATGATTGGTCCCATTTTTGATGCTCTTCTCCCCTTATCTCAATGGATGGTTGGAAATGGGATTTCTCCTTCTGAAACCAGGATTGTGGCAGTGGAATGCTGAGGTTTCCTTGTGGTCATACCACCAACCAATCGTTCATGGATAAAAGAATCTACCCTGAGATCATCTATGCTATTTTTTTTGAATTAGATGGAGTATTTTCACCTCAGTGAGCATAATGGAGTTGAGGATAAATGCATTTTCCCTACTGAATCCTCTGGAATATTCTCTTAAAAGGATTTATGTAGTCTGTTTCCTAATCAGGCATAGTCAGGGGCGTGTGACGAAATCATTTGGGTGTATAGTATCTGAACCAAGTACTACATTCTCACAATGAGGCTGTGAAACGGATCCCTCACTAGTGATGATAATGTTTGTAGATATGGTATTCCCATTGTGTCTAGTTGCATGTACAACAGGTTGTATAAGGAAGGGAGAATTAATCACCTATTCTTCTGCAGCGAATGGGCGAGGGAGGTGTGGAATGTCCTATGGGAATTTTCTGTGGGTCTTCCCTCAAATAATGATATCCCCTCCTTTCTAAACAATGGTTTCAATGGCCCTGAAGGAAGAGGGCCTAGGAAGGTGTCTCGATCGGTGGTCATGCATGTAGGATGGTGGAGTATCTGGAAGGCGTGAAACATGTCGAAGCATAAGGGTTGGGTATGACTGCTAATGTCATTTCCTTCTAGGAAAAAACCAATTACTCGACCTGAAAAAGGATGTGTGGTTGTTAATGGTAGCTCGATCATACCACGGTTTTTAGGTAGGAGCCATGGCGGGGTATTCATCCAATAACAGGACTGGGAAATGGGACAGATGGAGACCTCATTCAGGTGTATTGAACACAAAATGGATGACCTTTGTGTCCAAGGGAACATATATGAGGTGTGCTTCGGGACACCAATGGTTCAGTGTACATAGAATATTTGGCCCGGTTGTCCCAATGCTCTTCCCTCCACACCGAGGCCATGGGCTTTCTCACATGTGTTAGAATTTTCAAACAAATGGGGTCGGAGATCTTTGAAGACGAAACATAATCTTTAATATTCATGATGCCTTGAATCGTTGTGGTGCATCCCCATGGCCAATATTTTATACTCTATAGAAATGAAATGGTTTCCTCAACAACAATATTTATCTGCTCCATAACTGGAGAAAGGGGAGCAAGGTTGCGGACCACCTGGCATCAGTGGAATTCCCTAGCATAGGGGAGGAATTCTTACACACGGTTGGCAGGATCAAACCCAATGGGGTGGATTTTATTAAATAGGACACACTCGATCTTCACTATTTCATACCCCCTAAGTTTCTCACTTGGGAATTTTCCCCATATAATTTTCATTATACCCCCCCCCATATTGATAAAATATCACGACGATTATGAAAAAGAAAAACATAAAAACGATTCATTTTCTTCAGTTAATCACCTTTGAAGAACACCTTAACACCTCTAAAAAGTTTTTTATAACAAAAATATGGCCTTAAAAATGTGTTAAGGGAATCTAAAAAAGGATTTGGGAAGATATAGGTAGAACCAAATGGTTCTTGAAGTGTTAGTTTTGGAGAAGAGTTGGTGCCATTTTATAGAAGAGGGGATGGGAATTCATGGAAACTCATAAAATATTAAAATAATATAAATTAATTTTTTACTAAAATTGACTCTAACATGAGGTATGTCGTATATAAGATGTGAATAGTTCTAAATCCTCTAATAGAATAATATTTTTAGGTTTATTAATTTTATTTTAAACCTTATCTTTTCGGTTTATCCTCATTTAGTTTCTTTTAATTTCAATTATGTTGACTACGTTTAAAATATTAAGAGTGTATAAATTATAGTTATATGGGTTCAATTTCCCATAATTTTATAGTAAATGAAATATTTACCTTATAATAGTCACTTTTTGTTTTTAAAATATTTTTACCAATTTTTGAATAATTTAATAAATTAGGATTTTTATAAAATATCAATTATGTCAATTTATACATTATTCATTTCATAGAAGTTAAAAAACGTCCAAACAGAAAGAAAAAATATATAAAACATTTAATATACCTAAATCATGTCATAGTAACATTGAAAATTCATGGATGGCGTAAATTTTGTCAAATTATATTTATTTTAATATTTAATATATTATTTATTTAATTATTAAATTAATATATCTATTATTTCATAATCATTCTATCATTATTATATTAAATTTTTTATTTTCAAAAAACTATAATAAAATCCCTATTTGTATGAATATTTATTATATTTAAAATGACTATTTATAGTCAAAACTTTCACTTATATAACTCGAATTTCATATTTTTTACTAATAAGAGACATGATTATCAAATTATTTCCATTAAATTAAATGTTGTAAATATTATAATCACACCCAAGTGGCTACCAAATTCCACAATTTCATCCCCATGATTCACATGGTCGGTCATAACATATCCAGTATGACTATGGAAACTATTAGTGTAGTTTTATATTATTAATATATAATTTTTACTTTTAACTCCCCAATTTACTTTTAACCACGGTAAATAAAATATTATAGTTACTATTCACCTAAATATTATTTTGACCCTATTAGATCACATATTTCATAATGATTACTATCATGTATTTCCATTGAATGATAATTAAATTCCAAAATGTACCTAAAATTAAATTGACATTAATCCCATTAACTTATTGAGGTAACTAGTTTTTAAAAACTAAAAACTAACAAATGATTGACATATTTTTAAATCGAATTAAAATATGAAATTATTTTAAATGGAAATATTTGGATTCAATGATAAAAAATTCATTTAATTATATCATAGAACAATATAAATTGTTAATTCAACAATATAATAAAATATACAAAAAATATTAAATTAAAATGTGGTATTTTTTTACTATTCATTAAAAGTTGATTTTTATCATAAATTTACCAAAAATGTAAACCACAGTGATTATTTATGTTCTGATTCTAAAGAAGATGTTTATTCTTCCAAATATACTATATAATTTTGGAAACAATATATTTAAAAAGGTTTCTCCATCAAAATGTGATAAAACTACATTTAAAAAATAATAGAGTGCTTTATGCATAAAATTGGATTTATTCTCATTTGAAGCCTCTGAAATTTGTTAGAATAAGGTAAAAACATTTTTAAACATGTGCCAACATAATATATGAATTTATGTTCATTCTCATTAACACAATGGTAAAGCATTAACTATGATTTAAAATAATAATATTAATCATGTATTTTATTTCTGTTATATATCAGTCTTGTGTTCACAAAAATATTTTTCAAGAACCCGTTATTGTTTTTCAATAACCCTATTAGACAAAGCATCAAATTTATTATAAAATAAATATATATTTCACAAATATTATTATATATAAAAATTTATTAATCTATAATAACATGGGATGTGAAATTATATAAATGAATTGCATGAATAAAAATCTTATATATTATACTAATATAATTCTGTAAATGATATAAGAATAACCTATAATGTGGAAAAAGAACTTATCGAACCAAACATGCATAAGAAAATGAAGCAATTAATACCCGGTTAATGAATACCAATGAAATTTTATTAACACAAAATGATAATATGATCATATATGATAACATAAAATTTGGTATGTTTCATGACTAAGTTAATGACGTTTTTAGATTATTATACAAGAGATTTAGATACATTCAAATGATATCAGACATAAGGTAGGGGATTTATTCCCAATCTTATTTCTTAATAGATATTGTTTATATGTATGTATTTATTGGGTATATTTTTCATCCATTTGCATGTTTCCTATATATCTAATTTTTGTTATATTATTATACCATTGTATAAAGTCAATTTTACCAATTAGGGATTTTTTATTAAATTGTATGCAAGGAATATTTTCTTTTTTTTCAACACATGGTACCTTTTGATGTATCCAAAAAAGTATAAGAGGAATGTTTTTTAAAACATATAGAGAATGAGGGTTTATTCATTTTTATAAAATTGTGTTTCCATGAAGTTTAATTAACAAGATATTATAGTGATTTTCAAATAAATTCTTATCTTTTAAAATAGTGTGGCATTTTGAGTAAAGATCATTTTTTAAGAAGAAATGATATTTTCCTCAAGAATTATGTTCAAGTGTTCTATCAACATTATTTTCCATCTATTATGGAATTAATTAATAGGGTTATGTTCCAAGTATACTAACCATAATATTTATATGCATGATTTTGATTATAATTTAATTCTATTTATTAAATCCACTTTTTAAAAGAATTATGTTTTGATCAAATGTGGTTTATGAAACACAATTTATCCCTTGGTTAATGCTATGATGAATGATTTGTGTTTTTGTGGAACAACTAATATTGAATTCATTATGGAATGAGAGGGACCTATATATCCCTCTAATTGATTGGGAAATGAATTATATCATATGAGACATACATTGTAACAATAGGAAATGATCCCGGTTCAATAATACATTGCTGGAACTAACAGTGATCATGATTTAGTAAAAGTCATTGTCCGCTATGATGTTCTTGGATATGTTCCATTACTAAAATGAAATTATTTTTTATGATTATCATTATTCCAAATAATTATGTGAAATAGGGAATGAATTTTTGGGATTACAGTCATTAAATTTTTCTAACATTTATGTTTTATCCCATGGAATGATATCACAAAATTTCATTTACAAAATAAAATTTTCAAATGTTATGTTCATATGTGTTATCATTATGATAAAATTAATAAATTCATGTTCACCATTGGTGATCATCTGAGCTCACCCTTTCTTGTGGAACATGTTTACTGCATTGTCTGTAAAAACTGTGCAGACTCCTCTAGGAAGCCATGTTGCTCTTGTGTTGGTGGTAAAGGCATATCACATGGCATGTGCATGGCATGTCGAACTATGCGTAACGTCTACACGGAGTTTTTCTCTTATGAAAGTAGTGTTTGGAATGGTTGGAAAACGATATGAAACTGCTATGGAAAAATCATGTAGGATCCCTAGTGTGTCTAGTACAATGTGAACTATTGGCCTACGGTTTGGTAAACCATGCATCCAAACCATGTGTGGGCCCATATCAATAAAAAATTATAAAATTCCTAAAATAATATTACATGTTGTAAACCCCAAAATTACCCATTTTCCCTCCCCTCATTGTTTCAGGCTTGAAGGGTCTACATCATTGGTTCTTAAATATTGATACTTCCACACATGATGAATATCAAAGGATTACATCAAGTGTTAAGGGTGGATTATCAAGGTAATCATATCCTCTATTCTCCCTTTCCTCTTTCATTTGTTTCCTCTTGGGATATCCATCCCCTATAGTAATTTACATCCTAGATTTTTTATTCCCTTAATTTATTTTAGGGTTTTTTTGGGATATTATTATTTTTATCATTGCTCTTGGAACCACAGTGATGTTGTCTTAGATGTGCATTAACGAAGTGCTTGTGGTTTGAGGTAGGTTTTTCTCTATACATGCGTTTATAATTTACGATTTCTTGGTTTTATTCTATACACAACTCTATTATATGATAAATAGTGATGTGTGATGTTTGAAATGAATAGTTAGTGTGCAATGTAGTTGTTTATCAATTGTTATGTGATAAATGGAACTATTTTTCTAAATATTACGTACCAATTGTTTGATTAAATGCTTAGCTATCTTTTTTACATGGTTTGTGTTGTCTAATGAATGGTTTGAAATTGTGAATTTATTTATGATTTGTGAAATGATTATTTGGGTTCCATAAATAGTGTTTTAAAAGTGGTTATATATTTGAATAACATGTGTGTGATTCTTTTACGAATGGTTAAACATGTTATGGTTGTTGATGGTACATTTGGCATTATAATGAAAATTGATTTTACTTGAGAATGAGATATCATTATAAAAATGGAGTTTTATGAAGTGGTTTTCAAATTGTAAATAGTTTATTTGTACGTTTTTTGAATAATATTTTTTGTTCTGTCAACGGAGATAGTATTGTGAAGTGTTCATAATGACCATGTAGAACATGTATTAATTTTGTGAAAAATTATTATAATATATAATATCATTGGATAGTCCTAATTTTACGACTATCATAAATGAATGGGATGTTCTCATTGTGGAATCTTCATGAATCATTTACTTATTTTGGAAATAAGAGATGTCATTATGGTCGCCTTTGCAATGTATGAGTTTAATGGTTTGATATTAGACCTGTGGGTGATTCAGGAAATTCCTAATATTTTAATTATTATATTTGTGTTTATGATTACATTCATAGTTGGGATCAATTATCTAACCCTCTTCATTGCATCATTACCTGGAGAACCTAACATAACTATTGAGTTATAGGAGAAGGATTTGTACATTACATTAGTTATGCACTATCTAGTGGTGGATGGGAGGGTGATTTTTTTTATTACAATGGGAATGTTCCCAGCAGTCTGTACCTTGTGGGTTTCAGGCGAACCTATTTTAAAATATCAAATAGTACTCCGCCCTTGCATTTTCACAACACTATAAAAAAATTCAAATTATTAATAATATAATACCAATTTTAAAACATAATAAATCATATTAAAAATAGAAATGTTTAAAACAAAAAATGAGTGGTACATATAATGAAAAAGAAGGAACAGTATGAAGTCATTTATTGAGATAGAAATATTAATATAACAAAGAACATGTGACTAAAAAAACTCAAAATTTTTCAAGAAAAATTCACAAAAGTCACCGTAATGTTGCCTCAACCAACCCCATTCTAGGAATATATAGAGGATAGAAAAATCTCACGTGACGAGAAATGTGACAGTTTTTCTAGAGTGACTTCATCCCAAAACCCATGACCACTGTTTGTGTATAAAACCTAAAATATTTTAAAAAAACTGTTTCACTGATTGATAATCATGAAATGCAGAAACAAATAACTACATGTTACATAAATTATATATGAAACGAATTGAAAAGGAAGAAAGTTGATGCAATAAGAAACAGTAAAACATGAGGTAATTGGGTACTAGAATATCTTTGTAGATGTAGTTAGGGATCCCAATAACTGCAAATTTTAGACTGATCTTAATTTCTTATACGTTAATTTTTGAAACACCATGAACTCATAGAACAATAATTCCTATAACATAGATAATGTTATAGATCTAAAATTGCAAGACCAAAAAAAATCACAGAATCTCATATCTAACCGTATATCAGCTGAAATTATGTAAACAAGGAATACAACACACTTTTTAGCCATATAACATAATTATTATCCATATATATAAATTAAATTTTGAAGAAATAATTGTTACAGAAATTCAGAAATCTGGAAACAGATGTTTAGAAAATGAGTATATAAAAATAACTAACCAGCCCCCTCTCCCCTACCACCACCCTCCCCTCCCCTTCCCTTCCCTCTAACCTGCCCAAACCCAGCCCAAACCCTACCCACCTCCCCCTACCCTCCCCTCCAACCTACCCAGCCCCAGCCCAGCCCCTGCCCCCTCCCCCCGGCCCAACCTTTTCCCCCAGCAGCCCCCTACCCCCTACCATCATCCTCACATCCCCTCAAATCCCCTCCCCTACCCTCCATCCAGCCCAGCCTCTGCCTATATGCTAGAAAAATAACTGAAATTGATTTGGAAAACCTGTAATGAGGGTGATACATTAAACCAAAAATATTTCATACAGACAAGAACATGAAATAAAATTTAAAAAAATAATAAGATACATACATATGTATTGGAATGATACTCTTTCCGAAATACACTTCATGAAGCATGCTTTATTGT
Source organism: Viscum album (assembly GCA_963277665.1). NCBI lineage: Eukaryota > Viridiplantae > Streptophyta > Magnoliopsida > Santalales > Viscaceae > Viscum > Viscum album. The sequence goes on along the minus strand of OY728161.1, from coordinate 1,333,237,692 downwards.
TGGAAGGTGTTTCTTCCATCTTTACACTCATATATCAAAATATTCAATAATAATAATTTACAGTGAAGAATCTACTATTAAAGGAAATAGTTATAATGGGTTCTGTTTTTAGATTACGTGTATAGTGGGGTTAAAATTGTAGATCCATCACATGTTTTATAACCTTAACTAACAAAGATGGAACCCTTATAACATCCAATGTTTCCAAATATTAAACATTATGGAATTAGAGAGGCAGTGTTTCATACATTTCCAATAACAAATAGCCATAATAAACATTGGAAAATGACTTTATTAAATTCTCTATTGAAAATATGAAAACAATTCTAGAAAACTATGTTGTTTTTGTACCAAATTTTTTAGTTTTTAGAAGTATTTATAGTGGATGAGGAATAGGAAATAATCCATGAGCTGATCAACCACAGATTCATCAAAATTTTCTTACCTGCACCTACATTAATGTTTTAGAATAGCAGATTATATGTATGACCAAAATGGAAACAGTGAAATAATAAATCCATAGATATATAGAAGATATATATAGAAACACCATGTTTTCACAATTTGGATACACTTAAATAAGGAAAAAATTCATATTATCAATTAATGGAATACCAATTTTGAAATATAATAAATCATTTTATAGTTCGAAATGTTTAAAATAAAAATTGAGTGGTATATATTATGGAAAAAAAGGAACATTATGGATTCTTTTATTGAGATAGAATTATGAATGTAACAAATAACATGAGATTATAAAAACTAAAAATTTTACAAGAAAAAATCTCAGAAGTCACCGGAATGCCGCATCAACAAACCACATTCTACGAATATGTAGAGGATATAAATAAATCACGTAATAGGAAATGTGATAGTAGTTCTAGAGTTACATCATCCCAAAACCCATGACCATTGTTCATGTGTCAAACTGATAATTATGAAAAGAATAGAAAAATATTAACATGTTACATAATTTATATACGAAATGTATTGAAAAGGAATGAAGTTGATGTATTAAGAAACTGTAATAAATGATGTAATAGGGTACCAGAATATCTTTGTCGATATTGTTGTGGATCCCAATAACTGCAATTTTTAGACCACTCCTGATTTTCTATACGTTAAGAGTTGATGCACAACGAACTCACAAAACAATATTTCCAATATCATATAAAATGTTATAGATTTAAATGTGAAATACCACAAAAATAACAGAATCTCCTCTATAACCATAGATCTGTTGCAATTATGTAAACCTGGAATACAACACACTTGTTGGAGACCAAAACTAGAATAAATGTAACAGAAATATGGAAATCTGAAATATGTAACAATTACATATTGAAAAATAAATGTTATGAAAATGGTGGAAATAATTGTTACAGAAATTCTGAAATAAATGTTACACCAATTCTGAAATATTGAGGAATTATATGTTACAGAAATGCAGAATAACTGGAATGAAAATAATGAACAACTGGAAAAGAAATGCAAAAATAGATGTTACATAAATGGAATAACATAATTAATATCCTTATATATCAATTAAAAATTGATGAAATATATATTACAGAAATGAAAAAAAAATATTGAAACAAAAGATTAGAAAATTAGTATAGAAGTTTACATATTGAGAAGTTTCTATTGTAATAAGATGATGTAGAGCCCAAAACTAGAATGTGTAACAACTATAAATAAAAATAGGGTGCCTATGAACAACAATATGCTTATCTTCCTCCACCATGACCATCATCGAGTTCATAATGAAGACATATATGTAATAGAATTACTGAATAACTGGAATATAAGTTATGATATTGAGCATTGAAAGTTTCATCTTCAACAGTTTCTACTGTTTCTAGATGGTAAAGATCTGTAAACTGGTTTTGGTTTCTAGTATACAGATATCCAGGGATCCTTGGAACAACTATAGTACACTATTCATTTTTTACCACCACCATTTCATGCATGAAAACAGATTATAACAAAAAACATACCATTTTTCTTACTTGATGGTATGTTTGTTTTCCCCATCATGGGTGATGTGAGAAGGCATATTTGTCAAAACAGAACTGAAATATTCCTACTGTTGCAATAACAACTGAAATTCACAACTACATTCCTAGAACCTCCCTTATTCCTTCCATTATCCTCCTATTCCCTTTCATTCCCTCCATCATGCTCAGCCCTTCCCATCCCCTCTCCTCCTTTCTCATCAAACCTGCCCAACCCCTGGCCCTCCACTCCCCTTCCTCCATACCTAGCCTTTTCCCCCTATAGCTCCCTCCCCCTTGTCATCACCCTCCCCTCCCCTTCCCTCATTTCCAAGCTGTCCAGCATGTGGAATAAGTTATGTTACAGCAATCTTAAAGCAATTAAATATGTTTTATATGTTTTCATATTAATGTAAGTGCACCAAACTGTTATCTGAAATAAATTCATTGACATGGTCTATTACCGCAAGAGAATAACTAGCATGAAAAGATGCGTTCAACCCTTATACCAGCAAACCATAGTTGTCCTACCACCATGAAAAGTATAATATTACGATGAAATAGATATTATTGTTATCATAGCTGAGAAGCTAAACATTGGAATGCAGTTGTTAAAAAATTGAAATTCATGGAAATATAGTCTTACCTTGATTGTGATATTCATCGCATTAGTGGGTGAAGTTTCAGTTCCAGATATTATTCCACAAAAGGTTCCAGACTTCGCATCATCAAACAGGATCCATGTACACATATCAAAGTATTGTGGAAGCTCCAATGTACCCGAAAAAGCTTAACTATTTTCCTCTATCTTTATTCCATAAAAAGGTAAACTACACATGCTGAATTTAACATTCTCTTAAAATGAAATATAGAAATAAAAAATATGAATAGGTGAAGTAAAAGAAACATTAACTCAGAGATGTGCTAAGATAACAATATAAGGGTTACATAAAATATAATCAATTTCATCAAATGAATAGAAAGTTCTGATGTCTACAGAAAGATAGCAGGATAACTGAAATTCGGTTTTAGTAATACATAAATGTTTGACAACAGTTACAGGGAACCAGATTGGAAAGATCTCCAGATAGGTCAGGCACACTACAGATGGTGTTAGGAAAATGCCCAATCAACGGCCTCAAAGTACCCCAGTATCAACACTTAATTACTGTAGTCAGTCCCCTTTTTCTCACTTATCCGTCTATGGAATGTCGAGGGGAGTACCACAACTTTATAACCCCGGGTTGTCTTCACATCTCTTAAAATTATGTAGAATTTATTCTTCATTTTCAAAATCAAACCGGAGGGTTTTCTACATGTAGAATAATTGGACATTAATATGTACGTAAAATTTCCTGATATGTGTTATTTGGTGAAATAGATGGAAAAAGTGTCTAATAAGAATGATTTTCAGTAAATTGTTCTTGAAATATTATCATAAATAGTCTGCATAAGATTATTTTACTTGAGTAGATGAAATATCTGAACTCGATACTGCTATTCCAGAGCTACCATACGAATTAGAACACCCATCATCATGATGTTGCTATAAGTGGAAGTAGACAATGTATTAGATGATGGTGTATCATGTTTTGGTTCATATAAATTGAATAAATATAAATGAAAAGAACCATGTTACTTTCAATCCCACTAACCGACTCTGTATATCCACTGCTCTGATGTGTCTGTGTTGTCAGAAATAGATCAAATTATTTGAATATAATTAGTGGTATAGTATTTTGAGAGTGCTATAAAATTTTACGTCTTTTTTCTCAAAGGAGTCACTAAAGCTATGAATGTACATCTCATTATAACTGATAGAAAGTACTTTGACGCTATTCTGTTCAAACGAATGATAATGGTTATGAATATTTAAAGTAGTTCCACCAATTGAGAATAAATAATTCATTGACTTGAATACTTCCTAATGTTGAGGGAAACCGCACTCATCATCATTCAAATTTGAAAAAGATAGAAAATGTCAGTTATCAGATAGCAGAAATAAGATTAGATGTTATAATAAGATGTTCCTACCTGTATCAGACTATATCTTAAATTTGAACTTGTTTTATGTATGAACTACATAACTTGTTTGTCGAACTGAACAACTGAAAATGATCCTTTCTTATATGAAACCATGATCTTTACTCTAAATCTATTCAATATATTATTAAGAATGCATAATGAGTGGATGAAAGTATATCCCAGTAGCAGCCCCGTGTTGTGATGTTAGAATATTTTAAAAACAAATAGTTTCTACCCTTACAGAGGTAGTATTTGGAGATAATTTTAATTTTTGGAACCACAATGTTCCATCTAATCTCTGAACCTTTATTATGCAAGAGTGACAGGACTCATAAAACCAGCTGTGGGTGCTATGAATTTTTAGTACTATTGTTGAAATTAAGCATCTTGTAGGCTACAGTAGATAGGGTACAATAAACAATATTTAATAAAAAAAAGAAAAAGTTGAAGGTAAATGTTAATGAAGATTTACATATGATAAGAACATAATACTTACATGTTCAAAGTTTTTTTACCTCAGTAATGTACTTTTTGTTACATCAATATTGTACTTATATAGAGGGGTATGGATTCGTTGATAGGGGATTGTGTAACTGGGATGACAATATCAATCCAAACCTACATACATCCTTAATTGTAAAAAAATAAACAGGCATCATAAAAATTATTATAGCAATGGACAATAAATAATAGAGAACTTGATATACTAAAATATTTACAATACATACTAAACCTGTTTCTATAATTTCTAACTTCTACAATATCTGGGATGTACAAAATATTTTTTTATAGAATAATAGATGTCACAATAACATCTCCTTTAATTTATATGAAAACAATTTTAGTGAACCATTGGTTGAAGATTCCAAAAAAAAATAGATGTACTAACAAAAATCAGGTTAAATGTGGAAAGATACTATACTGCTTAATTTTCTAACCCATACGAGTTATAAGAACAGAATGTTAGGTTAGTCCTTATATTGATCCAAATAAGATAACATTTCAGTAGCATAATTTCCCCATAAGATGTAGTGAACATTCAATCCTTTGCAAGAAAAAAAAAATTGAAAGATTTGTAAATGTTATATGAGTATTCCATGTCACAGTAATACAATTTTTAAATCACCTGTCCTCCTCAAGAATAATTTGCATCCTAATGCTCGAATTTCCCATTGAATGCACTGGCTGGGAGTATTGTAGAAGCCCAATGATTTCAATGTCATAAAACACCAAAAGAAAAACAATGAAGGGGAGTTAGACTATTTTGGAAAAGACTATCTTGTTGAATATGATAACATTGAATACCAAACTATATCAATGCACTGCAATGGAAGTATACCTATTATATTATCTTCTGGTACAGTCTTTTGAGCAATTTCATTAAATGAAGTGAAATTAAAACTGAACAGAGGCAGTTCTGCATCAGAAGGAAGAAAAAACGTTGTTGACGTGAATATCAATCAACATGCATGTCGAGTTGCCAAGTAGCATACTTGATTTGGAGCAATTTGAATGTTTTGAATGTAATAGCAGAATCCCTCACGCACGAGATCATTGAACTTATAGATAAGCTGACGGTTATTAATAGAACATTGTACCTCCGTTCCCAGAAAATAGTATATATAATGGTGGAATTAATTGAGATATAATATTTGACAGAAGACATAGATATTAATGAACTGATTATACTGCAGTAAAATAAAAGAAATAAGGTGTAACGATTTGAAACACGGACCTGTGTATCTCTAAGTACAAATTCAATATAAACAACATTGTTGGAGTTTTTAGATGAATAATTGCACCAAATGATCAACTCACATACATGTATATTTAGAGTTTTATTTGACTCTAGAGAAATCTCACACAGTGGGGTTATTGATTTAGACATTAGTTTGTTATTCTGTACATTCAAAATTAGTATTAAAAGATAACTAAATCATAAGATAAGGAAGAAATAGAGTTACATAGATCACATTGTATAGAAATGATAAAAGAAGAATAGATAAATTTAAATGATACCTAAGACAGGTTATCAAAGATTTATTTATAGACAATATTGTATGTTCAATCAGTAGCTATGTTATGGCTATCTACAACTATTGTTTTCAAACCATTCTGGGAGGTGACCCTAGAAACTGCCACATATAATTGACCGTGCGAGAACATAGTCCAATGTAGAAATAACCCAAAACAATTGAAAGATTATCCATGACTCTTATTAATAGTCATAGCTTAACAAACTATCAAATAATATTGTCATCTTTGTAATTTTAAAGGCCATCTAACATCAGATTGTGTCATAGTTTGTCTTGGAATGAATTCAGAGTACCCCATATGACATCCAATTAATTTTTTTGCCCCAATGACATGGTCTCCCAAGTGTTTAACAATCATGCGAGTGCCATTACACAGACCGACTTCTTGATCCACATTTCTTAACAACATGACAGGAACACCAATCTTTAGACTAATTTTATGATCTGTTAATCTAGAGATATTAATTCCAATTAAAAACATAGATGTGTATATATTTTCATGCCTATCTGAATCAAAAATGGCATTGCAAACACTGTCAGAGTTGATGTTGTCTCTGCTGTCTGCATTTGTGAGAGATAGCTTGTAGTCATTGATTTCTTGAACAGCATCACGTGTTGGATCAAGAATCGCTTTGTCCTTTAGATAGCAGACATCATCGTAATGTTCTGTGAAATCAGGATATATGAAGTGAACAATTTCTGCCAATGCATTATTGGTTGATTTTAGAAGATATTTTTCTGGTATATGAATTACCGATTAACCATCATCAGGTTGTCCTGTGTTACCATCACCAATATATAACACCAACTTTGAAAAGGTTTGTAAGTCATTAGAATAATTATTGGCAGTCCCAGATTGCAGTCTCATGCTTTTTGTTAGAGTTAAGACTCTACATTATTTCCAAAGATACGATGATTTAATACTCGCAAGAACAATGTAATTTCTGTTGCCACCTGGAATAAATTGTAGAATTTGATAGAAATCTCCACCCAATACAACACTGATTCCTCCAAATGGTATAGATGTAGAATTGAGATTTTTAGTTTTCATTATATCTCTCAGAGTACGGTCCAAAGCCTCAAAACATTACTTGTGATCCATGGATGCCTCATCCCAAATGATCAGTTTTGTAACATGTAATAGCTTGGTTAAGTGACTCCCTTACTGAATATTGCAAACATATTGGTCATTAACAGATATTGGAATATGAAATTTAAAATGTGTCGTCCTTCCAGCAGGAAGTGGTAATGATGCTATTCCACTTGAAGCTACAGCTAGAACAATACTGCCCTCTGATTACAGCAAAGATGTGAGTACTCTCCAAATAAATCTTTTACTGGTCCCACTGTATCCATTCAAGAAGAAGAAACCCCCACACACTAATGTCATTGAAGACAAAATGAAATCCATAACGTTTTTTTGTTCACTGGTAAGCATACCCTCTAAAATAAAGTAATCAATTTGATGACCCTCTTTGTTGTAGTTCAGTTCTTCTAAAATTCACCGATTTGTAACAGTGTCAATTACAAAATCTGGAACTGGCATAGGGGGGAAACTCTGCAGATGCCTACCGTTGCTTCGTAAAATGCCGTCTATTTCTTGCAGAGATAACATGTGCCACTATTCATCATTGAGAGTGAGATCTATAGAAAATTTGAAACATTTAAAGAGATGTCAAAATAAAATAGTAAAAAATGAATTAAAAATTGTTCTGGGAACAAATATAATTACGGAATAGAGAAAAGTATAAATACAAAAAAGTAGAACCCTTCGGTTGTAACATATAAATTCACAAAATAATTTATAGTACATGATCGGAACTACTAAAAATGCATGACAGACATGCAGTTTTTTCATATTAATATGCATAAATGTGTATAGAACATAACATGGATTAAAGAATAATATATAGAAGTGTGAAGAAAAAATGCATGTAGAACCATGTCATTTACAGTTCTGTAAATAAATGATGTTCTTTAATGTATTCTAATGTCTTTTGCAGAGTGTATAGATATATTTTCAGTAAATATATGTTAACGGTAGATTATGAGTACATATCAAAGGATTCCAGATGTTAGATACAATGAACTAATTAAAAATGATAGATACTACACGGAACACTTGAGTGTAAGTATATAATCCATCTATAACCATGTCAAATAAAATTAGGCAAAAGTGTACACCATTTGATAATTGTTCACCTAGGACATATTTCTTCAAATATAGTCATAGTTAAGAGTATAAATATTGTCACAACAATAGCTACATGTAATATTTAAACTAACAGTGTCACGACCAGTCCTCGGGGCTCGTGCCGTGACTACCCCAAGCCCGCCTTCCATAGGCCAGGGGATGGCGACTAGCACCAAGGCGTAAATCCTAGTAAAAAGGGAAGGCATTTAATTTGTAAAGTAAACAAACACCATCGAGCAAGCAAGCAGTAGAAGTAAACACTATGTAAAAACTGAGTACAACAGTAAGTGCAGAAAATTATGTGGTCCAGAATACAAACCCAAACTAAAAGTAAAGTACAAATGAAAGTGAAAACAACAACTGAAAAGTAAAGCCACAACGTTGAGCTGTCCACTGGAAGTCCCACCTGAAGGGTGAGTACAGATAGCCTCCGCAGCTCCTCGGGTCCAGCCATCCGCTCCGAGTACGTCTCGCCCAGCGGTCCACCTCCAGGTGTCGTCCTACTCTGCAAGCTTCAACCACGATCAGTGTTGTCCGTTGTCTGAAACCAACACAATGTAGTGCGGGCATAGCCTGTGTAGTGGTGAGTATAAGCTACTCAGTAGGGACCCCGAGACCCCAGAAGGTCTCCCATAATCCACAAAGGAAAGATAAAATCACGATGTAACATCTGACACTGCTTAGGTATATGCACATACATATACCTAAGTCACCAATTACAGTTCGCTCCAACCTCCGAGCCCAAGTACAACCCAGTCCACATAGGAAAACAAACATAAATCCGCACAGGATAGCACAAAAAAAATCCACAAAGGAAAGAAAAATAGGATTCAGCTCACACAGGTTTACTTCTTTGTATGATGATAAATATGATCAAATATAGCCGTTGATTTATCTAAGTCGTTAGAACCACAAAGGATCGATAGGTACTAACCCCCACAATGACCCAGGAAGGGTCTGGCCCACACATGATCGATAGGTAACTAATCCCTGCAATGACCCACACTGGATCGGACCCACATAGGATCTGTAGTCACTGGCTCACACATAACTGCTGAGTGCTGACCCACACAAGATCGGTAGCACTGATCCACGTAGGATCGCTGAGTGTTGTAATCGTCGCCGTCGAATCCACTGAGGATCTTTGTACAGTCATCATCGTCATCGTTGCAGTCGCAACCTGCTCTAGGGTTTCCGCACACAGCAAGCTCGTTCAGGAGGTTCCGCTCGATGAGCCGAGAGACTGATACACCAACTAACACAATTTACGGAGTTGATGTATCCAAAAGTTCCGTATCGTCAACATGAAATCAGCGTAACAGACAACGCGTCAATCGGATGCCCGGTCTGGAAGTTATTGTCTTTTTCGTCCCAAGGGCCCGGTTGGTTTTTATGTCAAAACCAACCCGACCATACTCCACCTAAATCCAAACCCTGGGTGGAGGAATCCAGAAGATTCGTCTCACTAAGAGGAAACCAAAAAAGTCGACGCCACGTCAATCGGACGTTCGGAGCTCATGTTATGAGTGTTTCGGCTCCGAGGGCCCGATTGGTTTCATGTACGAACCAACCCGACCAAAACCAAAGTGTTTTGAAACCTTTAGTGCGATATACCGAAACGACTATATTGATCCAAGGATCGCATCGCAACTGACGGTGCATCAATCGGAGGTATTTAGCTCATGTTATGGGTGACCGACCGGAAGAGGTTCGGTATTAAGGGGATCGGGCCTAGTCCGACCCGGCCCGATACCCCCAGGGTCCGGGTCTGGCCCACTTGGGCGCACCCCGTCCCGACCTGGGCACGGCCTGGCCAGGCAGCCGGCCCAGCCTGGCCGTGGCCCGCTGGGCGCGCTGGCTAGAAGCTCGGCCAAACGGCCGAGCCGTTTGAGGGTGGGGGGGGGGCGCCTGCCCCCCCTGTCATTTGTAACTGCGGTCCCCATAATGGGGGACGCATGAGCTGGTCGTCGGGGGTTTGTAACCCCCGGCTTCTCCCCTGTCCGGCCAGCCCGCCCTGGTAGGCAGACTATTTCCTCCACTGGACCGGTAAGGTCTGTCCCCCTTGCTCCGACATCGGCAGCCCGGAACCGGCCGCGACCTAGGTTCGTCCGGCGCGGCGCGACGGTGCCGCGACCCTCTGCCACGGCCCCGCTCCGGCCGCGGTGTCTTTTTGTTTTTCTGGCAAGGCGTGACGGTGTCGCGACCTTGTTCGATATCACGACACTGCGTGACGGCACCGCGCATTCCATTCCGCATGTTCCCGCGTGGTGCCATGGCACCGTGCCATTCTCGTTCCAATTTACATTAGGAACAACAACATAGATAAGGGAGGAGGGTCAGACGTGTTTGTGCGGTCTAGCCCCCTCTCATTAATCGATAGAAAATGGTCATAATTCACGAAAAACGTCAAGGTAGTAATCACGAACAAAAATAAACCGCTGCCTTGAGCGTATCTTGAACGGAGGTTCTTTGCAGAAATAACTATCATGGAAGGAGGCGTCACGAAAGGAGAATCGTCGCGGAAGAAGGCGTCGCGGTACAAGGTGTCGTGTAGTCGATCTCTGTGGATTTGGCATTCTTCGTTTTAGATCGGTGCATTTTTCGCGTTCTTCGTCGAAGAGGATGAAGTTCTTTAAGGTTCTCAACATTTCTCCCAAGACTCACCCAACATGCATTCAACCCAAAATAAAATAAGTCCCTTACTTATTTTATTAACACAACTTATGTTTGAAATTCAAATGTTTGAATTATTCCACATAGTTAATTAACTCAAGTTGTCAAATTAAATGAAGGGTTATGGAAGGTTAGGGAAGGTGAAGGGGTAGGGTTCGTGTGGGCCCCACCACCCTCGTAACCTCTAAATGGAAGTTGGGTGGTTTCCCCCAACTTCCACACAAAGCATTAAACCACTTAGAGAAAAATAAAATTGATGCTTAATTTTATTTTACCTTCCAAAAAAATTTAACAACTTCTCTCGTGTAAACGCAACTCCGGAAATAGTGTTCCTAAGCAATTACCAGCGCTGTGAATCCATCAGTGCCATTGGAATTTGATTTCGAGCACCTGTTAAAAAGTTAGAAAAATCCGCTCGTTCGTTTACTGAACGTACCTGAGCTAAACTTCGGATAGAAATTCCGGGCTCACCGGGCCTCGGAATCAAGTTCCATCAGAAAATGCGTTCTTTTAAAATCCCTATGAATATTAAGAAAAAAAATTCCTTGATTTTTACGGGTCTTCACAAATAGCTCGTGGATTCATTAATAGCGTTAGTGATGTTAATAGCTTAATGGAAGAGTAAATAGACTTGTATAAAATTCAGAAACAAAACACTAAAGTATTGATATAGTTGGAAAAGGTGGTTGATAATTTGAAATATAACATGAATTTACATCCTTCTTATTGAATAGTATAAGATATATTCAGAGAGAATATTGCAAGTTTCATTCAAAACTATATCTGGACAATAAATGTTATTTGAGATTAGCATGCTTGAAAACAGTCTGCATAGACAGTGGCCCATTCCCCATGCTGAGACCTGTTTAATAGAATAAATGAAATCTTGGTCATTCTCTAGTAGACCCATAGCAGAACATGACTCCCTAAAAGGACCATAAATAATTTCTTTGATTGTTTTCAAATCATCATATGATGTGCCACCTCTTATTTTTGTTAGAAGGATCCGCATGTAGTATAGATCTCCAGTGGTAGGAGGCACATAGTAGAGCCCACCAATACTGAAACCTTGTTTTCGGGGATGGAAATTCTTGTCTTGACTACGGAAGATGATCCTAGTCAGGTATTCTGTAAAAGTTAAACATGTACCTTCTAGGAATTCCAAATTTGATTTAAACCAAGAAGTGAACATTGTTTCAGCAACATTTACGCTTGTTAGGACATCTTCAATTTTGTCATCTTCTCTATATGTCACAGTATGTTTCCCCACTAAATGATAATGCATCCTATCGACAGGTGTATATTTGTAATGTATATGATAAGAGAAGATCCGCCAGGATGCCTCACAAGGTGAGATGTAGCGATAGTCATAATACATCATTACTTCATAAATAGTGTTGTCTATGCCAGTTTTGTTGTTGGTTTCAAAAAGTGCTACCATTACACGATTATTTCCCTTGATTATAAATTTAAAGATATACTTGATAGAAGATGACTAGTTTCAGACCTCAATATTTAGATGTGCTTGATTCTTGAGTAGCAAAACTGGATTGTATGGTACCACAAAATGATTATCCAACTGAACATCATTTTTATGTATTGATCTGCCATTATACCTTCTACGATATATCAAATGACTATCGTCATCTATTTTTGTCTCACCAAATATAATTTTAGGAAGGAACATAGACCATTTTCCATTTTTCATACAAGGAGAATATCGTCTGGCATCTCCACAAGGGCCGTGGAGCATAAAGTGTTTAACAACATCATGTAGTGATGGGTAGGTAATTTTATCTGGAATCATAGCATACACAACTCTGTTAACATCTGATGGAGTGATAAGGTTGTTTTCATGACAAAGAAACAATAAAATGTGGACATGCGGCAATCCTCATTTTTGGAATTCAATGGTTCGAACAACTGTAATGGAAAAACAGAAATAGGTTTTTTCTAGTTAATATTAAGTGATGTAATAAGAAAGAATAAGCTGAAAATAATAAAAACTAATAACATATCATATTAGTTAAACATAATGAACTGTCAGAGACTATCTTACATTCCCTTGATTTTTCGAAAATACAATGTTCTCTTTAATATTTTAGAAGATGATCGACCTTTATATTGAATACTCGAGATAGTTATTGTGGAAAGTCAGCTGGATGAAGATTCTTGTGTGTAACAATTATACTAATTTCAAGCCACATTGGGTTACATGTAATCGTAAGGAACTAATCTGGATACCCTTCCCAATTACAAATTGACATTATGTCCTGATAATTTTGAATCATATATCTTGGACCACCAGTAAAATAAGAGGGAAAATGATGTGCTTCTTGCAAGAGGACCCTTCTCGGTCACCTCGATGGAATGCATCATACAATCCATTGTATAGGTCAACCCACAACCGCTTTTGGTTGAAACAAATATATGATAGTCTTTGAGACTCAATCATTGTGTAAGCATCGATGAAAAATTATTGCAGTAGTCTTTTGGAATGTAGAAAAGTGGATGGTTCATTGTCATGAAATTTCAGGTGAAAAGATAAATATTCTCTCATTGTAACCTTTCTTAGCTTAGCACTGGTAGTGAACGTTGTAGCGCGATGCATTACGTTGTCAACATATCTATCCTGGCCACCAGAGAAAATCAATAGATACTGTACTGGAAGATACAAGGAGTGAAACTCATCAATTCATTGCAATGCACCACATTTGGTTTGAATGATGATGTCACATTCTTGGTTTCGATCTTCAACATCTCTGACAATAAGGATGGAAATTTTAGATGTTGTCGGTAAGTTATGTATTGCCTTATGTGTATGACTTTTCTTAATCAGGTGTAGCTTTATGTTTGGAACATCTTCACGATTCAGGACCTCTTTTGAGGATATGAATTGTCAAGCTGAAGAATTGTGCTCATGTAGCATATGCTGCAACTTCTCAACAATATCGAAGTTTATAACTGACTGAGGATTTCTTCCATCAGAGCAGGAAGAGATATTTGTGTCAGAAAAATACAATGAAATTCATCATATTTATATTTATAGAAATGAATTTCATAAATACCTTATACTACTAACTCTATTCTGGAACTCATGTTCTATGTCAAAGATATATATTTGGGAAAACTGTGGGGGTTTTCCTTCTACCAGACACAAACTACCTATGTGATGGAAGTTCTGTCCATGTAATCTGAATATTTTTGGGGATCTACTTTGGTTCAATGACTTATCAACCTTACCACCCATAGAGTTGAATTCAAACATAGAATTATAATGATTTATATGTTCTTGGAATGCTCATGCTTGTGAATAATTTTGATTGAAAACCAACATCTGTGGTATAGAGGAGGTGATGGGAGAAAATCCAAATAAATCTTACCCATAGAGCAGCATAGAGAAAATCATGAGGTTTGTTGGTTGCTGAATTTTTTCTTTCTATCATCATACGACATATTTGAGTGACAGTACGGGAATAGATATGTGGGGTCTCCGATACATGAGTATCCTCAATGGTGGGGAAAAGGTTATCTAAAAAAATATTAAATGTTCAGATACTCTACTCGAATTGTATTTGATTTATGATATTAATAATTCCGGAGTACTAAAATCAATAACATGTGTTCTCCACAGTTTCAATTTATAATGAGTTTCATATAGAATTCGATGAAATGTATGTATGATGCATGATATCCTGAATAGAATGTAATAATACTAGAAGATCAATTTGTTAGTCAACAAACCCAAGTATTGTGAAGTTGTGCTAGTGAAATCTGTTTTGTTTGAAGAAGTTGCTGGAATATGTGAAGGAAAATATTTTTGATTAGAATATCAAGTTACATAAACATTATGTAGTTATGATTAAAAAAATGAAGAAATCTGTATTAATGCGTAAAAAACTTATTACACACCTATCAATGATGTAGTTGTGTACTGCGGTACATAAACATTTGGAAGACTTAATCTGTACACATAGGATAGTGTAAGAACTTAAATTTAATTGACACATCATATTTAAGTGTATTAGTCATGTATACTCTGTCAAGTTGAGTACTGCAGATTCAGGGAGATTGTTGTACTCAATCAGCAGACCTAATGGAAAAATTGAAAAAAGTGTTTGATGGTCAGTAAATAAAGTTTTGACCCATATTATGGACATAAAAGTTCACAGATAGTAGACTTACTAAAAGGTACAGTAGTATGTTTTCGTTTGTTTTTTCTGGAAATCATTGTCGACTCCATACAACTTTCACGTGGTACTATGAACAAAGAAGTAATAAATGATGAGTAGTCTTCTAGCATTGGGAACAATATTATTTGCATAGCATTTGCCAAATGAACATACCATTAACACATATAGGTGAAAATGGTAATCTTCGGTCTGTAAGTCCGACGCCATTTGCTGATAGTGGCCGAATAATTGGACTATCTCTAGACACATTAGAAAGCATTGGAAAACCTACAGTACACAACAATATTGTTACTAAATTGATTTTCATGCAACTCATATAATGATATATGTATAGTTAGTAATTATGATATTATAAAACTAAGACAGTACTCATGATTTTCATGACCTTGCTGCATGAGTAGTCTTCTGTGGATCCGTAATTCTCTAGAGTGGGAAGGAGTATGCATGGTTCTATTGGTTTTCATTGTACAGAACTGTCAAGGTGGCATGAAAAAAATAAATTATGAAGAGTTGATAATTGAATATAAAATGCTTATAAATACATAGACAATAATTTTACTATTTAAATTTGAAGATTAGTTTAAATGTTTAATGTTAACACAATAGACATGAAAATATTTACTGGAGCTACTATACATTAAAATGCATGTTTTTAATATAATGACCAAGTAACGGTAATCATAATGTACAAAAATTGGTTTTCAACCACATTTATGAAGTGATACCTGTGTGAAAATTTTTGATGCCCCTCGGATGAAAGACGCAAAAGGCTGTTGTCAAAGCAGTCGTATATTATCACCGATAAGACTGTTGCTATATGTGGTAAGTATCAACGATGGAATGGAGCATTCAAATATATCACATTTCCAAAAATAGTATACGTGGAAGGAATATTAGTTAATGGTTATGCAAATAAACAAATGTCTATCTAAGAAATTTAACATTAAATGTCACGTGGGATTGGTATGTCTATATAAATGAGAAGAAAAAAAGTACGCCAACAATTGTAGGTGAATAATAAATAAGGAACTATTTCACAGTATCTGCCATACAAGTTTCAAAATGTTAGATGTTGGTAGGTGCTGTTATATATTCCAGAATGCAGAGTCCATGTACTGATTAGGTTGTAGATATCCAAAACCGGGCTACAAACCAGAGATCCAATGATAGTTGAAAACGATATACTCTTATTATAATCGCAATAAACATGTAAAAGATGCATTTCAGAGTGATAGAGAATACATTACATTGTTAGTAGACAACATATCCATATAGAATAAACAGAAACCCTACTCACGAGGTCAGTGATGAAATAGTGCTTTGGGATTTCAGTGATGGTATGCCCGAGGTCGTTTTCCAGGACAGTGATGGTAACAACGATTCTTCCGGGGATGGTATGTGGGAGGAGATGACTAGAATCATCTAGAGGAGTATTAAATCGTGCTTCTGTGAAAACCTAGTCTTCCCTGAAAAGCCGGTATAGACAGAATTCCGCTACGAATGCATAGAGCAGGCAATAGTGATTATTGGATACCGAAATCACCGCTAGAAATTTGAGGAATCGGACAATGGATGAAATGCGAGGGGGGGGGGGGAGATTAGAGGAATTGAACAGTAGTGAACGAAATGAGGGTACTAAAAATGCGGGGTGATATTAGAGGATGGTGAAGAGATCGTGTAGATGAATTAGAATGAATTCCACAAATGAATGTTGCTGAGTAGAAACCATAAGCCCGGACGGAGGAGGAGAAAGTTCGACCGATGCGAGAGGTCAGCATGGAGCTTGGAGAAAAGATGTCGCAAGTTCAGCACGATAGAGGAATAGAACAGTGGTAGAAAAAAATGCGAAAACAGCAAATGCGGGGGGAGCTAAGAGGAAGGCGTCGAGCTCGGATACGTGGTTCAGGATGAAGTCTGCAAATAACGACGGTGAGTGGAAACCCTAATCCACGAAGGACGAGGAGGTAATCCCAGCAATGTGGGTGCTCGGGGAAAAATCAAGGATGGAAGAGCCTGATAGTCGGGGGATATTTTCGGAAGAAATTCAGTAATTTGGAGGCATGGATTCATGAGGAGCTGACACGTCAGTAGGGAATAACCCAACATTAGTATATATAGTTGATATCATCGAGGGAGTCCTAATTTTGGGTATGAGTCAACATGTAATAGTATGTTTTGATTATAAAATATCTCCTCGGTTCCTCACATGTCTATTGATGACTAGTTAATTATAATGGATGATAGATATAGGCGAATTGTTTTCTATTATTCTGACATATTTTATATTTTCCTTAGTTTTTAATTTCCATTTTTATTTCTTTGAATAGCGTGGATTCCTATTAAAAATGACACAATAGATTTGTAATGTATATGGATTTTTTTGAAGACTCAAACATTATTTAATCCATTCTCTATGACATACTTATTATTATTTCTTATAAATTAATATTTATTTCAATGGAAGAAGGAAAATTGACTATGATTTATTTTACAGTGGAAAATTTGTGGGAAGATTAATTTTATATATTCTATTTAAAAAATGATGTTTATGTTTTTTTATTATAAGGGAAGTACATGGTGAATAGAATATTCATACACACATACTATGATTAAATATTCACACCTAATATTCTCTCTTTTTTCTTTTAGGTAGGTTTCATCTTGTTTTCAATTTTAGTGGGATATTTTTGTTCTCGTTGTATTAGATTGTCTCTCAAGGTCACATAAAAACATTGTTTTTTCTAGGTTAAATATGTTTTTTTTTTGAATTTTCAGATTTATTAAAATATATTTATTTGGGACATTTTATATTATTCTGGTATATTGTTTTATCATTTATCTATTATGATTGTTTATTTATTATGGATGAAATCATTCACATGTCTCACATATGATTCTCAACACTAATTCCAGCCTGAGGGCCTCAGGAATACCTATCAGTCATTATTTCATATTAGACTGGGATACTTGTTTGGGGTCAACCAGGGTTAGTTCAACACGTGGAATCCTAAAATAAATATTAATATATATTAGAGTTTTTTTTGAGATCGGTAGTGATGGAAATAACGATTATAGGGTTTTAAAAGTCATATAAAACATTTATCATAAAACTATCAATGATTTTTAAATGATTATAATGCAGTGATTCAGATGTTCATGAAATGATGTGAAAAATAAATAAAATGAGAAAACACAATGACTTAAACTAGTTTGGATATTAAGGATCCTAGTCCACTCCACGCCCCTCTATACCCCTTATGATGACTATTATCCACTAACTGACTTACTTTAAATGGTAATATATTTGACTATAAACATTACCTTTTAAAAATACAAGTAGGAACAATACAGTCATTTTATAGTTAAATAACTATATTCTCTGATCTTACATTAAAATGAAGTTAAAAATGAAACATTTTTTTTGGTTGTAGAAATAACATACAATGTAAGACATGCCTCATCTTTTAAAAAAGATAAACTAATATTAATTAATTTCAAATAAAATAGATAAATTATATCATTTAAAATAAATATTAAGAAAACATGAGAAGATCAAAAATTTTGAATATGATGAATCATGAAGATCATTGATCACAATAATGGAACGATATCTAGTGTTTATGAATATTATTTAATAATATCCCATGAATAGATGATATTGTAGTATCTTGATAGGATGAGTTTAGTAAGATTTATGTGAAAAGATAATGTCACAAAGAATCATTTAAATGATATGTATGATAATATATTATTTACATGAAGATTTCTCTAATTAATTAATCTCAAATTATTAAAACAATGGTATTCTATGATCATGTTCATAACAAATATTTATATAAAACATTTTAGTGCATAAAAATAATATAATATTTAGATTATATTTTATTTTAAATGTCGTGTTGAATGAAATCGAACTTTTTGGCTCTATATTTCTTCAGGAAATATTCAAATAATTTTTTTTAAATGTTTGTTATATCAAATAAATAAAATCTATAATAATAACAATGTAAAAAAAATAATGAAAAAGAATCTTATTTATTATTATAGTTAAAATGTTGAAAAACAAATCATTATAAAAATATATATACTACATGTACATATGGACGTAAAATATTCTCACAATGGTTTTTACATAAAATTGATTTTTATTCATTAAAATAAAATACAACCCGTATCTTAATATTTATTTAAATAGAATAAATATAAAAAATATAATATTTTTTAAAATTTATATTCATATAATTGTATATTTATGTCTTTGGGCATAGATTGATCGGCTGTTGGCATCTTGTATTCTGGAGATCATCAATTGGTGAAATTTCTTCTGATTGTGTCCAATGTTATATTGATATATTATTAGTGAAAAATGATATACAATTAAGAATTGTGCTTATACTATAGAATATGGTTGTTACCACCATTACTAAAGGATGAATCAAGTTTAAATAATGAATATACTTGTTTTATTCCATGGGGAAAAGAGATATACAAACTAAGTGAAGAATAGAGGATCTATAGATTGGTTTAACGATATATACTAGTGGATTTCGAATGGAATTATGATATTTAATTCATTCAAATTTATCATCCAATGGACACCAATAACAGATAGGTCTAATTTTGTTCATTCCAAATATAAAAATATACTTCTACCTCAAGGATAATTTTCCATAGGTTGGATATGTACCATACCATGGAGGAAGAGATCAACGATTTGAACTTGATCTACTATGGAAGAATAATCTTTTAGTGGTAAAATTGACATCTATTAGAAAGATATACTAGTGGTCCATGATCAAAATGTGTAAAAATTTCAATGGAATATGATTATTTTATGATTCATGTTCATTCAATAGAAACCACTATCAAAAGAGTTTTGAAAAATAGTAGATATAACATAGTGATTGAACTATATTTGGAGAAGTTCTTAGAGAGATTTGTGACCTGATCATTGATGTTGATGAATAGTTATAGTGTAACCCATATCTCCTTCATCATTGTATCTTTAAAAAAATAAAATGAATAAAAACAGTAAAATAATTTATGATCCCTAAATTGAAATAAAGCAATCCAATGAAACTAAAATGAAATCGGTATCTTCCTTGGATATATCAATTAAACTGATTTAATGGTGGAAGAGTGAAGAAATTAGATGAAGCATCATGAGGCCTTGAAGGAAGAAGACAAATAAAAAGGTAATTTTATTAAATATAGTGAAGATAAATCATAGATTATGTTATGCCGATATTGTTTTTAAAATATTATTACGGTAACAGCATAGGATTCAAACATTAGAGAAGCATAAGTGCATACCTCCAGTATAACATAATGGGAACACTAATCACCCCACGAGCATTCGGGGAGATTCAAAACCAACACCCCATCATACCCTACAAAGGCCATGACCTATTGGGATTACCCATACCAATCTATGCATTCCAATATGTCTGATCCATAAAACCTTATACATGGGCCTAATCACATACTAACCTTCTGTTTCCAAGACTTCAAAGGCTAGTCCTAGCATAGGGTAGACCATTTATTCCCATCAAGTGGTACATGAACTAGCCTTTGACAGTTGATGGATAGTTTTCATCTAAGCCATAAAATAATTCATTAAAAATATAATGTCAATTTAAAATAATAACAATAAGAAATTAATTAATTAATATTAAAGTTTTTTTAATAAACACTTAATCATTTCAAATATAATAAATATTTAAACAATACATATTGAAAAAATATAAATTTAATTACATGATATGAAACAAAAATTTGTCAAAATAAATAATACTTGTTAAATTATTAAAATAAATTAAAAATTATTAATAAAAATAACCATTTATGAGAAATATAAAACAAAAAACTATTATATTTTTCAAACATTAGCATCCAATTTTTTAAATCAACCAATAAAATAAAATAGAATTCAATATCAAAATACAGATAGTTTTTTAATTATAATCAAATATTTAAATGTAATGAGAGTCAATAATTCTAATAACATTGAGTTGATAGTGATATTTTTAATCAAAAAATAATAATATTAAAAAAAATATTGTTCTATCATTCCAAACTAGAATTTCATTTTCTCAAATGTAAGATTATGAAAATAGTTAGTGAAAAGTTGAGGTAATTATTTTTTAGCAAGAAAAAGTTATAAAAATATATCACCTATATTTACATGATAACAAAAAAATGATATCATACAACGATATGTTTTTTTTATGTATTGCACTGGGTTTTTAGAAATTTAAAAACCACTACAGTTTACAATGAAAATTTCAATGTTATCAAAACTAATATTAAAATCATACAATTATTGAATTATACATATACTCTGTGAATAAAAAAAACATAAAAATCATAATGATCTCTTTGTAGTTAAATTTAATGTTTTTTTATATAACACAATGAAATTAAACATTTGTGTAGAAAATGACAGAAGCACATAGTGCTTTTCTTCTCATGTATACAACCACTAAAATCATAATTGAAGCAATATACTAAATCATAATAGTTATAATTAGAATTACATAATCCATTACCAATATTAGTCTTGATATATATAATTACACTTTTTTTGGGTTGAATATGACATTATTTAGTATTTTATTCAAATCGTGCTCCTAAATTGTCCGAAAATATTATTTCACATCTACATAAAGTGTGATAGAGTAAACTACCTGTCATGCCTCTGTAAAATTTAATATCAATTGTATTTACAGATTCGTCCAAGACTAAAATAGAATTGGTTCTCATTTTTTCATTCATAGTCATAGTATAATAATGGAAATACTATTTTAGAATATAAATATTATAATTCTCTTTATTTAAATGAATACTATCATTTTTTTATTAATTTTTATTTAAAAGAAAAAATTGTGTTCTCCCATTAGTCTTATGTAATACTCATTGTTAAATGGTTTAAAAAAATAATTACACATTAAATCATTTTTTGAACCAAATATTATATCATCAAAAAATATATATATTCAGTATATCATTTAAAAAATTTGTTTATAAATAATTATGGACCAACCATTCCTTCAATAAATCAATTTGAAATAAATATTTTTATTATTACATAATACGATTTTGGATCTTTCATATTGTTATATAAAGAATTAATATGTTTAGAAACATTATTTACTAAATTTTTATTTTCAAATCAATGAAGATTTATAATATATTGTTCTTATGAAAGATTTTAATTAAAAATTCACTATTTACATATATTTGAAATAAATTGATATTTCAAAAAAACAATAATTTAATAATAGAATTAAAATTTATTCCACCATTGGAATATGATAATAGTTATCATAAAATTTTATTCCTTCACCTAGGTATCAACCTTGATCAAATCTTCATAATTTATTGTTATCTATGAATCCTAATTCATCATGTTTATTTTGAAAAACCCATTTAGTAATAATTATTGTTTTACATTAGGAAAAATATTATATATTTTCTAATTTATTCATTTGATATTTATTTAACCCATCATGCATATAATTATTCAAATTTTTATCAATTAATTATTATTGAATATTAATAGTAAAAAAATTTGTAAAAAATGATTTATTTTCATTGTATAGTATAATATATATTCTAGTTTTTATTTTAGAGGGTAATTTTCAAATTATATTATCAATTTGGTCATTATTATGTGTTTTATATTCCAAAGGATCAGTTTGAGAAGAGTAATTCATCCAATCAACTAATACATTATTATATTCTAGGTAATTATCTTCATGAAAATAAAACTCCATGAATTCATTACTATGTATTCATATAATAGAATCATACTTCTTATAATTATTTTTATCAAACATAACATGAATACATTCATTAATAACTACTGTTTTATTATACAAAACTATATAATATTTTCTAAGATAATAATATAAAAAAATATCCATTCATCATTTTTACAATATAATTTGTCTAAATAATATTATTTACATTATGGGTATAATTTCAAACAAGTAACCTTTAATATCAAACAATAGATTTAAACCCTTTAAAAACTTCTTAATTTATATAATAAAAGTTTTGTATAATAGAATCTATATAAAAAACATAGAAATTTTTCTGAACATACTCTTCCCAAAAATAATTTCTTTACAATAAATTTATTTATTATAGGCATATAAATTTCTTTAATATAATAATTATTTTTTAATACCACACCATTCTATTGTAATGTCTTGGGGGTGAGAAAAAAATTTACATCTATTTTCCTCTATATTTAACAAATTAAAATTTTTCCAATTCACCACCTCTATCATATCCGATATAGATCATTGATTCATTTTTTTAAATTGTTAATAATTTCATAGAAAAAACAATATTTATTTAATTTTAATTTATATGGGAAAATAACATAATCTAGAATAATCAACTATAATCATCTATCACAAAAAAACATAATATAACCATTAATTATAATATGATTTATAGTTTAAAACATGTAAATATGTAATAATTTTAATTATCTATATGTACTAATATAATATATCGATTCAAATCCTACCCTATGATTTATACCATTAAAAAATTAATCACATATAAAATACCAAAAAATATTTAAATGGGGTAGATAGATAATATGTTTGTGATTTTTCTATTTTGTTAATAAATATGAAATTTTATTTCCCAAGAACATTATGACATATAATTTCTTCTAATTATAAAATTTTTAATAACATATACTTTTTTCAGTCTGATTTAAGAATAAAATACTTTATACATTTTCATTTATATTATCATAAAATATAATATATATTATTTTAAATATAATACCATTATCATTTTCAAATATAAGATTTAATCCACCAACACAAAACATTGATATATTGGTAATATATTGTTTTTAAAAAATAAACACTAACACATTTCAAATAAAAACTGTTTTGACCAATCCATCTCCACCAATATCTTTAATCCATCCATTAGTTATTTCTCTAGATATGATAAGGTCATCATCAAATGAATTAAATCATATAAATTTTTAAATATAACATGTTATGATCCATGAAAATCCAATATCAAAATAACATAATATTTTGAGAATTTTATTTTAGATTCTATTAAATTGAAAAACTAGACATACTATTTTGGTACCCATGTGAACATGGGTCCTATTAGATTATTAGAAAAAAATTAGAACCAATTTTATTTAATGAAATTATTCGTAAGATTTTTATAATTTAATTATATTATAACTTTGGCCATCATATTTTAAAATGATTTTTTTTCTTCTTAGTGAACACTCATTAGCATAATTACATTTCATTTAACATTTTATCTAGGATACATTATAAATAATTCATTTTGTTCTATTGAAAAAGTTAATTATGGTAAGTCTTTTTTGATGAAAATTAGTATCTAAAACCAATATTGATGGTTTTTAGATTAATTAAATGCATCCCCTTATCATATTGTTCATTACTTTTTACAAAAGTATATAATATCTGTTTTCAATTGATAACCTCATTTTTCAAATCCATATTCTTTATTTGAGATGTTTCTAAATATGTACAAACATTCTCATTGGATCCATAATCTAGGTTTCTAATTTAGATAATCTTTTTATTTTGTTACATACATTCATTTTATAATTTTATAAAATCAATTAAAACTAAATAAAATATTATTTATTGATATTAATCATTCACATAAGAATCATATTATATCTGTTAATTTCTAATTTTTGTATTCGAAACTATATATCATAATTATCTATAGATATATCATTCTGGTAAACCCTTAATTTTATATTTAAAATACAATTTTATTTTATAATTTTATATAATAGACTAATTATTCTTAATTTTTATGATTTTATATTTTTCAATTATCCTTACTCCATCATTTCTCAATTGATCATTTTCATTAATTAGTTTTTTACCTTTAGAATTCACAAAATTAAAAACAAAATATAAATCAAACTATTATCATCCTCGGAATTATTATTATGATTTACATTTTTATGAGTTATTAATTGAGTAAAGAGTGTGACATCTACCTCACAGTTTATACCCATAGTTAAAATATATCATCCTTCATGTTCACTTAAAAGATCACTAATTGAGTCTATGCGGTCTGAGCAGTCCCAACCTCAAAACAAGGATATCTATTCTTTTCATATTTTATGTCGCTTTCATTTATTTTAGGATTTTATGGATATAAATTTATAGATATTATTTCTTACATCACTCATTACATGTTCAGTTTGAACATAATTATTGTTAGTTATATTTTCTTTATTATATCCCTTTCTAGAATTCCTCCTAAACTAATTCACTGCAAATGTTTTCCATAAACATGATATAATAAAATTTAATGTTATGCATTTGGTGGTTCCTATCCTAGAACTAATATTTATAGGTATTATATGTATAAATTAAAATACATTTTAATTCAATAGATTTCCCCTTTTTGTACTCATCATAGTAAATTTTTTTCAACTATAATTCATACTATAATCGAAATCCATTTTAATTATCAAAGTTATATTATATAAAATTATTAATCAAAAAGATTTTAACATTATTTTCATAAAATATTTTTTGGAATGTTTCTCATTATTCATTTCACGTTAGTGTTTTTTCATAAAATACTCCAGGGGAACTCATACAATTAGAAATACTTGTAAACCATTATAATATCTCGATTACTAATATTTAATCACCCTTATTAATGTCATAGTCATTTTTTCTGAGTATTCGTACCTTAGGTCTTATGATATTCTCATTCAAATAGTGAGTCAAATGATGTATTATCCATATATCCCACACTGAAATTCAAGATGATGTATTGATATAGTCACCTCTACTCATATCACAATGCCAAATATTTTTTAAATTATATTTGTAAACATATTTTACCATATAATTACCAAAAATATCCTCAATATTATCTTTTGGTTGTATATATTCTTTATCTATGATTCTCCAAGGTTCTGCACATAACAATTTCATGTAATCTTCTATTATTTCTTTCCTGTAGTAATGGTAAATTCTGTTGAATAAAGATGGGGTTGTAAAATAATTCCTCATTTTTAATGTACACCTACAATAATAAAATAAACCACTTCATTTATGAGATAAATTTTAATGTATATGATATCATTTTAGAAAAAATATAAATTAAATAATATATACAATCATAGACTCTAAATATACATTATGTAAAAAATACTTCTAATTTTAATTTTTTGTATCATATTTAAAATATCATAGACTCTAAATATACATTAAATATGGTCCTACCATATGATTCTAATTTCATGAAAGACAGTTTTTGAAATAATTACAAGAGGGGTGAATAGACATTTGATAGTATTATTATAAATAAAGATTTTATAAAACAATGATCTATAAGGAGTGTTGTTTTCTTGAAATGATGTGAAGTGGAGGAAAAACATACAACATAATGAATTAGCACGTCTTGATCATAATGATCCAAATCCACTACCCAATATTCTCTAATCCCCAATAATATTCTACCAAGAACAAAAGCTACTTTTAATGGTGTGATAATGTTTTTTAGAAATTACCTTTTACAAATACCTATAAGCACTACCAATCCATTTTATAGGATACAAGACCTATTATATGACCTAAATTTTGATTGGGTTTCATAAACAAGTAAATATATTTCCCAATGTAATAACCATACAATACATTATGCACATTATATTTGGAAAATCATATACCATAATCAATAAATTACAAATGGCAAAAATAAATAAAAATAAAACAAAATATCACAAATTAAAAGATGATCAAAATATTTTTAATTTGTTGATGATTAATGATAATTGATCCCTTGAATGGAAATAATTATAATTATTAATTTCTTCTATAAGCACAACCATGAGATAAATGTTGTATTAGATTCATTTTCAGTTTAGAACATTATGAATTGTTTCACATAATTTTATCTTAATGATTCTATAAAATGATATGTATGGGAATTTTTCTAATTCATTGAATTTTTATCTAATGAATTGATCACACAATATTAGAATAATGATATTAGATGAGTGTCTTTAAACCAAATTGTTTCATTCCAATTTTTATTTTATAATAATAACGTGATGTTACCATTACCATCCCTTTAAATTATCTCAATGAATTACAATGATCATTAATGGCCTATATTTATACAAGAAATATGAATATGAAACATTTAAATGATTAATCATTATAAATAAATATAATTCATAATTCTAAAATATTAAAATATAAACATAATAGACATCAATTTTTATAAGACACTAAATATTTTGTAATAAATATTATTATAAAAATATTTATACGGTGTCTATATATGTACATGAAATATTAACACTTGTATTTTTACATAAAATTTAGATATGTATATATATAATATTATATAAATTATATTTAAATTTTATTTTTACATAACATCAATTAAAAAATATAATTTTATAAAAAAATTATTTTTGATGTAATGGTATATTTAAATACATAGAGATAGATCGATATACCATTAGGGTCAAGTGGTAGAGTTATATAACAATGGTTAATGATCTATCAGTGATTTATAGTTTTAGATTGATATGTCATTAATAAATTGATATATAAAATTATTTAAGGATATAATTCTATTCAAAAATAATTCTTCCACCACTATGAAAGGATGAATCTACTATGAATCATGAGGATTTGATTTCCATGCCATGGTGAATATAAGATCTAAAAATGGTTTGAAGATAAGAGGATATACATATTGTTGGAAAGATATCTATTGGTCATTGTTTAATGGTATATTGACAAAAAATTAATGAAATGTTTTATATCAGTGAATATGAACTATATATAGAAATAATTTTGTGCATGAAAAATTTACAACAATGAGACCATATTTAACGTCACTATCTAGTAGTAGAATATATAAAATATCACTATAGAAGAGGTAAATCGGTTGATATTGATCTACCCTTAAAGAATGATCTTATCTTATTAAAATGGTAAACCATTAGAGAGATCTAAAAGTTTTCCTTAATCAACAATTGTCCAATTTTTAAATAAATATTAAGATGCATATTTCGTTTTTCATACCGCAACAATAATTATGAAATGATTATTGAGAAACCATTGATAAAATTTGGATAAATAACTAGTAAATTTGAATGGATGAGATTTGTACGTGCCCTGAAGCTTGCAAATTAAGAATAGATCTATTTAATGATAATATTCATTATATGTCATCTTCAAATTAATTAAAAACATGGATGATGTAAAATATTTTATTATGTAGATAAAAAATAAAATAATACAAAGAACATTCCATAGAATTATTGACTATAGTGGAACTATAAAAAAAATTTAATGTTGGTGAGAAACAGAATTGAGATGAGGCTTCGGGAGCTAAAAAATGATGAAGATTATTAAGGTGGAAATGACACATCATAGATGGAATAGATTTGTCAGAAGATGTTTAATTTTTATAATTTTAAATGGATGAAATATTCATAATATTTGGAGTCCCATATTGTATAATTATTATTTATTACCTCCAATATAAAATATAAGGCATACCAACCCACCCCTAAACTTTTAATTGGATTAAATACCTACACCCCATCCCATGATACATGAGCCATATCTCAGATGGTTTACATTTCCAAATCCATTTTCTCCTCATAGAAAGACAAATTGGAACTTACATATGGTCATAGTTTTATATTAACTTTTCTTTGTGTATTCATCAAGGGATTATCTATTAACATGTCATATTATTGGTTACCTAAGACTGGTAGTAGGATGGCATATTTGGATTCTTAAGATGGAAAAATATCTTACATATCAAATAAAAAACATCATTAATATGAATATTTTAATTTAATTTAATAACAATCATTATTTAATTTATCATCATTACAAAAACTTAAAAATCACACAATCTTATGAATGATAATAAATTTAAAAATTAAAATCATTAAATGTTCTAAATATATTAAATATAAATTAAATATAATGAAATAATAGTTTATCAAAACATAGAATTATTTTTAATGTATTAAACTCAATTTCTTATATTCAATAATTTTTCTTCAATTTAAACTATGTTGGATCATCATTAATAAATTAATGAAAAATGTTATTTCCTATTAATAATTAAAAATAAATTAAACTATTGATCCAAAAAAACCTATAATGAGTCAACTATCACTATGTTAGGTATATTCTCTCCTACCTTAGAGTAAAATATCCTTTGATTCTAGTAATTTCTATACCCATGAAATCATCTGTCATATTTATTGTCACAAATATATATCACATGACACAACCATAACATCATCATCATCATTTATCTACCACAGTGAGACATTTATAAAACAAACACAACAACCTTGAAATAATAGGGTGACCAGAACATGTGATATATCAAAAATATTCCATCATCTAACAATTCAAATCCCACTCAATTTCCCAACATCACAACCACATAACTTAGTCATCTCCTATATTACATATATTATCCATATACCTACAAAACCAATATATATATACACACATATTGATATATCACATCCAATACTAAACTTTAAAGGGAGAGATAGTAAGTTGGACTAGTCATTAATATGATTCATCACGAAGTCAAATTCTATGGTAAATAACATAATCCAAAATTATTTTTGAATCAATAAAAATATTTTTGTGTGGGGGGATGGAATAAATACTTTGAAATATATTACATATATAATATTCACACACATACCTATCCTAAGGGTTCTTATAAAGTGAAAATATAAATACCCATAACAAACCATTTACTTTCACTAACACATTCTCACAAACTCTATGACTACTATAACACAAACTGGACAAGCCATTTACAAAAAACTAATATTTTAACACTCATTGTCTCCCTTTTTAATCATCTAAATTAATCATTACTAGATTAAATATTTTACCAACCATAATAAATTAATTGTTCAACTAAATTATCCAAATTTATTGTCATGTCATTCATTTACCATCACTCACATTTTCCCTATCCATTAATAATTTATATCAATAACAAATAGTTTATTAATAATAAATTATTATTAAATTATGTTTTTTTACTACTACTATAGTTATCATTTGCAATAAAACTCCACACAAAAAATAATATATAACATAATTACACTACACACCAATAGATACTAAATGAACCACCTCACAACACATTCCATCAAATCCCCCACCGAAAATAAATTCCACAAAACAATTATATACATATATTGTGGACTTAATGACATTTAATAACATATCAATCCATCCACAAAAACTTATCTTTAGAGGAACATTTAATCATACCTAATATGATAGAATGGAAATTTTTTCAACTATAAATCTCCTTATTATAACTAGATATCATTAATAACCAACAAAACATAACTAATTACATCTAATTATAATAAAATGATTAACAGTTACAATCCATAAATCAAATATTTTATCATTGTTTTCAATTTACTTTTTCTTCCCAACATGAATATCATTAAATAATTCTATATTTCCAATTATTAAGTTACATTCCATCATTAAATGATTACCCTATATTGAGATGTGTCTTAAAGAAATTAAGTTTAATAAAAAACCCATATGATATAATATATAATAATAACATACTTTATTAATGAAAGGAACCTTAAAATATAAGTATTATCATGAAATAATATAAAATTCATTATAAGTATATATTTTATAAATTATTATTTTTAATTTATTAACATCCATTTTTTCCATATCATCAACCCTGTGAATGAGAGACCATGTAAAATAATAAATTCAAAAATCATGTATATATTGATTACACGAATACAATATCATAGTGAGAAAATTGAAAAACCTATAAATAAAAGATTGGGTAAAAATATTATAAAAATACTGGATCTCTTGTGTAAATAAACAAAGGAATTTTGGAAGAAAACCCCATCAAAAACATAAATCATGTATAAAAAAATTAATGAATCTCTAAAAAAATTTATCCAAATTAGATGGATATGGAGAGAATATAAATACATGATTAGATAAAAACAGTCATATCAATAATATATAATATATATGAGTAATCAACCTCTAAAATTCATGGGAAATAAATGTTCTATAATGTATTTCATCCATTCCCCAATCATTCATAGAAAATTATTGAATTTATAATAATTTAGAGGTGCCTATGATTTTTTAATTTTTATCAAAACCTATATATTTTTTTAATGATGGGTTTGATTCCTATCAAGATGGTGATAAAAACAAAAAAATGGAAAAAAATAATTTCAAAATTTTTATTAACTGTATTATATAATTCTAAAATAATGATATAATCAAATTCTATCTAATCAACATATTATTGGACTAACTTGTGATATTACCATGGTTATTGTTGTATTCACTGTAGTGGCATTAAAAATCATGGGAAATAGAAAGAAAATATATTTAATAATTTATCTGGAATTAGACATGGTTATTGTAGTAAAAACAATAATGATCATTTTCTATGACCCATTAATAGTTCAGAAGTATAAAATGGAATCATATTACAATGAAAATGAAATATTTAGAAAAATTGAACTGTAATAATAACATAATAAAATAAATAATTATGTCAACCCTTATCCCCTCTTCCATTAATGAAACCTATAGACACCTCCAGTAGCCTTCTAGTCTCTAAATTATTTAACAACCCTAAGTATTATGAATGTAATAAAATGACAACATTTTTTAGGATTTTACGATGACTGATGATAAAATAATAGACTAATACCTAATGACTATAGATGAAAAAAAATTCAAAATAGGTGTTTGAATTCCTCATAGAGCATGAGTATGTAACTAGGGTCCAAAAATAAGATATAAGGATGTACAAGATTAATTATCATAGTATTTATTCTATATAATCAATAACCCATTTTTATGGCTAATATGAATGATCATTGTTTCCCAGTTTTTGTTACATTAATTAAAACATAGTTTCATTCACATTTTATTTAAAATAAAACATATGTTTTTCCTATCATTTCTAATCATTTATTCTGAGAATGTTAAATAAAAAATTTCTTTGAAGCATTAACGAGCATGTACACAATTATTAACATCATACAGTCTAAAACTGGTTTTAAACAACATTAAAAATAGTCTCTATCATTCAATATAAAAAACATTATTATTAATGATAAAAATTTGATGATAAATGTTAACATGATCTGAGTCATGGGATTTATAAAATAAGATAGAAAAAAATTCATGTATAAAATTAATATGATCAAATTTCATTCGGGTGAATGCATCATATGGGTCTCAATGGACCATGAGAAAACTACAAACAATTTAACAAATTAAGGGAACCATAAATTAGTGGACTAATAATAATTTCACTTTTATATACAATTGTATTGTGTTTACTTCAGTTGGGATAAAATGTGGAATAAATGTAGTCTCAAACTATGTTATCCTACCAAAGAAACATTTAATTAAATAGTGATTAAACATTAATAAAAAACAATATACTGAAATATAAATAAGAAAAAACCTAAATTTCATAACCATATAAAATGAATAAACATCCATAGATAGATTCAAGCCAGACATCAAAAATCAAAAAACAATTCACTTTTATTCCTTCCATTAATTATCCATCATGATTTTAACACTAATCATTAATGTTCTAATCTGGCCATATAATTTTTTCAATTTATAAATTGAATAAAATTGGAAAATTAAAAAGTGATTAATATTTTTTTAATATAATTGGTCTCAACATCTATATATTCACATATGATCTTATATTAATATGTTTTTAATTTATCACTCATTCACTCACTCAAATATGAATTAGTATATTTATTTATTATTAACAATGCATATTTGTATAACCATGGAATATGAAACCATTATTTTTCAAAATTAACACTTAACATAATATAAACAGTTAAATATATTCTTGTGTTGCAACATTTGATACAATAATTTGAAATGAAGATAAAAATTATTGTTAAAAAGGAGATTTAATTTTTATAAATAAATATTAAAATTATCAAATCATATTATATAATGTATATTATAGCACACATGGTCTGTGGGATTACCCAATTGGTGTTTTTACAAAATTTCCGATTATAGAAAACCCATTGAATTAAAGGGATAATCTGGGGAACATGATCTAGTGGTAAAAATATTCCACAATGTATTTATTATTTCTAATTATCATGGGGAAAGGTAATATATAACACACGATTCAAATGTATTCCAAATTTAATGCCTTATACATAGTAAGCCTACATAAAACATACTAATTACAATGTAAAAATTCTGAATCCTTAAAAATGATGTGAGGAATACCTTAAAATATGATAACATGACCAAAGAGACATGGATCAAATGAATTATGTAGTTGAAAAAAACTATGCCTCCACCTATCCACGTTTGTATTTAACGAAGAAGAAGATAATTGGAGGGATGGAAAGATGATAAAGAGGACAATAGGAGGAACTCAAAACTATAAAAACAACTACACTTAAATCATATAAAGAGTTGATGAGGAATGGATTAGAGGGAATTATTATAAGGGGTGAAGTGTTCATGTATCATGTTGTGTGGTTGGAGGTCATGTACTACCTATTGGGATTGTGGGACTAGATATTATTTAAAAAAATTATGTGGATAATAAAATAAGTTTTTTATATAATTACATATTGTTCAATGATTAACATATTTTATGAAAAACTATATCTCAATTATTCTACTTTTACTAGGAATAGAAGGCAAGTGTACAATATTGTCTCACACATATGAATAAACTATGTCTCATCATTCCAAAATTAAAATTTTAAAATAAAGAGACTATCCATATTTATGCAATATGTTATAGCCAATTATGATTCCAAATTGAACGATCTGAAAAAATTTGAATGTAGTTAAAAATAGACAGAGAATTGTAATGTTACTATATTTATTACATAAATAATTTTTTTTATTATTGTTTTTAATGGTAAAGGTATGACAAATAACCCCACCATAACCCTTCTTAGAAAAAAAGGAACAGACTATGAGTGAATGGGGTAAAATTGAAGGGAAATGAGATAAATATATATCCCTATAAAATAGAAATTATGCACAAAGGAAGAAAAAAATATTTCCCTATCGACAACACCTAATACAACACCTCATGGAATAAAATTGAAAAATCAATTTGGAAGGTAGGATTGAAAATCTAGAATCCTAAGTGTAATCTGTCACCCTATCATATATGTTCATCACTAGTAATTATTTTTTCCACAAAACCAACACCACCCACCTTCTATGATGCATAAAACTGATAAAATTTTCCACAATTCCCTAATGGAAGAACAATTCTATCCAGAAAAGAAAAAGGGATATCTATCCTAAAAAAATGTGCATAAAAACCAAAAAGGATAAAAAGGGAAAGGAAGTGGAAGGAGCCAATGAACCAAAATTGAAACATTAACACAAAAAATTCCATTATGACTACCTTGACTGATTCATTTTTACCCTAACAAAGAACCACTAAAAAACTATAAATGCATGCCCTGAATAAAGAAATTATAATAATGGCCATTTTAATGGAAGAAATTAAGAGGAACTATTTAAGAATGAGCATATATACACAATGATAAATGCCTCAATAAATATATTCATAAATATTTAAATTATGGCCTTTATTATTTATTAATGGGGGTAAACCTAGGACTTGGCATCATAACACTAACCCTTAGTGATAACAATTTTACAAAAGAAATATCTCCAAACCCATTCACTCCCACCAGTCCCTCAAGACTCCTGAATCCAAGTAATGTATAAAACAACAATAGATTGATAAAATACCAAAATAAATGGTTAACAAAATAATCGATAAACCTTATTCTTTGATTATGAGAACACTAAGAGAAACACTAATTTAGAATAATCAAAACTACTACAACCACATAAAAATAAACAAGGGCAACCCATACGACTGTTAACTATCATAGATTACCAAAAACATGACACACATAAAAAAACTTTGAATGGAATCTTAACAACCAAATATCCACTTTTATTAATTTTTTTGGTTTGGAAAAGAAATAACATAAACATTAGTTTTATTGATACATTCTTGAATAACTAAAAATTTATTACTCCAAATATAAATCATAAATCAAAAGTAAATAAATATTAACTAAAAGAAATATTCCATTTCATAAATCAATAAAATTCCTTTTAAAATTTGCAGCATTAATTTTGAAATATAAAAAATCATTTGTAAATAATATCTCCAATAAGTTATTACCCTTATTAAAATCATGTTGATATTATTCCAATTCATAATAAAAAAATTGACATGAAATTAATCAAATAATAAAAATTAAAATATTTACCTGGAAAAATCAACATTATTTAATGTAATAAAATTCCCCTTTAAGACAATTTCACAAATATAAACATAAATTTACAAGTATATTTAAAAAATTTCATTTCTATTAAATATGTTTTTCAAACTCATAGGACCCAATTTTTTTGCAATTTTATTTAGCTAATATT
The DNA here is from genome assembly GCA_963277665.1 of Viscum album. Classification (NCBI taxonomy): domain Eukaryota; kingdom Viridiplantae; phylum Streptophyta; class Magnoliopsida; order Santalales; family Viscaceae; genus Viscum; species Viscum album. The sequence continues at coordinate 1,333,202,010 of OY728161.1, read as the reverse complement.
ATTAATCTATTTAAAATATTGTGATCCCATTAATTAAAATTTATTAATTCATACCCAAACTATTGAGATATTTTTTATTAAATATATCATATTACAAAACTAAACTTAATAAATTGTAACACAATATTTAAATATATAACACCATTTCCAAAACATGATTTCATTTAGAAATCGAAATAAAAATAATATCGATATAAAATTTAATGAACTCTTTTTATATAATTATTCAAAATTCAACTAACTATTAACACACAAATACTGAACAATCCATTAAGGGAAAGGTTAAAAAACATTAATTTACATAGAGTGCTTATGGAGCATGTTTATACAGTAAAACCATATCTTATTGTAATATATAACCATTTAATCAAGACCTACATTTGTATCTAATTAATATGAGCTGGTTTTATACCATCATCACAACAATTATTTCATTCTAAAAACTATATGTGTAACAAAAAATATATTTTAGGATTGAGAAACAAACATATAAATAAATAACAAAAATATAAAGAGTCAAAAATAAAACCATGAAATAAATAAAAATCCTGAGTACCAATAGTAACTCGTAATTCTTTATAAGAAGCAGTGATCAGTCACTGACCCATATTGTGCCTCCTGAACCTCAACGATCCCCTCTACACCTACTACACTTGAAAAATAATAGAGTATAATATATTTTCATAGGTTCAATAATGAACCTAGCTCAATGATCCATTTTTTCATAAACCATCATGGTTTATACTTCCATTGAATTCTTGAAACATTCTATGATATTTGTTGGGTGAATTCATGTTCAGCCCATGGTGGAAACAAGTGTTTTCAGAATTATATTGAACCAATGAAAATGATTTTTATATAATAAATTTAAATTAATGAATTTGAAAACCAACTAAAATTTTTTAATGACCTTTATGTCTTCAAAAGTTTCAATTCTAAAATTATATAATAATGAAAATATAAACATTATTATATATTAATATAAAAACCAAAGAAAAATAAAAGGAATTTCACCCCTAATATCCACAACATACAAAGAAAACATTATATATCTGTATTTAAAACATAGAAAACCATATATATATATATAATAAATCCATATAATGAAATATATTTTTAAAATTGATGATGTTATAATTTAATGTTAAAACAAAAAAGAAAAATACATTGTTATGAGTATAAAATTAAATAGATAAAATTGAGTCCAAACACATCACGAGTGGTGATAAATGTACACGGGAATAGAAATTAGATGTAATGTTATATAAGTAAAATAATATTAATGGTGTACAGTGTAAAATAAAACCCATATAAAATTCATTGAATAAATTATCCAATTAGAAATAGTTAATTATAGTGTAATTTAAAAAATATATTTAATATCAATTTACACTAAAACAATGATAACTATTTTCAACCATTAATAAACATCCCTATAAAATTATTATTTATGAAACATTTACTTCTAAATCTATTTATTGGTTTATTCCCCTATATATAGAATATAACTTCAACAAAATTTCAATAAACTACTATTATTACATGATTTATTATATTATTGTAATCACATTTTCATTGAAGATAAACAATGAATGATAATTAATAATATTTCACGAGCTATGGTAAATATTTAATGAAAAATAAGTAAAAAAATTCCATATGTATAATAATTTAAAATTTATATAATGGTAATGTATCTTATGGGTCACTAAGTGTAAAGTTTAGACTAGATATTACATCATTAATTAAGTATTACCATAATTAGTGGAATGTGTATCACATTACAATATAGTGGAAAAGGAATAATATTTACTTCACTATGAATAACAAATAAAAGGGAGCCCATCATAGTGTAAGCTCTCTTACCCATGATCAAAAAGATGCCATGATATTTGAACTAATATAATATTCATATAAAAATAGTGTAAAATATTCCTAAGCCTCCCCACATATTACATATCAATAAAAAATCAATAAATATATATGTCTTTCTTTAATTTAATGATATAAATATTTAAAAACAAGTCGAGAGATTCATGATAATAAAAGTAATACATGTTTTTTAAATTATTTGAATATAACCAATAATAACATATAATATATTTAATATTTCTCTAGAAACTCATTTATCAAATAAAAATTGAATAGAACCATTACAATTTCCTTTTTCAACCAATAATTATACAAAAATTGCATTATACACATATATTTATATACAAATTTTTATTTTCATTCACTAAATCAAAAACATTATACTTAATTTTAAAAAATCACATATATATATATAATTAATCATCTATATTATTAAATCCAAAAATGTTGAAAATTCCTTTTTAAAATTTCAAACATACATTTAAACATAATTTTCAATATTTATGCAATTTTGGGAATTTAAAATTGTTACATAAATTTCCTTGTATAATTTATCTTCCAAAGGTGACCTCATTTTAAAATAATAATATGGTAGAACTAATTAATTAACTCACACATACATATGGATTGACCAAAATACATGTATTGAAAATGGAGAATAAATAAGGGATATTGTATATATAATGAGAAATATTAAGGTAAGAGGAACTATTACATTTCCAAAATCTATCAAATATAACATGAATAATGAAGAATGAATGAATCCAAAGATTAATAATGTGATTTAAAAAATAATCCTTCGATATAAAATTGGGTTCATAGGGATCATATTTTGTTGGGGAAAATAGTTTTGTATAAATAATTGCCAGTGAATTATTGTAAATGAAAAAAAATTAATTATCATGTGATATACTTGGTTTTTTAATAGTTTACTAAAACCATTCTCCAACCACGATATCATAACTATGTAGGAAATATAATTTGAAAAATTTTCTATAATGGATCAAAGGACCATAGACCAGCCATAAAAAATGATCTATTAAAATGTAGATCCTCCCTACACATCTTACTAACCATAAATCCATTCCATGAATCATGGAATTTTTATTAATTTTAATATTTATAATAATAAGAACTATGATGTATATAAAATAATTATTTAAATTAATTGTTAGTAATTTAGTAAATTATGTAACAAAGTATTAAAATTGACTCTAAATATTTTTAGTTTAAAAAATGAGGTCTGGAGATAAAATTTCTGTTCATGTTATGATTTGTGGTCCGAAGAAAGACATATAGAAACTCTGGACCAATGCACTATAAAAAATTTATACTAATGGGTAATGGGTACCAAAAATGGTAGAATCGAAAAATCATTCCACTATAGATTTATGATTTCACACCTAAGACTATAGAATGAGATTTAGTAATAGATATTTACATTAATCATAAAGTCCCTTTAACGCTGTTACATAAATCTCACAATTCATAACTGAAAATTTCCAATGTCAGCACATAACAACAATAATTCAACATGTATGAGTATTTTTGTGAAATTTTTGGTTATCCCCTATAATTAAATATGATTTAATTTCATCCACATCATGATATATATAACTAGTTTTTGATGAAACATTCACTATAAAAAAATATAACACTTAATTCCAATATTCAATTTTTCAATTTTTTATAAAATAAACCAAGTATTAATAATCACATTATTATGTGATACTTCTAGATGAATCTGAAAACTCTATTCTTTGTATAACATCACATCAGAACACCTATAACCACAAAATAAACCCCCCTTCCAGTCGAAAATGAATCTCTTACAACATTACTTAGCATCTATCATTCTACCGATTCATATGAATCCTACAATCACAAAGTAAAAATTATAGAAAATCATTAACATCATATTAGGTTCCTCAAATTTAATCTAAATTCTTAAATATTCATTATTGGATTCCACAATATGTGATTTTAAATGTGCATTAATCCATTCAATCATAAATGAATTATTAAATATATTAGTATAAATATGAAATATAAATGGGGTTACCATTATACCTCAAGAAAATTTCAGACTCCAGCTTCTCCATTAAAAAGCGATCAAGAATTAGGTAGTGAAAATCGATGAATATATCACAGCGACTCAAAAAATTAGTAACCCTTTTTGGATAAGGAGTAATTCTTCCCTCTTCCCCATCCAAAAAATCCAAAAAATACATCTCTGTATAAAAATATAACTTGATGTTAGCAAACAAAACTTCATCCACTTTTATCACTCCACCAAAAAGATTTACCAATAGAGAAATTAACCTTTCGTGTATGTAATTACTAGTGATACTCAATTATTCACCAAGGATCTGATAAAAATCAATTATTTACTCTTCTAACTAGTAGTCCATTAAAAAATAAAAATTCCCCCTCCTAGTTAGCCAATATATGATGTGAGAACTAACATAACATATGTCTTTATGATTCAACAACCACATTCAGTTCGCCCCTTAGATGGTTAACCATATCATCCATTTATATATTTCAATGTGGACCACATATGAATAATGTACATAACACATCAACAATATTATTATCGTAATCAACTATTCATACTTAAATACAAATATTTAAATTTTCATAAATAATATTCATTTAATCATTATTAAAATCACACTAATTCAATCATTGGAGAATATAATCATAATTCATGTAACTCAATATAGACAATAATCTACAATAACAATAATAACCCCAATACTAATCATTAATATTACAGTCCTAGTATTAAATCATAGATGGATTTAATCATATGTGTCATATATAACATCCCTAAAAAATTTGCACTCTAGGATTCCTAAATCTATTTTTCGGAATAATTCTATTAAGCCCTCTCTAGTGGACAATTCATGTCACTCAAAAAATTTATGTAAGTAATGTTGATAAAATATTATCATGATTTAACAAACTAGGAAAACCTATAGTATCGATAAGGGAGATGACAACGACCCCCATTATCTGTGTAATTTCTCAATATATGAAAATATTCTACATATGTTATAGTATATTTGTTATCTTGTTCCAAAAATAAAACAAAAAAAATAGTCAAAACATATTAGTTATATATTAATAATAATTTTTTTAAATGATATTGAAAATAAAAATAACATCATATATTAAACATTATTAAAAATAGGGTTATAAACACATTTTACATTAAAAGGGAAATTATTTAATAAAACCCATTTTTATTCATATGTCAAATTTTTATTTCAAAAAAAAATATACTAATTATTTATTTATAATATGATGAAATTAAAATATATTTTTAGATTAATAATTCCAATAATATATTATGATGCATTTTTTAGAATTTCTTATAAATTAGTCATTATCATTCAATTTTTTAAATAATACTAATTTTGTTAATAAAATTATTTTTATCCAATTATATATTAAAAAATGTCTCAAATTTCATTGAAATACATTCCGTATAAAAAATATATTAATAATGTAAAATTACCCATATAAATATGAATATTTTAATTTATCAAAGAATTATTTATCATTTGTGACATTTAATAAATAATATCAGTCTAAAAACTATTTTTATTCTCACATATTTAAAAATTATTTTCATTTTTTAAGAAATGAGACCAAAAAATATATGAATAAAAATTTAGATAAATAATTACATAACAATAAATTACTTCAATTTCATTTTTAGTATTCATATTATGATTATAATGATTAATATTAATGAAGACTATAATTATTAATATGTTATATTGAAAAGTTTATTTTCAAATTAATTTGTAATTTCTATTCAATTAAATATAATATTCACTTCTTGAAAAGGATATTATTATATAACTATAAAATAATTGAAAATATATTATCACCTATTCAATTTTTAATCATTACAATTTAATATAAAAAATGTGATGGTTTGAATACTTTTATTCAATAAAAAAGATTTTCATCTATATAAAAACTGTTATATCATATAATTTAATATATAAATTGAGATATAATATATTGATCCTATATTTAATATTATAATTATAATATTCTTTATGATCTGTGGAATTATAATTTCAATAACATTTAAACTATTACAGAGAAAGGTGACACCAAAGTAAAAAAAGGAAATTGAATAATTAAAACATCAAGTAGTAAATGGTTTGAAACATGTTTTCAACATGTTATAAAATGAATTGTGGATGATCTATCAACATTATATCACCCAAGACCACTACTATTTATTACTTTGGACCAATTTATTCTTTATAGTTTCATTCCATTTATGATGAAGAAAATTTTATTCATAAAAGTATCTTTTCTAATAAATGTGTTTATTATGACATTATGAAAGTTAAATGATCTGATAACACATTGATATATCTTATCTGATATTTCTGGATTTAGTTGTTGGGGTACTGTGATATTATAGAGAACATAGAGTCACGTTGATGATGTAATAAAAATATTAAATATAATTTATTCATACACGCATGATTTATCATGAAAAATAAAATATCTCCCAAACACTATCACGTATGAAAAAACATAAACAAAAATTATATTCTGGATGATGATTTTTCCTATGTTGTGAAATAGAATATGTTTTTTCTGAGTAAATTCCCACATGATGATATTTTATTTCATATTTTTATTATATATTTTTCTTATAAAATGTAATATCTCTTGAATTTGGTTTCAAATTGAGAATCTCAGACCTCAATTATGTACATAATTAGTGTTTTACCGTGGAAAATTTATATCATTTCTCAACAGTAGAATTGTATTTATATTTCACTCATTTTTAAGAATAATTTTGATACAAATATTTTAAGTCGATGCAAAAATTAATAAAAATACTATTACTATTATAAATATTTTTATCATAGAAAAAATGTAAATGTAATTCTCTTTTTTATAATGGTATTATGGTGGGAATTATTTTGGGGAAATGTAATAATTCTCATATTATTAGATGTGACAAAAATGATAGTTAGTGTGGTTAATAATATTAATTTTCCATTATTTGTATTTAAGGAAACTATTTTTTAAAATGATGACAGATTTTTAATGATAATATTATATTGGAATTATTATTATTATTATTATTATTGTAATAAAATTTTACTGTGTATATATGGGATATATTGTTATACATTTATATATATGTCTATGCGTAAGTATATATATGTATATATATATTTGTCTTTATATATGAATGCATGTATGTATATATATAAAAATGTGTATATATGTGTGTATGTCTGAGTATATATATAATATCTCAAAACAATTAAAAAAATATTTAATCATAAAGAATAAATATAGAATATATTTAAAGAATTCTTTAATATATTTTAGAGTATTTTTAAAAATAAATAAACCCAGGATGTTATCTGTGTTACTTTTGTTATAGTAAATTGGAATAATTAAAGTTCTGAAAATATTAAAAATAATAATAGAAATAATATAGAATTAAATAAGTTATTTGTAATAGGGAATGTGGGTTTCAGTTCATGGAAAAGGAAATTTCATTGATTATGTATCTAATTCATGAATTAGAGAGATAGGTTATGAATTAAAAAACATGTAATCAGATAATGGGAGGTTCATGAGATATGTATTCAATGTTAATATTTTATTTCCCAATCTATATATTACCTCTCACCCATCCCTCTCTCATTCATCCACAATTATTATTCTTAATTTATTTTTTTTCAAAAGTTTATCTTCAATATCTCATGAGATATGCATCAGATTGAAGTGGCATCAATTTCTTTGGGTTAATCATGATGAATTGAATTTTAAACATTTAATCCAAATTAATAAAGGGTTTAGTGGTGTAATTAAATTCAAACATCAATCCTCGTTATTTTTCATCATTGAAAATTCTGATACAACTCACATTTATTATACAATGAAAATATTTCATTTATTTTTTAATACTACAAATGTATTTGGATCTTCTGTATAAAAAAAATTAACATTCTTAATAAACTAGTTTTTAAAAAAAATTAAATCTATATTTTTTAATAGTCTTTATTTATATTTCCACGCATGTGGAAATCATTGATACCTTTATCAAACCCTATCATTCCAACATAATTTTCGACCATTTCTTCATGCACCAATGTTCATCATCATCATTTTTGTGAACCTCAGTTATCAATCTCGTCAAAGGAGTTCCATGAAGCTTCGAGTCATCCGGATCTGACACAGGTGGCATGTTTCAACATTCAATGGACCTCATATTATGATTTTGATAGTTTCATTTTTTGTTTGTGGTATTTGCAAGACCACATGGTTGTTTGTCTCCTTGATAAACACCATTTCAGGATATGGTTCACATCGTACGATGATATCCTAATGGCTTGGTCCAGTATCCCCCATCGATTAAATGACTATATGTTTTTTCTCCATCATTGTTCATTTGATTTGTGTATGAGTTGTGATCCTTCCACCATATCATCATGGGTATGTATGGAATCCCGCCTTTTTATTACATAACTTTTCATTAAATTATACAAACAGAGGATCTATAAAGTCTAGTGTCTTGGAAATCAGGATCATAATACATGAAAAAAACATAAATAAATTATTCTAAACCACTCGTAAGGATTCATCATAGGTTCATCCTATTTACAATTACCGAATCTCATATCATGGAGACATACATCAATGGAAAGGGTGAGCAGGAGGCTTAGTAAGGAAATCAAGTGAAACAGTTGACATGTGATCTTGAGAAATATTAATAGGAACATGACAAAAGTTGTAGAGGCATGAGAAAATGGATGAATATGAATATCATAATATGAAGGACATGAACAATAACTTGAATATGTGTCTAAAAAATTTAATTTATACATTCATGAACATATCACCATGGTTTATCCCTGATGTGTCATAAAAATTACCAAGGTTATTCACCAAGGAATCATGAAACATGTCTCCTCTAGAGATTAATTATTTACCCAATTAATTGTAGCGCTATTAGGGCACACCCATAATATGACATTACATTCATGTGAGCCACATATATCATAAAAAACATTTCATAAATAACCCATATAGAATAAATGAAATGGTTTCATTTCAAAATCGTGATGTTTTAAAAGTGCTTAAAAATAAGGTCTTTATGTAATTTATAACCCATGCAAAGGGAGCGAAGGGTACCTGTATGTCAATTCCAAAATCAAATATATCATTTTTTTTTGTATCTATGAACAGCCATAAAAAATAGGTCTTGTTATCCAAAAAAATAAAATAAGATAATTCCTTAAGAAAAAAAGAGATAAATTTTGATACAAAATTTCTGCAGCATAACAGCTATATTACATGGTTTTAGCAAATAATATTAAGATAGAAGACAAGTGCCACCCATAAATAAATGAATAATTTTAAAGTAGAGGTATAGAATAAAAATAAATATGATCATGGTTTTTACAATTGAATGAATCACAACATGAAAAGGAAACATGCAAGGAAAGAGAAATCACATTTTCATTTACGAAAATTCGGCAGCTTAACGGCATCACATACAAATTCAGAAAATCAATAGATAAAAGAGTAAAGGGTCTCTCATCATTTGGAAATGAAAGGTACATTAGTAAAGTTATAGAATAACATGAACCCTCATTATAAAAAGGAACTATAAGACATAACAATAAGGAAGTCTTGGCTTAAAGGAGGAGGGTGAAAGATTCCCTTACCTGAAATTGTAACATCGAAATCATGAATGTCGGGACCTTGGGAGGCTTGAGGGCACCATAGGATGACACATTAGGTGGTAAGGAGTCCATAATATCGATTCAGATGATTTTGGATTGATGTTAATGAGGGAAATGGCTTGGTATTTATAGTAAAAGTGAGTGAATACATTATTAATTTCCAAGTGACACCTCATCGGTGGTATTTTCAAAACCATGGGCTTGCCCATGTTATTTTCCCATGGAATTGGACAATTGAGACACATATTAGATTTCATCACTATTAAAAATTCTACCATAAATCTAACCTCATTATTACATCATGAATGATGTCCTTAAACACCCGAAACTCAAAACTCCATTTTTACTATTCATCGATAATTCAATTGATTCATAAAAATCCCAAAAATTCTCCCTAACCTAATATCAATGCTCTGAATTCAAAAATGAAGTCCATTTTATGAAAATTATTTTCAAAAAATTTTATATTTAATATTTCTATAAAATAATTATTTATTATAAATATACAACTTTAAAACTATAACTCGTATTGTAATAGATTAAAAAATAATCAATGTCCCATAAAAACATTCTATACCCATAAGAAAATAAAGTAACAATTTATGAATAAATTTTATGAATATACATTTCCATTTTAAATTATTAAATTAATTATAAAATTTTAAATAAAATATTTATTGCGTACAAAAATACTAAAACTTAAACTATGATCATTTTTTCACATTTAATATGTCTAAAAAATACATATACATTCATGGGTGATGTTTCTATTTTTTGGCCAAATTACCAATCATTACTATTCATAAGGGAATGTATCTATTCCTACTTTTCAATTAACTAATTTCCAATTTGATCTTATTAGACACTAAATTTCTCCCTAATCACAATGGTAGAAGAACATTTTTTGAAAATCAATTCACATTATTAATTATTTAATGAATATAAACATATTTTAAAAGACCTATTATTTTTCCTTAATTCATCAATAATAAAAATCTTATATTTATCAGGATATTTGAAATTCAAAAACTTTTCTATAAGAAAAAATAAAAATTTTAGTTATACAAAAGGATTAAACATAGCAACTACGGTCTCTTTACATAGGCCCTTATAACAAAAGTATAGGACCTAAGTGTGAGCTTTGTTATGGTGATCGAATCATGGGGTGGCACAAACAAAATTTCATGAGAGGAGATTTCTATTAGCCTGAACTTCTCACTTCGGCTATTTCATTCAAACATCGTACATTGAAGTTCATCTTGGGCATGGTCTAGAGAAAAGAACACTGATGCTACCTACTTTCCAAGCTCTAACAGATGGGCTTTATATGGCTCGACTCTACTAGACGTGGCCATTCAATCTGATTTCTATTTTTATTATCCAAGATAAACATATTTTGAAAACTCAATGTTAAAATTATAGTTTCTAAAACTCATATTGACCAATGGTCATATAACAGTCAAAACCCAATGGTCTCATTTTAACTATACCCACTTAATTAATTAAAGCATATAGATTTGTTCAGTATAAAATAAAATATCACAAAAAATTAGGATACAAGTATAATTATAATGTTTTGGTCCTTATATTCTTCCCCCCTTATGTAATTTCATCCCTGAAATTTTATCTCGTATCCTCTGATGGGAAATGTTTTGGGTTCTTCTGTCTCATAGACTCCTCTAACACCCACGTGGCTTCTTCACATTTGTAGTTCCTCCAAAACACCTTATCAAGTTGGGTATTCTTATTGCATATAACATTGTCTCTATGATTCAAGGTCTCCAATGGCTGCTCCTCATAAGAGATTCCATGTTCCAGTTGTACCACCTCTGGATTTAGTAAATGTGAAGGGCCAGGTATGTACATCTTCAAGAGGGATACATAGAAGACTTCATGAAATTGTGAAAGATTTTAGAGGAAGTACGAGCAGATAGGCCACTACTCCCACAAGATCAATGACTTCATAGGGTCCAATGTACATTGGACTGAGATTCCCTTTCTTCCCAAACCCCATGACTCTCTTACAAGGAGAAATCTAAAGAATGAAATTTTCACCAACATCAAACTCCATGTCCCTTTGACTGTTGTTGGCATAGCTCTTTTGCCAACTCTGAGAAGCCTTAATGTGTTGTTGGAAGGCATGGACCTTTCCTGTCATCTGTTTCACAAGATTAGACTCAAAAATATTTCTCTCACTAGTTTCATACCAAAAATAATGATTCATACATCGCTTCCCATATAAAGATTCATCAAGCGCCATTTGAATGCTTGAGTGGAAGAAGTTATTGTAAGGGAACTCTACTAAAGAGATATTTTGATCACATCAACCATTAAACTCCATTGAGCGTGTTCTCAACATGTTCTCGAGTGTTTGAATAGTCATTTTAGATTGGCCATCATTTTGGGGGTGATAGGACGTACTGAAATTCAATTTAGTGCTCAAATCATGCTGAAGACTTCTGCAGAATTTTGATGTGAACCCTGGATCATGATCAGATTCTATAAAAAGTGGTACTCCATGCAACCTTACCACTTCCTTCATGTAAATCCAGTTAATTTTATAAAGGGATAAATCTTACCGAATTGAAATAAAATGGGCACCCTTGTATTGATGGTCCATAATAACCCATTTAACATTGTTTCCTTTGGAATATCTCGGTAGACCAGTGACCATGTCCATAGTGATATTATCCCCCTTCCATGCTGGTTTGGGTAGTGGATGTAATACCCAATTAGGAAGTTGACGCTCCGCCTTCACTTGCTGACATACCAGAAACGTTAATGTGTAGCCAGTAATCTCCCTTTTCATATTATGCCACCAATAATGATCACAATGTTCCCTATACATTTTCATGCTACCAGGTTGTATATAGAATGTAGAGCTATGAGCTTCATCCATCAGCTCCTTCTTTGTTTCTAGAATACATGGAACGCATAGTCTTTTATGATATTTCAGTAGATCTTATTGATCCGTATTGAACTCGGGAAACTACTCACCCTTCACAACCTCAATCTTCTTCGGTAACAAAGGATCTTCTTTCTGAGATTTCTTGAGCTTCTATAGTAATGATTGTTGTGAAATCATTTGGGTTAGGGTTAATGATGTCCCTTCCCTTATAATTACCATGTCTATCTTTACTAGTTTAGTTATCAATGGATATCATTGAATCCTCATCATAGAATGAACAACTAGGTCTTTCCTACTTAATGATTCAATGACTTTGTTTGCTCTTCCAGGATGATAATGAATTGAACAATCATAGTATTTAAAGAGTTCCAACCATATACTTTGTCTAATGATAAATTCCTTTTGTGTGAAAATATACTATAAAATTTTATGTTCTTGGTATATATCACATTTCTCCCCATAAAGATAGTGACTCCATATTTTCATTGAAAAAAAGGACCACAAACAGCTCCAGATCATGCTTAAGATAGTTATCCTCTTGGGTTTTCAACTGTCGTGATTCATAAGAAATGACCTTGTCCTTTTTCACGAGAACTCACCCAAGACCATTCATAGATACATCTCTAAAAATAACGAATCTTTCTCCACTTCGGGGCATATTTAAAACAGGTGAAGTAACCAATCTCTTCTTCAGCTCTTGGAAACTAATCTCACACTACATTGTCAAGATAATCCTGACCCCTTTTCGTGTTAACATTGTTAATGGATTTGAATGTTCTGAAAAGTTTTTCACAAACCTCCCATAATATCATGCTAATTCAAAAAAAACTATGGATTTCAGTTATTATTATAGTTTGAGGCCACTCCTGTACAACTATTTTCTTTTTAGGGTCAACTATGATTCCTTCATTGGTTACAATGTGCCCCAAAGAAGAAACTTACTGTAACCAATATTCATATTTACTAATCATTCCAAAATGTATCTTCTTCTGTAGATTATTCAAAATAACCCTTAGATTATCTTCATGCTCCTCATGAATTTTGGAATATATCAGAATATAATCAATAAATACTACCTCAAATTTATCAACATATTCTTTAAATAATATATTTATCAAATCCATAAAAATAACATGTGAATTTTTCAGTCCAAAGGCATAACAACAAACCCATAATTCCCATATCTTGATCGGAAGGCAGTTTTTGGAATATCTTTTTTTTTCTTCCTCAATTGATGATATCCAGATCGATGATCAATCTTAAATAAGAATTTTTCCCCACAAAGCTGGTCAAATAAGTCATCAATTCTTGGAAGAGGATATTTGTTATTTACAGTGATCTCGTTCATTTCTCAATAATCAATCCATAGCTACATCGATCCATCCTTCTTCATCATAAAGAGAACTTGTTCTTCCTAGGGAGACACACTCGGTCGGATAAACCCATTCTCTGGAAGATCATGGAGTTGTTTCTTTAATTTCTCCATCTCCACATTCCACATCCTATATGGGGTCTTTGAAATTATATGTGTTACAGGTACGAGTTCAATATAGAAATCTACCTATCTTTCTAGGGGAGGTCCAGACAACTCCTCATGAAATAGGTCAATGTATTACTGGATGATGGGAACATTTTATATCTTTAAACGCTCATTTCGTTCTTCTTATTCACCGATCAATTTCATAAATAAAGATATATGAGGATCTTCAAGACAAATATCAGGTTGATATATATCTCCTTGGAAGATAAATATTGGTTTTCTATTCAACACTACAGATATTACCTTACTTCTGCATTTGATCTTAGAATTATACTTTGAGAGCCAGCCCATCTCTAGTAAAATATCGAATTCCAGCTTGGGAATGAATACTAGATTTGTGACAAGATTTTGCTCACCAATATCAATAATAGAGTTCCTAAACACTAACAATGCTTAGATAATACCATAAAGAGCCTTGACTGAAAACTCTAATTTTAGAAAATTGAGAGTTGATTCAAAATTCATTGCAAACATGGAAGAAATATTGGAATGAATAGAACAAAAATCAATCAATGTACATTCTAGATTTTAGAGAACAACAAGAGTACTTACTACCACATCATTTGAAGCTTCAAATTCAGTTTTAATGATAGCAGAAGAACGACCTTTCTCCCCTGGCCTTTGATAAGGCTGATCGTTGTTCCCCTCTACTACCCTCGGATTTGGAAAATTATTAGAAAAGTTCCCAAGCTATACACATATAATGCACTAGACATCAGGTAGGGCCTGCACTATCTATCCCTTTACGTTAGTGTTAGGAAGTTGATGCTTCACCTCAATACGACAATTCCTCTCAATATGGCCATCTCTTACACACTTTTAGCATTTCCTGCTCCCAAGCAGACAGTTCCCCAAATGCTTCTTCCCACACTAATTACGTGTGGGATGTTGCTCTTGCTTTCCTCCTCTTCCATGATCAAATATCTTCCCTAAGATTGTCTCCATTGATATATTTTTGACATTAGATTCATGAGACCACTGTGCCCCACCAAACTCCATTTAGACTTTCATCGCACTTCGCACGATCTCCTCATAGCTTTCATAATCTCAGTTGGCTAAATTCTTCGTCAGATGAGGTCTCAGTCCATCAATGAATCTATCAACCGTGCTATTTGGATACATGGGAAATATAGAGGTTTAACATCAAATCCATGTGAAGTTCATCTCGTAGCATCCCACAGATTCTTTCTCCTTTTACTTCAGGTCAAAAAACTCATTCTCCATTCTTGCTCTCATGGAACGAGGGAAATACATACTGAAGAAGATATCTCCGAACTTTTCCCACCCCATTTCTTAAACCTCCACTATTTGCCTCGTGTTTCTAATAATCCCCCACCACTGATCAAATTCTCCTTCTATGATATTTATAGCAAGGTTGACCTTCTATTTCTCTGAACAACAGAGCACAGAAAATATATTCTCGATAGAGATTATCCACTATTCCGCAATCAATGGGTCAGTCGATCCACTAAAGGTTTATGGTCATTTGCACATATAGGACTCAAAATAATGTTGTTCCCTGCATGATGAGATCAGTCTCTCATCTTAATTCATGTTATTTCCCATAACATCGGTCATTTGGTTCTTCATTTGCATGAATGTTTCCAATCCGGCTTCGATCGGAGGGCTGTCAGTGCATGGTCTGTTGTAGTCACCATTTGGATTGTTCCTCATATTTCCCAACATTTATAAAAGAGTAAAACCATAATGAGGAAATTATTTCTTTTTTAATTCTTTATACCATGAAGTATTTATGTCTTAAAACTTCTATAAAATTTTACATTTCTCTATAAATCCTTCACAATGATTCGTAAAAGGCTTATGATTAACCAATCATATCCCCAGGAGTATCATAACCAAGAGTGTAGCAAGGCCCATTGTCATGTACTAGTTCCCATTCATGTCTATCTTAAAGTGGTGTTTTCAGGTTTTACCCCTATGTATTTTTGTGCCAGATCCACCTCTACCTGGTCGTATCCATACATGAATGTATTTTTTTGACAAACCACTTGCTCAATAGTCACCAAAATCCAGGATGTTTTCCTATATTTAAACATTGTAATAGGATTATTCCTAAAATTTTAATATCCTAATTTTTATAAATAAATGAACTATGCTTTGATACCAACTATGGAATCCCTCCATTTTATTACATAACTTTTCATTAAATTTTACAAACAGAGGATATTTAATGTCCAATGTCTTTGAAATCAGGAAAATAATACATGAAAACTACATTAAAGAATTATTATAAACCAATAGTAAGTCTTAATCATAGTTTCATTTTATGAAAAATGACCACATCTCATATCTTGGAGATATACATCAAAGGAAAGGGCAATCATAAGGCTTAGTAAGGAAAACAACTGAAATAGTTAACATGTGATCTTGAGCATTATTAATAGTAACATGATAAAAGTCATAAAGGAATGAGAAAATAGAATAATAGGAATATAATAATAAGAATAACATGAATTATAAATTTAATATGTTTCTACATCATTTCATTTATAAATTAATGAATATATCACCAAGGTTTAACCTAGAGGTGTTATAAAAAATACCAAGGTTATTCACGAAGGTATCATTAAACTTGTAATATATAGAGATTAATTGTTTACCCAATGCAATGGAGCGCTATCAGGGTGTTCCCTTAATATGTATTTACAATAATTTTATCCACATAGATCATAATAAAATAATTCATAAATAACCCATAGAGAATAAAATAAATGGGTTTCATTTCAAAATCGTGATGTTTTAAAAGTGCTTAAAAACAAGACTGTTATATTATTTATAACCCATGTAAAGGGAGAGAGGGTTACATGTATGTCAATTCCAGCATAATATATATATTTTTTGTATCTATGATCACCCATAAAAATAAAATAGGACTTGGTATCCACATAAAAAACAATAGAATTTCATGAGAAAGATGGAGAGAAATTTTGAGATGAAATTTCTGCAGCATAACAGATATATAACATGGTTTTAGAAAATAATATAATTATAGAGGACAAGGGTCTCCCAGAAATAAATGAATCATTTTATAGTCATGGTATAGAATAAAAATTAATTAGATCGTGGTCTGGACAATTGAATGAAACACCACATGAAAAGGAAACATGCTAGGAAAGAGATAACACTGTTTGTTT
Organism: Viscum album; assembly: GCA_963277665.1. NCBI lineage: Eukaryota > Viridiplantae > Streptophyta > Magnoliopsida > Santalales > Viscaceae > Viscum > Viscum album. The sequence goes on along the minus strand of OY728161.1, from coordinate 1,333,184,787 downwards.
TTTTAAAATTAAACAGCCTGACGGCATCACATACAAATTCATAAAATCATTTAATAAGAGATGAATAGATCTATAATCGTTTGGAAATTAAATGGATAGTAGTAAATTTATATACGAAAAAGACACCTCATTAGAAAATGGAACTATAAGATATAACATAACGGAAGTCATGGCTAAAACGAGGAAGGTGAAAGATTCCCTTTCCTTTAAGAGTAACAGCAAAAGCATGATGTTCGGGACCTTGGGAGGCTTGAGGGAACCTTGGTAGGACTACATGGGATGTAAGGCCACCAGAAAATAATTGATGATGATTTTGGAATGAAATCAATGAGGGGAATGGATTTGTGTTTATAGGAAAAGTGAGTGAATATATTATTAATTTCCTAGGGACACCTCATCAGTGGTATTTGAAAAACAATTTGTTATCCAATGGTATTTTCTGATGGTATTTCCCATTTGGGACACCTCATAGAATATCTCACTTGTAAAGATCCAAAATTTTTAAAGGAAAAGAATTTCTTAAATACTTTGAAATTTTACGAGTCTGCGGTTTCTGATGGCACTTGATTCTGAGGCCCGGTGTGCCTGAAAGAAATTTCCGATGTTTGGTTCGGGTACGTCCTGTAAACTTATGTGTGAGTTTTTCTATCTTTTGAAACAGTACTTGGAATGGAAATTCCAGGGCACTAATTAACTCACATCGCTAGTATTCGCTTAAGGGGACCATTACCGGAGTTGCGTTTTTAGCGGGTTGAGAGTTAACATTTAGGGATTTATAATAAATTAAATAAAATTTGTAATGCACAATTTTAATTATGATTGGTGGTTATTTCCTCCCATGGGGAGTTAGAGGTGGCGACCATGAACACATAACCTCTCATGAGAGGGTATTTGTGTGGTGGGACCCACACGATACCCTAACCTTTCAACTCCCTTAAAACCCCATTAAACCCCCATTTTATTAATTTGTTAACTCCTCTGTTTTAAATTTAAACTCTCCACCTCCCTCTCATTAGGTTTTCCAACACAATTAATTAATATCCCTATTAATTATTCGGTACATCTTTTCATTTTGAGTTATTTTGAATTGGTTGGAATTTCATTAATATTGAAAAAGTATAATTTAATATTTTCATAGATAATATTTTTGGTGGGGGAACCTCTGAAGAATTAGAAGAACTTCGTTCTTCAATGAAAAACATCATCCTTCCATCAAAGAACCACCGAAGATCAATGATCATCTCCTTCAATATTCGACACAGCCAAAGGAAAAGGAGACACCCACAAGGTATGCTGATGTTGCACCATCCTCAGCTCCCTCTTCCCTGACGTCAACGAGTTGACACTGTCTCCCCACGACGCCGTCTTCTGTGACGCCCAACTACCGTGAACCATATTTCATGGTAGGGGTTTGTACAATTTGATGTGAATATTTTTGTACCCCATTCATCATTAAAAATAATAGTTTTCATTTTCTTTTTTGATACCGCCTAACATGAAGGGAAGGGCTGAACGAACACGACCCGACGACACTCTAATGTATCATGTTTTGGTTCCCAATAAATGTCTGTTGGAAGAGGCAGCGTTGGGAGAAGGCGGCAGCCGCTCGCCAGCCACGTGTAGAAGAACAGCGGCCCACAACTGCGGGCCGCTCTGACAAAGGAGAACTAGCCGTCTAAAGTTGGCTGGGACGAAGGGAGACCGCAGTGCCACAAGGGGCGCCTCACTGCAGAAATCTGTGGCCCGCGCTCCACAGACTGCTTCAGCGGCGAACCGGTCGGCTCATCAGCCGGTTGGGATAAATGGGTTGTGGCACCCACATGTGCCGTATAGAAGGATCGCTGCCCTCCAGTGCAGGCCGCTCACCCCATGATGATTAGTTGGCTTCAGCCGACCGTACAGGAGGGCGGCCTCGCCGGTTCGGGAGACCGAGGGGCTGCACCGGGCCGCGCTCCCTCGGGCAGGGCCATGCCCCCCCTTGGGTCAGGCCGGGCCATGCCCCGCTGGGCCATGCCCCGCTGGGCCGGGTCGCGGGCTTCACCGGGCTAGTCTGACCCTCTTTCGGGTCGGACCCACCGAACCAGGTCGGGATGAACCGCCAACCCACTGGGCTTGACGGGTTGGGCTTGTTACTCTTAAATGTGAATAACATAATGACCACATGTCTGATCGACGCGCCATCTATGGCATTGCTACCCATGTGATGAAGAGGTCCTTTTATGATACTCTGTTATTTTTGGACAACATTCTAAAACAGTTGGGTTTTTGAACCAGCGTATTTTCAACCGGGCCCCTGGAACAGAAAAGTCAATCTCTCTCAGACTGGGTGTCTGATTGAGGCATCGTCTATGGCATTGTGTTTTTTTGATGAAACGAAACATCAAGATACATCAACTCTAAACTTAGTGATAATTGATATATCGAGCCCCTGGCATGAAGAGTGGAACCTCCCGCAATTGGGCATGCTGTGTGCCGGAACCAAAGAGCTGGCTGCGACTGCGACGACTACCATACTGGGAACCTCCATGGGTTCGAAGACGATGACTACTGTACTTGGATCCTCCCTGTGTTCGACATCGATGACTACTATATGTGGGTCATCCATGGGTTTGGAAGTGATGAATACTTTACCTGTATCCTCTGAGGTTTTGGAATCGATGATTACTGTACGTGGATCCTCTGTGGGTTCGGCAGCGACGACTTCTGTACTAGGATCCTATGTGGGTTTGACAGAGGAGATGATTCCAAGGGTACATCTAATCATCTCCACCCCACTTCATGATATGTATACCTATTTGAGAAGAGTCTTGACTTCCAATCATTACCATCAGAGTGATTTAATTCGTTCATATCTGGAAAAGGTTGTGCTTGGGCTCAACAGTTGGAGCCGAACTAGAATTGATGAGTTAGATATATGTATTGGAATATACATAAGTTGATTTGGTTGATGCTTCGTGATTGTATATTTTCTTTGTAGTTTATCCTTCGTGGATTCTGGGAGACCTTCGAGGGTCTCGCGGTCCCTACTAAGTATTGTTATACTCACCCCTGCACGGGCTATGCCCGCACTACGTTGTGTTTGATGAGGACGACAGAAATTAGTGATCGTGGTAGAGACTTGTAAAGATGGATTGTACCCGTAGGTGGAACACTCCGAGGGATGTCCACGGAGTGGACAGATGGACCCAAGGGGATGTCAAGACCATCTATACCCACCTTTTAGTTTATATTCTTGGAGGAAGACTCAGTGTTTGCTGCATTACATTAATGTTGTTGTACTTGTCTTTCAATTGTATTGTACTCACTGTTGGGATTGTATTTCCGGCCCCATTCCTTTCAGAACATACTTTTGTATATAGTTTTACATGGGATTACTTCATTTGCATACTCTGTTGTGTTTTTTTACTTTTATAAAATCAATTCCTTCCCAATATATGGATTTATGACTATGGTGCTGGTTGTCATCCCATGGCCTATGGAAGGTGGGATTCGGTAGTCACGGCATGGGCCCCGAGGACGGTTCGTGACAAATTGGTATCAGAGTAGACGTTTCTACCACAGAACTCAGGACTATGATTATTTTCTTCTCTGTGAAGGAATAGTATAATGTGTTTTGGGTGTGGTTATTAGTCTAGGGAAACCAGTGTTGGTGCGGCGGGAGACCTATCTATAAACTAGGACTCTGACATCTGATTTCCAACTCAGTGCACGACAACACTGACTGTGTGTGTGATTCCATTGAATAGTTTTCATTGTGATTAATTTGTGTCAGCTCACTAGGTATACTGTTTTGTCCATGGCACACATATTTATTTTCAGGATGTCCACCTGAAGGGAGCCAGCTAGGATTCCGAGTTACATGCAATATAGTAGCCCACCGGACAATGAGGCATCGGTGCATAGCCCCATCACAGCAGAGGCACCAGTGGTACCACTCCCTGCTGGGCCACCGATACCACCAACCCCAGCAGCAGAGAGTGCATGCCGCCTGATTGCGCTGCATGGGTTCTAGCAACAGAGGCCTCCCAGGTTCCGCGGAAAGATAGGCCCTCAGGCAGCTGAGGATTGGCTTGAGGCTATTGTATGGGTTTTCAGATTAGTAGGGACACCAGCTGATCTTATGGTGATCCTTGATGTAGGTCTCTTGCACATAGTAGTAGGTTGATGATGGAGCATGATACTTCAGGTGCATGATGAGGCATCTCTACTTTGGACAGACTTCCAGAGTCTCTTCCGTTTGGAATTTATTCCCACCACCCATCAGGCAGTGCGGATCCCAGAGTTACTTCATTTGCGGCATTGCAGCATGACAGTAGCTCAGTACTCAGCGAGGTTCCCAGACCTCTAACGCTACTCCACAAACATGGTACAAGACTCATTATTTAGTGCCCAAACTTTTGAGCATGAACTGAGGCATGAGTTCATGGCTTCGACTATTCCCCTCAGCATCCCGACGCAGGTGGGGTTGCTGGAGCGAGCCCTTCTAGTGGGGAGATTTCATGCGGAGCAGTCACCAGCGGTGAGACCCACTATAGGATGACACATATGGGAGTCTTCTGCAACTGGAAATAGATAATTGACGTAGTGGTCCAAGCGGACAAGGCCATACGAGGGGCAGGCAATTCCATGCATGCGGAGGGAAAGGTCACATGGCTCGAGACTTCTCGACCCGCCATGCAGACAAGCAACCGATAGTAGAGGGACCTCCCAGGTAGAGGTAGAGGTTCCACCGTGTTGGTCCGTTGGGAGCATGCCGATGAGGCAGAGGAGTCGGCCGAGCAGTGGGTGGCGGGCGACGTTTCGAGGCTCTACCAACACAACCACCAAAAGGTCCACCCCTACCATAGGGAGCTGGCTGATAGAGGCAGGCCCAACTTGAAGAAGTTGATTCCTATGACCACAGCTCACCTGAGATGATTTGAGGTATATCTGTGTATACTCCACCCTTTCTATTGTACTTGTAGACACATTAGTGTGTCATTCTTTTATTGTCGCTTCCCTTGTTCGGTGCTCGGAGATTCTAACAGAGCCATCGACTCAATCCTTTCTGCCAATGACTCTTACGGGAGTAGACTCAATGATTATGCAATAGTGCCGGTAGTGTGAGAATACACAAGGAGGAGAGAGATTTGGCTTGGATCTTCTTGTAGCTGGATCGAGGCCTTATGACGTCATCTTCGGTATGGACTGGTTATTTGGAGTCCATGATCAGATCGACTGAATTAGGCACAAAGGGTGGTGTGTCCACATGGATGGGAGAAGGTTCACCTTCACCGGCGAGAAGGGAGCCTTTGCAGTGTAGGATGGACTTACACAGAGGAGAGGTAAACCGATCACACATCAGATGGCTATTCTCATCCTTGGAGTAGTTGATATGTGGAGTCCATGTTTTCCTGTTGTGGTAGATCAGTATGTGGATGTTTTTCCATACGATGTTCTAGGACTACCTCCTCGTAGACAGGTAGACTTCTATATTGAAATGTACCTTGTGACAGCACTGATATCTACTCCAGCATATCAGATGGCTCCTGCCGATAATTGTGAGCATCTGGTATAACTGGAGGACTTGTAGGGAAAGGGATTTATCCACCCCACTGTATCACCCTGAGCTTCCCCGATTTTGTTCGCCAAGAAGGCGAATGGGAGATTGTGACTGTGTGTCGACTACCGTCACCTGAATCAGGTGACCGTATAAACAAGTACCCTCTTCCAAGGAGTTATGACCTCTTTGATCAAATCAAGGGTGCACGATGGATCTCGAAGATAGACCTCTGTTAAGGCTATCACCAGCTCATATTTTAAGACGATGATGTTTAGAAAATGGCCTTCAGGTATCGGTATGGCCACTACGAGTTCTTGGTTAGGCCGTTCGGCATAACCAATGCTCTAGCAGTGTTCATGAGTCCCATAAATAGGATAATATAGTCATACCCTGATCAATTTGTCGTAGTTTTCATCGACAACATACTGATTTACTCAACTATTTAGAAGGAGCATGCCTACCACTTGCGGGTTGTACTGGACACACTCCGTTAGCACCATATTTTTGGTATACTCTCTAAGTGCCAATTATAGATTTAAGAGGTTAAAATTATGGGAAACATCATCTCAGAGGTGGGAGTAGTAGTGGATATAGTGAAGTTCGAGGAAGTACTTTCTTGGGAGCCACCTACGAGTGTGACGGAGGTGTGGATTTTCCCAGGTCTGGCAGGTTATTATCAGAGATTTGTGCCAGACTTCTCCAGAGTTATAGAACCACCTTCATCCTTGAAGAAGAATTAGAAACCTTTCATGTGGTCAGATAGATGTCAGCCGAGATTTCTGGAGATGAGGCAGAGGTTGACCAGTGCGCCCATCTTGTTGCTTCCGGAGGAGGGCGTTGGGTATGTGTTGTACTACGACGTCTCAGGGATGAGACTCGTGTGTGTCCTAATGTAGGAGTGAGCCGTGATTGTATATGGTTCGCGATAGTTGATACATCACAAGCAGAACTACGCTACCCATGACCTGGTATTATCATTAGTGGTCATCTCCTTCAAGATGTGGTGGCACTATTTGATGGACGAGCACATTCCAATATACTCTAACCTCCAGAGTCTTAGGTACATCTTCTCGCAGAAAGACCTGAACCTAAGACAATTGTGTTGTCTCGAGTTCCTCCAAGACTATGATTTTGAGATTGTTTATACTACTGGTATGTTGAACGTTGTAGCTGATTCTCTTAGTAGGTGATTTGTAATTCAGCTACTAGGAGAGGCAACAGAGTAGCTAGCCGTGTTGCAGATATCTTTTATGGATAGAGATGGAGAATCCTTTCTACAATTAGTCATAGTCACTTCTCCACTACTTCAACAAGTCAAAGAGGCTAAGTGTGGGGACGTTGACTATGAGACGCGATGTGTTCAGATATCAACAAGACATGCACCTGATGGATTGTTTGAAGGAGAGGAGCATGTCATCCACTTCAGAGGACATAAAATGGTACAAGTTGAACTGAATGAGGAAGTGATGAGGGAGTTTCATACTTCCCCTCTTATGGTACACCCAGAAGTGGCGATGATGTACTAGGACCTTAGAAGGCAGCAATGGTGGCTGGGTATGAAGCATGTTGTAGCATAGTTTGTTTCACGATGCCTCACATGTTAGAAAGCGATGACGGAGCACCAGGTACCAGTAGGCTTGGTACAGCCCTTAGATGTACAAGAGTGGAAGTGGGATGGGATATCCATGTATTTTGCGACAGAACATCCATGTACATCTAGAGGACACGACTCTATTTGGGTGATCGTAGACTGACTCACCAAGCCAAACCACATCCTAAAGATTAGAGAGCAGGGCTCCGTAGAGAGCTTGGGACGCCTCTACATTTGAATGATCATACGAATTCATGTTGTGCCACCGTGTATCATTTCTGATTGAGATTCTTGTTTCACTTCCCGTCTATGGAAGTGGTTACAAGTGGTTTTTGAGACGCAGCTAGGTTTGAGCACCGCCTTCCATCCTCAGATGGAAGGATAGACTGAGGGGACCATTTAGACTCTCGAGGACATGCTCCGTGCTTGTGTCTTTGACTTTGGTCACAACTGAGTGTATCACTTACCCATGGTGGAGTTTTCATACAATAATAGATATTACTACACCATCGGGATGGCACCTTATGAGGAAATGTACAGCTGGCCTTTCAGATCACCTCTATGCTAGAATAACCCTGGGGAGTCATCACTTGTACGACCTGAGATGGTTAACGCTACAACGGAGAAGGTGCAGATAATATAGGACCAGATGAATACTTCATAGAGCAGATAGAAGACCTAAGCTGATAGGAGACGGAGACCACTAGTGTTCGAGGATGGATACCACATCTTCTTATAGGTCCCACCTCAATTAGGTCTATGATGATTTTGTCGGGGTGGTATGTTATCTCTGCGTTTCATCGAACCTTTCCAGGTCCTCAGCAGAGTAGGTGAGGCGGCTTACTTCCTGGCCCTTCCACCTCGGCTGCACCGGGTGCATGAATTCTTCCAAGTATCTCTGCTGAGGAGATATGTGCATGAACCGTCCCACATCATTGACCATGAGGAGATGGACATCGATGAGCGGGAAAAATTATCAGAGGTCCTGCTGGAGATCAATGATTGACAGGAGCGTGTCCTACGTGGGTGGTTGATTCCTCAAATGCACATTAGATGGCAGCACGAGATCCTCTCGGAGAGAACATGGGAGTGGGAGGCTCAGATGCATGTACAGTACCCCTACTTGTTTAACTATTATGTGTTGAAGCTTTACTAGGACATAAAGCACTGAGGTGGGAGTAATATAATGATTTATAAATATCATGGAATTTTTTTTCTTAAATACTTTGTAATTTTACGAGTCAGTGTTTTCTGATGGAACTTGATTCCGAGGCCTGGTGTGCCCGGAATCAATTTCTAATGTTTTGTTCGGGTAAGTTCAGTAAATGAACATGAAGGTTTTTCTATCCATTGAACCGGTGCTTAGAATCAAAATCTGAGGGCACTGATGAACTTGCAGTGATGGTATTCTCTTAAGGGGACCTTTATCACAGTTTCATTTTATGCAGGATGAGAGTTAATTTTTGGGGATTTAGAATAAATAAAAAAAATTTAATACACATTTTTATTTATGTTTGGTGTTTATTTCCCCCCAAGTAGAGTTAGAGGTGGGGACCAAACCCACATAACCTCCCATGAGAGGATATTTGTGTGGTGGGGACCACACAATCCCATAACCTTTCAACTCCCTTAAACCCCCATTAACCCCCCCCCCCTTTATTAATATGTTAACTCCTCATTTTTAAATATAATCTCTCTACCTCCCTCTCATTAAGTTTTCAACTCAATTATTTAATATCCTTATTAATTAATTGGCACATCTAATCATTTTGAGTTATTTTTAATTAGTTGTCATTTCATTAATGTTGGAGAAGTCTAATTCAATATTTTCATAGAAAATATTTTTGGTGGGGGAACCTCTGGAGAATTAGAAGATCATGGTTCTTCAATGAAGAACACCGTCCTTCCTTAAAAAAACCACCAAAGAATGAAGATTGTCTCCTTCAATATTCGTCCAAGCCAAATGAGATTCAGCCACCCGTATGGAATGCCGAAAACGCACCATCCTTGGCTCCTTATTCCCCGACATCAACGAGTTGACGCCGTCTCCCTGCGATGTCATCTTCCACAACTCCCGACTACCGCGAACCTTAATTCAAGGTAGGGGTTTGTATTATTTGATGTGAATATTTTTGTACCCTGTTATTCATTGAGAATAATTGTTTGTCTTTGGTTTTATGATATCGCCAAACACAGAGGGCACAATCTGAACTATCATGGTCCAACAAACCTCTGATGCATCCGGTTTTGGGTTTCAATAAATGGTTGTTGTTGGAGGTTGCGATGAGACAAGGCGGTGGCCGCGCGGCGGCCACGTGCGGAAGAACCGCATCTCGCAACTATGGCCCCCTCAGCCAATGGATTACCAGCTGGGGTGAAGGGGGATTGTGGAGCCACAAGGGGTGTCGTGCTGCGGAAAACTGCGGCCCGCGCTCCGCGGGCGGCTTCGTCGGCGAACCGGCCACCTTGTCAGCCAGTCGGGAAGAAGGCTTCATGACACCCAGAGGTTCTGCGCCTAAGGACGGTGGCCCACCCATGAGGGCCGCTCATGCCAGGAGGAATGGCGAGCTTCGATTGGACGGACAGGAGGGCGGCACCGCCGTTTCGAGAGACTGGGGGGACCACGCCCCCCCTCCCCCCCACAACACTCGGCCGTCCTGGATGAGCCGTGGCCGGCTGGTCCGGGCCATGCCGCCTCGGGCCGGGCCTTGACCTCCCCCTCAGGCCAGGCCGGGCCCCATCGGGCTGGGCCGCACGCTTCACTGGGTCAGTCCCTTCAAACCAGGTTGGGCCGACCCGCCAACCCACTATTTTTCACCGGTCGTGCCCGTTACGAATAAATGTGTATAACATAAAGACCACGCGTCTGATCGACACGCCGTCTGCAGTGTTGGGACCCTCATGACGAATCGGTCCTTTTGTGATACTCTAAGTGAGTTTTGGAAAACAATGGAAACCAGCTGGGTTTTGGAATGAGTGTATTTTCAACCGGGCCCCTAGAATGGAAAATATAATATCTCTCAGACCAAGCGTCTGATTGAAGTGTCATATGTCATGTGGGGTTTCTTTTGACGAGAAGGAACATTGGGATACGTAAACTCTATACTTCATTATAGTTGATGTATCGACCCATTTTCTCGAGGTGCGGACCCTCCAGGAATCGAGCGTGCTCTGTGCACGAACCCTAGATTTGGCTGCGACTACGATGACTACCGTACTGGGATGCTCCGTGGGTTTGATGATGATGACTATTGTACTTGGATCCTCCATGGGTTCAGCAGTGATGACTAATGTACATGGATCCTCCATGGCTTCAGTAGTGATGACTACTGTACAAGGATCCTCCATGGGGTCAGCAGCGATGATTACTGTACTTGGATCCTCCGTGGATTCGACAACAATGACTTCTATACTAGGATCCTATGTGGGTTCGGCAGAGGAGATGATTCAGAGGTTACATCTAATCATATCCACCACACTTCTTTAGTTTTATACCTATGTGAGCATAGTCTTTACTTCCAATAATTACGATCGATGTGATTGACTTCTTTCCTATGTAGACTGGTTTATGCTTGGGCACGATAATTGGTGCCGAACTGGAATTGATGACTTTGGTATATGGATGGGAATATACATAAGTAGAGTTGGTTGATACTTCGTGATTGTATGTTTTCTTTGTAGTTTATCTTTCGTGGATTCTGGGAGACCTTCGGGTGTATCGAGGTCCCTACTGAGTATTGTTATACTCACCCTTCCACGGGCGATGTCTGTACTACATTGTGTTGGATGCATACGGCGGAAAACACTTATTGTGGTAGAGACTTGTGGAGTTGGATAGTACCCGATGGTGGACCACTCGGCGGGACATACACGAAGCAGACAGATGGACCCTAGGTGATGTAGAGACCATATGTACCCACCCTTCAGGTGCGATTCCCAGAGGACGACTCAGTGGTTGCTGATTTACTTTACTTCTGTTGTACTAGTCTTTAAGTTGAATTGTACTCACTGTTGGGCTTATATTTCCGGACCCTTTATTTTCAATACTTATATTTGTATATAGTTTTACTTGTGCTTACATCAGTTGTGTACTCTATTATGTTTGTTTACTTCTACAAAGGCAATTCCTTCCCAGTATAGGGATTTATTCATTTTGTGCTCTTCGCCAGACCCTGGGTTATTGAAGGCGGGCTTGGGGTAGTCATGGAACAGGCCTCGAGGAAGGGTCATGACGTAACTATTCATAAGTAGACCATAAATCTTACTTCATTATTTCATCATTAATGAATCCATTAAACACCCAAAACTCAAAACTGCATTTTTACTATTCACTTATAATATAGAGGTTTCAGAAAAATCCCAAAAATTCACCCTAACCTAATATTGATGCTCTTAGTTCAAAAATGAAATCTATTTTATGAAAATAATTTGCTAAATATTTTTAATTTAATTTTAAAATGAAATCATTATTTATTCCAAAAACTACAACATTAAAACAATAACTCATTTTGTAACACCTTAAATAATATTCAATGTCTCATAAAAATATCCAATTACCATAAAAAAAATAAAGTAAAAATTTATGATTAAATTTTATGAAAATACATTTCCATTTGACATTATTATTTTAATTATAAAATTTTAAATAAAATATTTATGGCGTATAAAAATACCAAAATTTATTCTATTATCATTTTTTCAATTTTATGATGTAAAAAATGTATTTATACATTAATGTGTGATGTTTCTATTTTTGTGGTCAAATTACTATTCATCACTATTCATTAATATTCATAAGGGTATGTTACTGTTCCAACTTTACTATTCACTAAAAACACATGTTGATCTTATTAGACTTTAAATTTCTCACTGATCACAACCATATAAGACTATTTTTGGAAAATAATTTCACACTATTAATTATTTAAAGAATACAAAAAAATTTTAAAATACCCCTTTTTCCTAAATTCATCAATAATACACATCTTATATTTATCTGGATTTTTGATATTCGCAAACAATTCCATAAGAGGAAATAACAATTTTATTTATATAAAAGGTGTACAAAAAGTAGCTACGGTCTCGTTATATAGCCCCTTATAAAACCACCATAGGACCTAAGTGTGAGGTGTGCTATAGTTGTAGAATCATGGGGTGGCCTAGACAACATTGCACGAGAGGTTATTTCTATCAGCTTAAACATATCCCTTAGGCGATGTTATTCAAGCTTTATACATTGATGTTTGACTTGGGTTGGCCCAAAGCAAAGCCTAGTGATGTTACCTCCTTCCCAGTCTCTGATAGATGGAATTCATATGGCTCATGTCAAAGGTAGAGTCCATTCAATCTTCTTTCTTTATTAATTAAACAAGATAATCATATTTATAAAAAAACATTAAGATTATAATTTCCAACAGTCATATTGACCAACAGTCATATAACAGTCGAAATCCAATGGCCTCATTTTAAATATACCAACTACATTAATCAAAGGATATAATTTTGTTAAGTATAAAATAAAATATCACACAAAATTAGGAAACAAATATAAGTAAAATGTTTGGGTCGTTACAGTATGTCATTCTCATCTCCCTCTACCCTTCCAAAATCCTGCAATTATTCATATGATTGGAAATATGGTAGCAATATTTCTCTCTTCTGATGTTTGAACATATACGGTAAGTCACCTAATTAACCCCAATCTCTGTGTTGAGGATGAATTTGCGAGGCCTTCGGTTGATTATATCTGCATTACCATTGTTGGGGAGTTAAGATGGAGGCAAACTATCATATTTAAATCGATGATGTATTATAGTGAGAACTAGTGTTGATTGGGGAACCTCGCCTTGAAATGTCAATGTAAGGTAATGAACAGAACGACCTCTAATCCGAGGGAAAGTCTTTATGTTACCTTTGGTTCGAGACTGATATCTACTACGGGTACATTATCTCGGAATGAAGAGGGTTTTGTGAACTAGGTTGTATCAAACATGGGAGATTATGAAAGGAAAATTTTTAATCTGGCTCTCTCTACTGTGTTCAGTCGGATTTGGTCTGATCTAAAATCAGAGGAAGAGGTGTAACATGCTTCTTTTAGGGAGGGTTCTGGTGATGGAGTAATGGGAGATCCATCGGGTGTCATTGTTGTCACAAACGACATACAACAAGTAGTTTTAGTATCAATAGATTCTAACAGGAATGCTAAGAGTGGATACAAGATGTCATCACCCATGGTTGAGAAGGATCTGGATTTTGTTTGTTGTGCTAGTTGTCCCTTGGGGACCTCAGAAGAGGCTAATGGTAATCTAGGGAGGGATGTCAATGATGGAGGTGTGGTGGTCACAATTGACACTCGTAACAGTTTCCACAGGATGGAATGAGAAAATGTAGAGGAGGGCTTTCTAATGAATGAATGCCTCGATATGTAACTTGGGATTCCATCTCAGATGGATGTCACCGGAGCAGAAATTATGTAGCATGGTACAATGGTTGGTTATGAGTGTATGGATTAGCCAAGGTGTCTATAAGTTATTGACACTAGCAGTTATCTTCTGAATGTAAGAGGAGGGATAAATGGATGTCAGGAGGTGCAGATCCCTGCTATATTGAGAGATTAATCTGAGAGTGATAAGGCGAATGGTGGTGGCATCAGGCCTTCATTTAGTGATTTGGTTAATTGCGGGAGGACGATGATGACCGAGAATCATGAATTGATAATTACCACACTATAATGAAGGCTAAAGAAGGACAAAAACTATATGCTGAGGTCGGTGTCCACTGGGTGTTCCTTGGGAAACACTATGCTTTTATCTCTGAAGTAGATGAATCTATGATGTATGCTTATGTTTTGAAGCACTATGACAGCACAGAATGTGAATAAGCTATTGTAGGGGAATAATTCTACCAGGGATGTATTGATGGGTATGGATTTAGTGATATTTTATTGTATCTTTTTACTTGTGGCACCTTTTCACTATCCTTTTCCATTATATTAATAAATGGTCAGGGGGTTATCCCCAGACTGAGCTTTTCTCATAATATGGTTTGAATATAATTTTATATTCTATTTGGTGATTTATCATTCATAATAGATTTTATACAATAATGATTCTGTTATTATTCGAAATTATTGGGGTTGTGATTGTTAGTTTAATATTAATGTTAACATAGCATAACTAAAATAAATTAATTATTCACTTATTTATATAACATATAATTGGCATCATTTTTTCATATTCTTCCTTGAAATTTTTTATATAATTTTTTAAATCGGTCGTTAAAATGACCCAAACATGATCATCCCAAAATTAAAAGATATGTACAGTTAAAGAAAAATATTATTTTGGTGTAAATATATTTATGAAGATAATTAATGATATTTTGTTGATATTTTTTTTATTCATAATTAATTTTATTTTAATAATAAATTTAATCAAATTAATAAATTTTATATGTTATATTGGGGTGATGATTATAAGTGGTATCTGAGACATGTGTACCATTTTCACCTATTTATCCCATTGAGGGAAAGTGTATCAATTTTGGCAAATACCTCTGATTGACCTAGGTAAATGGTTTGGTATGATGTATTCATGGTGTCATGTTGTGGATGTGTAAGAGGAATAAATTATTTTCCATATTCCATAAACTATGTGGTACTTTTATTTATTACTTTACATGTTATTATCATTAAATATAACTAAGTAAAAAGGTCCTCTTGATGGATAGATGACACAAAGATTCATATACACCAAAAACTATGAGGATAATGTAAATGGAAAATATTGGTTACTACAAACATATCTAAGAGGTTGATGAATTTAGTTTTAATAGTCCATTTTTTAATAATATTTCATAGATGTATTATGAGTGTCATCTACTGGAACATTATTGATAGATTCCATGTTCCATGTGATGGTCATTTAAAGCTTTATTTAGAGCATCTTCCATTATTTATTTTTTGGATGGATTTTGATCTCCATCCACTAGTGCTACAAAATTTGTATTTAGAATCACACGTGATTTTCCATTTTTATATGGACTAATATATTAATTAAATAATCCATGATCCTTGATAAATTAAATGATTACGATTCTTGAAAACCAGAAGGTTGTACTTTTGGGGTTTGGTGGGTGTTTGGTTAGAACCCTACAACTCGGTTTTTTAATTTTTTTTATGCTTCCCAGGATTATTTTCATTATGGAATACAATTTTAACTCTTAATAACACCACATAAGGATGCAATGGTGGTGTCTTATTATATATTGTACTCACAACCTATTCAGAGATTTCGATGTGCTTATAGATTTCATAAGAAGCCCCATGATGGGAAATTTCCCTTGTTAAAGTTATATACAGTGGAGCATGAATCATGATGTGGATGAGGATAATATCCGGTGAAAAATTTCCATTATATTATCTTCATTACATACTCTAAGCATGCTTTCCACTTTGAGATATACTTATTATTCTATGAAATGCATTCAATTTAATCTATATTCTAAGATTACATTGAATATCTATAGATTATTTATTTCTATAAATCATATTACATGATAGTAATATTATAGTCTACACACTATCAGACATAGACCCTCACTATCATCTTATTATCTCTATCATATTGGTAGGCATGCATGAGTTCATGTTAACTTCCATCATGGATGAATAGTTTGGTTCAATACATTATCCTAAATTTACTACTAATTTAATTAAATAGCTATTATTATTTCTGTTCCTATAATCCTATATCATTTTAATAATCATATGTTCTAAATTAGATATCATATTTCTTTCATTTTGTATGATATATTTTCTAGATTGTTCACTGTCTTCATGTGAATATTTCATAATGCTTATCATTTTATTCGTAGTATTTCGCATACAATAATTTTCAAAATATTGTAATAAAATTTTAGTTCTATCATTAGTATATGTTAGAGTTCTTATATTAATGAAAATCCTATGATTATTCCATCACACATACTTATATAAATAAAATAGATGTTGATCGTGTGTTTTGTTTAGAATATCATTTTCATGATGAGATGATATACATTCTCCCCACTACATATCATCAATTACTATAATGATAGAATTTAATATTAAATGTGAAATTTAAAATATTATTGTAATTATGTGGTTTTTGGGTATAATCCACCATATTAATATATTACTACTTTAGAAATGAAAACATTAACAATGTGTTGTGTATGATACCACCTCCCAAAAGAAACATGTATCATTTTTCATCTAGATTCAAATTTCTTATAACAATAAAATTGAAATGATTTGAAAAAAAATACATGAAAATATCATTAACCATCATTGTAAATCTTATTATAACAAGATAAACATGATTTATAACCATAACTATCTATTAATTTTGGAATGAAAAAGTTTGGGTCGGTTTAACAACCGATAAAAAAAAATATATAAAATAATTTCAAGGATGAATATGAAAAAAATTAACATTTTTATAATATATAAATATGTTAATATTTATTTTATTTATTTTGTGTAATGATAAGAGTAACTATAAAATAATAAACATAACAACATTCATTTGAATAATCACTAAAAAATGTTGCTCTATAATTTTCTATGAATGATCAATCATCAAATAAATTATAGAATGAAATTGGAACCATTTATAAAATAATGAAACACTAATTATATACCAATGGTTTTTTTGAATAATTAATGTTTGGTGAAGAACTACGAAAAAAACCCCTATCAAAAAAGTAGTTTTAAATGATCAAGATAACTCACACCTGATATTGAAAATAGATAACAACTAACTTATATAAATATATTGAGTTAATATAAATAATGTTTATTCAACATTATTGATATAGAAAAGAATATAAATAGGTGAATAATAAAGTTTTTATTTTATACAGTTTATCAAAATTCATTAGATTTATTTAAAAATATATGTGAGGAGTTTATTTCATAATATGTAATTATATGAGAATTATTTCTCAATATTAAATATAATAAATTTTCTGCGATTTGATTTGTAATTAAAAATTAAATTGTTTCGTATTTAGGAAATTATAGTGGTTTCATGATCTATATCTTGTTCATTCTTAATATTATTTTTAACAAAGAATAAACCAAAGATGTAATTATTTTTATAACTACACTAACTTCACTGAGTTATAATTAGTGGCCTTGAACGTAATTCTTCAATGAATTTTTATAGAAAAAATATTATTTTATTTCTTGTTATATCGCCTTTTTATATTGTTAATATTACTATATAGATTTAAATCACCATCTTTAATGAATTTCTCCCCCATAGAATGATTATCATTATTTAAAAAAATTTCCCAATTTGTAAAACATTGTCTCACTAAATAATATTTATATTTTCATTTCTCTCAAATGATGTCTTAATTATTTTAAGAACAAATTATATTTTATCTCATGTGATCTTTTTTTAAAAAAATAAACAAAAATAAGAGTGAAATGGAAACCGAACCCACTCTTCAAAGAAATTTATTAAAACAAAAGGGGCAGCGTATACATGAGGTACAATGGACTTGTACTAACCAAAGTGACTGGAAGAAGGATAAAAAATAGTGAACATACCAAAAAGAAAGAAGCCTGCAAAACAACTTCAACACCATCCAAAGATCATCATCACTAAAAGCAAGCAATCCAAGATGAAACAAAGGAGAAGCAAAACACCAGGAATCCTCAAGGTTGAGAGGATTGAAAATCAAACATGCTTCAACAGGGCGAGCCAATGAGGAAGGAGAAATGCCTGGGTAATATTTTGAGAAGAGGTCTCCCGAAAGAAATTTTCACACATTGTAAGGTGAAGCAGAGATTCAAAGAGTCTGAGAACAATGAAAGTCATTACAATGGAAATTGAGTTCTAGGATGTCTGAATAGAGCTTGTCGATTAGGGAATGCCTTTAAATCATCAAAACCAAAAAGGGAGAGAAAAAACAACATGAAACAGGAAGACGCACATCAAAGCCAGCAAGCTTTGTTGTGAACAACATCTCGGCGTTGAAACTATCAATTATGATGTGATACAAACAGATGTACTAAAAATCTGAAACATACACCAAAGAAAAACAGTTTCATTGACCAGAAAAAGAGAAAAAAAAGCAGTTGCAGTGTGATTTCCAAGAGACCAGCAGGAAATCAGAACCGGATGGAGGCTTAACAAAAGCATTTGTTCCAGGAAAAAGAAGGAATGTCAACACCAAAAACCAGAAAATTCTGATATGAGATCAAATATCAGTCCAACCACGGTTGATGCGCTACAGCATTCAGCTTCTAAGATGTGATAAGAAAACACTTCATGAAATACCAATATAAAATAAAAACCAGTGATGAAAGCCATTTCTTGGGAAAACAGATTCACAAAATCTTCATTTCCAGGGGATCTCCTTAAAATTGAAACCTGGATCCTTTTTAAATTCTTACACCACTTTGATGAACATCCTCTTTCTAATATCCATATTGACATCAAATGAGATCTCTCCATTTTTATATTTTCTATATAAAATGTTTTCATTTTCTTCCATCCATGCATCTAGGACATTGGGAAAATGATGATTTTCTAGAATTATCTCATGTGAACTTCATATTTCACTACTTCACTATTAAAACAAATGTCTTTAACCCTTTCTTTAATGTGGGGTTTTAACAGAATTATTTTAATATTTTAAAAAAATTGGTCATTTTAAAATCAGATGTCTTATTATCCAGTTATTTTTTTTAAAATTCTTTTAGAGGATAGGATGTATAGTACATATTAAATGATTTATAAATGGGGATCATGAACAGTTAATTTATAATGAAATTTTCACGTGTATTATATAATAACATTATAATGTTAAAATTCTTCAAACACCCACAATCATTCATTGCTGGGATTGTGTGATGACTTTTGGGATGTAATTTTTATCATATTGATATGATATCAAATAAATATCTTTTTATAATATGTTTATATAGTTTGAGTTAGATTAGGTAATACCTAGTTTTTATTTTATTTTAGAAATTAACGTATTTGGATGAGATAAATTTAGGGAAAATTCATTATAATGTGTAAGTATAATTATCAGATAAAGTGCCAATGTTTTGTAAAATTATATATTTTATAGTTTCTTATAAATTATGTAATATTGGATTTAGATGACATTGTGGAATATATTTATAAATTTATAGAAACTGTTTTGGGATATAATTTGGTTAGTCACATTCTCTTAACAGACCCATATGATGGATGATAATATATTTAAATTTTATTATGTTTTATGTTAGATAATCTAATAAAAAAAGTAATATAAATAACCATTTCACGATGGATTGATTGAATAGTTTTTATATTTCTATAATTTTTCCAAAACAATCATAAGACAAATGAAGATGTCATTAGAGAAGATATCATAATATTGAATGTTAAAATTCATATTAAAATTTTCTACAATTTTATTCAAAACAATAAAATTATTTATTATATTTTTTATTAAAAATTGGTATAGGAATATAATGATGTATGTGCTACATCACTCAAAACAACTAGTGAAACATTTTTTAGTTAAATAGTATATTATTCTTATGTAAAATTGTAAGATTTGTATCTCAGTTGAATAAATATATAGAGTTTCTTATGGATAAAATGTATAATGGGTTTAGTTAACAATTATTAATATTTTAATGTCATAATTTATTTATGTGATGGAAGATGCAACACATGTATATTTTGAATTAAATTTTTAAAAATAGAAATTTTATTGGGTAGCTAGTGTCAAATGAATCACAGAACATGAATGAGCTATGATAAATAATATTTCAATTGTTGAATTTTTTTTAAAATAATATAACTTCTTGTAAATATAAGTAAATAAATAAATTATATATTCATACATATTTTGTTTAAAAACACTGAAAATATAAAAATGTAATATTTATACTGAGATTTGTTTTCAATTATATATTTTATTTTGTACTTATGTAATTAATTACATATATTATGATTTGTTTTTCAAGAAAAAAATTTCATTTTTTGGATTAATTATTTCATTATTATCCAAGGATATGTTTTTTTAATTATATAAAATAATTTATCTTTAGATTAATATAGAATTAGCACTGATATTTCTAATAACATCAATTTTATGACATCTTCACAAAAGTAGAATAACATTACAGTTTATAAAAATTATTTCAATAGGAAATAAAAAATTTCTATAAAAAATAATTCTTTCAAAAATAATGGGATTATTTTTGTAGACCAGTGTATAATATTTTAAAAAATAATTACTAATTTACTATAAAAATTGTATTTATTCACTTATATTAATAAGAAAATCACATATTAATGTTGAACCAAAAAATATAGATTTTATAACATATATAATCTTGACTAAAATATGTAATCATTTATATATCATTTTTAGGCATAAAATTATGATTAATATTATTACTGTTAATGATAATGGTAAAAGTAAAACTGCTATTCTCAATGGGTTGTATTAATATGATTGAATAATTATTTAAAAAAATTAAATTAGTAACTCAAAAAGTAAAATTAATTTAAAATTTCATCTTATTTATAAATATATTATATCTCATTAAATAAATAATGAGTACTAGATAAGATTAAGAATCAATAAGGATAAAGAAACAATTTAATTCCACAAAAATCATTATCTAAATATTAAATGATATTAATTAAATATTAATTTGATATTATTCTGAAATTCCATTAAATAATATAGATCCTAAGGATAGGATCATGAAATAAATAATTTTGAATAAGGGTTTCCTTGTATAAATTAATAAAATATAAAATACTATATTTAATATAGCTTCTAAGGTAGTGACCTAAATGAAAAAAGGTTAAAATAATATTTTAAATGATATAATATATGTTTAAAAAATAATGTAAAATGAAAATATGGGGATTTATAACATACAAATCTGTAAATAATTAAATTTAATTTGCAGATCACATGTCCTTTTAATAGTTTCAAAAAATTAATTTTCATTGTGTGTAACAAATGTCATAATTCCCAAAGTTAAAATTCAGTAAAATGGTAATCATACATTGTTCCTAGAGATAATAACATGAAAGTCAATCTATATACATAAATTAGAGGAATGGAGAGATACATTTGAATTTTTTTTTGTTTTGAATACAAATACAATGAAAATATTGAATGGAATTATGAATTACATTGAAAATATGGAATTGAGGTAACAGATCATGCGGGGTAGAGTCCATAAAATGACATATTATATAGTTTCCAAATTATACAATCCTCTTCAAACAAAGTCAATTCAAGTGGGTTTCATTTACCTATTCCATTAAATCCCTTAGACAGTGATGGCAGTTATAATAAACCATTCTAAATAACACTTGGATCTACCCTTTTTTTAATGTGTGATATATTTACAAAAAATACCAACCATTGAATTTTTTAAATCTTCCTCATGTCTTTTCATTTTAAAAAAATTATGAAATTCCACTACCCCTCCCACACATATAGAAAATAGAAGAGTGCTTTACCACATATCCCTAGTTAATTTCTTCATATATGAACCAAATCCTAGTATAGGTTGAAAATGATCACTAACCAATGAAAAAGAATCTAAAACCACATATGAATGTACATGTTATTATAAGATATATTATCAAATTAAAACCAACACTATATAATAGTGGAATGATTTATTTCATGAGGTAAAAAAATAATCATAATAGAATGAAAAACTCATTATCCCAAATCATAATTATTTTGAAACATATCTGACATAGGTCTCTTATTTGAAGCAACAAGAATGTGGAATTAAATAATTAAAAAAACTAAATAAAGATAAAAACATGAGAAAAAAATTTATTCGGGAGAGTATTCACTCAAAAATCATGCTTTGTTTTTGCCCAGAAGAATTCAGAAAATCACCTTGGATAATTAATATATTTTTTGGAATTCGGTTATATTTCAATGACAAAAATTTAAATAGTATTTTACATTTTTTTTAAAAAAATTTCCCAAATAAAATTCATAAAATTATTCTCACCTAACATACTCTCCATTTACCTCAAATTTCCCAATTAAAAATAAAAATATAGTGACAAAAAATTAAATTATATTAAAATTTCATGTGTTCCTTGTATTATTATTTTTAATTAAACTTGATTAAATTAATATGGTTCCTATTATAATAATATATACCACATTTATTAATGAGTGATCTATTTTTTCATCAATAATTATATTTCAGAATGATTATTTTTTTGGGCTTATTAGATTTCTAATGAGCTATTAGTTCAATTTATATAGTTATATCCCCTGATAAAAGGTAGCATAAATTTATAATGAACCCATTTAGATTAATATTGATAATTTAAATATTAAAATACTTAATTTATGGTAATTTTTAAAAATATTGTATTTAACCAATATTCACAATTTGACACCGAAATCACTAAAAACCCAAATGTAATGAAAACAACTTCCAAATTGTCAATTCAGTAGGGATTAAATAATTTAAATAAATATGTAAATTCATGGTATAAATAGCTATTTTATTTACCCCTCACATAGAACTTGTGATCCAGGACAAGTATGCTTTAAAATCATATTTAAAATTCAAAACAAATACCCATAAGATCTAATAATTTTACTCCAGGAAAATAAATATATCAAGAATATTTAGAACTAATTAAGTGATTTGCTCCATTCAAAATATTATATCAGCTTCAAATTCCTTTCTACTCACATAAAAAAAATTATATCAAATTATTTTTCTATCATTCCACTTATGGAAATTTTTAACAATGACTTTATTATCAAAACTCCTAAAGATTCACCATTGGCATGAATATTTTTTATATCCCCACCTGATGTGTGTCAATAACATATTTCTATTAGGAGATATTGATGTTTATTCATTATTTTTTTGTGGTTAGTATTTAGATGTCCAACATATTGATGCTAAGTAAGGATATTTTGGTTCATTTGAACGAATGTTACAAGATTTTAATTTATACTTATGTATTGTCTCCTACTCGCTACCACGAGAAGAAAATAATCCCTAATAAACATGAAAAAAATTAACTTCATACCATACATATTAACCAAATAAATAGTTATATTTTTTAGAATATTCAATTTTAAAGTATTTTTTAGAATTCTATTCATGAAAACCACCATCATGGAACAACATTCTATAAAATAAAATTTCCCAGAAAGGAACATATTTGAACAGAATAATTAATTTAATATAAAACACATATACATGTAATTTTATTTTCTTCCCAGTATATCAATAATTGATATTTCACCCCGAAGACATCTTCAGTCCACAATAATGTTCAAATAGATATTTTAGTTTCACTTGTATAGGAGTATGGATATGTAAAAATGGCTAAAAATTATTCCAACAATGCATTTTGTTAATTTATTCTCGGATATACTAGTATTTAATGTATTTGTATGGTAATAATAAAAGGTATTCTATTGAAAAAATTTCATTTAAAGAACAATAAATCCATTAATTATTTAAAACATAGGTACCCAATACCATCATATAATTACATAAATGTATCAGATTCTTGTTACTATATACATGGTTTACTTCTATAAATATATCTGGTTAATGTTATTAATATCTTAGTATAGTTTAGAAAACTCACATGAATGGTATTTTGAAGATAAATATTTTTATATGTTCCATGAGATTCAAAAATAATAGGTATTTTCATGGAATTATCAATTTTTAGAACATGAAACAATATCATTTTAAAAATTCTTTTATTTATTATTCCTTGGGATAAAATTGGACACTCATTTTCATGGGATTAAAAAAGTTATAATAAAATGATTTTATATCACAATGTAAGACCCATAATGTTTTTGAGGTATTAATCATTAATATTTTTATAAAATTATTTATTTTTTAAATAATATTGATTTACAATTACCTAATATAAGTTATGGGTGGTGTTCAGGGCTTGTGCAAAGTTCAGATTCGCATGGAGTGGAGAGAAGGATAGAGTTTCATTTTTAAAGGACACTATACATGCTATTTATCATGGATTCCATAATCATGAAAGGGTTGTACATTGGGATGTAGTAGGATAAATTTCATGAGGATACCGTTCTACTAGGGGCGTATGCCCATGTAAATGGTCTATTGTTTTTATGTGATCTATACAACATGGTTGGTAGATGTTATCTAAAACCATGGGGCCTAAATTTTTGGGTCCCCCTTGATGATGTGTCTTTTTCAATATTGGAACATAGTTTGGATAAACATGTGGTCATATCATACAAACCCTAAATTTTGGGATAAATTTACTAAAAAAAATTATATAATTAATAAACATACCTCTCTATCTCCTATTTTAATTTTAGTTTCAAGTGAATACCATTATCCTCATTAGATATCAAAAGAACCCAATTTTTATAGTTTTTTCTATCATTCCATCATTTTCAGATCACTGATCTATTGGTATCATCGGATTCCTATAAGTAATCTTTTTGATCAATTTTATATGTTTGTTGTTCTTTTTTCCATTGATGATTCAATATAGAGGCAATTTTCTATATACTATTTCTAAAGAATTTATCATTTATTTAGATTTCTTCAGATCTAGGATGAACATAATGTTGTTAGAAGATGAGGAGTGTTGTGAGAGATTAACGCGGGCTGTGTATAACACATCCCTCATGTCTCGCTATTATATAAAGTATCATTTTTTCCACATGCAATTTCACCATGAATTTCTTATTAAATTCATATTCTATGCTTAAAATTGTCATGATCATATTATATAGATCATATTATATTTTATTATTACCTCCTTGTAGTTTATGACCTGATATCCATTCGCACAATGTCATATTCTCCCTTGATTTTGAAATTACTGGTTTTTATTGCATCATATACCATCATTCAGGTGTGCTATAACTTCACTCAGATAAGGTATGTGTTCTTATATTAAAAATGTATATTAAATTATAAATTTATATCACCTCTACACATATATATATATATAATTTTAATTATATAAAAAGTGAAACAATTAATTTATGATGTTTTAAAAGGTGAAATTGAATATGTATATATACATATCACACTTCTAAGTTATTTATAATTGAACTTATTATATTTATATTTCCATTTATATCATTTTCCTGCTTATTAACTGAATACGAATGAACCAGATTATTGAATATTTAATTTAATTTAATTAATAAATAATTGCATGTTTTATTCGCCTAGTCATCTAGTATGAAAGGAATTGAATAATGATTATAAATTATTAAAAAGAAAAGAATTTTACATGTCCTTATATAAATAATGATACTATTAAAAGGTGCACATTTCAAATGGGAATTTTATCTTTATGGGGGTAGTTTGACTTGATATATCCTTATATTAATGAGGTAATTCCTTTTGGACTTAGAAGATTCTATTTTGATTCAATGAGTTGGTTTTTAGTGAGATACCCACCTGGAAACATAGTTTGTGTCCACTAATAGTTACCTATAATGATTTGTTAGGATCAATTCACTATCTTCTGGATAGTTGGATTCGTTGGATTCAATCCTTTTTTCTAGATTGATCTCTTCAGACACATGGTTTCATAGATTTTTCACATTATTCCCAGTCATACTATGTATGTTTTTTATTGGATGAGATCCATGGACTCCGTTAGAATATATTATAGTTTAATTCCTTCGGTGAGGCTCTTTGGATTACACTCATATCCCTTTATAGCTAATCTTGAGGCTATTACTTAGTTTTCTTGACCCCTATGGTCAACGATTCCCTTTTAATTACTGTGTTTCGCCATTCATTATTATTACTATTTCATGTTTTCATTATTATACATTGGATTATTTAATATTATTATCAAATATAATAAGTGTTGTTATGGATCAGAAGAATTATTTATATAAACTGAATTGAAATGAATTATTTTAAAAACCACATATTTAGATATATATTTATAGGGATGGAGTTGGTTTCAGTTCTGATTAAAAAATTTCATTACAAATATATAAACACTATTTCGGTTTTTAATTCTCATACTACATTGTATAGAAACTGTTGGTGGTGGTCTACTGAGATTTATATCTCACATTAACTGTACCATCAATGGTACTCTTGCAGATTATATGTTTTCAAGTTTTTATAAGAAGAAGTTTCTTTCCATGGACACTGAATATTCATTTCATTATTAAAATTTATCACGGTAGCATATGAATATGTTCGATCTCAGTCTATTTTCCTAGTCCTTCTCTTCTTTTTCATACTTCTCTTTTGCATATATTTCATGCTTTTAGGTATACCTGTTTTCTAGTTTAATAGGTACATGAAATAAAAAATCTATATTAGTATATTTCTAAGATTATATTTATTAGTTTTTTATTATATATTGGATTATTAGTCAAGTTTTCTAATATTTTATTAAAATTATTGTACATTAATAACGACGTGTTACTATTCCTATTGTGATAGTGTCATTCATCAATTCTATAATCTAATATTAGTTATCTTTTTTCTCTAATTTAAATGAATGAATTTTCTACCCCATGGAAATACCATTGGACCTCACTTATACATGGTAGCGTCTAGAATATAATGGGTTATTCTTGAGGTTGTGTAGTCAATCGGGCCAGGAGAACCTCTTGGTGGGATCTGGGACATGGACATCACAATGTGGTCTTAGATGATGCATCTATTTTCCAATAATATTTTGAGACGGTGTAAATGACATTAGTAAATCATTGGATCATGTTCATAATCTATTAATGGGATTCACTAAAACATGTTTGGTGTAAAAATGGAGGTTTATAAGAATGGGTAATTTTAGTCTTTATTCCCATATTAATGTTTATATCATTTCATAATTATTTAATAATCATGAATTTATATTTTTATAATATATATTATTATGAGGGAAGATTTCATTTTATCCATAAACCGACGAGGTAATGGAAAAAAATCATAAATCATGAATAGTTATAGAAACCCTTAAATCACATGTCACTCATATTCCATGCATATACCATGTCATTTTGATACATTTTACTACTATAATTTCTTGAGTTTCATATGATTTTTCAGTAATTAGTAGTTTTTTAATTACATTCCATTGCACCTATAATCATGTATGTGGTAGGTAATTGATTATTTAAATTTTCCTTCCCATTATAAATTGTGTTTTCTAATACTATATGATGGTTCCATTGTTAATATACGGTGTCTACCAATGTTATCTAAGTCACATTAGTTACATGATATACTATTTGGTTTTGATTGTGTGATTTCTAGTTTCAATTCATGAGGTGTATATTCCCTCATGGATTTGAATTGGTAGTTTACCAAGTCAAGTCAACATATATTACCTATTACATTATATAGATGAATATTGAAATTCATAAATAGAAATTTAATTGGTGTCAATTTCATTGATAAGTGGTAAGGGCCCTTGTTCACTGGGAATGCTAATTAATGTAATTGAACCTTGAAATACTTAAATGTTTTATTACAAAATAAAATTTTAAATCATTAATAATAGGATGAAATGGAATAAATTTAGTAATGATAAAAAAATTTGACCCTTCATCTATTATATCCAAGATATGTTAAATTTAAACACATTACAATACCATAGTATTCTTATTATGTAGAAGGGTTAGTAACATGGGTAGTGACTTCCAATTATTTTTATTTTATTGTTATAGTACATCGTTGTGTATTAAAATTTTTGTTTAATGCATGTTCATGTAATTTATGATTTATTATACACTGATATCCATTTTTCATGATTTATGAGTGTGGTGACGACCACACACTATAAATACTCCTCCTAGATATTTCAGTCATACCACTTGGAGTTCTACTTTTTGAACTGTATTTTATAACAAATATGTGCATTGAATCTCAATTTCAAAATTTTTATATATATAAGATGGTTTCCATGAAGGATACCAAATCAACCCCACCTACTATGGATAATATAACTTATCTGTTACAGAAGTAGTATCTTCCCGTCATTTCTACGGATAAAGGTTCATAGGTTTTTGCATCTTCCATGGAGGACATTCTTTCCATCTAAGAGCATATATAGAGACAAATAAATTGAAGAGTGATGAATTCAACCTACATATTGTGTGATTCGGAAAAGTAGTAGTAAGGTGTTATTACATTAGTCGGTCATCTTCATGACATGGTCTCGAAGGTCTTCCAGACTAACTACTACGATTACAACTTTCCTTATATGTTATGGGTTGACTGAGAAAGAGAGTAAATACACGAGGCGTTTGGTTCCGTGTCACTAGAGGATTAAATAGATTTTTTTAAAGATTGATAGTTCTTTTCACATATTCTTTCTAACAATGAGATATTTATTTATATATGATTTAGGTATGGTCTTAGATATACAATATTTTTTATCTTAATGTATTTCAACTTCCTGTATTTTATGATATCATTAATTAGAAACATAACATTTCAAAACTAAAGATATAAGGAAAAAATACCAGGCACATAGGTTCAATGAAAATGTAGTGTTCTTGTTCTTTCAATTTTAGTAAGCATTCAATCATGGTTTCTCATCTATTTATTGGTAGACAGAGTAAACACACTAGTTGTTCTGTTGTGTGCCATCAATTTGGAAGATGAGGGAATATAATACCCTAGTGGGATAGTGACTCCATAGAGTTATATTCTTGTGGGAATATGGGGAATAATTATAGATTCAATTAGACCCTTCTATATACTTCTAATAGAAGTGGATTATCCACATCTCCACCTTTAGGGTAAATATCAGTTATAATGCGTCTCGAGGGGAGTTGGATTAGCAGTGGGAGTGCGCGCCCTGGAAGAGTTTGTAGCCACGGTATCGAGACTCCTAATTTTCAGTGCCTACAGAGAAGACCATCCAGAGGTAGTACCACTATAATGTTGGGTCATGGTTATGGTTATTTTAATTCATTAAAATTGACACCCAAGGATCAAAGTCCCTGACTATCTACAGTATGAGGTAATATTCTAGTTTCCTACACTATTGTATCTTCCTTACCCAGATAAGTTTTTCACATTCATTTTCCTATATATTTACCTTGAAAAGGATCATAGTACAAATTGTGTGTTAAATTGGTTTAATTCCATTAGATATGTAGTTGAGTGTATGTTTTGAAGGAATATGCTAAATTTCAGACTTACCCCATGATTTCGGTAGCCTTCCCCTCATGTATGACCACTTCATACATGAGATGACATGATTTGATGTCATTCATAGAA
The DNA here is from genome assembly GCA_963277665.1 of Viscum album. Classification (NCBI taxonomy): domain Eukaryota; kingdom Viridiplantae; phylum Streptophyta; class Magnoliopsida; order Santalales; family Viscaceae; genus Viscum; species Viscum album. The sequence continues at coordinate 1,333,155,360 of OY728161.1, read as the reverse complement.
TGGATTGGATAGTTTCATATCATGCCATTGATGACTTCTATGATTTATGGGTATCAATTAAATCACCATATGTTGGTAGCTATCTACAAAACAATGAATGTGATGTCTATCTAAGAATATTTGTGTCGTATCCTAAAGGGGTAAGTGTAGTCCAACCTAGATTTTGGTATAAATATAGAAAAATGTAATACATATTACTTATTTTCCTCTAATGGTAGAGTTTTTATGGATGGTATTCCTGACTACTTTTCTTGTGTTACTTCTAATAGAATGGTAGAGTTTTTGATTGATCTCATTCCCAAACAATCTATAATATTTATTCCTCAATAATGGATGAAACCTAATATGCTCTAATAATTTAATAGAATTTTGTATGGTCTTTATGATATGGGTTTTATATGGGTCATAATTCCTATATTGGTTCATCAATAATTTTCCCCAGAAGTCAGATTATACCCTTTCATTATACTAGGATTACCATTAGTTGACCCAGCGTCTTATTAGAAACCAATATCAATTTCATCGTATAAATGATATCATTGGATATCTATGAGGAGAATAGGTGTTTTATAAGATATAGATGATGTTGACGTATCATCAAGAGTGAGTCATTCTTATGGAAACACCACATACATCATTTAGTCATATATATAGTATGTCTGAGTATCCCTTTATATCATTCAGTCTTATGAAATATGCTTACATTTTTATTCTGTTGATGAATACTTTTTTCCATCTATATCTGGATTCTTTTGTCGTGGGGTTTGTTGAAGATTTATTTTTGTATTATCATACTTATATTAATATGATAAAAACCATTATATAATTTTTGACTAATTTTTTATAACATTATAATTATTCCATGCATTTCTATTAACTTTTTTTTACCAATCATGTTCATCTTTAAAGAAAAATTATCTTATAAACAAGAGTATATGTTGACCAATGGATGGTGAGTGTTGTGGTTTCCTAGGTGAAGACCATGAAAGTGTTTGATATTAGTAGTTTCTTATGTATGGATGAATATTAAATGAATTTAAAACATGAATCTTCCTGCCATGTTACACCTCATACTGGAATTATAAATAAGGGGGTAATGTTCTTATGGTCCGAGGCATAAATGAAGTCCTCTCATTAACATAATGGAATTATCCTAGGATTATTGAAAATTCCAAATGACATGTTTGTTGAATAATGATCATTTTAGTAGATAGATCATGAGAACAATTATTAGAGGAATGATCAAGAGCTATAATCAGTTTTTATGCCTTGAATTTTTGGAGACACTATCTGATTGGTGAGCGCTCTTTGATGTATACAGACAAGTATCACTAAAAATAATTCATTAAAATTAACAAAATTAATATTCAATATATAATATGGGTTGAATATAATTAGAATTTTGACATTGGGCCTTCCCATACACCGAGAAAGGGTAATTTACTTTTAGACGTGCTTGATTAATAAATAGAGGAATGTAATTTTCAAGAAGCTCGTGATAAATGTAAATTGATGGCCTTATTTTCTATGAGGAATATAAGGTTCTAAGAGATAGTCATGTTGTATTATCTTATAACTCTAGTAGTTAACTAATCCCTTCTGGATAATGTAATGTGTAGGATGTATTCAAATATTGAACACTCAGTTCTTGAAGAATGTATTTTAGAAGTGGATATTATTTTATATAGGTGTATGGAAAGAGACAACATTTTTTGTATACATGGGTGTATCTAGGTTTCTACAGAAATAGGAGTTGAACTGATCTGAGTGTCCCAAATTTCATATTCATTAATTCATTCACGAATCTACAAGTTGGGTCGAGAAATGTTGAGAAAGTTTTGGTTATGTGGGATGAAATGTCATATAAAAGTTTTTAACAGTAGTTTTCCCCCTATTATTATGTGGACGTAGAGAAATAAAGTAATAATAGATTGTTATATCAATTTTCAATCCCATAATTGAAATAGGAATATGTATTTGTTGAATTTTTTTTATATTATCATGGTTATCTCTATGAAGAGATGTAGTTTGGGTGGTCAGTGACAGACTAACTATTGTATCAAAATTTATTCCAATCTATGAATCCTTCCCAAATAATGAAATGGGATCACTGTAAGTCTGTGAGATCATATGGGAAGATGGGTCCTACAAACTATTATTTCATATAGGGACTCTTATTTTACATGACTGTTCATTAGAAGGATACAAATATTCCAAGGAACACATGTGATTCTGAACAATGTTGTTCAGCCATAGAACAATGGCCAATAAAATGGATAGTATTGTTGTTAGATTACATTCAAGTAGAAATTTTAATTTATTTTAGTTGGTATTGGGATAATTATTATCCTACAATCATGGTATATTATAGTAATTGATTTCATGGTATTGTATATATGGATATATATGATGGCTTATATGATAGGATGCTCTGTATAACAATTTTCTTGATAGATATAGGAGATACAATACTACGAGTCTCTAATATTTTGCGATAATACATAAATCATGTTTAGATAAACCAAAAGAATATTTACACTTTTCAGTCTAAGAATATATCTTATGCCGATCACCGTTGATGTAATATATATTTTGAGTTCTATGATCTTGATTCCATGCATGTATCACCCCAAAATGGGTATATACTAATATAATAGAAAATGAAATATTTTTCATCATTTTTTCGTGCCATTTCCAATCATTGAGAGAGTTGGGATGATATCCAATAAAATTATACTAACTCATATATATCATGACTTGCACAACATATTTTAAATCTCAATGATTCTCTGATATAATGATGACATGTCTCATACTATTGATCATGAGGAGGTCGAGTTAGATGACGAGGCTTCATTTATGGAGTATAAAATGCACATTGATGACAAGATCATGAAGGTCATATGAGTATGGTATATTTATTTATTATAGGAGAAATAAAATTATATATATTTAGATGATGTGACCTAGAAAAAAAAGATGATGTATATGATCAGTTTCCATAGTGGATCTCAGAGAGTGTTTTTCTTCCCTTGGAAGGTCAACTAAGAGATGATATAATTTATGAGTGGAATATCATATAAAACATGATTTTATTTATGCTATAAATAAATTAAATATTGGTTAAATTATTCATTCCAAAAAAACAATATATTCATGTTGACTTAATGAACATTATCAGGGTGTCTTTAAATTTTTTAGATCTCAAAATACGTACAAATGGAGACATGAACTTGGCCGCATGGTTATAATGAATGTGGTGATTTAATACTCGTTTTTACCTTGTCTTTTTATTTATAGAGAGTGAGCGGATGTAGGAAGCATTGTTTGAGGAAACTATGCTGATAGTGATGCATGTCCATGGTGATGGTATGTATTTTTTAGAAATTACATATAAAAATATTCGTGCACTATGCTTCAAACAAAATTTCCTTACAATTTATGGCCCCCCTTGATATAGTTCAATGTGCGTTGTTGGAGAATAGTTTTTCCAACCCTATGGAAAAAACATGTGCCTCTATACTTTTATTGTTAGATTACTAAAATTTCAATATTTTCTTAACAGGCATAACCCTTCTCTAATATTTTCATTTCTATTTCCATGAACCTCCCTTTTTTATTCTGGATTATATAATCCACACTTCTAATAGTTCTTGATCTTGTTCCTATATATGGTGTCTAATCCAAAATATATTTGTCCCCTTGAATTCTTATAGGAATTCTATTCCATACAATATCCCATTTTTTATTCATCTCTCCATTGATGATTTGTTTCATATGTAACATCATATTCCATATATGAGGGTCTTGATCATTTGTACTATTTTCTTCGAGTCTATACTGAACAAAAGTTTTTTCTCGATGAGGAGAGTTTTATGAGTTGATGTATGGTTGTCATTGAATCATCAATGAAGTCCCTCTATTTAATAATGTATCATTTTTATGAGCATAATGGTTTCACAAAATTTTGATTATTAAATTTATATTCCATGATTATAATCATTATACTCCTATTATTGATCCCTTGCTATCGATTATTATTAAATCATTGGAGTTTGTGACCCCAATTACATTCACCCCATATAGGGTGATCCTTTATACATTCTATTAATTGTTTGTAACAAAACACTACGCCACTGTTCATGTCTGCTATCACTATATCCTTCTATGGTATGTGATATTATATATTCAATGGATCTGAAATGTAAAAATGAAAGCACCTCAATAGATATCTTCCTACCCTTCTTTAGTAAATGTTACAATTAATTTATAAAACATTAAAATTATTAATTTAATATATATTTATATATATCATTTGGACTAGTGATTTATAATTGAATTTCAAATGGTTTAATGCCTATAAGGATGAATTACATGGATGTGGAAGGTAACATATTAAACCTAATAATTTAATATGAAATTTTATTAATGTAATAAATTGATTCTTGTCTTACTAGACTTTTCAAATATATATATATATATATGGAAATGGAATGGACTGTATATATTATTAAAATGTAATAATAAATATATAGTCATCAACAAATATTGATATATGTATATGGTGATTATTTCATATGGACATTTTCTAATTTATAAGAGTGATCAAACCTGATACATCCTTGTATTCTAGATGGATGGCCTTAGGAACTCATATGATTACATTCTGATTCAAGTAGCTAGTTTCCAAATTAGATAACCACATTGGAATATTATGCTTGTATACTTGTGAATGTATGGAATGGAACTGTATGATCCATTCACTTTTTTCAAGATATTTGGATTTTATGGATATACTTCTTTGATCCATCAGGATGTCTTCAGACATGTGAAACCATTGACTATCTCTATTTGGACTGGTCTAGCATAGCCCATTGTACCTGGAATGCGATCATTCATCTTGGTATGATTCTGTTATTATTGAACACTTTGAGTGGTACCACATGGATTACACTCAGGCCCCTTTATAGACAAGCTACAAGTTAATACTAATCTAGATCTACCCCTAATATTATGAATTTATTGTTTATTAACTTGTATTCTATTTCATTATAATCTTTTTTATAGGATAAACTATTATACCTTCAATATTTTATAACTATATGATACATTTGATGTGTTGTAATTCCCCATGTGACTTATTTATATTAACTAAACTCAAATAAAAAAATTAAATGATCAATTGTTTAGAGACGTAATCATCTAAGGCTAATGTATATTTTTTTACCAAATTTTCATACATTTGTATATATTCCCTCTCACTATTTTAGTTTATATATCATAGACATCATGGTATTGATCCCATTATTTGTGGACGACTATGATTTAACTAACACGCCATCCAAGCCAACAATGATACATGGAAATATTTTATGTATACATGTGTTTATAAGGGGGAGAAACACTCTTTGTACCCAAATATTGACTTCATTCTTAGGAATATGGTTTTTTAGAGAATAAAATATATTGTGCTCGGAATTCTTGGATTAGCTTTCGATTTTTTATTATTTTGTATATCATTCGATTTATTCATTCATGTATACCTACATTCTAGTTTTATAATGACATGATATACATTATCATATATTTCACATGACTTAGTTACCAGTTATTAGATTAATATATATTGCATTTCATACTACTATTTTATAATAATAATTATTTTTATCCTTGATCCACTATGGTGGGTTACTATTATGTTGTGGTAGTGTAATGTATCCGCTATTTCATCTATTATTACATATTCACTATGATCCATTTTAATGTAATTGAATATTCTCCCCCGAAGACACACAATAAGACCTCACTACTGGTCTGATGCCTCTCGTATATGTGGAGCTACACATGAGGTCATTTGTCTAAGTAATAATGGAGAACCTGTGAATGGATCCCAGGTCCGGGATGTCAAACACAAGTTTCAAACAAACATAATAACTGAAAACAATACATATAAAATATTTGAAAACATGAAAAATTTAAAAAACATAAAATTTGGAATCATAGAATATAGTTTCCCCACTCAAATAAAAAATGTATTTTCCTAAATGAATTAAAATATATTTCTCATGCATAATTGTTTTTAAATTTATTTATAAAATTAATATATTTGTTTTTTGTATGTATGACCTAACATATTAAAATAGAAATTATGAGATAATATTCTAAATTAAACTCAATATAAACATAAAAGAAACAAAAATAATAACAACATTATTAAAATAAAATAAAATAGAATAAAATTTTATATGGTATAAAAATAATAATAGATTTCAGTTTAACCCCAATTTGGTCAACAAGTTTTTACTATCTCTACTGGGTTAGTTCTAGAGATTTATCCCCGATCAAATGGATGTTGTTGTATCATGCTCATAAAAATAAAAAAAAGGTATTCATTACATCATGAATTATTATTTTCTATTATTGAATCTATGGAGATAGAATCAAAATTATATCCCATTATATATAAGGATAAATTTTCACAGTGTAGGTAAGATACATAATGGGTCCTTTGAATTCATGGTTACCAAATCAATAATATATTATTAACTATAATGTTTATACATTGGGATTGATAATTCAATGGAATTATAAAATTGGGAGATATAGTATTAATCAATTTGAATAAAATTAAAGCATTATGATTCATTATCAATATCATCCCATTTATAAAATGTATATCGTGTCTTTGTTTTTTTTTTTAAAAAGACATTGATATCCTCATGTTCTCATTCCATAAAAATGATTAATTTATCCCAAGAATAATATATCATCCTCCTTTGCTAAAGATTATTTTTTATCAATCATATATAATAGAAAAAACAAGAAATGGATGATTCATAAAATACAAAAGAATGGGAGGTGATACAAAATTGTTCATTAATTAATTAAAAATAAATTGGGTCCAAGAAAATATCTTCACCACGAACTTGTTCAACAAGAAATACTTCTTTCTTAGAAGGTGACTATTGCAGCCGAATTTCTTTGGAAAGAGGTAAGTGTGTATTATCCACCATCATTCCATCAAACACTATCAATTTGGGGTTACCATCTTTTTCCAAAGCTTGAGAGTTGTATAATGGTGATTTCCTATAATCATTTTCAATAAATAGAAGATTATATTACATCAAATATTCCTTCTACATGATAATAATATCATGTAAATATACCATAAAAACTACAGTATGAAAATATTCTTCATAAACACTGATTATAATTTTTTAAGAGAGGTGTAATGGGTCATTAGGTATATACTCTCTTACCTCTTTATGTTCATTAATGTCATATATTAGTGGTAAAATGTCTTCCACTATAGGCTCGTGTCCATGTTTATATTAATATTCACAATATATATGTTACATTTGGCTATTTATATACATTACCTTTTCTTCAATTTATTGTAGATGATCATTTATACAACTATAAACAACTTTTACTTGATGTTGAACCTATTGAATTTCATGAGAAATAAATTTTGAAAACAATGAATATTTTTTTTGTTCAACAATTTATTTATAAAATTACCATATTTACTCATGGAATTCATTTATTTCGCTACCCATTCACTCATAAATAGTATATTAATGGTTTTAATTATTCTCCTCAATGGGATCCTTAAATTCATCCTCTATGATGATTATGAATCAAGAACCCATATTTTTTTTGAAAATATAGAATTTTTATCCCTCATAAATGAATACAAGTTATCATTTAAAAAAAATATAATTATATGATATTATTAATTAAATTGTTATAATTTCCTCCAAAATATTAACAATATACATTGAAATTTGAATAAAATTGGTTGTTAAAAAAATTATTTCAATTTTCAAAATTAAACAGAAAACATAACCGTGGATATTTATATATAGGATAACACAACTATCATGTTATCTCCTTGAATTATATGGAAAAAAATTGGATTTCAAAAATTTATTATGAAATAAAATGAATGAAAAAAAAGAAATAAATTAATTAAGATATTAAAAATTATGAAATGGGAAGAATAATTGGGTTGGAGTCATTCTATAAAATATAATTATGTCCTACATTAAATTTATCCAATCATATAAAACATTGTCGACTAATGTGTGATTCAATGATTGCTTCAACTCACTCACATGGTCAGTAGTGAAGGATTTTATAAACCATTCTAATATCTCATCATGGAATAGTATATTTATTCGGTTTGATAAATATACATTGTTTGTACTTAATTAATAGGGGAAATTCTCAATTTGGGCATGTTTATCCCAAAAAACCAAAATTTTCCACTACCCCTCACACACCTACCAACGATAGTCAAGTACTTCACCAGTAAAAACTAATATATTCCACTACATATAAGTCTATTTCATGTGATGGGAGAAAATTATAATCAACCAATGTAACCATTACAATATAATATAAAACCAATTGCATCACACATGATGATAAATACTGATATTAGAATATTGACACCAATTTCACAAATATAATAAATGATTTATTTCATTATAATAATAGAACTAAATAAATAAAATAAGACCCCCTCTAAGTAATTAATATTTTAATCTTTAATTTTATGGTTAGAATTGAAGAAAGGCTAAAATGAAATAATTAAAAAACTAATAATAACAAAAGGTGGAACAGGAAGAGTATAAAATTTCATCACAGGAATAATTAAACCAAAAACATACACTATTACATCCCATATGATATTAAAAATGTGATATTAGTGTTTCATAAAAGTTATTCATAATTTAATTTTTAATCAATTAATAAAGTTACCATGAAAATGGTGATGTTTACTAATAGTTATTCTCGACATAAGTGAAATCTATTTTTTTACAGATTATACTCTACATCGTCCTACATTATTGAATATTAAAATTAATACATGATTAATGATTTATTAAATTAAATCATATTTTCACATATGAAATTTATTCATATTTAAAATAAAATTTTAATTAGATCATCTCTGTATCTTTATACAAAAATTCACCACTTTCAATGAAGAGTTTTCCATTATATCATACAGAAATATTTTTCAAATTGATTGATTTATTTTGTGCTATTGGATTTATAATAAGATATAATACTAGTTGAATATGTTTAAACTCATGAAGAATATATTAATAAGATTGAATCACTATTTTTCGGTCAATATTTTAAATTTTTATTTTCTAAATTCAAATATGAAAGAAAAAAACTAAAATTACTAATATTAGAAATAATAAATATTTATCCCATCATTCCCCAAAAATCAATAAATAATGAGAATCAACTCAAATTTATTCATTTTTTGGGTTAAAATCATGAAAATAATCATAAAAATTTATTAACAATTTGGCATAATCATTTTTATTCCATTGTTGAAAAATAATTTTACACAATAAAGAAAAATTTTCTTCACATAAATTGATATAAATTATATCCCTTCATGAATCCCTTATTCAATAAAATTTAATTTATATATTATTCCATTTTTACAATAATAACATCCTCTCTCCATTTTATATTCCTATAGTATCAATTTATTATATAATTTTATAATTTACAAGGTGACTTGTAAGTGAATGTTCAATGTCCCAATGTTTGTATTACAAAATCCTAAAAATTGTCAACAAATTTTTTCACTTCAAAAAAATATCCTGAACATATTAATATAATGAAATAATTATATTTATTATATGTAATTTAAACTTATTTATTGTAATATAAATTTTTTATTACTTTCACAACAATATACAGAAATGAAGATCATGTGAGTGTGTAGACCACCCGCTCTATAAAATGACATCATCATATATTAATCACATCCTCTATTCATTGACTATTAGGATTAATTTTTAGAATACATTTGACCTATATATTATAATATTTATTATGAATAATGAACTATAATAGTCTTTATTTACATTCCATTCATCGAAAATTTAAAATTTTAACCATATGTCATGTGTCCTACCACCACCATGAAGTAATGTGTATCATATTTTTAACGATTCATTCTAATTGATGAAATAATTTTCAATAGGGACCTCCATCATGAATATATATGAATAATATCGTTACACATTTTTACTAATGGTATTTTTAAAAGTAAACTCCATAATTACCATACTGATATATTAATTATGGAATATCCATGTTTAGGTCGGTCTGAACTCATACATCAAAAATTATATATAATAATTTTATCAATTACTATGAGAACATGTTTATTGTTTATATATTCTATAAATAATTAAATAATTTTTTGATATATATTAAACATTAGTAACATTAATTTTTGTAAAATTATTAATGATTACAGTGTTCTAATGTTAAATATTTTTCAATCATGCTTCTATTAAATTTTTTCTATACAAATGATTGCCCAAAATATCAAATAATGAAATTATAATATTTTAAACAATCAAATAAATTGAATTCTAGTAAATTTTATATTTTTAAACGATGAATGTTGGGATATAAATTAATGAAAAAAAAAATCTATTATGGAACAGATACAATAAAATCATGATTTCACAACCATGGTATTCAAACTAAATAATTAATAAAAAATAAATATGTTGAGAATAATTATAAATATATTTCAATATGGAGTTATATTTGAATAATTTTATGAAATATTTTATTACTATTTATATTTTTTATAAAATATGAAAATTTGATTTAGGATCAATCAAGAATTATGGTATATGATCCTTTGTATCGAAATTATTTTGCTCTGGATTCTTTATTAAATCCCAACATGATATATTTTATGTATTTGTAATATAAAATAATGATTTTTTTACATTTACAAAAAAATATTATTTCCGTTTTAAGATACATATCATGTTCAATATATGGAAATATTTTCATTAAAATGATTCTAATTATGTAAGGTGTTTGTTAACTAAACTCCCTTCATTGAGTTAAAATGAATCTCATATAAATTATTTATTCATTGATTTATTATCTCAACATTACAATTATATTTATTCATAATAATAATTTTATATTTTTAAAATTAGTGTTTTAATTCAAATAATTTATCCTAATAAATACTTTCCAATAAAAATATCATTTTTATGAGAAATTATAATCCATTATTAGGATTCTTTCACTTATATGTCCTTATTTTTTATTCCCACGAATGATAGACATCGTATTTTGAAATTCACTGAATTTTGTTATATAGTGATTTTTATAGTTTTTATATATTCTTATACAATATATGTTTATTCTATTTTTAAAATATTTTTATTAAAAATAAATAAATTTTAGAATATAATTTTTCTTATTTTTTTAAAATTTTTGTTAGTCACTATATATTTATTTGGATAAAGATTTTATCATTTCAATGATGTGTTATAATTTTTTTTTCAAAATATTAACTAGTTTCAAATCATTCAATTTAATTTTTTGATAACATTTTGACATTTTCTAGGTTCTATTATTGATTATTATTATTAAATATAGAATGTATTGTAAAAAACATACATATTATATTTAAAATAATTTTATATTTTTAAAATGATTCCTAATTTAAATTTTCGAGTAAATATTTATATTCAAATTTCATTTTTTCAATTACTTATGTTTTTAATTTTCAAAATAAATTTTCAGTGTAACTTGTAACTTATATTCTTAAATAAAAGATAAAATCACTTTCTAAATAAATATTGTATGATTTCACAAACAAAACTTCTATTTAAATCTTAATACCTTGTATTCATTTAGAATATTATTTCAAAAAAACCCCAATAATTTTATTAAGAAACATTATTTCTGGGGTGAATGAATTTTTGAAACCAATTGATAATATTATAGAGTTCAATTTTTGTGTTTCGATTTGGTAATCTATTGAATCCTCTTTTTATTTTTTGGGGTTATTTATGATTTTGTTAATGATTTCCGCCATTTAGATCACATATGAATATAAAATTGATGGGTGAATATCTATATATCTCTCTAATTATTCTTTTATGTATTTTCATCCTATGAGGTATAATGTGGTGCATCGACATGATTTCATCATTATTGTCTTTCTTGATTGTTATTGAAATTTATCAAATTATTTTTGGTCCACATGATTTTTCATTAACATAATAATATATGGATTTTTTCAAATAAATATTCTTCTACATGGTCATATATAGATTTATTCACATGATGGTTAGTGTACAATAATATATAGAGCTTTGTTTAAAAGAATATTGTGTGTACATGATCAGATTATTCATGTTTGAAACTGTAATGGTATATTGTGCTTTTTTAAAACATCTATTTCATATCCCTATGATCGTTATCCATAGTTTATAATTCTCTCAAACTATTATTCCCTGGTACATTTTTTTCATATCATATTACATTTACATACATAATAACAAAGACAAAACATTTTTCATTCATTTTTATTTTAATAATATATTTCTAATTATAATTCCTTATGACCTAAACATTGATGAAATATTTTATGCCTCTCTATTACAGAGAATATGAGCTCACCCAAAAAATAAAATTTCATTTAGAATATTATGAAAATTATTATAACCCAATAGTAGTCTAAGGTTTCAAATATAGATAAATAATTTATAACTTCTAACAAATATTTTAAATAAATATTATTATATATATATTCCTCAAAGGCACAAAATAATATTTTACAGGAAAAATGTGATTACATGTAATATTAAAACAGTATTCTATTTATATAATGATATTTATATATATATATATTTATTTATATTAGATCACTATAAATTTTATTTGAAAGGCCACTTGTGTCAGAATAGCATAATGTGTATAAAACATAAAAACATGTGGGAAACACTTCATAATTCAAGGAAATACGTTTTTAAAAGCACCAACCAACTCAATAATATCAATGTAATATGATATCCAAATATTCATATAATTCTATAATAAATTAAAATCCCATAATATATCTACAAAGAGGAAATTCAAAGAACTAAGACCCATACAATATCATTATGCCTTGAGAGAATAATTTCTATCATATTCACTGAATAAATCATAGAATCCTGATATATTTATGCATATATATATATATATATATTTGTTTGTGTGTGTGTGTCTATGTGGTAAAACATGTGTACTCATTAGGATCTTCGTCAATCCATATCTTGATATATTATAAAATAATATTAGTTATATGTGAATCATTATAATAACCAACACACATATATAAACACTCATCATTAATCAATCCTCATCATGGATTAACTCCCCATATTCTAATGACGAATTCAAATGATACAAAAATATGACATATAATTAAATGAATATTCATAAAATATCATTATGGTTAATATATACAATTTTTTGGTATTAACGTAACTAGGTACATAATTAATAAAAATACATTTATATAACATATTCAACAACGTATTCTTCATAGTTCATCACCACTAGAACTCTTCTTAGTCATTTCATACATAAAAAATTTCTTTATATATTGGAGAAATAAATAAAATAAATAGTGATCATAGGTGTTGAATAAGGGTAATAAAGGGAGATAAATATTATCATTTATGAATAACATATTGATTAGTGTATGATATCTTTATCATAATATATTAATAACATTCCCATGAACTCATAAATCATAATCAAGTGTCATGGAATAATTCTAGGAAGTTAATAAGTCATCAAAAATTATTGAATCAATATAGAGGAGTCAAGAGAGAATTCCTGTAGATTAATATAATAATATAAATGTGTCCGAGAATGGGTGTGAGATTCATAATCAGAAAAATATTATGTAATGGATTCCTAAATAGAAATTAATAATATGTTATCATTGGAATAACTAGAAGTGTACCTTCTTTGGTCTTGTGAAAATATCCTTTTTTCCCAATTATACAATGGGATAACCTCCCATATATTCATTAACATTATAAATTATTTATCATTACCAACGAATTACTGGAATATAATAGACCATCCCAGCACATAATATTTATAGACTCATAAATATTCCACATGATCAGGAAAAAAAATTAACATTCAATCATTACATTACCCATGGAATGAAAAAATGGTTTCCTAAATATTTCATTATCACAAACAGAACATGTCCAGAGATAAAATAAAGTTAGTATTGTTGATTATTATCCCCATGGAATCATATGCATAATACAAGGCAGCTATTAAAAATTAATGAAACATATTTCAGTATCAGTAGAATGATTTTTGTGAAGATATTATTTTCATTTACATGTCACATCTATAGAATTTAAATATCATAAAAAATTATACAATACATTTTCATTTAAAATAAATTTCGTAGTACCCAAACAATATAATGTGAAGAACATGAAATGAAAAATAAATCTATATAAATATGTTGAATATAAAAAAACATAATAATTTAGAGGGAAAGATCAAATGATTCTATAATAAGATATATAGTAATAATCAATCCCAGTAAAAACAAGACTTAAAAAAACCATTATCTCATGTTTGCCTTGTAACAGCCCGAGATTTTATGAAAAATATTCTTTTTTATTTCACTAATGTCTTGTTTTGTACTCTACACCAAAAGGAGCTTGCACAACACGCATCCTTGACTTGCCTTGCATTACACACAATCACAACCTTCCTCGATAGCGTGTGTAGTACGTAATACTGAGTTTCACGAAACAATGATATGCTATTAAAATATTATTAAAACAAGCCATTATGAATAGTAATAACCACTTTTTAAATTTTAGAAATTTTAGAAATCATAATGGACTTCATTTTTGGATTCGGAATATCGAATTTAGCCTAAGGTGAAATTTTGGTACTTTTCGGATAACTTTCATATTCTGAAGAATAGTGAAAATTACTAAATTATAATTAAAAACAACTTTTTTAATCGAAATAATTAATAGTGATAAATCATTAATTTGAGTGGTTTTGAAGTATATTTAGAATATATTTTTACAATTTAATACAATGTTGGTCATTGGATGTAATTTCACATTTAAACCAGATATAATCAAGTGTCAATCTTTTGATAGATATTGTTTCTTAAAAACACGCTATTTGTTTTAACAGCGGGATTTAATTATAAAATTAATTAATGCAAATTTTATGTTATGAATTTGGTAAAATAGACTTCATTTTCGAATTCGGAATATGAAATATAGCTTAGGATGAAACTTTAGCATTGTTCTGAAAAACATCAATTTTTAATGAATAGTGAAACTACTAAGTGGTAGTTAAAAAACTGAATTTTTCATAAAACATAATTTTACCGCTTCTGTGAATGGAATTTCAAAAATCCGAGAGACACGGTTGATGTCAGTAAGTAAAATGTGGTTCAATGACATGAAAATAATTTTTGGTGAATAATAACTTTTTACTTTTATTTTCCACGGTTAAAAGTAAATAGGGTAATTAATGGTAAGAATGATATTAATATTACCCTAAAACATGTCATAATTCTATTGGACAAATGTATCTCGACCAAAAACAACCTTAATTTTAAAATATTATCATTTAGGCCCACTTGGATTAGATTAGGACATTTATTATTATTTAATTCAAAGAAGAGTTAAAAGAGTTAATATCAAAGTTTATTTACTATAACATTTTTAATATAGGGTTATACATAACATAAATTCGATTGTAAATATTCATTAGAAAGCTAAAACGATTTCCCACATAATGGTATTTTATTTGTAATTTTTAGACATCAAATAAGTTAATTTATTTATGACACAAAGATGATGCAGTAATTATCTTATTAATGAAATATTGACATAATTGATGTTATAAACACCAAACTAAATATAATTTGAGACTTTTTATGAATTACACTAATTTTAGAGGTTACTATGATATATTAGTGTTGATTTAATCAACTTGTTTCGAACATATAATTCTGTTATGACTTTCACAAAAATCATATATCAAATAGTGTCAAAATTGACACAAAATAGTTTTTAAATAAAATATAATATTATTAATTGTTATTTTATTACTAAAAATCTAAGGTTCGGCAAAATGACTTAGATAAGGATATATATGTTAATAATAGACAATTTGGGGTTCTTTTGGCATGTTATAGTAAGTGTATTAACCATATAGTGAAAGAAAACAAAAAGACGCGGTAAAAGTTAAATTATTTAACTTAAAGTTAAATCTAATTGATAAGGTTAAAATAATACCCTAAACTTGTCTAAATCTTATTGGTTGATAGGATTTAGACCCATCCCCACTTTATCTTCGAAATAAGACCCATTGGAACCATTATAAACCGATTTTGACTTTAATATAAAATAATATTTTGAGATATTCCTAAGGTGCCCCTCTCCTCCCTTATAAAAGGACACCTCCTCCCCCTCCTCCTCACACCAATTTGAGCACTCAAGCTCGGCCGAAACCTGCCAAAATCTCTTCTCCACTTCCCTAGCAACATCCTAAAGGTTCTGGTCTTCCTTAAAGCCCAATTTTAGTGCCCTAAGAGGAGGTCTCAAAGAGGCGCTTCAAAGAAGAGGTAATTACCGTTACCAATTCTTTCATCTTTATTTCTTCTTCCACTTTTTTTTATTAGGTTGTTTCATTATGAAGTAATAACATCAGTATCAATCATATACTGATATGTTATTATAAGTATGAAACAACCCTATTTCACAATCTATCCATCCTACGGAAAAAGAAATCACCGCGCGTCCGTACGTACGGAATACCGTCTCCACGCCGTGGTGTAATCTATTTTCCACCACCACCTTACATGGATGGGTATAATGGTGTAAAAAATAACTATAAATAGTTATTAAAACATCATATTGATTCTGATATATTGTATAATCCACTCCAATTCAATTAAATATTTATGGAAATGATATCATCGCTCGTGCGTACGTACGGACTACCGTCTCCACGACACGATGAGATTCATTCTCCATGTTAACCATTTAAGAATTATTATAAAGTATATATAAGAAATAATAATGAAATATATGAAATTATAAAGCTACTGGATTTATGTATATATATATATATATATTTATGTCATCTACTTACTTCCATTCAAGACAATAAGGAAAGGAAAGCAGCGTTCATGCGTACGTACGGACTACCGTCTCCATGAACGGTGTTTTTCATTTCATTTATCTATCTATTATATATATATATATATATACTGAATATATATGATATATAAATCATATTTTATATTCTGGAAGTAAGTAAATCATGAAATAAGTTATAATAATGTCAAGAACAACAAGTCAGAACACCTACGATAAATGAAACGATTTTACCCAAAACACTTCTTTAACAAGGAATTTACAAAAGAACGGGTAATATAATGTCATAAGTGAACCATATATGATATCATAACAATGAATATAATTCTGTAATAAGTCAATGACATTATTTAAACCATTATACAGGAGCTTCGGACACGTACAAAGCAAATCGGACCTAAGGTAAGGGAAATATCACAATCTCATTTTTATCCGAGATTGTTTATTCGTAAGTATTTACTGGGGTGTATTTTATCATCCACATCCATGTTCCCTCAATATGTAATATTATTTCCATCCACCTACAATTTTTTAAATCCATTTTTACCCTTCGGTGAGTTTTTAGTAAAAGAAATGAAAGGAATCTTTTGTCATTTTTCGTACGAGGTACTTTTTGACTTTTCCGACAAAAGTACGAAGAATGTTTTTTTAAATTATACGGCATGAATGGATTTCTAAAACATTATTTCCAAGAATCTTCCTTTACAAGTATTCAAGTTTATTTTTAGTCAACTTATTTTAGTTTAAAATTGTATGACATGTTAAGAAAGGAAAAGTGTTTTTGAAGTAGAAAGGATATTTTCCTCAAGAATGAAGTTCAAGTATTTTATCAAAATTATTTTCCATCTAAGATAATAAAAGGGTTATGTTTTTATCCCTATTATTACATGGATTTGATTATGTTGTGAAGGAATCATTTTTATGAATTCCTTTATCTTATATGACTTGTTTTATGATGTCATGTTGTTTAAGAATCTCATTTTTATTACATGGGTTATGCGATGATGTATGATTTATGATTATGTGGAACACATAAGAAAGGATTCATTATAAGATATGTGGGTCCTATATCTCCCTCCAATGCATTGGGTAAATA
Organism: Viscum album; assembly: GCA_963277665.1. NCBI lineage: Eukaryota > Viridiplantae > Streptophyta > Magnoliopsida > Santalales > Viscaceae > Viscum > Viscum album. The sequence goes on along the minus strand of OY728161.1, from coordinate 1,333,137,249 downwards.
TTTTATATCTCATGAGATAGACATGGCTGAAATGGTAGGTTATACCGGTTCAGTGAAACAGGACTGAAACGAGGGTTACTCGATTCAGAAAGGGACTTTGTCAACTAAGATTGTCTTGGAAATGAGTCATTGACGCACGCCTGTCGTAGGGCGTGGCAAAACAATTATTTCCTAAGTTAAAATGTAGTAATGTGGTTGACCTAGGATGTCTCCCTAAGATGAGTGCACACAAAATGGGTTGTCACTTTAAAACGGGGGTAAAAATGTTGTGAACAGAAATTTGAAATTCAAATGATTGAAAAACAATGAAATTTAAAAGGGTGATTAGGTCGGGGTCGGTTTCCTAATTATAATGCTATCCTTGTTCAATTTAATTCAAACCTCTTCTTCTTAGTTGATTAAAGTGAGTTTCCACAATCGTTTCCTCTCACTTCCTTGGTGAAATTATTATTGTGAGAGAAAACCTTACCAAGATCTTGGTTTGGTCAACTCTCCTTCCATATGTAAAATAGTTGTATTGAATATCCTTAATTGAAATGGGAAACTCCCGATCGGGTTTTGTTTATCCCAAACAAACAAGAACATTCACTACACCTTTTACACGTACTGACGATCGTCGAGTACTTCACCACTAATTCCTAGTTTATTCCATCGTATATAAACCAGAAATTAGTGGATGGAGATATTGATTATTTTACCAAGGCAAAAATAAATAACAGAATTAATATTCAAGAACGATCGCACTTGATTATAAAATCTGCTATAAGAAATTGAAAACAACTTTGAAGAAGAATGAAATTTATTCAATTGCGTTCAAGAACTCAAGCATTACAATGTAGAAAACCAACCTTTCCCCAATCACTCCAAAAGTTTACCCCACCATGGAAAGGGTAATCGAGTTGAATGGGGAAGAAGAATGCATTACTAAACAATGAAAAAGAAAATAAATAAAAGAGAAAGCTTAAAAGTTCTCCTTCTTGGTGTCCCAGAAGGAATGGGATGGAGAATGGATGCTTTGAGAGGGTGGAGCTCTCCTCCTTTTATAGCCAGAATTCTTCCCCCGAAAGTCGACGCGTTGTAGCCCCATTAAATGAAATCTTCACTCGTTGAGCCCTTCATTAATGTTGTTCATAATTCCCTTTTCCGTGTTCTCTCAAAATTTCAGCGGAGTTGGACATGTATTCCGAGAGTTATGACCGTTTTACAATGAGCATTTATTCTGTCCAGTCAGACTCTCCAAAACGAAATCCTCCGGATTAAGGTGCTTTAATGGCCCCATAAACGGCCAATTCACTCGGGGCTTCCTTCATAAAAGATGATCCCACACTCCTTGCACGTCCACCCACCGAATTTCACAAGATTTGGGCCCACAGTGGTTGAGTTATGGATCCCAGATCAAAACTAGGCAGAACTGAAAACAGTTTTCTTGATCCAACTTGTGAGCTTCTTTTGAGCTTCCATATGGCCGATTCAGATTTTGGTCCAAATATATTAAATGAAGCCCTGGATGTGTAGAATCTGAAAAAGAAAGAATTTCGCAATTTGGATCCGTGTAGATAATGTTATGGCCAATCTACCGAAATAATTTAAAACTGTTAAAAAATCCAAAATGGCCAATTTTTACAATTCAGCTCAAAATAACACCATTATCATAAAAATGAAACAATTCATCTTAGAAGAACAATTTTGTGGGTTTAAAACAATGATATTCAATATAAATTAATTGAAAATATTTTCTCTATCAATTCCCCCACACTTAGCACTTGGACTCCTGGACAAGTAAAAAATCAAATCAAATCAAAATCAAAACACATATCAATGAGATCAATCAAATCAATTTCAAGAAACAAAAAGATATCATGCCTCATCAAAAACTGTTATTTCAAGTTCTCCATTTAAGATTTTAATATATTTCCACTTCATTTCTTATCCCATGCACACAAAACACCTACCTCACATGAATTTTCTCTCATCTCACAAATGTAAAGGCTGAACAAGGTTTTTCTCATCCAAACTCATACAAGAGTCACCATAGGTTTGATAAATTCATAATTCTCCACCCGATGTGAGTCAAGAACATGTGTTTCTCATGAGGACTTTTCAGGGTTGTTCTGTGGCTTCCGGTTGGTAGGATTTAGATGTTAAAAGTTCTGAGGCCGAAAAAGGAAGGCTTGGCTCTTATTGAAGCAAAATTGCAAGATTCTAGTTTTCACTCAAATATGGTCTCCTTTACTTCCCCTTTGTTGAAAATATGATCCATCATCATTCAATCATCTCAGCAACAAACATTTCAATCTTTTCAAACAAATTTTTTTTTTAAAGCTCCAGATAGGCACAGCTTTCTTTTGGAAGCTCCAGAAAGGCACAGCTTCTCTTATCATAAAAGCTCCAGAAAAGGCACAGCTTTCAACAGAATAATTTTTCAGCATCACACACATCTCTTCCACAATTTATTTTCCACCCAAAGTATAACCAAATGAGGTAGTACATCACAAGACATCTTCCCCCACACTTAAGTTCAACAAGATCATGCAATTTTACTTCAAGAGCAGGTATGATAGGGAAAATTGGCTTGTAATGTGGCTAACCTAACAGGCAATTCATGGATACTAGGGGCTACAATGAAGGATAAATGTAAAGGTGGGACATAATGAAAAGTATTATTTTGAAAAGGGGGCTTTAAACAAAATAAATGCCTCAATCATTTAAAACACATGTACCCCAACCCTCAAGTTTTGAAAGGAATAAATCAAATTCTGGTTAAAGCAAGCATGGTCTGGTTCTCTCAAGAAATGAGGTGAATGAAAAGAATATGACAAAAATGGTTCAGAAGCCTCACAGGAAAGTTATTTCAATGATATAGACAGTGAAATATGGCATGGGTTTCAAAAATCAGTGTACTTTTCATGAATTTACAAAAGATTTGAACTTGAAACAAAGTTATTTCAGCATTCATTTAAGATCAGTTTCATGAAATAGATTGGTTCAATCATTGACATGGGTTTCAAAAATGGTATTGATTATCATTTCAGCTCAAAAGTTACACCAAAAATTGAAAAATAAACACAAAAAAATTTGAAAACACACATTTTTTTTATTTTTTTATTTTTTTATTTTTGAAAACAAATATTTTTATTTTTTTGAAAACAAACATCAAATAAAAATCCTATACTACAAAGGTTCCCTCCCCCACACTTAAATGATGCAGTGTCCTCAATGCATTTAAGTGTATTTAACATGTAAAAAGATTTTAAAATGAATCATAACATCAAGAAAGTGTGAAGGAGTGGTACAACCTGATTTATTCGTAGTGCAACATTGAGTTAAGCTTCCAAGTGTTGCACTCTGAAAACCTACAAATAAAAGAACAAAAGAAAACATAAGATATTTATTGAAAGAAATAAAAATAGAAATATGATGAGAATAGAAGGATAAAACTTGGTTTAATCCCCCAAGTGGGCCCTGGGTTTTGACTGCCTCCAGAGGGGCAGTTGTAATTGATTATCCCCAATCTGATGGTGGATGATGTTTCTTTGATTTGAACCACCACATGTGGCTCCTCCCAGCTTTCATTTCATTGTTCTTGTTGAGGAGGACTCCATAGATAGAGTACACCAGATCCACCCCCTTCGCAATGTTGTACACTGTGCATGGTGGGGGTAGGATAAAGTACAGAGCCTCCTCCTTCTTGGGTTCCTCATGAACAACATCATCTTTACTCTCCAGTGGTTGATGATGGTATGATAAATCAGGGGAAAAATCAAAGGGAATGTCAGAGTTTAATTCTATTTGAAAAAAATTAAAGCATGAAGAATCAATATCAAATTCTTCCCTTTCAATGTAAGTATCTTGTGTCTCATTTTCCTCCAGAAAATCCACTTTGATCTTCTCTTGTACTCCCTCCATTAAATGTTCAACAGGTTTGGGGAGCACCAGATGTTCCTCTTCAGATGCATATTCTCCCTCCAAGGAAATACAAGTGTTGGATGAATCTGAAAAATTAAAACAAGGGGAGGTAATACTCAATTTAGTTTCAACAAAATCAAAAGATAATGAGTTTATGAAAAGATTAACTCCCTGATCTTGTTTGGCTTCAATTGGTTCTTCAATGGGAGGTGGCTCTTGGAGTTGAATTTCCGTAGATAGAGGTAGGTAGTCAGACTCCTCTATCTTCTCTTCAAATTCCACTGCTTGGTTGGTTTCTTCCTTCAATGTTGCTGAATCATCTACATTATGAGGAATAGTTGGCTCAAGAAGTTCCTCACACTCATTCCAGAAGTTATCCAGATCCTTTTGATCTCCCATATGTATTTCAATTGCTAAATCTTCTTCGTCAATCTTATCCAACATTGATTGAGATGGGCTCAATGGATCTTCTTTTAATTTCATCAAGGCCTCCATGGGTTCTTCAACTTGAAGGATTTGTGAGGATAATTCTTCCATCAATTGTTGTGGTCTACACACTCACAGTAAAAGTTAAATTATTTAACTTAGAGTTAAATCTAATTGATAAGGTTAAAATAATACCCTAAACTTGTCTAAATCTTATTGGCTGATAGGATTGCAACCTATCCCCAATTTATCTTCGAAATAAGACCCTTTGTAACCATTATAAACTGATTTTGACTTTAATATAAAATAATATTTTGAGATATTCCTAAGGTGCCCCTCTCCTCCCTTATAAAAGGACACCTCCTCCCCCACCTCCTCACACCAATTTGAGCACTCAAGCTCGGCCAAACCCTGCCAAAATCGCTTATCCACTTCCCTAGAAACATCCTAAAGGTTCTGGTCTTCCTCAAAGACCAATATTAGTGCCCTAAGAGGAGGTCTCAAAGAGGCGCTTCAAAGAAGAGGTAATTACCGTTACCAATTCTTTCATCTTTATTTCTTCTTCCACTTCTTCTTATTAGGTTGTTTCATTATGAAGTAAGAACATCAGTATCACTCATATAATTATATGTTATTATAAGTATGAAACAACCCTATTTCACAATCTATCCATCCTACGGAAAAAGAAATCACCGCGCGTGCGTACGTACGGAATACTGTCTCCACACTGTGGTGTAATCTATTTTCCACCACCACCTTACATGGATGGGTATAATGGTGTAAAGAATAACTATAAATAGTTATTAAAACATCATATTGATTCTGATATATTGTATAATCCACGCCAATTCATTTCAATATTTATGGAAATGGTATCATCGCTCGTGCGTACGTACGGACTACCGTCTCCACGACACAATGAGATTCATTCTCCATGTTAACCATTTAAGAATGATTTTAAAGTATATATAAGAAATAATAATGAAATATATGACATTATAAAGCTACTGGATTTATGTATATATATATATATATGTATGTCATCTACTTACTTCCATTCAAGACAATAAGGAAAGGAAAACAGCGTTCATGCGTACGTACGGACTACCGTCTCCATTAACGGTGTTTTTCATTTCATTTATCTATCTATTATATATATATATATATACTGAATATATATGATATATAAATCATATTTTATATTCTGGAAGTAAGTAAATCATGATATAAGTAATAATAATGTCAAGAACAACAAGTCAGAACACCTACGATAAATGAAACGATTTTACCCAAAACGCTTCTTTAACAAGGAATTTACAAAAGAACGTGTAATATAATGTCATAATTGAACCATATATGATATCATAACAATGAATATGATTCTGTAATAATTCAATGACATTATTTAAACCATTATACAGGAGCTTCGGACACGTACAAAGCAAATCGGACCTAAGGTAAGGGAAATATCACATTCTCATTTTTATCCGAGATTGTTTATTCGTAAGTATTAACTGGGGTGTATTTTATCATCCACATCCATGTTCCCTCAATACGTAATATTATTTCCATACACCTACAATTGTTTAAATCCATTTTTACCCTTCGGTGAGTTTTTAGTAAAAGAAATGAAAGGAATATTTTGTCGTTTTTCGTACGAGGTACTTTTTGACTTTTCCGACAAAAGTACGAAGAATGTTTTTTTTAACTTATACGGCATGAATGGATTTCTAAAACATTATTTCCAAGAATCTTCCTTTACAAGTATTCAAGTTTATTTTTAATCAACTTATTTTAGTTTAAAATTGTATGACATGTTAAGAAAGGAAAAGTGTTTTTGAAGTAGAAGGGATATTTTCCTCAAGAATGAAGTTCAAGTATTTTATCAAAATTATTTTCCATCTAAGATAATAAAAGGGTTCTGTTTTTATCCCTATTATTACATGGATTTGATTATGTTGTGATGGAAACATTTTTATGAATTCCTTTATCTTATATGAATTGTTTTATGATGTCATGTTGTTTAAGAATCCCATTTTTATTACATGGGTTATGCGATGATGTATGATTTATGATTATGTGGAACACATAAGAAAGGATTCATTATAAGATGGGTGGGACCTATATATCCCTCCAATTCATTGGGTAAAGATTTTATATCTCATGAGATATACATGGCTGAAATGGTAGGTTATACCGGTTCAGTGAAACAGGACTGAAACGAGGGTTACTCGATTCAGAAAGGGACTTTTTCCACTAAGATAGTCTTGGCAATGAGTCATGACTAACAAGAAATGATTTTCTATGATTATGTGTGCATGCCACAAAGTTGCAAGTTTCATGTTATGATTATGGGGATCTCATTTTCACTTCTATGATTTATCCCATGTTATGATATTATGAGCTCTTTTGCAGGTTAAGATTTCTAAAAGCTATGTTCTTATGTATATGATGTGATTGATATTTCCTTTGTTTACCCTTACTGAGCATTTGAGCTCACCCTTTTATGTTTTCTTTTCCCCAGGATATAAAGAAAGGTTTTAGGAAAAAAAAGGGAAGATCTTTATGGGAGATATTGATGATCTTTCACCACGATTAGAATATTACGTTCCGAGTTTCCAAAGACACTAAACTATTACGATCCTTGTGTGTGTGTTTTTGTTATGTACTAAGTATTCCGCCAATGTAATGTAATGTCCATGTACGTCAAGATTCGGGTCTCTACATGTCTAACATCCTAAGTGGTCTTATAAAAAGTGTTATAAATTAGAATTTATTAGAATTAATAATATATTAAGTTACTTTTTAATGTAATATTTTGTCTAATTATAACATTTCAATAGCCATTTATTAATAATTTTATATTTACATTATCCTTTATGGGTGTTAATGGATACATTTTTAATGAATGTTTTGGTTGGAATTTTCTATGAAATTTACATTGATAATACATCCATCATCATAAAAATTATAAATTTTTTTAAATATCATATATATTAATTATATACATTCTTATATTAATTCTTATTTGTTTTATATATAATAATGAATTAAATCGTTCATGGAGACTATTATCCATACATACGCATTAACGCTATTTACATTTTCTAATGAAAATATGGAAAGATAGATAAAAAATATTTTATCATTATTGAATAAATATTAAATAATATATATATTAAATATTTATTAAATTAATAATAATAAATAAACATGGTAGGGGTTAAATTAAATAATTTATATCACTGCATGGATGCAGTAGTCTAGACATACAAATAGTTGATACATTCATTTTTCATTTGATATAAACGTTGTGTAAAATTTATATGTAATCAATATATTAGAATTTAATTCATATTAATGATATTTTAAAAATAATTTTATGGTTTAAAAATATATATTTATATATGTTTTGAGAATAAATTCATTTGAATGGTTTTTGTTAAGAGTTATACCTCTCTATTGAGAAACCCCCATTTTTGTACACATTAATCATTCAAAAGATGATATTATACTCAAATTTGGATCTCTATGAAATGGGTTAGATGTTTTTAAAAGTGTTGGAATTTTATTTTTTAGTTAATGATGATCATTATGTGTGTATAATATGTGATATGTGGTATCCATTTATAATGATGTCACAGAACACACATAGAATATCATAAAATAATAAAATATAATTATGTCAAACTCAAGAAGTGTTCTTCCAAATCACTCATATTAGAATAAAATATGATATTCGGTAGGAATATGGATTTAAAATATGATATAGAAATCATTTTATATAAATCTATCCCATATCTCTTAATTAAACCCATGTTAAGCTCGTAATAACCATTATTGAGGAAGCATAATTTTTACAATTTATTCATATCATTATGACAAAAAATTAATGGTTTATAGTAATATAAATAATTAATTATTTATTATAATATATAATAAATTTTATGAAGTAAAATTTATTTATTTTGTATAAATTTTCTTAAAATAGAACTATAAAATGATTTGAAAATTTGTTTTATCCAAAAATGCATTTTTTAGGTGGAAAATTACACATAATTTTGATTATAATGATTATGATTTTATTATTTTTAATAAAATTCATATAATTATAGTTTTAGAAATTTTAAAATAAATATGGGATTATATAATTACTTTATTGGGAAATAAAATTTTTTAAACAATTATAACATAAAATTGTGATATTTAATAAAATAATACAAATTATCCACTAAAATAATTTTTACATGAAAATTTAAAAATGATAACCCTATTATGACATATAATATAAAACTATGTAAGTAATTATGACATCGATTAGAATAGTCTGATAATTATTTTAGACAAAATCAGATTTTTTAACAATTATATAACTGAAAAAAATTGAGTTCTAATTTATTATAATTTTTAGTAAATATAATTAAAATGAATAAAATATATAGACAACTTTTAAAAATGTGGGTAATCTTACTTATGACCAATAATCCATTGAAATTTACATATTTATATGTTATGTCATGGTTCATTTAGAACTAGGATTTAATATAAAAAGTATATAAAATATTTAACTTTTATTCCAAAGGAAATAGATATAAAATATTTCAGTTTTATACTCTATCCACCATCAAATTAATTTTCCTATGAAATAATATCACATAAATTAAATATAACGAGGTATTATATTCTTCACCCCATCCTCAACTTCACTTGTAGCTTAATCAAAATTTTCATTCCTTGTGATGAAAAGAACTAGTTTATTAGTGTCGTCCAATGGAAAATTATCTCTTAAATATTATACATTGATAGGGTTTTCTTCCTAAACATGATCATGTTTCGGGGGTATTTCCTCTATATATTGTATAAGTGAATCTTCATGTATGTAGTTATATTAAAGGGATAAATGGATAAAATCATAGAATTGTGAGTGGTTTAGTGGATACATAAAGGGATAATCTATAGTCTCTAACTGACCAAGAATCTGGAAGAGTCCAGTATAAAGGGAATAATATTACCTTTAATTATGAATAACATAACACTAAAACCTATATAAATCTCTAGTGATTACTTCAAATCAAATTTGAATTCTACATCTCACTAGTGAGTTTGAAAACAAATCACATATTGAATCTAAGATATGTTAACGTTCTACAAAATGGATATGATATTCTATATCATTTCCTCATGTAGATCTAGTCCCACTATCCTTATTTAATTAGTTTTATATTAAAAATTTAGTGTTCTACAAATTCATCAATAGAGTTCATTATATGGGTCCATCAAAAGGTTTGAGTGTTATATATGGTTATATAAGAATTCAAGGAGAGGAAGTTGTTGATACCAAAAACCATTGAACTATATAGAATTCTATTTCAAAATATTCTATTGAATTTAAAGAGTTCTATTATACTAACCATTTATATTTTTGTTATATTATGATCTAATACACAAAATCTTATCTAGAGAATTCTATTGACTTTTCTATAACATTGGGGAAAACAATGGTTCAAGATGTGATACAATTGAATATTCTAATCTATGGAACCATACCACTTCATCAATTTATATCCTTAAAATATGATCAAGAGAGAAATATTAATAGATATAAATAATGTGAAATTATTTTACATGGCGATCAGCTACAACCAAAAAAATATTAACGAATTTCAATTTTTTATATTTTCCATTTAAACAATCTATGGTGATGTTTTCACATTTCCATTCTTGTATGGGTATGATTATAAAATCCAAGTATACTTATTTCACATAGACCAAATATCCTAACATAACAGTGCCTAAGATACTTACTATGAAATATTTCTATTCTTATTGTCTCCCCCAAAATACTATTTCATATTTGTATACCTTATCAACCATCCAAGATTGATTTAGAATGATAAAATAATAAATTTAACAAATAATTACTTCATTATTTGTTTTATTATAAGAAATATAAATATTCTTAGTATTTTTTCTTCCATCACAGTCAAGGTTTAACTCAATATCATTACTAACAAAATTTCTAGAATGACATCATACTTTTATACATGTTAAATTGTCAAATGAATAGCTTGTTCAATAGTAATTAGATAATTAAGGGAATAGTATAGTCTCATCCTGATGATGTGTTTTTTTATTTTAAAATATAGTAATATTTAAACCATTATGATCCTTATTATAGATAAATTACAATGATCCTTTATAATCAAAGACATATCCAATATGTTTTCATTCCAAATATGGTCTTATTTTTAGTAGTCATAGTAATTTATAATATCAAACCATCATTGATGAGTCATATAAAACTGTTTTAGGGATGATATAATATATATTCTATAATTACATGTATATATTTAATTCATTAGAAATAAATTTAATTCCATCTTATCACTTATGAAAATTTTGTCATTTCTAATAACAAATCAAGATTCTGTCAATTTTTATCATGAGCATTAAAATTTTAGGAGGAATATTCTATCACCATACCATTATTTAATAATCTATACCAATACCTTTAATGGATGCATCACTCTAAAACAAAAACAAGAATCCATACTAAAGTAATATGTGTATAGTTTCAATGACTAAACATAATTTAATAGAATTTAAAATTTTCATTTACTTATCAGTAAAAATAAGCTCAACTCCATTCCACATTTACAGAGTTAGTCTATTATATATACTTTTAAAATCCATTAAAAATAATCAATCATTGATAATAAATTCTTCATAACTGTATACCTCATTACTAGTTCTTATACTAGGAAAATTATCAACAACATAAATCTTTGATAAATCGGCTAACATTCCATTGCATCAGATGAAACAAAAGAGAATTTTCTTTAGAGAAAATTTACACTTGGTAAATTAATTATAAAACAAATCCTTCTTTAGTATCATCAAGAAAATACTTATGTAAACATTATGACCATTAATTAAATTTTAATATATAATTGTATTATCCAAAAATAATATAACTAATATATCAAGGTAATCCTGAAGGACTCAACACAATAAATCAATAAATATAGCTTGAGAATTAGAATAAAAAATGATATTTGAATAAATTAATTGTGTATATTAATAAAATGGATGGGTATATTGTCATTGTTTTTACTTATTACCCTCAATTTATAGCGTCCACATAAAATATCAGTATTGGTAAAACTTATAACACTCATTGAAATAGGTTGATGTTATCATAATTATAGGTTTGAGGATAAATATTTTCTATTATGATCTTAATAATTTTATTATAATAAATATAGATTATATTTAATTAATCATTCTTCTTAAAAAAGGGTAGGTTTACCAAATAATGATCTACATGAATATATGATACCATTATCAATATTACCATTTATGTTATCTTTTTAACAAAATGACATTAACTGTTCGTCCAATTCATGCCCAAAGAAATTTTTTAAATCCAAAAAAATTACAGTGGAAAGCATGAGGTTTAATGAAATTACAAAAAAAAATATACAGAAACATCATGATAAAGAAAATTCACATAAGTAAAAGTGAATCCCTTAACCTGCAACACCATCACATAAGATGACCACATAATACTACCCCTACCAATGCAATAAAATGAGTTGTCTACCGGTCAATAGTGATGCCTCCAATGTGAAGGCCTATATCTTAAATCCATTGTGAAAACATAAAGGGAATGACATCCTAGAGTGTCACCAATATAAGATTTTATCTTAGACCCATGGAAAAAAATAATACATTTATATTGTAATGTGTTGAAGTAACGGAGCACAAAAAAAGGATATAAAAAACATGGTACACTACAATACATCTTTCTTGTTTCAGGGAGGCACAGTTGTCCCAATGTACCACCAGAGAACAAACAAAATGAGGCAGAAATAGACCACAACACCTAAAGCTAATAGCTACCACACCACAAAGATGATATGTTACAATTTAACAGTGGATCATCAAAAAACCAAAAAATCAACCTGAATCCCCTAAAAGTTAAATTCATTTCCATGTAAGGACATTTAAATTAAATCATGGATTCTTATTAAATACCTTCACCACATTGATGAACATCCAAATTTAGATATCATGATATGTTTCTTCTATCATTTATAAATTTTTATACTATTTAAAGTCAATTTTATTCCTCTCTTCAATCCATATTCCAAGCTCATTTGGGAGGGATAGTTCTTCGGGACATTGATTGGAATCCCAATATGCAGTGTCCTCATTCTCACAATATGAATCTTATGAGTTGGTCTCAGAAAATCTTATTATGAAATCTTAGGTGGCAATCACAATATCAAAGGATTGGTTGTGGTGGATGTGTGTTTTCTTCAATTATACTAGCATCTATGGAGCGAGTAAAATTTTTTATTTCAACATTGGTATTATCCCTACATTTTCAGTTGTTCCTATCACTTAGCATGAAGAAACTATAAGAATCAACGATTTATATTTTACATTTTATAGAACAAGATCATAAGAAATCTTCCTCCAATTGAATGATTTGTCATGGTCGCATTTTAACGAGTCTTCCTAATCAAATTTCCATGGATTTATCTCACTTTTAAAAGCTTGTTCTTCCTCAAGAATGATTGTTTCTACATTAAATGGGTCCTGCTTATCTTCATTAAAAGGATCAAGATCGTGCAAGATCTAAGCATCACAGAGTTTGGGGTAAATCTTAGATGGTCCCACATAACTCATTGATCTAACAGGGGTCAATTTGGAGGCTTCTTTTTCAACTCAAATATATTTTTAGATTGGAGTAGGATGAGGTTCAACACATTTATTCCCACATTCATTAATAATGTGAACAATGCATGAGTATTTTTTTGTAGAAATATGGGACATTTTGAAAACCCACATCCTGTATGAATCCATTATCCCCATTTCGAAACCAGAAACTCCACGAAAGAGAATATAATATATCTAATTCGGTGCAAATGTGAGTGATATAGGGACGTGTATGATTTGACGTGGAAGAATGTATCATAATGGGTTGACCAAATAGTTTTGTGATGGAAAATAGAGCATTTTGTGTTAAAATCTGTTAAGGAAGGTTTGGGAAACCAAGCCAAAGTGTAACAATGGGGGGATCGATATGCAAATAGATTTCTAAGGAAAATTTCAACACCTTCATATTGCATCCCCCAAAAGACTAAAATGTTCAAGTCAAAAATCTATTATAATCATCCTTCGAGGAAAAATGAAACAGTATATGCAACGATTTCCATAATCAAATGAGTAAATTGAAAAAACCTATTCCTTCCAATGTTTTTCACAAAAACACATGTGGGGGTATATGTTTAAGAAACCTACCAACCAATGAAAAATGTAGATCCGAATAAACAGTGTACACCTCGTCTTTAGAGGACGAAATATTAAATAGACCTTATTTGCAAAAATACATGGGGCCAATGAGTTTGGAGGGCTTCCCATTTACATTATTATTATAATTATATTAACAAAATAATATCCATTTTATATGGAGTATTTTAAATAGGTTTAAGACTATGTAATATTCCTATTGAAAAATCCATTCCAAATTTGTTGGAATACTATTAAACTACACTGAAAAAAATATCTTAAAAATCATACGAATAATGAAATATTAAATTTTTATAATTTCTATTGAATGATCATATATATCCTTACATAGATATGTGATCATATGTTTATTTAAAATATACATGAATCATCTATAACATATTCATTGATATGTGATTTATATAAATTATGTCAATCCAAGTGAAAAAATAACATCAAATTCATCTTGATGGCGAAATAATTAGTTTTTCAAAAATTAAATTCCCAGAAAAATTATTTAGAGAATAAACATATATATAAGAAATGATAATCATGAAATTATTTTTTTCACATCTAATTCAATATATATTATCTTATGTATGAATTGTCCCTCCATTAGTCATTTTTTGATATAAAATAATTCATAAAAATATGATCGCATAGCTTATGATAATAAACGACAATATGTTTATCTATGTAAAAAAAATTATATTATCATAAATATCATATGAAACAATTGTTGACACATACATAAATACACATTAAACAAAGTGATCAATCACAAAGAATACATAGGATGCTTAAATCAAGAAACCATATTTTCAATATATAACACCTTAGGTATATCCTTGGTCATCCATGGTCATCATCATTTAAATAAATCCATTAGGGTTCATAAGGAAAATATAAAATAACTCAACCATATACCTTTAAAGTGACTAGTAATGTCTATTGTCATTGGACCATTAATTATGCACATGTGTTGATTGACTTAATAAAAAACCTAATGAATTGTGATTTGTATGTTGTGAGTAAATGTGTATAATAGATAAATTTATCATCAAGTATCTTAATAGGGATGTGTTGACTAAGAGAACATCACTAATTATTTTAAAATTTCATATGATGTTGTCTAATATATTTACTTATCTTATTGGTTAAAATAAATTAATCATCCTAATACCCAAATATAGACTACATTTCTCTGATACAAAATATTTCTACCCATTCATTTCATTGTAAAATATTTATTATTATTAGAAAAATATTCATTACATATAATGATGAATAATTAAAAACCCATAATGGTTTAGTTAATATGGAATCATTCATATAGTAATAAATGGTACATAAAATATTCTAAATCATCTCAAACATAGTTCATTATAACAAGAAAACTTCATAGTCATATCATACAAATGACAATGCATTAAACACTTGTTGAAAAAATAACAATGGGTGAGATCATATGATTAGTTGGTGTAATGAAGGGTGATATCAATTATAATTAAATCATAATATATGCATCAGTGTTTGATATTTTTTTAGAACATTTATAAATCATAGATAATAATTTAGAGATCATAATCATGATTCATGGAATTAAACATGACAGTTTATATTACATGAATTGTAAAGAAACTCAAGAAGATGAGCTATATAAGCATAACATTGAAATAAGATCATGTCATAATGGTGTTAAATAATTTTTACAAAATCATATTCATAAAAATAATAATTCAAGGCTACCAACTAAGGATTTAATCTTTTGAAAAGGATTAAAATTAGTACAATAGGTCCACATTGAAACTATGTTTAACCACATGTTTACTGGCATTGGGACTACTTTATACTCTTATGTAACTTTTAATAAGATTCAGATAAACTCCCATGTACACTTTGAGATAATTAAATATTAATACTTACTCAAATTATTGGATGAATACCAAGGACTCTAACATCACATTATTACAATCTATTAATATTTATTTAACATGATTATGAAAACAATTATCATTAGAACATAACATAATCCATGGAAGATATTTTTTTAATAAATTTGTAATTATCAAAAACATAAACCATCCAGATATATAATAAGCAGATAATGAAATAATAACATCCTAACTGATGCATATGTATCATCAAAATTTATTATCATTTTTGAAAAATCAATTTTAATGTTCCCCATAATATTTTCTGAAATAAATAACATTTTTATTTTCAAATCACATATTTAAAATATAATATAGATAAAAATATTAATGAATTTTATTTAAGGATACTATAAATTATTCAATGAATAATTCATTTAATATAGTACTCAATATGGTTAAACATTTGTTCTTGTTTACTATATTAAAAAATGACTCAATTCCCATTTTTTGTATAAGATCCAAAAAACTATATTAAGGTATGTTATTCTATAAAATTTTATATTAAATACCATATATATTGGTAATTAAATATTAATAGTGTTTTTCAGTAGTATTGGTGGATTCATAGGGGATTAGGATATCAAGGAAGGGAAAATATGGATAATCAGTGCATGTTGCACGGTTGGTGCATCATTAGATGTAGTAATGAAAATTAATAGTGTATTCATGGGGTGGTGGATAATGGATTTAAAACTCATGAATTATGAGGATACATTCAACGTGTTATTAGAGAAATGCATCCATAATGGTTACTACATAGTTTGAAAAACATTACAGACTCCCCATGAAGTCATGTCACCAGATTCCTCCCGGATATAGGGTGGCACATGGTTGGTGCACGGTTTGGCCAATCTTGTGACCAAAACATATAACCCATAACAAATGTTGGGTATTTACATTCATCCCTAGGGATTTATGTTTATCCATCTTAGTTTCCTTTTTATTTGTAATACAATATCCAAGGTTGGGGAGACCTTCCTCCCAGACATCCCAAAGATCAAAATCCCTCATTTGTAAGTAGTTTGGATCATTATTTGATTTAGATATATTCATCTAATGAGTCCAAAAATAAATTATACACTTTTTATGGATTATGTAATTTTGAGTCATTTTTCACATTCCAAAGTAAGAAAACCAATTATCTCTGATCAGTTCTTATTATAGGGATCATATTGGAGTTTTAGTTTGAATACAATATAATGGATAAGGGAGAAATCATCATTAGAATTGAGTTAGGTTCCTACATGTTATATCACATAGTCTGGTTGGTCATTTATGTTTATGTGATTTTACAATGTCACAATAATGTTTTCTATTTGGATTTTTTTATTTGAGAAAAAAATTTATAGTGTAAATGTTTAATTTACAACTCGTGATCCTCTTGGGAGGTGTTGAATTTGATTTGGGTTGGTTTAAGTTCCACCCATGGGGTGTGACACTTATTGAACGTGAAATTGAATTGTTATGTTTGTAGTTGAATAATTGTGACATAGATCCCATGATAAATGTGATAACATTTAATATTTGTTATATAGTGAATCTACAGGTAGGTGTAATAAGTTTTTAACGTTGAATATGAATGTGTTAGATAAAAAGAGAATTGGTTAGATAAAATATAAATTTAAGGGTTTAATTTACTAGTTGCATAGGATCTATATTGATAATTTGGATTCTCTACTAATCCATGTAAAATAGATTGAGTAATCGGGACAAGTTATGGTGATGGATTTTGAGATAAAGGAACTATTATTGTAAATGATGAATGTGGTAAACAAATATGTGTATGTTTGGTAAATTCATGTGGTTAACGAATAATTCTGACATTTTATTGTGATGTGTGAGGGACAGGTTTGTGTTTCTACACCCATGAGTCAGTATAGGCTTAATCTCAATACCCCACCTATAATATTCATAGGTCAAAGAGTCTGAAAATGGTTCTATGACACTAATGTTTTCATTTGATGCGACTATCTAGACTAAGGCTCTATGTTATGTGTTGTTTATTTTGTAAAAATAAATTCATTTGACTGAGTGGACAAGGATTTTTAACTTATGTGATTTTTTTAAGAAATAATATGTTGTTTTTTAGTAGTTGAAAAATCCTACCCCATGGGATTAAATGATGAATTTAGATAATAATAACATAGTTAATAAATGGAAAAATGTTTATTATTTTTACTTTTTATCAGTTTTTCATAAATGGAATATTTTTTATGATTCAATATTTTCTGAATACCATTAATAGTGGCTGGCTATGTTTTATTCACACACCAATGGAGCCGTCATTGGATACCAGATAAGACATCATGATTGTAGTTCATGATAAGGGAAAGGTACCTATGAAATATTGTGGATTTTGGCATGGGATTTGGGTAAAAGTGGGATTTGTACTTGGTGTCATGGCCCATTATGGGTGTTTCCCATGATTTTGTCAGGGCACCAGCATCCATATATTTCGGAGGATGAGAACACACTGACTGTTTCCCCACATTCATTCTTTCCAATGGCGGGAAACATCTGTTGCTTATTTATGGATGTTTTCTCCTTGATCAAAACATGAAGATGGGATATCGGTTCCTCCTTCTGTGGATTCCTCCGTGGAATTCATTACCCAGTCTTGGACTCCCTTTTGGATTAGGGCATTGTTCGTGTAACTCATCATTGATCCAAATCATCATGGACAATGGTTAATTATGTTGCTTCCATCATGAAATTCTAAGGGGTCTAGTCATGACATCAACCTTCGGTCAGGGGAGTAGTCACAGTGGGCATCACTGGTGTGTTTTAACACTAGAACATTGGAGCATCTGGGTTTCTTCCTATTATGATATGGATTATTAAGGGCATGGAAGCTTGAGGAATCCTATACTGAATGCAATTTATTATAAGCCATAGGAATGTCACTGAGTATTTCCTCAACTTCCCATGTTTGAAACAATTAATGCTGCAAGTTTAACGACTAGCAGAGAGGAATCAATCTGATTAGAACACTGACTGTAGTGGACCAGATGGGTGAAACCCCTAGATAGAAAAAATATAATAGGTATAACATGTGGTTAGTTACCAGAGTGCTTCTAAGAGTTGTGAAGACGTGAATTGGCATGATCTCACTGGGATGTGGCGTCCTAGGTTAGAATCATGATGGATGATGGAGATTTGAATGAAGTGGTGGGTAAATGAGGAAGAACCATCGTGAAGGTGACAATAGTACTGAGCTTGAGCCTCTAATATATTTCTTACGTATCCTCATTGAAGGGAATAACTATCAGTGTAGTTTGGAGAAGTGATGGGACACCTAAAGAGGAGACTCGAATGATGGGGTCCCAGAGGAAGTGGAACCTTTGGGTTGGGGCACAACCTTCCGGAAACACACAGCATCATATGAGAGACTAGGATAAGACATGGGTGGTGGGAATGAACATTAAGAATTCTTCCTACGAACCGTGACTCCTCAAGGATGAATGACCACATTGTTCAGAATGGTGTTAGGTGAACCGACGTGATCAGTGTCAGAACCAATGGGTGATGGGCTTGAACATTAGGGAGGCATCGTACATGCCTTTCCTTAGTAGAGATCAAATTCCCCATAGTTCAGAATGATGTATGGTGAACCAATGTAAGGAGGATCGAAAACATTAGGTGTTGGCCTTGATCCTCAGGGAGGCTTCCAACGTACATTTCCTTATCAAGGATCGAAGACCATGTAGTTCAGAATAGTGTATGGTAAACCAATTTGAAGGGGCTCAGAACCAATGGGTGTTGGTCTAGAACCTCTCAGAGGCATCCAACATACCTTGTCTTGGAAAAAATCAATGTCCACGTAGTTCGGAATGGTGTATGGGGAACTGATGTGAAGAGGTCGAGACCAGTGGTTGTTGGGATTGATCCTCAAGGAGGCTTTCTACGTACCTTTACTCATCAGTGATCAAAGTCTGTGTAGATCAGGATAGTTTTGGGTATTATACATTAACTTGGCCCGAAGAGGATGTAATGGTCCATGAATACTCTAATCTCACATGAGTCATGCTCAGTGTGAGAAACAATAGGCGGAAAATACATGATGATCACATCACAAAAGATGCTTCTGTGGGATGTGGAATGGGGCTTACATGTGTTTAGCATCCAAAAAAGAAAACAGGGGCTTACATGTGGTTAGCCTCCCAACAAAGAAATAGAGGCTTACACGTGGTTTACAACCCAAAGAGAAAAATTATTTTACCCTTGGATCATAGACTAAAGTTGAATCACGGGCATACACATCGTTCGTAGCCCAGAGAGAAACCATGTTCTTAGTGTGGTTCATATCGTAGGGAGATGTAGATTTGGAATTACTCCAGGATGGAGGCCCAGTGGCAACAAATCCTAGAGGAAATGGGATGGGATAATAAAATTCCCAGTGCCCGTTAACATTTGTGTCATCAAATGGTAGGCTGTTTAACATCAATATGCCATTTTTGGATTCCGTAAAATTAATCCCAACATACATTAAATTACATATATGTTTACTTTCAAAACAAATGGATTTGGTTGATAATAGAATGACTAATGTTAATGAGTATTATTGTGATATTATTCTAATGATTATTCATCAAGAACATAAATAACCTTGTACCATTTTATTATCTTTTGGAATAAGGGGAACTGTTGATATTAGGTAACTATCTGATCTAGGATATAGCCTTAAAATTATTCCCTACACTTTATTTTATAATTTTGTCCTTTGGAATCTCAAAGTGATATTTTTTTCTATTTGCCTAGCTGACCAGTCACAAACTTATATCATAAAAACGGTAGATGTTATATCTACTGATGCATAAAACTTTTACAACCTGATATAGATCATTAAAAATTAAATTAAATTTTCTATGATTTTTACTTATTATATGAAAAATATTTCTATCAACTAATGTAGTTGTCATATATGTTGAGTATAGAAATATCATACTTTAAATAGGTGAATATTGGGATGAATATTACATTTTCAATGACTATCATCATTTTTTAGTTTTTAAATAAATAGATATTCCAATTTGGTTAATAGATATTAATATTAGATGGAATAAAATATCTTTTTCTAATATTTTCATAGAATCTTTAAATGGAAATATAGATGTAAGCGTAGCTTGGTCTGAGGATACAGAGGGACATGAAAATTTAGGGTATCATGAGAATCATACATTAGGATTAAATTATAAATACCATGATATGGACAATACAATATCTAAATTTATGGAAAATAATGCGTCTTTATTAGTTTAATGATTAAATTCCACCCGTGTACCAGACATTAATTCTACTTCCCATCCTTTAGAACCTATGATTTTTTAGTGTGTTCATGGTGATTGTTATTTGGAAGATAAATGTTCCATGGATGATGTTGATTCTATAATTAGTTTTGTTCAAATTAGTGTTGAATAATAATTTTTGTAATCAATTTATTCTGTGAGTATGGTGATTCTAAAATCATTACATGAAATGGAAAATAAGTTGACCCATGATTTATTAAATTGATTTGATGATTAATTCTTTATCTCTTACTTCAAGACGATCATAATTGAACCAAAGGATAAATCTTTAAATTCACCCATGGAATTTTTTTACACTTTATATAGTTTTCATTGATCTACTTTTGAAACTATTTTACTTATTTTTGAATTTAATTATGTACAATGTGTATAAAAAAGTGTTAGTTATCATTTGAATAAGTTGGTTGGTAAAATTGGAAATATTTCAATGTATTATAATTATTTTCATCATTAATTTAATGACAATATGGGTCTTGAATCTTCTTGTGGAAGGAGGCATCATTATTGATCATTATATTATTTGAGGATAATTCTTCATGCTTCGGAATTACATGATGTTATGAGTGGTCCTTAAAAATTTTCATATAAATATACTGAGGCCAACATTAATAGTAATTCATATCCATTGAATGATCATGGTTTGAATAGTTATGAGGATATATCTTGTGGAAGATAAAAAATTTAGAAATGCATGGGAGGAAACATATTGTTTTATTGTTACAATTTTTTATTTTTGGTTAAATAAATACTTTTTTATCTATTTGTGTCTATATGAATTGGGGTATAAAAGCTAATAGAGTTTATAATAGATATTATATCTCATACTTTGTTTTTTTATTAAATTCTATTGGTTTGACGGAGCATGAGTTGACAATTTCATTGTTGTAAGTGATGTTACTTTGAGAAGTAGTCATGTTGTAGGTACTGATACCATTATAAGTGGGAAAATTTGATTATGGGTTACACTAATCCTCATTTTAGTCACATTAGTATTCAATTATATATAGATTGTCCAACTAGAGTTAATTCCATAAAAATTCAACTGAGCCTATGTCCACTTAATTTTAAATTTTGAAAAAAACATTATTATATGTTCATCATATAGGGATGAGAAATTACTATAGGAGAATTATTTTAATGGTTTTATGGGATTCTACATTTCAAATACAATTGTAAAGACCCTAGATTTCCGTTGAATACTCTTTAAATACATGTGATTTTTACGAGTCTGCAAAAATTTCAGCGCATGATTCCGAGGTCCGATGTGCCCAGAATCAATTTCTAAAGTTTTTATCGGGTAGGATTAGTAAACGTACATGTGGGATTTTATAACATTTGAAGCGGTGCTCAGAATTGAAATTTGAGGGCATCGTTGATCTCACAGTTCTAGTATTCGCTTATGAAGACTTTTACTTTGATGGTAGTGAGTTGAGGATAGAAGTTATTTTATATGAGTTTTTGAAAAAAATAATAAAATAATGTGTTGCTACACATTATTTTATTTGAACCTCCATTTAGTGTGTGGTGGTTAAAACCTCTTCATGGAGGATGGAGGTGGGGCCACCACACCATAACCTCTCATTATAGGTTATGGTTGTGGGGCCCACCTGAACTAAACCTCCCATGAGAGGATTAATGTGGTGGGATCACATGGGGCGTAACCCCTATTAATGGGAGAAGTGGAAAACCACAAAACTCTCCCTCAATAATGAGGGAGAGTATCTTGATTCCTCAACTCCCCAATAAATGGGGAGAAAGTCCTTGACCTCCCCCCTGCATAATAGAGACAACTCCCCTAACATTTAATTTGTTCTAATCTCCCCTAATTAATTCATGAAACTCTCGTGAATTAATTAAGGGGAGCCTATTAAATTAAATATCCAATTTGAATTTTTCTTCCAAAAAAATAATATACAAACTCATTCTTCTATTATTCTCATATTGCATTTGTATGGAAGTTCGGAAGGAGTATTATTGGGAGAAGAGGGAATCCTCCCAATGAAGAATGAAGAACGCGTTCTTCCAACAAAGAACGTCGGCGGTGATCCTTCGTCGACTTCTTCCCCGGACACCTAACAACGTGGACCCACATCCACAACCGTCATCAGAACTAAGAAGTGGAAGTGTGCGGCAGACGCGATGAATGACGGCTACGTCTACATCAACCGACTTCGCCATCGATGCCTAAAAATCTAGGTATCGGGTTATTGCAAGTTGATGCTTTTCATTTTATCATATCATAATATAATGAATGGAATTGATGCAGTGTGATGTAATTAATTGTTTTTCATCTTCTTTTCTTGATGAACCAATTGATAGCACCTGAAATGCGGAGGATGCGGGATAACCTAACATGGAATGACATCCTCTGTCGATTTCTCCTTATTATGGTGTTTATCGAAACTCCAATGAGGCGACAAAGGTGGAAACGACAAAGGCCACGCTACTCGTGGCCTCTACGAACCACGCCTCCCCTACGACACATGGGGGTTCCTGGCCAAACACCACCGGCCCACGCCGGCCCGAGCAGCACCGCACCGGCCTGCTCGACCACCACCAGCCACCGAACCCGCTTGCCCGCAGCCTTCCAGGTGCCCTCCCAGCCGCCTCCCTGCCTGCCCGGTGCCCTCCAGGCCACCCCGCCGGCCTACCCAGGCTACCAGCTAGCCTGATGGGACGCCCCGCCGGACATCCCTTGCCATCACCCGGCCTGCCCGGCCGCCCCACCGGCCTGCTCAGACCAGCTGCGCATGCCTCTTATGCTGGCTCGCGGCCTCCCTCACGACTTCAATAGATGAAATGGATCTCCCTTACAAGAATAGTCTCCTGATCCACGCCCCTCATGGCGATGGTTGAACCGGCCCCGGCCTTCGGGTCGAGCCGCCTTCGTGGTGACCTCTGGGCCGAACCGCCCCCGATGTCTGCTGGGTCGGGCCCAGCGGACCGAGCTGAACCTAGCGGGTTGACCTTCCCAACAGGCTGGGCCAGACCTAGTGGGTCCAACCAGGTCGACACAGATTAGGGTGGGCTGAGATGGTCCGACCAGGTCAGACCGAACCCTGACCCACTACAGACCCCTTTACATTCATTGGCAACATCATTGGAATTGGACGTTTGCTTGAAGAACTGTTAGCTGCACATGTGTTCTTGGAATGCGATGGACCCTTTTAGAATAACCCACTAGATTTCAGAGTATATTTTAGATATGGTCAGGTTGGATCATACACAAATCCAACCAACCCCCAAGACAAAAAGGCTAATAACTCACATACCGGGCATTCAATTGACACGTCGTCTATTGCGTTGAGACCCCAATGATGAGGTAGACCTTTGAGATACATCTACGTGTAACATTGTGACAGTTGTATTATTAACCTGTAGCTCAGGGAGAGGACCCTCCTGGAGAGGAGCGATCAGAGTACAGAGACCTAGTAGATGGCTGAGACATGACGACTGCTTGACAGATTCGACTCAGAGTGATTTTACATGTCCAGTGTGGAGAGTTTGGAAGTTGGAGGTAGACCCACGGTGGTGGAGTTCCTGGTAGGTGGTGTCAGACCCACGGTACACAACATGAGATGTACCTCTGCAGGCTATTGGGGGAGTGCCTGGTAGTTGGTGGTAGAACCATAGTGGGGAGTACCTCTGTGTGAGCACGGCAGACCCACAATACTCGACAGGAGAAGTACCTCAGCAGTACAAGGTTAGTGGGAAGTACCTGGTAGGTGGCGGTAGGCCCACTGTACTCGAAAGAGGAGGAGTTCTCCAGCAGCCATGTTTTCGGCAATGTGAATAAAAATCCTGGCTGAGCTAATTCAGTAACTTTTTTGTTTACCTCATGATTGTGATGGATTACAAGATAACTTACGCATATGTATGGGCATATACCAATGTGGGGATATCTGTTGATTTCATACCTTGTGGTTTATCCGTGCTTGATTTTGTGGGTCCTTGAGGGTATCAAGGTCTCTACTGAGTATCGTTATACTCACCCAGGCACGGGCTATGCCCTCTCACCGTTATGTTGGATGTAGATGACAGACATCACCAACCGAGGTTGAGTGAACGAGGACTGGACAGTACCCGGAGGTGGACCACATGGCGTGACGATACAATATGGAGACAGACAGACATGGAGTGTTATGGAAGCTATATGTACCTACCCTTCATGATGGATTTCCTAGAGGACCATCTATTAATTGTTTCACCTTTCTTCTGTTGTACTTTTTTTCATGAACTTTCAGTTTCCTTGTACATTTACAGTGTGGCTTGTATTTCTGACCCCATTTCATTTCAGCACTGCTGTTATATATAGTGCTACTTAGTGTATATCTTCCATCTACTCTGTTGTGTGTGTTTATAAATTAAAATGGTAATTTCTTCCCAATATTAGGGATTTATTCCTTTGATGACAGTCTCCAGCCCCTGGACTATAGAAGGAGGGCTTGGCGTACTCACGACATGATTCCCGAGGATGGTTTGTGAAAAATTGGTATCAGATGAGGTGGTTCTACAGTAGAAAATAGTACACTGATCTTTATTTTCTATAAAGAAATATTGTTCAGGGTACTGAGTGTGGTTTTCAGTTCAGGGAGTCGAGTGTTGGTGCAGTGGTCGATGTATCCATACACCAAGACCCTGACTAATGATCTCTGACTCGGGGCACAAAAACACTAATTGCGTGTGTGTTTTAAAAGGTTTTCTCTATGCCAGCTCAACCCGGTCATCTCAAAAGGTATAAATTTTGACCATGTGACATCTTTTCAAGATGCCTCCACACAGACATCTAGTTAGAGTTTCGAGAGAGTACACAATGACAGCCCACCAAGCGACGAGGCTCCGGTACAGGGACCTCTTACTATGTTGGCAACTTCGGGTGGTGTACCCGCTGAACCACCACCCGTTGGGTAGTGGATTCCACTATCCGCACTAGTGGACAATGAATACCGAATGATCATGTTTCCTGAGTTCCAGCAGTAGAGGCCTCTGAGGTTACGAGGCGAGACAGATTCCTGCGCAGTAGAGGACTGGCTGGAGCAGATTACTAGAGTTCTCTGGCTAGTTGAGACACCCATAGAGAAGATAGTGATCTTAGATACTATTGTTCCCCAGTGGGTGACCATGAGGCTTGACTGCATAGGGATGAGGCTTCAGTACGCGGACTGTTGCACGAGTTTGTACCATCAGGTTGTGTGTCATCAATATCACTGCCTGTTGGACATTAGTTACAACCAGCAGCACTGGTCGATGAAACATTTAGGCTTAGTGCCTTACACATGTTTTAGAATTAGATACCCCTCATGTTATGTGGAAAGACCGACTCACAGGTAGTTGAGGACTGGCTAGAGGTGGTGGCTAAGAGTTCTATAGATCTTGTACAACTTCATCAAGGTGACATGTCGGTAGCAGAGTATTCATCAAGGCATACCGATCATTACCAGTACTCGATGAATGCGATACGATCAGTTATTTGGGCTCAGACTACCGAGCTTGGTGTGTTTTAGGAAATCTTAGCTAACAAATTTTCACTATATGATAGAGAGATCCTTTTCGGTTAAATTTTCTTTGGCTGAGAAGAGACACCCAATGAATTCTATTAGTTGGAAACCAAGAAACAACCACCTGTCTCAGATACTATGGTGTGGAAAATGTTTTGGGAAGATGATGTGATAAGGAAATATGAATCTACAGTGTAGTAGACATGGATGCCGAGCAAGGAGAGATGCATGAGGTGGTTTACATTTCTACATGATACAAACACCCTCCTTTTTAGTCCCCGCTAGTCTCAGGGAGCTGGAGGGCAGGTAATGAGAGTAGCTGCATGCGGTCCAGGAGTTTTAACCAAGGGCTCTAGGAATGATTTGAGGTATAGTATATGTCTTCTACTAGATGTCGTATAAATATATAGAGGTACCAATCATTCCTTCCTTCCATGAATTTTTTCCCAGACCTTGAGTTTCTAGCTAAACGATTGACTTGATATTCCGTCTGAAGGTAACATTGGGAGGAGACTTGATAATCAAAATTACACTGATGGTTTGAACTGAGCCTTGAGGTGATAGTTTCGGTTGGATCATCATGGTGGAAGTGTCATGGCCTTACGA
This sequence comes from Viscum album, assembly GCA_963277665.1. Classification (NCBI taxonomy): domain Eukaryota; kingdom Viridiplantae; phylum Streptophyta; class Magnoliopsida; order Santalales; family Viscaceae; genus Viscum; species Viscum album. The sequence goes on along the minus strand of OY728161.1, from coordinate 1,333,110,273 downwards.
CGTTAGTGTGGGTATGGACTGGGAAACCAATGTTCATACATAGATTGACTGTATTTGGAATAAAAGTTATGGTTTATCTAAAACATTGGGTTGAGGTTTTCCTTAGTCGGTGATTGAAGAAACCCTGGAAGCACAGGATAAACTCATGCATAGGAGGGTGCATCCAATCACTCTTTACTCATCCAGCCTAACCCTCGTGGTAGCAAGTGTTTTGAGTATTCATTTCCAAACATGAGTGAAAGGACTTGGGGACATCTTTTCAAAATATGTTTCTAGGATTACCCCCCCCCCCCCTCCAAAGGGGTAGGGACGTCTATTTTGGTTGGTTACTACTGATAGTTCATACCAAACATCTCCAGAGTTTTAGAACCTCTATCATCCTTGACTAAGAATGTGAAACCCTTCGTGTTGTTGGAGAGATTCCATCAAAGATTTCATGAGATGAGGTAGAGGTTCAATAGTGCCCCATTTAAAGGCTTCCAGAGGAAGGTGCATGGTACATAGTTTACTACGACACATCTGAGACTGGACTTGGGTGTGTCCAAATGCTGGAGTGAGCAGTGATTGCTTATGGTTCTCTTCACCTAAGACAGCATGAGAAGAACTATGCTACCCATGACCTAGAGTGAGTAGAAGTGGTCTTCCACTTGAAGATGTGGCAGAACTATCTTATGAGAAAACATTTTACCATATACTCTGATCACAAGAGTCTCAGGTATATCTTCTATTGGATGGACCTGAACACGGGACAACGACGTTGGCTTGAGGTCCTCTAGGACTATTACATCGAGATAGTCTATACTGCTGTGAAGGGGAACGTTGTTGTTGATGCACTCATCCAGAGAATAGGTATACATCTGCTATCCGAGGTGACAGAGCAGCTACCAAATTTGTAGACATCCATTGTGGATAGAGATTGATAAGCCTTTCTACAGTCTCTTATAGTCACTCACCCACCTCTTTAGCATGTCAGGGAGTCACAATATGGAGACGCTGACTGTGAGACACAACTTGCCAATATATCTATAGGGTAGGCACCTGATGGATTTTCTAAAGGTGGGGAGCATGTCATCCCCTTCAAAGGAGGTACCATGGTATGAGTTACATGGGAGGAGGAAGTGTTGGGGGAGTTCCACACATCTTCTCTAGCGGTACATCCATGAGTGGAGAAGATGTACCAGGACCTTCGATGACATCACTGGTGGATAGGTATAAAGAATGGAGTAGGGGAGTTTGGTTCTCGATGCCTCACTTGTTGGCTAGTAAAGGAAAAGCACCAGGTACCAGCTAGATAGTTTCAGCCTTTAGAGGTACCATAGTAGACGTTGGATTGGATATCCATGGAATTCATGATAGGACATCCACATACATATAGGGGTCACGACTCGATTTGGGTGATCGTTGAACGACTCACCAAGTCGGCCCATATACTACCGATTAGATAGGAGGGATCAGTAGAGAGCTTGGGAAGCCTCTAAGTGCAGGTTATTTTTCATCTACATGGAGTACCTTCTTCTGTTTTATCCGACTGTGACACATAGTTTACTTCTCGGCTATGGAAGTGGTTTCATGAGGCTTTTGGGATGCAGCTTAATTTGAGCACCGCCTTCCATCCTCAGAAAGATCGTCAGACTGAGCGGACCATTCAGACCCTCAAGGATATGCTACATGCTTGTGTTAACGACCTCACTCATAGCTAGGAGGATTATTTTACATTGGTGGAGTTTTCTAACAACAAGAGCTATAACTCCACCATAGGGATTCCCCCTTTTGATGCATTGTACGGGAGACCATGTAGATCACCCTTGTCCTGGACAAACCCAAAGGAGTTTTTAGTAGTGGGACCAGAGATGGTACAGGATACCACCGAGAAGATGAAGATCATCCAAGAGTGGATGAAGAATGCATAGAGCAGTCAGAAGTTATATGCTGATAGGAGACAGACACCTCTGGAGTTCGAGGTTGAAAACCACTTCTTTCTACGTGTCTCACCAAGTAGAGGTCTACGGAGATTTCGCCAAGGTGGAATGTTATCTATGAGATTCATCAGACCTTTTCAGGTCCCCAGCAAAGTAATAGATGTGGAGTACCACATAGCTTCCCAACCTTATTTGCACCGAGTGCATGCAGACTTCCACATATCTCAGCTGAGGAGATACATGCAAGACCCTTCCCACGTCATCTCCCATGGAGATATGGATGTCAATGATGGGGTGAAATTTACATAGGATCTAGTGGAGATTGTGTATCGACAAGAGAAGTTCCTGCATGGATGATCGATACCTCTAGAGCGAGTTTTCTGGCAACACGGGAACTTCTAGGAGAGCACATGGGAGCGGGAAAATCAGATTCACTCTCAGTACCCCAATTTGTTCTCATAGTTCGAGTTGTAGCTTACGGGGACGTGAATCCCTGAGGATGGGAGAATGTAAATTCCCGGGATTTTAGTGGAATTTTTTTTCTTAAATACATGGTAATTTAATGATTCTATAAATATTTACGGCCCAATGATTCTGAGGGCCAGTATTCCCAGAATAAATTTCTGATTTTTTTTTCAGGTACGTTCAGTAACCATACGAGAAGGATTTTATAACTTTTGAAGTGGTGCTCAGAATTGAAATATAAGGGAACCATTTAACTCACAGTGCCTGTATTCTATTAAGATGACTTTCATTTCGATGGTAGTGAGTCGAGGATAAATGTTAATTTTTTGGGTTTTCTAAAAAAATTATAAATAATCATAAAATAAAGTGCATCTACACATTATTTTATTTGAGCCGCCATTTAGTGTGTGGTGGTTAAAACCTACTCATAGAGGTTGTAGGTGGGGCCACTGCACCTTAACCTTCCATGAGTAGTTATGATGGTGAGGCCCACCCGAACTAAACCTCCCATGAGAAGATTAATATGGTAGGGACCACATAGGGCTTAACCCCCTATTAATGGGAGAAAAGGAAAACCTCTCAACTCACCCTCATTATTGAGGGAGTGCCTCTTGATTCATAAACTCCCCATTAAATGGGTAGAAACTCCTTTACAACCCCTACCTTAATGGAGCCAACTCCCCTAACATTTAATTTGTTCCAATATCGCCTAATTAATTCGTGAGAACTCTCGTGAATTAATTAAAGGGAGCCTCCTAAATTAATTCTCGAATTAGAATTGTTGTGCCAAAAAATAATAGACATACACTTTCTTATATTATTTTCATTTGGAATTTGGGTGGAAGTTGGGAAGGAGGATTTTTGGGTGAAGGGGGAATCCTCCAAACGAAGAATTAAGAATGTGTTCTTCCAACCAAAATCGTGTTATTCCAAGAAGAAGAACCCCAGCGATGATCCTTCTTTGACTTCTTCCTCATACACCTACCGACATGGAGCCACTTCCACAACCGTCGTGCGAACACGAAAGTGGAAGAGTGTAGTGGATGTGATGAATGATGACAACATCTACTTCCTGATAATTCACCGTCTATGCTAGACAATCTAGGTAGGGTGTTATTGCATTTTGATGATTTTATTTTCTTCTTCTCATCATTGAATGAAATGAATCGATGTAAACTGATGTAATTGATTATTATTCATCTTCTTTTCTTGATGAACCAATTGATACCACCTTAAACGTGGAGGATGTGGGACAACTTAACATGTCCCAACATCCTCCGTCGATTTCCCTTTCTTGTGGTCTTTATTGAAGTGGAAAAGAGGTGATGTAGGCAGCAACAAAAGAGGTCGTGTTGTATGTGGCCTCCATGAAAAGTGACGCCCTCGCGGAACACCAGTGTTCCTGGCCAAACACCACCGGCCCATGACGGCCTGTGCTGCACTGAACATGCCTACCTGGTCTCACACTGCCGCCGAACCCTCCCACCCCTTGGCCTGCTCGGTGCCTTCCCGTCTGCCTTATGGCATACCCGACACCCTCTTGACCGCCTCATTGGCATACCCATGCCAGAACCAGGTCTGCCTGGATGCCCCGTCGGCCTGGCCTAGTCGCCACCAGGCCTACCCGGCGGAGCCGCGCTAGACTCTCGAGCCAGCCTACAACCTCCCTCGTGGTGCCGCTAGCCAAACCAGCTCAGCCTCCCCAGCTGAGTCACCCGACTCATGCCCCTCGCAGCATTGGCCGAACCGACTGCAGCCTTTAAGCCGAGCCGCCTATGCGGCGACCTCCTGGCCGAATTGCCCCCGTATTCCACTGGGATAGGCCCAATTGACAATGATGAACCTAGCGGGCTAACCCGCCCAATGGGCTGGGTTAGACCCATTGGGTCAAACCGGGTTGACCCAGACAAGGTCGACCCAAACACTGTTGGGCCGAGTCGGTCTGACCGGGTCGGACCTGACCCTAGCCCATTACCGACCCATTTACATTCATTGGCCATATGTTTGGCACTGGACATCCATATGAAGAACCGTCCACGTCACAGGTATTCGTTGAACGTGACGATCCCTTTGAGAATACCCCACTATATTTTGTATTATATTATAGATACTGTCAGGATGGATCATACATGAATCTAATCGGGCCCTCGGTACTAAAAGGCTAATAACTAAGATACTAGGTGTCTGATTGACGCACCGTGTGTGGCCTTGGGACACCTATGATGTGGTAGACCTTTGAGATATTTATATGTGATACTTTGTGAATGTTTGAGAATCAACATGTAGAGAATGGGGCGGACCCCCCCCCCCAGATAGGAGTGAGCAGAGTGCGGAGACCTAGTAGCTGGCTGATACCAGACGACTGATTGATCGATTCGACTCTGAGTTATTCATCTAGCCCAGTGGGGAGTGCCTAGTAGTTTGCGAAAGACCCACAGCGGAGGAGCTCCAAGTAGATGGCGGTAGACATGCGGTACTCGATAGGAGAAGTACCTCTCCATGCTATTAGGGGGATTACCTGGTAGTTTGTGGTAGAACCACAGTGGAGAGCGCCTCTATGTGAGTGTGGAAGACCTACATTACTCGACAGGAGGAGTACCTCAGTATTCCAAGGATAATGGGAAGCACCTGATAGTTGGAGGCATGCACATTGTACTCGACACCGGAAGAGTTCTATAGCAGCCATGGTTACGAAAATGTGAATACAAATCCTGGTTGAGTTGAGTTAGTAACTTATTTTTTACCTCATGATTGAGATGGATTACATGATAAGTAAGGTATATGTATGGGCATATATAGAAGTGGGGTAATCTGTTTAATTCATATCTTGTGGTTTATCCATGTTTGATTTTGTGATACCTTGAGGGTCTCGGGGTCCCTAATGAGTATCGTTATACTCACCCTACAAGGGATATGGCTGCACCTCGTTGTGTTGGATGGAGACGATGAACATCGCTGATCGAGGTTGAGCGTACGAGGACTATATGGTACCCGAAGGTGGACCACAAGGCATGATGGTACATGGTGGATACATATTGATGTGGAGTGCTATGGAGGCTATCTTTATCTACCCTTCAGTTAGGATTTCCCAGAGGACGATCCAATAGATGTTTCACCATTCATCTGTTGTACTTCTCTTTCATTGTACATTTAGAATCCTTGTACTTTTACAGTTGGGCTTGTATTTCCAGCCCCATTACTTTCCATCACTTCTTTTATATATATTTTTACTTAGATTATTTCTTCCAGCTACTCTATTGTGTGTGTTTCTAAATTATAAAGGTAATGCCTCCTGAATTATAGGGATTTACATCATTGGGGAAAGTCACTAGCCCATGGCCTATGAAAGGCGGGCTTGGGGTAGTCACGACCCGGGCCCCGATAACGGGTCATGACAACAAAACTAAAAAATCATTCTATGCATATAGGTAGAGTTTTCTTAAATATTTTATTCATTAATGAATTATAAATTTTATAATGATTTTATTGGATTCATAGAATTTTGTTAGTAAAATTACTTATTGATGTTATCTATTACATGCTAAAATCATTTTTAAATTCCAATTTTTCACTATAATTATTGAAATTTTCATTTTCTAATGATTTAGCTTCCTGAATTGTTTTATACTCCCTTGATAATCATTTATGAAATCCCATGTATAATGATGTATTCCTATAATTAGTTTTTTCTTAAAATATTACATAGTAATCGTATGAAACCATTAGCAAGTCACGATCTTTAATATTATTTGCTTATTATTGAAAAATGAATTCAGTAGTCTTCCTATTACCATATTAAACATTTTTTTCTTTGTTTCATTTCAAAATCGCATTGACTAAATTTATTTCATTTCTCTTTTACAATGTGGTTCAATAATGGAAACATAATTTGATTTCAATTATACGGTTGTGGTGTAATTTATGATAAGGGAACCCATCAATCCAACATTATTTTTAAAGCTTATTTTTTTATGAACCTCATATGAATCATTATAGGGTGAAAATTATTTATAAAATTCTCAGTTTTGATCCCACATTGGGTAGGTTAATATTTTTTACCAGATGGATTTGATTGGTTAACTAATTTTTTCTTAAACTCTTTAAAATTTTATTTTCATTAAACATTCAAGTAATATTCTAAAATTAAAATTAAAATTATACTTTTTATTTTAAATTTGACTCGTAATATATTTAATAAAATTTTTTAGAAAATGAAACTACTAATCCTGGATGAACTAATTTTTTCTCTCTCTATTCGTTATTCATTAAATTTTGGAAGGGTTATTTATTACAACCAATAAATTTTAACTTCACCATATTAATTATAGTTTTTGTTTACTATGATATCTTAAATTATATCATTCTATTCTCATCAAAGTATGGAGCGTTTCTGAATTTCATTTTAATGAAAATTTAGGTGTATTAAATTTTCCTTCGAATTTCCAGTTATATAAATGTTAGTAAAAATGATACAAAATTTTCACAGAAAGCATATAAATCAAGATTCTAATAATAGTTTCTACTACGTAGAATTCATGAGGGAAAATAATTATGAAAAATAATTTTTTTTTGGAATATTATTGTCTCTATATTGAGATCTATTTTTTAAAAAATAACTTAATTGAAGGATATCTTGAGGAAAACAATAGTTAAAAGTGTGGGATAGTTTGTTGAGGCGTTCACTTCATCTTATTTTACAAAAAAACAGTTCTTTTAAATGAATGTATTTATAGCGTAAAATATATATTATTATGTGTATAATTTATAATTTCTGATAATTTTCTCTCAAAATTCAAATTCTCTTAATATTTTGATATGGTATTCCATTAATTGGTTAATTTTATTTTTATGGATTGTGTATGGTTTAGTAATTATATTAATGTAAACCATATTTTTTTTATTATTTTTTTTTAATTTTCCACTATCATTCTTTAATTTTATTATTTTATTATTTTCGTCACATTATTAATTTTTTTAATTTGATCATTGTTTTTAATAAATTTATTTTTCTCTTTTATAAATAATTAATTTATTAGAAATTTAATTTTATTTTATTTCTGATTTCATGTTGTTATATTTAAAATTTAATTATCTATTTTTTCATGAGATTCCAACGAAGAGAATAAAAGAGATATTTTAAAATGAAATGTAAGCCATTCCACGGGTATTTTAGTGCCCACAGGTAAGAGAAAAAATGGATGATATGATAATTTTTTATGCATCAATGATTACATAAGTGATCATGAATAAGGAAGAGAGATTTTCTATATGATGTTAGTCTATATGTAAATAAGCCCCATAATTTATCATAAGATAAAGTATCCATGGTAAATTATGTGATCTCATTTGAGGAATCCATCCTACCATGTATTAATTTTTAAAGGATTTTATGTTTAAATGATGTGATCATATGATGGGAAATAACTTACCCCGTAAAATATTCATTAATTATTACCAACCACATAATAATAATTCAATTGATTATGAGATATGGTGTAGTTTAAAAGTCCTGAACATATAGATCCTTTACCGGTTCAGCCCCAAAACTCACAAGACAAGTATTGTTTATCTATTCCTGTTCAATGAATTTCATGATTACCATGTCATAGATTTTATCTTCTGGTGGAAAGTCCTCTCATACACACTCAACATGTATCTGACTCTGTAGAAGGTGATGATGAATTTTTAGGGAATTTAAATACTGAGCCAAGACATACCCTCACAACTCAAAACATTTTAGGAGAATTCATGATGTTTCATAGAAAATACTAGCATCTAGAAAAATCATTTTAAAATGATAAACACTCATGCCACCTACCTCTTATTTCTCCTCTGACAAGATATGATGGTGTAGAGACTATTGTCGCTATACAAGTAGCCCTTGAGCCATTTAATTTTTTTTCCTCTTTTTCAGAGGAACCTCTTCGAGTAATGATTCACCAAACATAGCCTTACCACATGCATCCTCACCAGAAAAAAAAACCATTAGGCATGACCTCGCTATGATCTGCCATCCAGAGGAGAGAATGGGGCACAATCCCCTTAGTAGGCTCTAACCACTATCCAAGGATAGGATCCCAAGAATCCCTTCCCAGAAAAAAGGAACCAGACCTATTATTTCAAGGATGAAAAAGTCCAGAGATATCTCATCTCTACTCTAGAAAAGGGGATTGTAATGATGACAGTGCATGGAATGCCCAAGGATGCTAAACACACTGACCTCCCTATCCATTTACCTAACCATAGAATCCACAATCATATCCTTAATAAATTATCTCAATTTAAGGATTGGGTATATGGACTTGTGGATAATGTTTTTCTAAAATTGGGGAACATTCAAGAATAGCTGGTGCATAATTATGCTGATTCCAATAGTTATAGTGAGTGTTCAGTTAAATGGTAGATAATTTATACCTATGGAAACTAGAAGTATGATTAATAGTTGGCTCAGAGAGAAATCACTCATTCCTGAGTAATTCTTGTTAGATTATGAATGATATATCCTCATAAATTTTTTGTCTCCATCTCTAACTTTGGCCACCATTTATAGGTCATGTCCTTAAAAATCCCATAACTGGAGATTTCAAAAATGGAAGGGGAATAAAATTCCCCTACCGATGCCAAATCTATCACACTCCCTCGTTGAATTAATTCCTCTAATGTTTGGAATTCAAACCAGGGTCCGCCTAGTACTGGAAGACTCCTTAGATGATGAGTTGGTGTGTGCCTCCATGGATTACATCGATTTGATACAGTACTTCACAATTCCTAAATATTAGGAATTTCAATAAAAACCCACAGGTACCTTCGTAAAACACCTATGAAAGAGAGGATATGAAAATTAAATCCATAATAATACTAAATACAAAATATCAAACTGACACATGCATGTTACTAAGAAAATCCAGTTAGTTTTTTTCCAAATATGAACATGCACATGTTACCTAGACTATTCCATTTGATACACCACTATAGTCAAACATGCTAACTGATCAATCAGATCATCAAGGTCTGAATTTGTTAAGTGACCATGTCGAGCATCCAAGAATGCACCACAATCAGTTAGGTATGAACAGAGCTAGACATCATTCTGCTAATAGTAAACCAATAGTGATTTTGGGTGAGTTGACTAATCCGAAATATGATATTTCTAGTACCAACTAGAACATAGTTGTATATCCAATATCATTAATCATTCATACAACCATGTATCACCCCCATGGGAAATATCACACATTTGCTGTGGAATTACGAAGTGTTAAAGTACCTCTCAAGCTTACTGGAAAATCTCTCAATCCACAATTCCCTCTTCTTGTTGAAACAGATTTGTTTGTCCTTTGCTGATGGAATGAGAATTCCCCTATAGTTTCAAGTATATGTAGTAGCCACAAAGTACTACTATACAGATGAGTTCAAGAATGAGTAATTTCAATCCAGAATTTAATTATGAACATAGGATGAAGGCTCCCTCGTGGAGAGGCTCATATTCATAAAATACAATATAGGCCAGATCAATTACATGTGGATCCGCTAATACCTAGTGGACCAAGGTTTTCTAAAATAATCTCATCTACACTCAGATGCACCATAATATAGGGGTGACCAAAGAATATATAACTACCAATGATCTAATTTTTTTTGATTGTGATAGACATGAATAGAGACCATATATAAGTATTTAGTTGAAGACTCAATTTGGAGGCTTGATTTCTTGTCCTGAATTCACAGTTGTCGTAGAGGTTAAAACCTACACCTCGCTGGTGGGTAGGCCCTAACGTTGTCTGCATAGAATATTTCTCTCCTCGTATCACCAGTTCCTCATGTACAATATCAATAGTCAATTAGGGTTAATTCATGTTTATGTTTCCCCATTCACCTATTTGTATTTCCATTATTGAGATTTTGGATAATTCAATAGGTATGTGAAAAAAGTTCAGACCAATGAGATTGAAAATACAACCACTACCGCCAATCTGTGGGGTAGATTTTGATGATTCCTTCATTATCCTAATTCATTGTTTGGAGGATATTATGTATAATCTGGGAGACTTATTTTTTTAAGGAAATGTTATGTTGGATCCCTAGAAGAGTGGAACATCCGCAAATTACCTTGTTCCCTTTCACAGGATAGGCTCAGGTGATAATAGAATACCCCACCCCTATAAGTTACTATAAGGTTCTCCCCATGACCACCATTTCATGACATTCCTATAAGTTCCATAAAATAGGTTTGAATCATTGAATGCTAACTCATCTCTATTTCTTTGACATCAAGCATAGACCTCGCGGTCAATGGTATAATCAGATTAGCTCAAAAACCACTGTTTTCATGATTTCATCATAGTTGGAATTCCTTAGTGAAGATTCTATATCTTCTCAAGCAGGAAACAGTGTACCCCCAAAGTCATCCTTCCTAGATGAACATCCTCATACTAATCCTCCTACCTCAAAAGATACATATGATTTTGAGGATGCTAATCATATATTGGAAAAGGGTTTTACTAACAATGTTCATGATCATATTCAAGAAAACTTCGATACTATGGTAGATATTAAGATAGTGGTGATCAATAAAATTATACCCCCATAAGATAAGAAGCTTTATATAAATTTCCAAAATAATCCTTGTGATTTAATTTCTTATAGTTATGAAGATATGGTTGGACGAAACCATCAGGTCTCCATCCACCATCCTATCCTACTAGAGATTAACTAAAAATCCAAGTATCCTCTTTAATGATGCTCCCTTACCATGGTGCTATGGCTATGGCTGAGGTTGATAATTTCATCAAATAAAAATTCTTCACGGAAGTATAGTACCCATATTGTCTAGGAAACATCATCATGCACAGGAAGAAGAATAGGTTGATCGTAGTATTTATCAACTTTTGAAATATTAACCACCATTTTCTGAAGGATTATCTTCATTTTCTAGTGCCAATATTGTTGATCTATGATATAATATTGTAACAATATATCAACTACATGAATGGATATTCTAGGTACTATCTAGTCTAGATGTCCCATGGATATGAGAGGTCTACCACCTTTTTTGCTCTGTAAGGGACCTTTCCCTATCATGTGATTCCATTCGACTCGAATAATGTAAGAGACACTTACCATCATTCCATGCACCACATCTTCAATCCAATTCTCAAGATGTTGGTAAATATTTATGTTCTTGACTTGGTGGTCAAATCCTACTCATATCAAGACCATATCAAATATTTTGAGATTGTATCCAACTTCCTCCTCTCCAAACAATTGCTGATAAACCATTTGAATTGTGAGTTTTGGGTTACCTATGGAAATTTTCTAGGATTTTTCTTTAAATATAGGGTCATTAATATAAATCCATCTAAGACTAATGAAATCATCTAAATTTCTCCACTGATCAACCTTTATGAGATATGAGGCCTCAAAGACCATTGATCATATATATGATGATTCATCACAAATTTGGTCTATAAGATCAACCCCTATTCAATGATCTTGATAAATAGAACCACCAGATAATGGGATGAGGAATTTCAAACAACCATTGAAGAAATATTTAATTATAGACTACGACATCCAATTTTGATTCCTCGTGTATTGGGGATGCCTTGGTTCCTCTAATTGACCACTCTAGATTGGACTTTCTGTTCCCTTCTCGTCCAGAAGAATAATAAGGGCATAAAAAATAGTTTATAATATATCAGTCACATGCCCCTTGACATGGTGACAAAATACACCCATATTAATAAGAGCTTCCCCATGATGGTTTTTGTATTGCAGAAGTTGTGGAATTATTTACAACATCAAAAGATATATATAGTGTTCTGTTTAGGCCAACTAATGTATATATAGAATCACCCCATAGTTACTGGCATGCTGGGAGGATATCCTTTATAATTTCAACATCATTTTCATTCCATAGAATGTCCTCAAAGTCCATTCTTTAGAAAAAATACCTGGATACCCATTCAACTCTAGAAGAACTGCCTCTAGATGTTGATTTCCAAGATGAGGTTGTCCCCTCCCTTTAATATTCCATATAGTGCTAAAAATTTCATTATGATGGTGCCTCATATAGCCCAATTATTAGAAATATTAATTATCCCAATCTCAATAGAGTGGTCCTGGGGATCATCATTATCACCCTAAAATAGTTTTTCCTGCTATATTCATTCCTACTATTAGAAATATACAACAACAATGACGTAGAGTGTTATGATATCATCATTGGTCTCAATATAGAAATAAATATTGATTTTTCCTACCAAAAATTTAAGGGATATTCCTAGTTATTCATCATACAAATTAATGGTGTCTACATCATTATTAATAAAGAGCTTGTTCCCCTGTCGGAGTGCACTCTTCATCTAATGGTCCAGTTATCTCCTCTATATGATGTGACTAACATTGCTCCGTTACAGAATAGTCATGATTATTCTCATTCTAGTTTATCTTGGTCCTTTCCAGAGCACGACAAGGATTAACTATTCATGTATGTGGAGCATTAGAGATTCATCACACATGTTGTGTTAGATGATGATGAATGAAAACAATTAAACATGATTTCTTCTTGAACATCATCATTATGATCGTGGGTTCCCATATAGAAGAAGAAACTCTAAATTAGATAATTAATTTTTTTGGGTATCATTAGTGTGGCATTCTCCCATCATATTGAGTCGATCTTATGAAAATCTGTCAGTGTGTAGATTATTTCACCCTCTAATGTGGGATTAACCCCAAGAGGATTCTCTATAAACATGGATTTTGTGTGATTATCTTTTATTTAATCCAAGGATATGAGATTCATGAAGCTATGTAGGATGTTCATGTTGGATCATATGGTTCTCAATGGGCAAGATTGAATCTCTACCACTAGATGTGAAGGTTAGGTTATTTCTTTCCAACAATAGTCCTTGACTGTATCATGTATTCAAATATGATTCAATTGTTTCAAATATTTACTAAATTTATACGTCAAATGTTGAAGATAGTATACAACACCATGTATTATTGACCCTTTTATGTACATGAAATTTATTTTTTAGGTCCATAATACAAAACATATCTCACCAATGAAGGTTCTTTCTAACTCTAGTGGATTTATTCATCATGTTGTATGAGAAATTTCCTTCAAGGAATTCAAGGATTAATCCATGATTGATTTCATGAGATACCACATAATCCATCAATTTGGAGTCCCTACAATCATTATAAAAACACAATAGTACCAAATTATATGCTATTGAGCTAATGAGATTGTATTCCATGTACAATATCTTGTCAGACCATATTTCCCGCTACCACCCGTAGGAAAATGGATTGATTGAGACAATCAATATAAAAAAATATAACATTTTCCATAATATGGTGGGATAGAATAAGAAAGTTGGATATAAAATATCTCCAGTTCCCTCTGGAAAAATCAGTAGACAACATGAAACTCAAATCAAGGGACTCCATTCTACCTGGAGTGTGTATGACAGGAATTCATACCAATAGAGTTTCAGTTACAATCACATCAAACAACTATCTATGGCAAGCACACATCAGTTAAAATAGAAAAATTACATCTAATTGTGATAGAATATATTAAAGGTAACAGTATATAGGCCTTTTACATTCTATAGTGGCAGAAAAATAGGATAGAGAGAGGGTTTAACATGAATTTTCATCTCTACTCCTTCCTCTAGTGTGAAAGGAGCTGGCTCTCAGAATGATAATCATAAATGGTAAGAAGAATCCAAAGTTGGATCCCAAGTTGGAATGAACATAAAAAAGTCATAAGGTATATTCCAATGGTGCATAATATTAAATAATTATGAATGGATAGTGTATCACACCTCATACCAATTCCAAGTAATTCATGTAGTATTTTGTATAAGGAGTTGCAGCATCTAATGTCTGAGCTACATGATGTAAAACTACATAGTTTGGATTCCTAGTTTCATGATGTTAATATACACAACCACCATCATATTTTTCACAAGATGTTATACAATGGTACACATCCAATTCACATGAAATTAAACTATATGATATCATTTCATCTCCATTTGACATTTATCTATGTCTCTATGTCCCAATCATAGAATATAAAACTGTCCGATTATTTTGAACTCTAAAACCATAAATTAGGAGATCAATTATAATAATCATAAATGAAAAATGTATGAATGCCCCCTTATAAATATATGTTTTAGTGTAGGGACTCGGTATCCCTCATTCACATTGGGGTTTTCACTTCGTCACACCATGAATTTCTTTTTTGGATACTCAAAATCCTCATTTCATGATGCTAAATTGTAGTCTTACCCTAGATAAGTTTGGGATACCCCATATGATAAGTGTGGGATGAAACAAAGTCCTCAACACATGACATAAACTATAGTCCTACCCTATATTACACTGGGATTCCTCTAAATAAGAGATGAGCATTACCTCATGCTCCAAACATGAGATGCTCCACAAAAACCATAAGATGACTTAATTTATTCCCTAGAGAGGAGAACCCATAATAGTGCTTTTATACTACCACAGCACATTCCAAAAGTATGTGTGGATTTATTCCTATAATCATTGGATACATATGGATTCTTGGATTTCTTATCTCAAATCCTAGTCGCACATTTTAATGTCATGATCACGTTATATTACACATAGTGATTGGTCTGATAATTAATACCTTAAAATAATATCCTCCCCCATTCCATGCACCTTAACTTTAAACATTGTTTTATCCTTTTTAGGAACGTGATTTGTGGTAATGGTATTCCATGGACCTCATTCCTGTCAGCTTTGGAACTCTATTGTGATACACATATCCATTTGAGATTCTTAATGCATGTCCATAATCTACAAAACTAAATTAAGAGCTCATGGTTTCAGCATTAACACCTTAAACTAATAGTGATGGTTTTTGAAGTATGAGGTAAAACTATTTGAAAACCCTAGGTTTGAATCCAACATTCATATATGACCCATTATCATTCTAGAATAAGCTATGACCATGAACCAATAGTTTTTCATCCCACATGTATATTTCCTCTATCAATTTATATATATTGGATATTTTTTGGTTTGTATTTCCATCATTCTTCAAATCCGAATGAGCCCCACAATGGTGATGGTGCCTATAAAAAATGACTCAACTCTCATCCTCGGCCAATTACATGATGTATCATTAAAAAATAAATTATAATTTATTTGGAACTTTTCCAACAGTCGAGCCAACATTTTCCCAACCCATTCATCACTAGTGAGGTTGTGGTCCATGTGTTTTGAATAAATTCTCTAGTCAATCACTTCCCATCAATCGACCCCTTATCCGTATTTCAGATGACTTAGTTCACCTCTTCTCCATATCCCTATATATTAGTGGAATTCTAACAATCATGATTTATCCCCTCTGTGCATCTATGGATGCCTTTTTATCATGTTAGATTAACTATAAAATTCTCACACTATTTTTCTATTTCCCATAATGTGTGATTCTTCTTGTCATGTAAATCCCCTCTCTACTACTTTTTTCCACACCATGTTTGACTCGTTTGGTATTAGGAGTCTTGGTAGGGTGTCTACTGACAAGGTCAAACTCTTCAATACCTGCATCCAACCACTATAACCTTAAACATAGATTTTACGGTCTAAGCATCATCACATTAAACTATGAGATAGTCTTATTAGGAGTAAATTTTGTGTGGGATACCTACTTGGTTACTCTTCACATTAGGGTTGTCATTTTACTAGGATACATATATTTATTTTAAAAAACATTTGGTGAAAACTATATAGAATTAAACAATTATCACATAGTCCAAGCATCATAACATTAAAATATATTCAAGTCTCATAATAATATGGTGTACGGTTCGAGGCCTCTATGGCCCATATTCACATCTTGTGTGTCCCTCTATCATGCTACATATATCAGTTTGAGAATCGCCTCTCATATATATGAACTCAATGACCATAAACAATGAGACAAAAGTTCATGAATCATGACAGTATTATATTTATGCGCCTCCCCAATTAATGTTCTATACAGTGTGGTCCTCTTATACCCACATTATTTTTGGGTTGTTCCTGTCTCACTTTGCATATCCCAATTTGGATATTACTATGTCAAAACTCTATGGCATTGAACTATGATCACCATTGGCCTGAAATATATAACTATAAACCAATATCCACCATACGTTCTATAAAACACGACCATAAACTATCTATAGTAGGTCCAAGTATTATGAATTTATCAATTTCCATCCCCTATTATACAAGGTGTATGAATTTAAACTAAATATTCCAACATCCTTAATGCAATCATTAAACTAATATCTTATCTAATAGAAAATTTGGGTTCTTTTTAATAAGATATAATTATTATCCCACTTGTGATTGGGATTCCTTTTGTGATATCTAAGATATGAAGAAAAAACCTTACCCCAGGCCCAGAACATGGGATGCTCCATCATAATCTTGGGATGTTTGAAATTCATTAACCATTCATCCACATTGCCTCAATCACAGTCCATGCATTGTGACCTTAAACCATGGGAAATTTGCCTCAAGGTTTGAATCTTGAACATGAACTTATTTAGCTCCATCAATATTTAATATTACCTCTTCCATATGAAATGTGAAACCTAGTGAACAACATTTCCCGAGTCTGTGAAAAAGTGACTTTAACCTATTATACATGGTACAAGCATTAAGACATTAAACCATTTTCTATTTGATTCCTAGTTTTTTTGCGATACTCAATCCTCTGTGGTTCTCATTCAAATCTGATTTTACCTTTTTCATGCCACACATAAAACCTTAGAGTAAAAATCCCCTCTATAGTCCAAGAAACATGACTCTAAACTGGTTTTTATGTTAAATATTTTATGACCTAAAAATGTGTGTGACCAAAATCAAAAATTATCCACACGGTGCAGGGTCTCCATGACTAATTCATTTTTTGTTTTAACTCTTGTTCTGAAAAAAAAACCTTGAACATCATTGATTCACATGGTCCAAATCGTATGTCCTTAAACTATGGGTATATCCCCATAGAACAATGTGTTTCTTGATTCCCAACCTCATGGGATGCGTAGTGATTCTTAAATGTTCTTTCTCCAATCCCATCTATATAGTCAAAATGAGACTATACATTACTCGACGTGAAATCACCCGAGAATGTCTCATGGTACTCCTTCCATGTGGAGGCACCATTCGACTACCTTGTCACATCATTGTGTTGAGATTCACTCGTAGCCTAAAAAAAGAAATGAACGTATTCATCATATGATTTCAATCTACATTATTACCATTAAATATTTCAGAATGCCTCTAAATAAGAGATGATTCAACCATGAGAAAATCATAATTACATATATAAAAAAAATTATGAAAAAACACTAACATATATATAATACTATGTTAAACAATACGCTTAACTTGTGTAAATTCAGGATTCCTCATATTCAAGTATGAAAATATTCAATAGTCCCTTATAAAAGATTATCACCTTACAAGAATTGGACTTCTACCACTCTATATATTATGGTCCATGTATCATGCATGTAAATTATTTACATTATAACGCATTTTTCATCATAAAAATGTCACCATTGACTCATTCAATGTGTATTACCATTTTTCTCCTTGTAAAACACCTCATGGTACCTCTATAGCCCAATCCTCATGAACTTTAATTGTGTGAAAGTTATATCAAGTGTACATAGTGTGGAATTAGATGGCCTCATATTCCCTTCATTATTTACAATGTGTGTTTTTTTTGTGTATTGCACATTCCATTGAGACACACCCACATGGTAAAATAACTATGACAATAAACTATTTCCAATGGTCTAAACTCGATGACCAAAAATTGGGAATCTTTTTTTCATGCATCATTTCCTTATACATTATGTGACCACCCCATATTCAATTTCGTTGTGAAGGTTTTCACTATTGTGGTACCATAATTTTCCCACCATTTCAATGAAAAGAAGGTATCATTGACATTGGTTTATGATTTCCTATTTTTATGGTGTTAAACATCAAAATCATCCTCATCCTAGTCACATGACATTAAATTTTGGGACATGTCCTGATCACATACATGAAACTATATGATTCACCGTCCTCACCATATTTTGTTAAAATTTATGTCCAATGTACTCACCACACGATGTAAAAATATGTGTTTATCATCCTTATTTCATAACATAAAACTACAAGGCAAATTCAAACCTGGCCAGGGAATCCTTTCCTCTATTGTCAGTCGTCTAACACATCATTCATTAAACTGTTTCCCAACATCCAAGATGATTTATCCACTTGAATATGAGGTTAAATTTTTTTCAGACCATTAATCTTAGAGAAATGTAATATAATCCACAGTGTTGTAATTTGAATTTTGTTGGAATCCATCAGAACATTCCTTCATTTCATTTCTATGTTTTTAGGCCCCTCATATGGATCCTCATCCTCCTCTATGTATGATGAGACTCCATAATGGAATGGTGTATATCCAAGGACCACCTACCATATTTTACCAACATCCCATATTAAATTGGATGACATTCTAGGAAAAAATCCATGTATTGAATATCATCATATGTTTACACTCATTTATTTTTCCTCATTCCCATATATGTGATATGGATGATATATTTCAAACATGGATTGAATTTCTCTTATATTATGAACCCCCCTTGCATTCCATATTTTGGGAATTGTGATTCACAATCATCATTTCATCATTGTTTAGGTAGAATTCAACTCCCCTAGTGTTACCCCATTCATGAACTATAGTATTTTGGAGAAAAATAACGGTTGTCTTAAGAGCGCCATTCACCAACCATGGCCTCTCTAAACCTAGAAACTCTCAATTGAATGATAAATCACATGGTAATCCCTTGATTCACACACTGATCATTACACACATGAGCTTATGGATTGGTTATTGTTTATCTCAAAATTCTTATTGATGTTTAGTATGTAAGAATGTCAAAAAAATATGTCCAGGCATGTATAATGATTAAATAAACAAGAAGTTTTTACCAATTTTCAAGGGTCATCCACATATTGTAGACCCTCTTGAGTCCAAGAGATGTTTCACCTATCGATCAAACATAGAAATTGTGTGATTCATCTCTGCCATCCTCTGGCATGTGGTCTCCAGAACCTACTGCCACCTCACAGGCTGTAATTAGTCATTGATGGCCATGTGATAAAGCTTCTCATCTCTGATATTCACACAATCTTTCTCTACATATAGCCCATCCATCTATGAAATTTCTTGCTACATTTGGTTCTCATCATCCCCCAACTATCCATTAGTTGGATGATAAAAACAAATAGATCATTTATAATGAAATTGTTCTCACTCATTTTTACCTCTAGATGTTATGTTTCGTAGATGAAGTTATTAATCAACTAAGTTCTTTCTAATTTCGGTTGATGTTAGGAAACGTTTAGATTTTGGATTTATTCAATCACTCACTCAGCCATGAAATTTAATACCATTTCTTAGATACCACTATCGTCCACCCTTCTAGTGCCTAGATTTCTCAACCATTAGTGGAAGGACCGCATCCATATTAACAGTTTTTGTTCAGGGTTTGCGTTATAAAATGGTGTTTTCTTCTCAATGACCTTTAGCGTATGATGTGGTGTTCTTTTGTGACCTCTATCCCAGAGTGTTATTGTTCTTTATATGTTGAAAGATCATATTCCTGAATGGTATCAATGAAAAAAGCACCATGGTCTTATTTTGTGATCCTCTTAGTAATTTTAGGATCCAGGTCATGTGTTCAGTCATCCTCACTTAGCCATTCCATAGTGACACTATATCCCCAAGCCTCAAGATCCGCCCCACCAGTGGCATCACCCATGACCATAGCATATTGTTTGCACATGACCGATGCTAGATCATCTAGAATGATTAGCTTTTCAAGGACTATCCAATTCATCAGTGAATGGATCCCATGTCTTTAGGACACATTAATTTATTAGGAAAATAGACTATTGATAATTGAATCTAAATCATGTCATTCAATTTAGTCATGAAAATTAGGAAATGAGCCTGCATGATGGTAAGAGACCTATAGAGGATGAGCATCAGTATATTTAGTCCCTCGAATTTTGTATGGAGATCCACCACTGGATACCCCTAAATACCTAACGATAACACAATGTTCGGTTCCACCACCTAATGTGTAGGTCGATACGGAACATCATGATGACCTTCATGAAAGAGAAACAAATTTTTTTTACAAAAAAAATATCTTTAAATGGTCCAAATAGAACAACTGAATTGATGTTTGACCTTATCTTGGCGAAGAGGGATTTCAATGATGAAATTCCCCAAGTCCACCACTTCACCTTCAATGAGAACCACCATTGGATTTCATGGTCTTGGTCCTCCATAGTTGATGTAGAGGACCTGAGGATCAGAGGATGTCACTCAAACCACCTCAACCATCCCACCAGCTGCTTTATCCATAGGAAAAAATCCATAATGTGATCTCTACAACACTCTTTGGTTTACCATCACCCCCTTTTACGAGGGAATTTTTTCCATTCCCATGTTTCTCCTATTCAACAAATGTTTCTGATAGAGCTCATGAATAAAATGGGAGGAACTAAAGGTGGAAGCTATGTTAATTGGATTTTCATAAGAATTTCAACCAAGTCATCCTCCAAGGATTAAATATCACTGCTCTCTAAGGGACTTCCTTTGTTGGTGGATGATCTCCGTGATTCTTCATTTTGGGATCCCTCTATATCCTCACCCCCCAATTCCTCCTCAGATGAGTCATCAACATGTGGTGTCTCCACACACCTTGGCTCACCACTATACATCACATGCATCTAGGAGGAAAAAATAATACTCCCCTCACTGATATTAAAATTCCTCCATTTCTATCATATACATGTTCCATTCATGGAATATTACCTTGTTCATGATTTTGGAAAAGACCAACATATTGACAATCAATTCCATCTCGGATCATCATTCACCTAACATCCTCTATTGACATGGACTTTTGGAATGTCCTCCAAGCATTCTAGAGAGTGGGGACAATTTTATCAGTTTCTACCTATAAAAGTGTTTTAATTTTTTACAAGGATCCTCCATGTCATGGATCATCTCATCTTGGGATCCCCCTACTTACCCCCAAGATTATTTTTGGGATCATTATCCACATTGTGGTTGGGGTGCGACAACACCTCATCCCACCCACACTATAGATCCATATTGAACTACCCCCTTTCCAAAATCACTACTCTAAGAGCGGCTTAATAAGAACTATATTTCCCTGATTCCTTAATAAATTGATTGATAACATTTATAAAATTATTAAATATCACATCATGGTATAATTCCCCCCATTTATTGGCATAGTCTTTTGACAGGCTAGTGTCGACATTGGTTAGTTTTGGCGTAGTATTCTCACATAGGCCTTCATATATTAGTATCCACCAAAGATATTGAATGATATAGGAATGAAACATATCATGTAACCCCATTTAGACTCTCTTTATATCCCACTGGTTGTACTCAAACTACCTTGAAAACCAGGATGGTGTATACAGTTCATAGTATACATGGTTGTTTATACAGGTAACTAGCACTCTACCCCAAAAGTGTAGTAAGTACTCCTTATATTCCCATTTCCAATATAGGTTTTCCACCGTTTGGCCAATAGGGGTTGATAATGTGTTGATGTTCGTATGGTTGTTGATCCCAATCATGTCCCTGGTCTCATTGAGAATCACTAGCCTGATCATGGTGATATTGATCAGATATGTCCATAGTCGAACATTCGATGTGGTGATGGAATTCGGGAATTCATAACCCTAATGTGTGCCACTGTATATCCATGAATGAACGGGGTCCTTGGAAACATCCAAATACTTTATATTATGTCTCTTCTTAAATAAATTCAATTTATTTGATAGTGTACGTCACACAGAACACCGAGCATAAATAAACAATTAAATATTATTAATTAATTATGAGAGTTATCACCGAGCCATTAAAATGCACAGAATGAATGCGATTAATTAAAATGTGAAAATATGTTTTATAGAAATTTATAAAATATATTTTTTTATTACTAATTAATTTTAAATGAAAATAAAGACCAATTTAATATAAAAAATGTGTATCCATTAAAAACAAATTTTATGCATGTAATGACATTTTATCGTAAATAATTAATTAATAACTATAATTGAAATATATTTATGAATTTTATATGTTATAAATTACATCAAATTTTTTTAAAATCATCCAACAAGTTTTATAGGCCTTAGAATAGAATTACTCCAATTTTATGCATAAAAGGATATATTTTTCGAATGGCGGTTTTCCACCTTTTAATGGAACACCAATTTTAAATATAAATATTTAAAATATTAAAAGTTTTATTTAAAATATATTTCATTTATTATATATTAATATCAAAATTATCTTTAAGTGAAATTTTGTTGTTTTTAAGAGAAGTTTCAATTTTTTATGAATAATGATTAATATTTAATTTAATTTAAAAACTACTTTTTTGTATCATTTATTTATATCGATAAATTATATTTAATATTTTTTAAACTTTTCATTTATTAAATATTATATCAATAAAACCAATTTTGTTCATATTAGTAAATTTAGAATTTAAATTTGATGTAAAAATATTTAAACCATTCGACCATTTCACCTCAAAACCCTGCATTACTATTTTGTCTATGCATTTCTTTTTAAATATAATTTTTACAAATATATGAATATAATTTGTTAAAATATATTCCATATTTATAATAATAAGGTACAAATTAGGTTTTTTGGTCATTTTATATACATTAAAATATACTATGGTAAAAAATTATTTAACGCAGTACATGTAAAATAATAAAAAAATTTAAAAATAAAAAGTTAAAATACTAAACTACCTAAATTTCTTTAAATTGGTGGTTTAGGTATTTTTATATCCTAAATATACTCTAAAATATTATTTTAATATTAAATTCGTTGAAATTAATTCCACCTCAATGTTGTTGGCTTTAATTATAAAATATTTATTATTTAAAAACTTAATCCAACCACTCCTAATGTATAAATACCACCCCTCACCACCCCATTTCAACCCAAAATTTTTCAATATCCTTAAATATATTCCAAAACATATCATATTCACTCTCACTTGTCCATGTTCTGATAATATTACCCAAATTAGAAAAACAAATACCACAAGTGGTTTTTCATGGAGCTGAAATTCAAGAGGTTATTTTCTCACAACACCTCTCTTATTTTATTTTATTATTATACATTCAATTAATATATTTCATCCACCAAAGAATAATAATTTAATAATAATGTACATAATGAAATTTTCATATCCTGAAATAATATCTTATATCCATCCATTCAATTACCTACTCATAATCAGTCAAAGAAAACCATTGTCCAATTATGCTAGTTAATTGTTTCTTTGAATAATTGTTTTATTATTTCTTCCATTTCTGCCTAAATGGAAGTTCATTAAACTATTTTTCATAATTAATATGATTTTAATAGGTATATTATAACCTATTAAATCTAAAATAACTTATATATATTAGTAATATTTAATAAAACAAAACTAATTCGTGATGTTTGGAAAAAAGATCCAAAATGAACTAAACATTTATCATCAACATTTCATCAAATTAATCATCCTCGTGTATGAAATAAAAATGTTAATGGGAACCTCTACACATATTGAATTTAATTTATTCCATTTAATATCACAACTATATTTTTTCCTCCATTTTACAAGAACATCCAATATATTGCACAAATGAACCGATCATGAAAACATGATATGAACGCACCCAAAACCATAAAAATAATGATATATAAATATTTAATGGGTCATAAGATATTATAAAATAATCACATAAGTATTATAAAAATTATTTTAGTTTTTTAATTAGTTAATAACAATTTTTTAAATTTACAATACATATGGTTAATGAATTCCACATAGAAGGGACTCATGAGGTAATGGGTTTGTCATATCACATTTACATCCATGAGATATATTCCTTATTCAACACTTATTTGTTTTGTTTGGTGTATGTACTATATTTTTGATATATAATGTAATGAATGTCATTATCTTCATGATATTAATTTTTTAATTTGAAAATTATTACATTTATTGAGAATATTATTCGACTGATTACAATGTGGTAAGTGATTTCATAACACAATTAACATTCATTTGGTTAAACATATATTTCATTGATTATTAAATTCTAAGGTTATGTGATAAATTAAATTTTATTACATACTGTTGTATATCAACATGTTTAATGTGGATTTATAGTGAATATAGATAATCGATCCATTTCATTAAATAAATGATCTTTGTAAGGGACTTTGTCTCAATATCCTTTAAGTGAGGCATATTTTGATGTTATACAACCACCTTTTTTATGAGGTGTATGTATAGCCCCTTTTAAATAACAAATTATGAACTTATTTATTCTCATGTTATTGATTTTTTTTATATTTTATTCCTTTATAATACTAATAATTGAAATGTTTGAAAGAGGTTTGGGACTCTGCCAAATGTTTAATGTTTATTTTCCTAAATAATTTTTCAATGATATCATTTGAAATAATTTCAACTATGTCAACATACTTTATTTGATCCCATACTTTATTGGAGTGTATCTACTATGATTCCATATTCTATAATTTAGTAAATGGTTTATATTTATTCAAACATTTCAAAGGGGTATGAGACACTTTGATTTAATAATATCTAATTAAATAGATTATTCCATATATAAGGAATGCATTGGATATACAGAAATGGATGGGGTATGATTATAGACTTCCACTAGATGCATCAATAAACTCCTTGGATGATCCTGTTATGCATCCATTAAATTAGTTATTTTATATAAATTAAAATATATTGTGAGATGTATTGAACGTAGTAATATATATTCCAGATACATGATGTCTAATAATTAATAATTTATTACAATAAAAATATAGTCATTATTATCTAGAGGATTTTACGAATTAAAAAAATACAGGGATTCATTTTATTATCCATTTATTCAATAAATTGAATTTTATTCAATATTCACCTTCCCATATTTATTATTTTTATTGATTCAAATTAGATTCTACTATAGATAACCCTTACCATGCATTTTAGATCACCATTATTTTATTTCTTTCCACCATGTTATGAAGAAAATATTTAGAATGAGGTTTCAAGGGTTTATTTTATTAGCATTTGGTATGTATTATGTTTTTTTGTCTATTGCTAATATAAAATTGGTTTCATCTTGGCATCTAGTTTACTAACACTACGAAACTATTTCTTCATTTGGGATGAGATTTCATGTATCATTTCACTATGTAAAAAAGTAAGGCTCCAGATCAAGGATACTGGTTTAGTGTTCTTTATTATTGATATTATAAATTTTTTTATATAAACCTTTTGAACTAGATTACTAGAATCATGGATTATAAAACATAACCCTATGACTGAATTTGTGGTTAATTACATGTATATGATAATATCCTAATGAATTTTTAATAACCAAGGATACACTACTGGAAAACTAACCTTTACCAATGGTTCAGAACCGTTGGTATATGCCTCCAAACCGTTGGTATAGCCTATACCAACGGTTTGGAGAATCGTAGCCAAGTAAGACGTTGGGATAGGTCTATACCAACGGTTTTCCAAAAACCGTTTGTATAGACCTATACCAACGGTTTTGGAAACTGTTGGTATAGGTAATATGAAATCTATACCAAAGGTAATGGAACCGTTGGTATATAAATTCCAAAAATAAAACATCCACTGGGATTTGATCCCAGGACTCCTCGTTTATAATCGAACGACTTAACCACTAAGCTAACATCACTTTTTTAAACATAATTTCATAAATATATATATGTATTATCATAATTATTTAAAATTTTGATTTATATAATGTTCTCGGTTAGTAGATCTGGAAAAAAACTAAATAATATATCCCAACGGTTTTCAAAACCATTGGGATATGTTAGGGGTGGGTTGAGTTTTTTTAGGCCGGAGGTTGGATTTTGGGTGTTTTTTCCCAACGGTTTTGGTGAACCGTTGGGAAAGGTCACTCTTTCCCAACGTTTTTGGTGAACCGTTGGGAAAGAGGCTCAAAACACACCCTTTCCCAATGGTTTTGGTGAACCATTGGGAAAGGTCACTCTTTCCCAACGGTTTTGGTGAACCGTTGGGAAAGAGGCCCAAAACACACCCTTTCCCAACGGTTTGGAAAACTGTTGGGAAAGGTGGGGAAATCTATGGCTTTCCCAATGGTTTTGGTGAACCGTTGGGAAATGGTAGCTATACCAACGGTTTTTACAAACTGTTGGTATAGAAGTGTTGGGAAAGATCATCTTTCCAGTAGTGATAACCTATGACAAACCTCCGAAATCATTTGTTAAGAATAATGCGTCTTTATTTAAACATAATTATTATAATAATAACTCACTCTAATTAGTATAGTTTCATGCTTATGAGTTACTTTTTTTGTTTTAGTTAGTGGTGGGAAATGGAATGAAATCAGATAAAATGGAATTTTATAGACAATGTATAGTTGAGAAACCAAATGGGGCAATGACTTGAGTAAAGGATGTCAGGTTTATACAAAATCAGTTATTAAGATATATGATTAATAACATGTATGATCACCAACTATAAAACTCACCAAAGATGTTAGTTATAAATTTTTTCTGATATATCAAGTGGTGTACATCATGGAGAAAATAATATTCATTTTCCTATATGTTTACAATGTGAATATGAAGATGTTTTAGGAGTGGAAAGAAGGATACAAATCATGTAATTTCTTTGGATAATTGAAATGTATAGAAAAATAATCTCCCTAAAGGATTATCTATGTTTGCATATTTTTAATTTGGAAAGTGGGAGAATTATTAAAACCTATTTCCTAGGCTGGAAGCTCATGAATATATTCAAAAAGAATATATATGTAATGGTTATACTGTTGATGATGAAGAGACAAAAAATGGAAAATGAAATAAAGCTATTATTAAGGATTAATATGATGATGTGTAGTGAATGGTTTAAGAATGATGATGAATGATTATATTTATTATGTATTTTGATATAATAATTATTTTATCAATGAAGCTCTGGTTATGAAAATCATGAGATATATATATATATTAATTTTACTGCAGTACTTGTTCTTTAAGGATTTGAGAGCTCATGATTAACGACACTGATAAGTAAAAAACAGATTTAGTGGAAAGTTGGTCTTTTTATAAAAAACTAATCAAGGAATGATATCTCTTAATATATGATTAGCATTGATATAATAATTGTAATGATATTTTTATGGGATATTATAACTAGAGTGGAAAGTGGATAGTGATTTCATGGTTTATGTTATCATTGTTGGGCTTACTACATGTTGGGATTTGAGAAATATATTCAACAACATGAGAAGTTATTATTGGATTTGTTATTGTTTACATTTAAGTTGAAAGGTGAACAAGTTGGTTATATATTTTTTTTGTGAAAATAAGATATACATTAGGTCGAAAATTACATGATATTTAAAATTTAGTGACCTTCCTTCTTCATTTTTTTCCATTGAATTTTGATATAAGATCAATAAATTTATCTAATTATGGGAAGGTTTAACTTGAATATGGGATAATAATATTTGAGGTTAATGTGTGATTTTTGATATCGGATAACATGTTCTAAACATTGTTTTTTGTAGACATGTAAATACAAAAGAATGGCTTATATATCATTGGATCCATTAATGTGCTCCAAGAATAATAGAAATCCACATGAACATTCTTTTTCTAGTGTAAGGGATGAACTAAAATCAGATCAAAGTACAACGAAAGTATTTTGATTATTAGTATGCCATTAAAAGTAATCATGTCAATTTATTTATCTCATGTACTTATCTGGATTTTATAATTTTCCATCAACTATAAGAAATGTATTCTGATGAAAAAATATTATCCATATACTTTTCATACTATGAAATCAACAGTCTTTTATTTGATCCCAATATTTAAGGTTTTTTATGAATAAATATTCAATAGCTATTTCCTCTATCATACCACATCAGAACATGATGATTATATTTCTCTTCCATGTACCCGTTTTCAATTCGTACTAATATTATCCTATTATAATTTAGTTCAAATAATAATATTTCCCTTTTATATCTTTTTAATGTGTTGTTTTATTAACCCCATTTACGATGTTGGTTTCCCATAATTGAATTTTTATGTTTCAAAATATGACTTTCATTGTTATTTTAAATATTATGTTGAAATAATTTATTTATGGTGGGGATAATTTTTCATCCCATGATTTCATGAGATGTCTCTTCTTATGAGAATTCATTTTCATTGATAGCATACATTACACAGAACACTGATCTTAATCAAACAATTTAATATTATTATTTTATTGTGATAGTTATCCCCTAGAAATTGGATTGGAATGACTGAATAATATTAAAAAAAATTTGAAAATATATTTATCAAATTTTTCTATATTGAACTCCTTTATTAACAATTAATTATAAATGAAATTAAAAACAACTTCAATATAAATAAAATTTTTTTAACCTTTTTTATGCCCACAATGGAATGTTATCATAATAAAATAATTTTATAATTTTATAAAATAAATAAATTAAAAATAAATATTATATATTAAATAAAATATTTGTAAATTAATCTAATAAGTTTGATATGATTAAGATAATAATAAATCCAATTTTAAGGGTAAAAGGTATATTCTTAATGGTAATTTTGACACCTTTCAATGGAGGACCTATTTTAAAAGTAAAATTTGAAAAAAATTAAGTTTCATTCTACTAAATAATGACCATTTTTTAAATACAAAAATTAAAATATTATTTGTCAGAAATTTTCTTATTTTTCAGTTAAAATTCAATTTTTGATGAATAGTGATAAATATTGAATTTTAATTGTAAATTTCATATTTATCTCATTTATTTAAATGGTATAATTATACAAGAAAAATATTTTCATTACTTTTTAGTTTAATAATATATATATATATAAATAATTTATGTAATTTTAATAAATACCATAGGGAAATTTTATTTAAAAACATTTCAAACTTTTAAACTTTTCACATTAAAAACATTTTTTATCAATTGGTCTAGAAGATTAGATTTAAATATAAATTTACCAATTATATGAATTTAATTATGTAAAATTGATTCCATATTTGGAATAATAATTTCCATATTATGATGTAAGGTAATTTTTATTTTTATACATAAAAATCGACCATGGTTAAAAGTTTTTTACTAAAGTATAGGTAAAATAATGAAAAGGGTTATAGTTAAAATGTAAAATATTAACATCCTAAAATACAAATTTTAATGGGTTTTTGAGATATTTATAAACCCTATAAATCCTGAGTAACATTACATAATAATCTAATCATTTTAAATTAATTCTACCTCAATGTGGTTGGCATTAATTATAAAATATTCATTATTTAATCAATTAAAACCGCCTCTCCTCAGGTATAAATACAAACCATCACCCCCCATTTCGACCTATAATCCATTAAGATCCTCACATATATTCTAAACTATCTACTCTACACTCTACAAATATAAAACTTCTTATTTTATACCCAAAAATCCAAATACATGGTCCTCAATGGACCCTCCAAGGAGGTGATATTTAATAGGTCAATTTCTCAAAACACCTCTCTTATTTTATATTCTTATTGTACATTTTACTCATTTATTTCATACATAATGTAATAATAATTACATAATCATGTAAATATGTTAATTTCATGATTTTGAAGGGATGAATTATATCCATCCCTTTTATTACCACCACTTAATCAAAGAAACAAACATGTTGACCAATTATTCTCGTTAATCGTCTCTGTGGATAATGTTTTAGTTTTATTCATTACCACATTCATGTAAATTAATAAAAATATTCTTAGGGATAAATAATATTTTACTAGGTATATTATAAAATATTTTATGTTTCACAAATAATATATTATCATAATATTAAATAAAAAAAACTAGTTCAATATGTTTGGAAAAACTACCAAAATAGAGAAAACATTTTTCCTTAACGTTTTATCAAATTAAGAATCCTCATGTATGAAATAAAAAAGATAATTGGTACCATTTAAACATATGGATGTTCATGAATAACATTTTAATTCACTTCTTGTATTTTATTTCTATTTTACAAGAACAACAATAACTATACACAAATCACCAGATTATGAAACCGTGAAACGAATGCAACTGAAACCATGAAAATAATGATATATTATTAATTAATGGTTCATGCGATGTAATAAAATCATTAAATAAATTATTATAAATAGAAATATAGTTATTTAATAAATTAATAAAATTATTTAAACTATTATAAAGGATTTTAATGAACTATGTACTAATGGAAAGTGTAAGGAAAGGGGTTTCTCATCTCACATTTACTTCTATGAGATATATGGCTCAGTCACCACATATTTTTCTAGTGTGATGTATGTACTGAAATTTTGATATATAATTTCATTAATCAAATTATATTAATTATCTTGAATGTTTCATTTTATAATTATTAATTTTATAGTGTATATGATTCTAAAAGTTTCTAAGTTGTATGTGATATCTTAACTCAATTACCATTCACTAGGTTAAACTTTTATTTTATTGATTATTCCATGATTAGGTAATGTTTGAAATGAATTTTTATTATATCATGTCCCATTTCAGCATTATTATGTGTATTTAGAGTGAATAAACATAATTTATCATTTTTTTAGTCAATTTTATCTTTGTAAGTTTTTTCATCTCAATATTCTTTGGATGAGTCATATATTGATGTTATACACCGACATTCTATTATGAGGAATATATACAATACCTTTGAAATATCATATGATGAATTTTTTTCTCAATTAACTTAATTTTTTCTTAATTTCTATTCATCCAGCGGGATTGTAATTGAAAATTCTCAATGTGTTATAAGACACATTAGAATGTTTAGAGATTATTTTCCAGATCATTTTTTCACTGTTATCATTTATAGTATTTTCATATATGTAAACCTCCTTTCATAAATATTTTAATTCATTGATTTTTATCTCTTATGATAACATGTTCCATACATTCCTTAAAGGTTTGTGTTTATTAAAATAATACAATGTGGTATGGGACACTTTGATTTAAAAATATCCAATTATATATATTATTTTATATATGAGGAATGATATGGATAGAACAAATGGGGGAGCCTAATTATAGATATCTCATGGATGCATCAATGGCCTCATAGGATGAATTAGTTATGATATCATTAAAGAGGTTATTGTTAAAATATTAAACCATATTGTGAAATGTTTTGATGATAGTGGTTCTTGTGACAGATACATGACGTCCAATAATTAATTATTGAAATCATTAAAAAAATTCAATATTATGTAAAAGATTTTACTATGGAAAAATATATGAATGAATTTCATTATCTATATATTGATTAAATGGAATGTTTATTCAGTTATTTAACTTTTAAGATTAATTATTATCATTGATTCAAATTAGCTTCCATTTTAATCAACCCATACTGGGCAGATAAGCTCATCCTTCTTTTGTTTCCTTTCATTATGTTCTAAAGAAGATATCTTTGAATGAGTATTAAAGGATGTAGTTTATTAGAAATTTTTATGTATAATGTTTTATATTATTTTCCATATGTAAAATTAAATTCATGTATGTATCTTATTAACCCATACAAATAAATTATTTAGTCCTTTGGAATGAAATTTATTTATCTTATACTAAGTTAAAAATTTAAGGCACTGGATCTATATTACTGGGGTTGAGGTCATCACAAACATATTAAAAAACATGTAAAACCATACTATGAATAGAATATCCTTATGAAATAGAAGGAAATGATTCAACTTTTTCTTTGACACCTATAGAAGATGTGTTCATAGGAGAGTAGATCACTTCCAATCAGCATAAGAGTTTAGTGAGACAAGTAAATCTTCATATTGGAACCCTTCCAATTGGATTCCATCAATACAGTGAGCACCCATCAAACTGATACACACCATCCCATAAAGATGATGGAAAGTGTTCACATCTGAGGAGCATCCTCAGGGGAGCTCCAATACAAGATCGTACTTGTTGTATTAAAGGAAGTATGATTTACTAACTACCTCATATAGTATAATCTAGTAGAACTCCAACCCATAATCTAAGAATTTTTAGCATACCTAGTATGACCAAGCCCACTCACTGGGTAAATTTCGTCCAAACCAAAATTTTCATTCCTTGTTCCAACCCATACAGTTGTCCAGCATGTTTCACAAAAAAAGATAGTGTATTGGGAGGGGGATTCTTCAGCTTATGGTTCCTACCCCATGACAATCCCAGTCCACACATTTAGCATGTAAAAAACTATTTATTTATTCTCCATTATATGGTTTCCATGAATAGTGATGTTCTAATGGTTGTGATCATCATTATGTGTGAACTATGATCCTGACATGTCAACATACAGGCCTAGGATATTCACCTTGTCTTCCATCTAGAAATTCCACAATTGATGGTAGTTACTCATAGGATAGGTCTTTTTTCCCTCAGTTTTTATGTCAATAAGGTTCATATTAT
Source organism: Viscum album (assembly GCA_963277665.1). Lineage (NCBI taxonomy): Eukaryota > Viridiplantae > Streptophyta > Magnoliopsida > Santalales > Viscaceae > Viscum > Viscum album. The sequence continues at coordinate 1,333,077,157 of OY728161.1, read as the reverse complement.
CAAAAACCACACTGCTAGATCGTTGGATCATAAGAGTTTTTTCTATTTTGGATATTTAAGTAGGAAATATAGCTATGATTTTAGATTGATTTTTTGATGGGCCATTTCTGAGGATTCTAGAATTTTAATGGGTCGTAAATGTAATAGCATGTGTTCGGAATGAATGTGTCTGGGTGGTGTGAATATTTTGAAGGGTGTGCACCAAAATAGTCTATTGATTTGGATGAAAATACATGAAAAGAGTTATCATGAAGGATGTGATTGAAGCTTGGGTTTTTATTCAAAGACCATTCTTACACACATAAGGAAAAACAAATCTTATCACATTTAAATTCCATGTAGCATAAAGAGGGACCCCCTTTTCTTATTTGTTGGAATGGATTGATGGATTATGAATGCACGTAATAAACTCACATGACCAAATGAAATTTTTTCACATGGCAATATGAATGATCTTTTCACTTTGGAGTTTTCCACATAACCCGAAATTCTGGTCCCCTTTCATCTAATATTTCAAGAGGGAATTTTATAGCCCCAAAAATACATTTTAATCCATAAATAGATATTTTTTGGTAAAATGAGAATGAATGACAAAATGTAGGACCATTCATGGGTCAATGAGTTCCATGCATGCAATTCTCAGTGTCTGGAGGCAAGAATCCAATTTCACGCACAAAGATATTGCACACTAATGGCGAGATAATTTTTCATATTTTCCACCAAGGACATAACAATTCCAAAGGAAATTGAATAAAATATATAAGGAACACATGGATGAATTGAGATTTTCCTACATGGGTTCCATTTTTGTTCTAAATATTAAGTCATTCATGATATATTATGTGACTGAACATCGTAGTAAAAGAGGGAGTCATGTGTATATCCTCAACTATTCCATAATACTTGTGTACCGACGGTTCAGGATTTCAACTATAAGGTGAATCTCACGAACTCTCATACAGTGTCTCTCCAAAATATGAAATGACTCTCCCATAAATGTAATTACTCTTCTTCCATGATAGAATTAAACATTAACCATCAAAGGTAGAAAATATCTCACAATAGACTTCTAATGGGCCCAATATTGAATTGGTCCATGGTGAAGTGATCCTCTCACAACCCAATTGAATATAACTCAGTTGCACAAAACATAAGTTGGTTTCACACAACCTATGTTGTTCATAGACTTCAATATTGTGTTGACCTACTCCTTGAGCCTCCATGTCATACCCATTTATTTGAACACCCTGGTCGCTCAACTCTTTTTCGTAACCCTCCAAACATGCACACAAAAATTTTGAGTCCCCTACATGATGTCTCATTTTCCTATAGTAACATGTTACCTCACCTACCACTTATTAGCATGGGTAATATAACCCTTATTTCATTTGAGAATGGGGACACTATCGTGGACCTCTTGATTAACCACTCATCCTGGAATTGTACCCTAGAAGTTCCAATGCCACGCCCCACCAAAAGGCACATGATCAGTTATAGCATAATCAATAGGGGTAAAGAGTGAGTCCACCCACGTCCAGGCTACATGACATAATACTACATTGATGTTGTAAAAGTTCCATGTCTCACATCCTAGTCATAAAATGATAAAGGACATGACCACATCCTCAACACATGATGTAAAAATGTATTCATACCCTTTGTGATGAACATAGGATGATCTGTGTATGAGTGTGTAGATATCATTCCTTTTCAAACATTATGATTACATCACAACAAATAATAATAATAATATTATTCAACCTTTGGGATCCAAAGGTTTTGTGTCTTGGAAAAAATATAACCAAACAGAACTTCTAAAACTTCATGCATAAACATTTATTTAATTCCTCATTCTCTAGCTTCTTATTGCCAATTTACCTCTCCTTAATACAATCAATCACCCGAGGTTATACATTGAAAAAGGGTGAGCTAAAATTCCAGTAAGAGGATAGACATGGATAGAATAAAAATGGGTGATCATAATTATAACATAAGTTAAAGAACTTGATCATTATAGGAATCATTAATAAAATAGTTGAAATGTGGCAATGTATAAAAATGAAATATCATGTCATAGTGGTAAAATACCACACATGGTTGTGAAAAATGATAGAATCACATTAACACAACATTTCCCTTTTACTCATTAGCTTCTTCACATTACCCTATGAATTGGAGCACTGTATAATTTAGGGCTCACCCATCACCGTCAAACATTCATATTGCACTTTATAATTTCAAGTGCACCCGTCTACTATTACATTTTCATTATCATGCATCACATATAAAAAATTTATAAAAATGAAAATTAATTTCCCAAGAAAATAAATGGGTTTCATATCATAAAAACACATTCAAAAACATTGGGTTCCCAAAAGAAGGTGGGAATAACATACTTTATACAAGAACCATCAACCTTGAGTGAGAGGTAAAAGGTGTGTTTTTGAAAGAAGAGCTATTTTGGAAAACAAATGTTTGAAATAAAAAATATTATAAATCATATATATCCCAGAATAAGAAATATAATAATTAAAAAATTATTTTGAGTAACCACATCAAAAATTTATTGAATTAGGAAGAACCTGATGAAAGAACGTTGGGTTTGAGAATTTTCCCTTACCCTATATCTGAATGTATTTTTCAATATAATTTTTTTATGACCACATAATATTAATTAATTAACCATTAAAAATCTATTTTTACATGTATATGGATCTTTATTATTTTATAATGTTATTTTACATTCCATTGGATGAGTTATAGAGCATAAATTCATTGTTCGGGAGTGTTAATTTTTTTACTTTTACGAACAGTTCACTTGTATTCTAGAACTGATGACCATTTCAAATGTGGTTGAATATCCTGAATTGTTAATACAAATTATTAGTAAAATTACATAGAAATAATTTATCTTATGAGGAATTTGGTTATGTTCCATGGGGATTAATCATTATATAATATTAAATGATGATCATTTGGGCTTAATTTGGGTGCTCTTTTTTCACATTGAACATATTTTATTTTATCACATAGTTTCTTGTTTATAATTTTGTTACATAACACTAAATAGGATAAAATAAATATAACATAATATTTTTCAACCCTAAAATTGGATTCATGACCATATCTGAAGGATGAAATGGAAAAATAAAACTAGTCGTTCTAGAAGTAGATAAATTAACACCTCACGAACAACATATTCTTTTATAAAGTAAAATGAAAAAGAGATGGGGTTTTATGATATATCATCCAATTAGTATCATAAAATTACAGTATATGTGAGATATTGGAGTTACCATACAATGTGGATGAGTATTGGTGGGGAGAGATTAAGAAATAAACAAGAAATTGAATGAAATTTAAAGGAAAGAGTGAGAGAGAGGAATTACCTCTTGAATCCTCATCTTGAGATCCTCATTAAAGAAGAAATGATTGGTATTCTTATAAGACCGGATGATCATGGAAGTGGGGGAGTGGATAAGGAAGATGTTTGTGTAGAGTTTATACCATTATTGAATCTTAAAAGGTGTGAGTAAATGAAGGTGTGAAGGGTGGTATTTATAGTGGAGGGGATTGGGGTTTTCTCAATATAATATTCATTAATTTATTATTTCTCCACCATATATGTAATAATGAGTATTCAATGAGTATTTATATTAATTATGTCATCTGAATCCTAACCAATTGGGCTCAAATTATTCAAACATAATAAATGACTTTATAAATAGTGTATTTAACTTATTGTGTAAATTATGATATTTCACTTGTCATAAAAAATAATGTATTTCAGAAAAATACCAAAAATTCACACTAACCTTTTTTCAACTTGTAGAATCCAAAAATTAATTCAATTTTTTAAAAAATAACTTTCTATATATTATTAATTTAATTTTTTTATTTAAAATCAAAATTTACATGAAAAGTAATGTTCCTAAATTTAAAGATGATTTTATAATGCTTTAAAAAATTAGATAAGGTCTTATAAAATTATATTAAAATTATAAGACTTAGATTTATTAATTTATGACCACATTTTATGAAAATACAATTTCTTTTAAATAAAATAATAATTTACTTTTAATTATTTAGAACAAAATACTAATACTTTTAATATACTCAAATTGACATTTATAAGATGCATAAATTTTATTTAATCATTAATAGGAAAGGTTATTGTTATTTTGGATGGTTTACTATTCATTATGGTCATATTTGTATTCATAAGGGTATGTTACTATTCATTAGGGTATGTTCTTGTTCACTAAAAATTATGTTTTTGCTATTAGACTCTAAAAAACATCCAAAACACAAACGTGTATGTCATATTTTTGAATTTCTAAACAGAGAAGTGGAAAAATTATGTTTATTGGTCACTTAATATTCATTATCAATATATTTAATTGGGAATTATAATATTATTATACTTTAAGAAATAATTATTATAAGGGTATTTTATTAATAAAACATTGGTCGTCATATTCTTCGCCCGTATGAAATTTCACCCTCGAAATTTTGTTTTACAAAAACAGGTGACGGTACTTCTCCTTCATCTCCTCTTCTGGTTCCCATGTAGCTTCACCAAACATACGGTTCCTCCTCAACACTTTGACAAGGTTGGTTATCTTGTTGCATAGAACCTTATCTCTCCTTTCTTGAATCATTACTGGATTCTTCTCATAGTTAAGATCATATTCCAGCTATACCACCTATGAGTTATGTATAAGAGAGTGATTTGGTATGTTCTTCCTTAGGTGTGATATGTGAAACACATCATGAACTATAGACATATTTAGTGGAATTAAAAGCTGACTGTTCGTGACTCGTATGTGTTCGTGGATCTGAAAGGGGCTATTGTACCATTGGCTTATTTTTCCATTCATTACAAACTACATGACTCTCTTCCTTGGTGATATTTGATGGAAGACATTATCTCCAATGTCGAGATCCAAGTCCCTTTTATGATTGTCCTCAAAGCTCTATTGCCGACTCTGAGCAGCATTGATGTGTTTTTAGATGACTAGAACCTTTACTGTCATCTCTTTCACAATATTGGGTTCATGTAGTTTTCTTTCTCCAACTTCATCCCAACAGGTCGGTGTTCTACATCACCTTCCATAGAAAGATCCATATGGATCCATGTGAATACTCGATTTGAATCTGTTGTTGTATGAGAACTCAACCAATGGGAGATGTTGATCCCATAAACATTTTAATTCTAGAGATCATTCTTTTAGCATATCTTCATGAATCGCAATAGTCCAATCAAATTGTCCATCAGTTTGGGGGTGATAGGTAATGCTGTAATTGAATTCTATCCTCAATGAATTTGAAATACATCAACTGAATTTTGATGTAAACCTTGGATCATGACCAGCGATAATTGAGAGTGGAACACCATGATGTCTCACCACTTCCTTTACATAAATCCTTGGAAGTCGTTCAAGCGATAGATCTTCCAAAAATAGTAATAAAAAGGGATGTCTCAATGAGTCCGTCAACCACAACCCTTGTCGAATTATTTCCCTTTGAAATCTTTAAGAGACTTGTGACAATTTCCATAGTGACATTACCCTATTTCCACATGGGTATTAGAAGTGGTTACATCAACTCTTTGGACTTTTGTGGTGCTGCATTAAATTATTAGAATACTATGTACCCTGATACAAATTATGCCTTCTCATATTTCATGTTATCCTATCAAACATGTTCACGGTGGTCTCGTTACATCTTGGTTCTACCAGGTTGGATAGAGAATTTTGACCTATGTGAATTTTGCAATAGATCCTTTTTCATCCTATTTGATGAAGGTGCACAAATCTGCATTCCAAATCTAATCAATCCTTCATCATCAATATGGAACTCTTGTAGATTTCCGTCCTATATTGCGTACACCTTCTTTGGTAACTCTAGATCATCCCTTTGTGTCTACTTAATCACCTCTTGGATTGATGGTTATGTAGTAATTTGGGCAAGGTAGGATGTATCCCCTTCAATTATAATTTCAAAATCTATCTTTTTTCACATCCCGAAAGATATGATCTTTCTTAATCCACATCAAGGATAGAGTGGCAGGTTCTTTTTTGATTATATAATCATCTACCTTGTTTTTCTTTCAATGATCATAACTAATAGAGAAATCACATCCTTGATTTGCTCAAACTGTCACCTTTTACGCATGTTGATCACCTTTTGTGTGAATAAATACTTTAGCCTATTCTGTTCGGTCTATATGTCCCACTTCTCTCTGTAATGGTAGTGCTTCTTCATGGAAAAAATCACGGTTTCCAGATCTAGATCATGCGATTCATATTTCTCCTCATGGTTCATCAACTATTGTGAGGAATAAGCTATGACACTATAATTATTCATGAGTAAACAACCATATTAATTCATTGAAGAATTGTTGTATATCAAAAAACATTATCCATGTTTTTTTAATGTGAGTATAGGTGGAGTGATCAACCGTCTCTTCAGCTCCTTTAAGATTTCCTCACATTCTTCTGTCCATACATTCATTAACCATTCCCTTGTCAACATTTTTTTGTGGGCAGGACAATCATGATAAATATCTCATAAAAATTATATAGTACACATCTAATACAAGATAAATATATATTTATGTGAGAAAAGTGGTTATCAGACATTCCTCAATCACAATTGTTTTTGAAGGGTCCATAGATATTCCATCATTTGTGATCACATTTCCCAAGAACATGACTTACATCATCCAAAAGTAACAAATTCTTAACATGACGTACACTTAATCATTTCAAAATGATGACAATCGAAGTCATATATGTTAATTATGTTCCTTTTTCTCTTGGATTATATGAGGGTATCATCAATAAACACTACCAAAATATTTTAAGGTATTGTCTAAATAATGTATTTATCAAATAAACTATGATTATAGGGAAATTAGTAAGTAATAATTGATTTATCATAAACTCATTGTTCCCATACCAAATACAGAATGCATTATTTCGAATATCTTCCATATTCACCTTTAGTTGATGATATCCAGAACAAAGAACCCCATCTGAGAATTATTGAGCTCCGCTTAACTGATCGAAAAAGTTGTCAATTCTTGTAACATGATACTTGTTCTTTATTGTGATCTTTTTGAGTTCATTATAATCAATATACATCATCATTGTTCCATTCTACTTCTTCACAAAGAGCACTGGCACACCCCAAGGTGATGCACTAGGGAATATGATCCATTTTCCCAAATGCTTTTTCAGCTTCTTCTTTAACTACTCTGGTTCTATAAGATCCATCCTATAGGAACACATTGAGATATTTGTTGCTCAGGGTTTGAGATCTTTTGAAAAATCTACCTCACAATATGGGGTAAGTTCAGGTAACTCTTCTAGAAATACATCATCTTATTCCCTCACGATGGTAATTTTTGCAAGGGTGGAACTTTCCTATAACTAAACTATTTGTGAGAGGTATTCTTCATCATAAGGTCTCAACACCCACGCCATTGAAGCATTTTAAAATGGATATTCATGATCTTCCTTTCATTTTTCCAAGATCATGCTATGATTTGGAATAGTAAAAGATATTTCCTTTTGTCGACAGTTGATATGTGATCTATATAATGAGAGGCAATCTATTCCTATTATAGCGTAAAATTACATGATGGGATGTATTACAAGATTCACTAGAAGAATCTCCGCATATATTCCAATAGAATTAGATTCAAACACATGGGTTTCCCAGATTTAACCACTTGGTGTGTTTACAGATATCTCTAATTCATTATCTTGGGTCTTATATTCAATTGTTCGTTCAATCATCTAAAATATAAAGGAATTTATAGAATAATAATAAAATATTTCTATTTTCATTCATGATTGCATAGGATGTGATCCTTATACGACTTCATTATCTTTCTCTACTCTTGTAGTATTGATGGAATAAGCCTTCCATTGTTCCTTTGGATTTTGTGGTTGCTGACGGTGATAAACCACGAGGAATCGAGGTTCAGTGCATTGTCTTGAATAGTGACATTTCTCACTATAGTTGTATCATTGAACAATGGGTGGTTCTCTCATTACATTCACTACATTATCCTTCCATATCTAGTCTTTTCGACACTCTTGAGCCTGGTGTCCATCTATCCCACACATGAAGCAATTTTTTGTCCCTTTGCGGAAGTTCCCATGACACAACGACCCACATTTTTGGCATCTAGATCGTTGTGTTTTCTTCCTACCTTTATCATTTGATACTCTAGCTTGAAACTCCATCTCACTTTTCTTATTGCTATAGCCATGGGAAAATTCCCAATTTCCATCTCAACTCTGGGAGCACATCAAAAAACTTCTTCATAACACCAATTTCTCTAATTTCAAGAGCCTCTTGAAGGTGTGGTTTTAATCCACATAAGAAGATATCAATTTTTCTGTATTTACTGTCAGAAAAACCTAAAGCATATCTGAAAGCCTTGTCAAACATTCTTTGTTGGTTTCGACAGATTCTCCGTCCTTTTGATTGACCTATATAAATTCTATCTTCATATTCATACGAATAATTTGAGGGAAATACATAATAATAAACATGATCTTAAAGTCTTCCCATTCCATCTCTTAAATTTCTTCCCTTGGGATGGTGTTCCTAATCTAATACAACCATTTATTTTCCTCATCATATAGGAGAAAAATGGATAATATCACCATCTCCATCTCATAATAGTGGATTACATAAAATAACACCTCCATGGAGTTGACCCACTCCTTCACAACTAGTGGATCAGATGATCCACTAATCCTTTTTGGTCATTGTTTGGGAGTGTTAATTTTCATTTGGTTAATGAACGGTTCACTTGTATACATTGAATGGTGTTTATTTGAAATGTGGTTGGACAACCAGAAATGTTAATATGTATTATTTGTGATAATCGAGAGATATAAATGATCTTATTATGAATTTGTTTACGTACCATGAGGATTAATCCTTAGATAAAATAAATGAGGGTCATTTTTTTGTTAATTTGGGCGATGTTTTGATCACAATGAACTTGTTTTATTTTATCACATAGTTTCATGTAAATAAGTTTGTTACATTTCATTAAATATGACTAAATGAATATAACATAATATTTTACAACAATAAAAATTGTTTCATGACCATATTTGAATGTAGAAATGGAAAAATAAGTCATGTCACTTTTTAAGTTTATAAATTAACACCTCACGAATAACATTTTCATTTATAAAATAAAAATACGAATAGAAAGGGGTTGGATGATATATTATTCCATTATTATCATAACATTACATTATATATTGGATACCAGAGTTTTCATAAAATGTGGATAATTATATGTGGGGATATATTAAGAAATGAATTAGAATTTGAATGTAATTTAAAGGAAAAAGAGAGAGATGAATTACCTCTTGAATCGTCCTCTTGAGATCCTCCGTAAGGAAGATAGGCACAGTCTTTTGATGAGACTAGAATCTCATAGATGTGGGGGAGGTGCTAGGGAAGTTTTTGGGCATATTTTAAAAAAGTCTTATGCTTGAGAGGTGTGAGTAAATGAGGGTGTGAATGGTTGTATTTGTAGCGTAGGGGATAGGGGGTTTCTAAATATAATATTCATTAATTTATTATTTCTCCATAGGACAAGTAATATTGAGTATTCCATGAATAATTAAAATTTATATATCATGAGAATCCGAAACAATTGTTCTTAAATCACAAGAAATTCATATATGACTCTATAAATAGTGTGTTTAACTTATTTTTTAAATTAAGGTATTTCAGTATTCATAAAAAATCAATTATTTTATAAAAATAACCAAAATTCACAACATCCATTTTTTAGTTTCATTAATCCAAAATTTGATTCCCATTTTTAGAAAATTATATTCTAAATATGAATAATTTAATCTTTAATTTTAATCCTAATTTGCATGAAAAATATAGTTTTTGAAATTAAAACATATTTTATATCGATTTCAAATATTACATAAGGTCTTATAAAATTATCATAAAACTAGAAGACAAATAATTGATAAATTATTTACACATTTTATGAAAATAAATGTTATTTTTAAATAATTAATTCATTATATTTAATTATTTAGGGAAAAAATACCAATACTCTTACTATGGTAAAATTGTCTACTATAGGATTCCTAAATTTTATCTAATCATTCAGAGGTCAGATTACTATTATTGTGGATGATTTACTATTCATAAGGGTCATATTAATATTAAAAGGTAGGATACAATTCATAAGTATATGATACTATTCGACCAAAATTATGTTTATTCTATTAGAGTATAAAAATCATCCCGAACACAATAGTGTATGTCATATTTTTGAAATTCAAAACATGGATGTAGAAAAATTATGATTAATGGTCACATAATATTTAGTATAATTATGTGTCATTTTTATTCTAATGTGATTATACTATATAGAATAATTATAATACGGGAAATTCATTGACAAAATGTTGGGTTATTACAGATTGGCATGGGATGATCACAACACCATTACCACTCACATGAAATTAGATCCTCCAGGATGATCAATGCGTAAATCCCACACCATTCCATCCAAGAGAAATACTCTTGAGAAGGGAATATTGAAGTGTAATCCCCACACCATCACTCATCGATGACACTTCTATGTCACGATTATCTTTTTCATATTATATTAAACTAAATGGATTGGTCTTGAATCATATATGTTAAAATGTAGCAATAAACTATGTTGGTTTTGATCAGTATATTTTAAATAGGGTATGTAGGAAACCTACAAGAGGTTCAATCCAAAACAATGATAACATTAGGTGATCCCTTCTAGGGATGTACAATAATAGTATACCTCAAAGGGATTTTTAATCATCCTTTTAGGTCCTACTCAAGGGGTGTCCTTAACAGTGGTAAAATCAGTTTCACTGGCCTAAGGAATTACCTCTTAGATTCACCTCAAGGGGAATTTTGATCATCCTTTTTAGTTCACATCAAGTGGTTATCCTCACTAATGGAAAACTTATGTGCTACCTCATAGAGATGTACCTCCATGATAAGCTAAACCTTAGTCGACAAGATATAAATCTCAACCCTTGATCTGTCTCTTCCAGTCATCTTGATCTATCTTTACTAGATATAGAACATGCTACATGAACCACAATTTATACCATATGAATATGTATGTGATTCTTAAAGTAATAATCCTTGTAATTATTGTGCCACAAGATATTTTACATCAGGATTTACATGGTATTCCTTGGGTTCCATGCCTTAAGATGCCTCATAAAATATTCCATCTTAATAGAAAGAATACATGTGAGGAATCTGCCCAGTGTCTAGACAGACTTAACGATCCCCAATGTAGCTACTCTCCTAACAAATGGTTTCTTTCTTATCCAAATTAATGTATAATTTCATGAAAAAATTAGTGTAATTAATCGGTTTCTACAAGGAGATGACATTGTGAAAGAGTTCCATGAGCATGAAATAACTCAATAAGGGAGGCTGATACTAACAGAAGATATCTAAGGAAGAATCCATGGAATGAGAAACCAATATATAATAATACTTTTTTGATCATGGAGAATACAACACTGATGAATGTGATGAAATCCACCCACATTTTTAAATTAGGAATTTGGGGGGATACAGTTCTTCTAGTGTGCACTTGCATCATGTTGACATGAAGGTGGGGTCGCCAATTAAAGTGTGAGGAAAAAGTAGGAATGGTTCTGACCCATTCAAAACTTCTTGAGTCTTCATAATAATCGGATTAATTGAGCTTCCCTTCATGTATAGCTTCATCAATTTCAACTGAGGAACCAAAGATCATACACATTTATCCCAATATTTGAAAGTTATTTATCCACTTTAGCCTAAGAGTCCATGGGGGATTCCATGAAACTTTTCAGTAGGTCCAGGTGATGATCTAGTGACGTTGAGCATAGTAAGAAGCATCGAGTGATTGAGGGTGTGTGTCTTGTATATATGGATCTAAAGATATGAGAAATGATACCATTTTTTAAATGATTAATTGTATCCACTTAATTATCATCCCACATAATAATTTTCATAATTTAAGAACACGAATTTAATACTATACATACTAAATTTAATTTAGATTCTTGTTATTGGTGGTGGGATCCCATATATTATATGCACAAATTGAAATGGGCCACACCAACATGCACTGCATGTGCGGGCCTTGGCCAACATGCTACATGAGCTCCTCCCTATGTGTCCTTCTCTCCTCACTGATGCCCAAGGAGACCTTTTTGGTGGTCTTCCGTGGTCATTGGGCCCTTTTAGTCTAGCTAACAGTTTGTTTGGCATAAATTTTGAGGGATATCATAGAATGCTTCATTTTTTCACATAAAATTATGTATCACTTTTTATAACTTCACCATAAAATCTAAACATACAAATTTTATCATTTTTAACCATATTATATATATATTATTTTCAACGATTTTACATCTTGTATTTTAAATAAATAATTATTCCAGTGGAATACTCCTTAAATACCATCAATAAAAAAATTCAAATTGTTTAAAATAATATTTAAAAAATGATTGCCTCAAATACCCCCACAATTCAACAATTATTATCCTCAAGCATCGAAACTCAACATTGAATTCCTTAGAAACACCATATTTACATTATTTAAATCCCAACTAAACAAAACAAAATGATTAACAATGTTAAATAAAATATTCAATTTCTACACAATCATTATCAAAATATCACATTTTTCAAAAGTTTGATCAATCCATGTATTTTAATTTATCCTTTTTGAAAATTAGTATACATATCATTTCATTCATTTGAGTTTATTATTATTTAATTAATAAACATTCCAATTCATGATCATCTTCACATTGAGTATTTTTCTCTTATAAATCATGACTCAAATTCAAATATATGTATGATCATATTGAGAGAACAGGCACTTCTCCACAATAATTTAAAGGAACCACCTTATCTACTATATAAAGTCAAAATTCAAATAAAATCGTGAGGAATTTACAATTATGGATTTAAAGTATATGAGGATTATGATTGTTGGGTTTTGATGTTAAAAACATTATGACTCAAAGAGGTTGTTTGTATCTTACATCGTAGTTCATGAAATTTGAAGAATAGTGTAACAAAAATATACCCTTTTAAACTGTGACACAACCCACTTCTCATGCTCAATGTAAGGTCATCATCCATAAAAGCATAAGGAATGATTTCAACTTTATTGAATGTAATAACACCACAAGATTTTGAAAATAAAATTAATTTTGAATTTATAAAAAAATAAGTCTATACCAAATTCCAATTTGTTATAACCTAGTTATAAAACACAATTTTTCCACATCTATGATTTGAATTTTAGAAAACTGACATACATTGTTGTGTTCAGCAAGATATTTAGAGTCTGATAAGACAAACATAATTTTTGATGAATAGTAACATACCTTTCTGAATTGTTTTATGAACCTTATGAATAGTGAATAATATTATTGTTTTATTTAGTTAGGGTTATGATCTTGATTAATTTTTTAATGTCATATAAAACCAATTAATGTTTTAAAATTGAGATTTTTCGAATAAATTATTATTTTATTTTAAAATTAAATTAACTATATATAAAAAATTATTTTAAAAAAATGGAGTTAGATTATGAATTATAAATATCAGAAAATGGTTAAGGTGAATAAATGTGAATTTTCTAAAATAATTGAATTATTTTGTGAATAGTGAAATTTGATAATTTAAAAAATAAGATAAATAAGTGAATTTATGCATCATTCTTGAGTCATGGATCATGAAAATGACCATTTGTTAGAAATCAATTTCACTTATTACTTTTTCTGGTCATAATAATCAATATTTTTAGTTTTCTTTGTAAAAATAACAAAATACTGATTAAAATAATGGGAAAACCATCCTCTCCTCCAATATACACCTCCCCTTCACTCCATGTGTTCTTTATTCAACTATGCCTTGAATCACCTAAATGTTCTACCCAAATACCATTTTTAATACACTCCCCTTGTTGAGGATATTTTTTATTTCTATAATAAAACCATTCCTTTAATGAGGTTATCAAGGAGGTTATTTCTAGAGGTAAAACATCATTCTTTTTCATTTAGTTTCATTTCAATTTATCTTCTTATCTTTTTATATCATTACCAATTCTATATAATTGATCCTTAAAACTCTATTATCATCAATATACAGGAATTATAAATTTTTAATGTAATAACCATTATCAATCTTCTTACTCTCTATGTCCATCCCTTTTATATGTAAAATCTTCATATGTGAGGTTCGAATTTACAACCTTTGTGGATGACGAAGTGTAGTTATCCTCTTTCTCCTTCATTTCTAGTCATGAAGCATTTTTAATTGTTTAACCAGAGTTCAATATAAATATTATAACCAACATAATAACCATGAACTACTATGTGAACATAACATTATATCATATAACAATACTAGTTCCTAATAATCAAAATATCGCTAAAATAATCTATGTGATTTTCATTAACATTTCATCAAGTCATTCGTCCTTATTCAATGTAACTAAAAGTTGTTGATAAACATTAACACTATTGTATGTTCATATATAATATGCAGTTTCTATTCTGGGGAATTAAATCCTTTCCAAATGAACATCCATACTCATATACAATTATACCGGTCATGCAAAACGATGAAGCAAACACTCTGGAATGACAGAATTCAATTTTATAATTTATCAAAAAAGACTTAATGAACTTAAAAAAATTATGATAAAAAATTAAATGTAAAAAGGGTTTTAATTAAATTATTAATTAATATAATTTTAAATTCCAGGACATTAGGATCAAGAACAGAACATTTCTAGTTAAGGTAATCATTTTCTACCCAAATCACCATTTTCATTCAGGTTTCTTTTATTATCTACTTACCTCAATTAAATTATTATTTATTCATATGTACTCATAATAATTTATATTTTAATTTTCAATGTATTTGTCCCCACCAGAATAATCACTTCATTTATAGTGAGTTATATGTTTTGAAATGATCATTCAAAAATCCTTCTCAATAAACAATCTTATTTCAAGGGAATTTCTCAAATTCATAAAAATTTTCAAGTGCACACTATAATCTATTTTTGGAAACCATTATCTTTATAAAATAGTTAATTTTTGTTAGAAAATACTATATACTTAACTTCTGGTTTTATACAATTTCTTTCAAAAGAACTCTTATTTCGAATGTAATAGTGTATTTATCTCAAGAATTGGTCAAAGATTTTATAAGATTATCATAATATATTTCAACACTCTTTTTATTGTTATGTATTATTGGTAATTATATTTTATGATATAATATAAAATATTTAATTTAATTTTTTATTACTAGTTTGGTTGTGGATGTGCTATAATAAATACATTCACCGATTTACTCAGAATGGTTAGTGTTTTTTCTTAATGATTAGGGAAAATTATATACATGTCATTAATTAGATGGAATATGAATATATATGTTGTTTATTTTTGTCACTATTAATATGAGGAATACATTGGTCTATGTATGTGATAGTTGGGGCCCACTATAGACCCTGGGTTCTACAGTAGGTCTCATGAGACAGACTGTTGTCCCGACACAAGGCCTTGATAAAATGATTATTTATGGTCGTAGCATGAGGCCTTGATATTATGGTTATGATGTATCTAATTATGAATTTACTCATTATATAAGTAGTATTGATTGTTCATGTGGTTATTTTAAGGGTTTAATATTTATGATTATGTTTCACTGTGAATTATTTATTCAGCTCTTATTTTTTCCATAATTTTTTCATCTTTTTTATTAAAGGCAAGTGTTTTTAGTTATTAAACATGGCTAATGTATATTTTTATGATATATTATGATGTATTTATTAAGCTTCCTGACCATTTGAGATCAACACTTTCTTATGATTCTTTTTATCAGGACATGATGATTTTTATTATATATAAAATGTATAAATAACCTTGGAGTCGTGGATATTGTTGATGTAATTTTTATATTTATTATCTTTTGATGTCATAATTTTGAACATTATATTTATATTAATTCCAGTTCAACTAAACTACATGGTCCTTTAGGATAAAAATTCTTTTTTTATATTCCAATGTAAATAAATAAGGCATTGGCTTCGAGTAACCAGATTCGGGTCCGTATAGTTGGTATCAAACAATGTTTAGTAAAAATTTTGGAAACAATATTTAGAAGATATTGATTATTGAACAAAACCTTGAGATATTCATTTAGGATAAACATACAATAACATCCTAGATTTTATTGTAAGGATTTATTATGTGAATATATATAGAAGATATATCCCTCTCTAGATTCTACAAGTTGACGTGGTTCTGAAATAGATGTACCTAGTAGTGAAAACACCAACAAGGTGTTTCTAGCATGACCGAGGGTGTCCTAGTACATGAAAATGGGCCTTACTGCACATCAGGTTTGATACCCCTTAGAAATATACTTATGATAATTCACATTTTCTTTACAAGCCATTAATGATTATTTAAATGTAATTATTTCATAAAAGAAACCATTTTATTACTATGAGATTATCTATATATAATGTTTCAATTTTTTTATATTGAGATTATAAATTATTACTCATAGACCAATATAGGGTATTATAATATTTAGAAATGGTTCCTAGTAGAAGGAACCGAAATCAAATGAGCATGTGTGTCCCCTATTGGTATTTCCCTCCAATGCTTGATAATTATGTTAGCTCTAGTATTGTGAATTGTGTTGAGAAAACTATAACTATATTAGGACAGATGGCTTAGGTAATGAAAAATAAACTTTCCCATTTTGAGATTTTGGATCCATAGTGTATGGGAGATATGTTATATCACTTTATTAGACAATTTCCTCCATTAACTAAGGAGACTATAATCCCATTTGTAGCTGAGTAGTGGATATATTCCCTAGGGATGATATTTCTCTCTTTGGGATATAATGAATGTGAAAAGGTTGTCATTGTAGTTTAACATCAATCTGGAGATTCAGATCAATGGTGGTCATTAATAAAAAAACACAAAAAAGGTGGAAGAAATAAAATAGAATGGAGGTATTTTATGGAAATATTCCTAGAGAATGATTTCCCCAGTGAACAATTAGTGGATAAAGAATGTTGATTCATGAATCTAATATTGAAGGAGGATGAAAGTGTGGCCACACATGAATCCAAATTTACATGGCTAACAAGGAATGATGCAGACTACATATGTAATATAAGGGGAATGATTGATCGATTAATTAACAGTTTTAAACTATTCCTCTGAATTGAACCTGTCTCCCAATGATTCTCATCATATATAGTTATAGTCTCAAATTCTACTAAGATAGAAAATAAATTTGATGTCTTATCACTTTAAAGGAAAAAAATATAAAAAGAGGGATACAGAAAACACAAGAAAAGGAAATAAGGAAATGGGGATGATGGGTAGATTCCACCTTCTATATTATATTAATTATGGTAAGAAACAACCTAGAACATTCATTAAGGGTGTGGGAGTCTATTACAAGTGTGTGAAAAAATTCATCCATTCTCAAGATTGTAATGGGAATAACGATGATTCCAAAATTTAATGATACAATTTCATGGATATGGGACATTAAGTTATTAAATGTCTTATGCATCAGGGAAATGTTCCCCCAATAAGGCCAAGGGATCAGGTCTAATCTTGTGCGGTCACAAATGCAGAGTATGGAGTTCATAAAAATGTGTTGAAGGTACTTTAATTGTTTTCTCGAACATAGCAATGGATTTATTTGATTCTAGATCATCTCATTATTTAATATCTTGCCAGTTTCATGGAAAATTATATATTTTCAATTAGATTTAATTAGGGAGTTTTCAGTCAAAACTCTTATGAGATGTATCATTGCAAAAAAATTATGACAGGCAATCCCCATTATGGAATATAAATGTGTTTTATCAACTAATTTTCTGGTCATTACCAGGATTGACATTAATATAATCCATGGTATGGGTTGGCATTTGAACCATGCGGGAAAAAATTAGGCAAGAAGAAGGAGGATACAATTTTGGAGGACAATGTGGAATCCATTATCTTTAGGGAAGAAACATCACCATCAGATTCTCATTTAGATCCACCCCCAATAGCTCAACAGAATTCAATTATTAGAGAGGGATGGAATTCAATAACTATGGGTGAGGAAAAAAATTAAAATAGAGGATATACCTATTGTGAAATAATATGTTGAGGTATTTCCAGAATATTTTTCTAGACATCCTCAAGAATGGGAAATTTATTTTTACATTGACATGATTATTGATTCAATGCCCATATCAAAGACTTCTTATTGAGTGGACACTATTGAATTAGTACAATTTTCAAAAAAATAGGAATTGAGTGAAAAAGTATTAATTCTTCATAGTGTTTCTCCATAGGGAGCTCTTTTTATTTCATTAAGATGAAATATTGATCTATGAGGTTGTACATTGACTACAAGTATGTCAATATTGTATCAATAAAAGACATGTATCCCCAACGTCTGACTAATAATTTATTTAATCAACTTTATGTAGATCAATATTTTTTGAAGACTGACCATCAATCTAGATTTCATCAGTCTCTTGTAATGAAAAAATACATTCCAAAAATAGAATTTCGAACCAGTTATGGGCATTACTAGTTTACAGTAATGCCTTTTGGACTGCCTAATGAACCCTTTATTTTATTGGATATAATGAATAGTGTTTTCAAGGAATTTATTGATGAATTTTTGTTGGTATTTATTGATAATAAATTGGTATACTCTAAAAATTATAAAAATCATGAAGATATCATGTGCACTCTTTTGAAGACTCCTAGATGATATGAATTAGATGTGAAGTTTAAAAAGTGTGAATTCTGGTTTCAATTAGTTTCCTTTCTTGTACACATTGTCTCTAATGATGCGATACTTGTTGATCCTATGAAGAAAAAGGATGTCCAGGATTGGCCTAATACAATGAAAATAATTAGGGTATGTAGTTTTATTGGATTAGAATGTAATTATCCGAGTTACTTTCATAACATCTCTCTTTTAGCCAACCTAATGACCAAGAACGAACCTAAAGGGATCACATTCATATATAAAAAATTAAGTGAGGACTATTTTGATGAATTAAATGAGAGATTAGTGAATTCTATGATACCAACTCTACCATCGGGGAATGATGGGTTTGTGATCTATCGCAATGCATTAAATAAAGGAAATTGTTCCGTCATTATACATAATGATAATGTTATTTATTATGCATCAAGGTTGTTAAAATTTCATGAACAAAACTATCCCACTCATCATATTGAGTATGCAGCGGTAATGTTCTCTCTGAAGACATGGATACATTATCTCTATGGTAAAAAAATGTTAGATATATAATGATAATATGTGTATAAAATAGATATTCTCATATAATAAACTCCACATGAAGAAAGTATGATCGAGTGAATGACTCAAGAATTTTTATTCTTCCATACACAAACACTGAGGAAAGGAAAACAAGGTAACTGGTGAATTGACCAGAAATGATCATGGGTTTCTCAACGAAATGTGGATTGACAAGGATTCTTTTGTACATTGATCCAGTGAGAATAGATATGGGAATTATCATATAATGTAAAGCATCACTACTTTTTCCAATTGTTGTCTAACCATCTTTATTGGAAATAATTAAATCATCATAGTGTGATGATGAAAATATTAAAAAGAAAAATATTTATTTGAAATATGAGATGTTGGATGAATTATTTTTGGATGATGGAGTTTTGAAATTTGGGAAGAGGTTAGGTGTTAACTCTTTAACATAGAAGAAAATTGAGTTATTGGTTGACGATCATATCTCATATTTTTATATAAACCCTAGTAGAACAAAAATGTAATGTGATTTGAATGAACATTTCTAGTAGGATAAAATGATGAGGGAAATTTATTATTACGTATCAGAATGTTTATTGTGTCAAAAATTGAATGTCGAAAGGCAAAATCATAGAGGATTCACGAAACCTCTACTTATAAGTAAATTGAAATTTGATGACATCACCATGGAATTTGTCACTGGATTACCCAAAAATACAAGAAATAATGAAGAAATCTGGGTAATTGCGGATCAACATACAAAATATGCACATTTCATAACTATAAGGGAGGATTTCCCAAAGGATCACCTAGTAAGTATCTTAATCAATGAAGTTGTAATAATTCATAGAGCACCACTTTCAATAGTTTTTTATCCCAATACTTGATTTACATCAATATTCTAGAAACATATTCCTTCGAATTTGGATATAATGATTAATTTGACTACCGCATAGTATCCTCTAACTGATGGGAAATTAGATAGGATGATCCAAACCTTATAAGACATTTTGGGATCATGTTCACATAAATTTTAATGTATGTGGGATAAATATTTACCTTTGGTGGAGTTTTCCTGTAATAATAGTTTCCACTATAAAATTCAAATGGAACCATATAAATCATTTAATGGAATGAGATTTCATACACAAACATGTTTGGATGAAGTTGGTGAAAGGAATCTCTTCCTCTCATAGCTTGTGGAGGAAACAACAGCGAAGGTAAATAGTACTCAAGGACATATCAAATAAGCTTAAAGTAGAAAAAATATATACTTATAATTGATGGAATCATTTGGAGTCTCAAGTGGGAGGTCATGATTTTTTAAATGTATCTCCACAGATGGGTGTTATATTATTTGGGAGGAAATAGAAAATGTTCCCAAGGTGCATAGACCATTTAAAAATTATAGAGTTAATTTGAGATTTTTCATATCCTTTTCCTATGCCACATAGTCTGCCTAATGTAAAAAATGTGTTCCATACCTATTTTTTGTTATAGTACATGTTATACCCAATGCACGTCCTCACTTATAAAGGTATTGAATTGGAACATAACATATCTTAATGATAACAGCCTACCTAGATTTTGGACACTAAAGAACAAGTGTTGAGGAATCAGACGACTCTACTGGTAATGAATCTTTGTGAATATCGTAAAACCGAAGAGGAAACATGGGAGCCTGATAAGAATATGATGATGAACTACCCAAATCCTTTTTGAGTGATAATATTCAGTTAATTTCATGGATATTTTATTTATAAGACAAGGATAATGTATCAAAAAAATATTTTGACAAAAAAATTAATATTGAATGAGTAAATCATTTATTCTTTACAAAACACTAATTTTTATATCCTATATAGTAAACATAATTTTCCAACATCTGTAATTTGAATTTCCATAAAAATTGAGATACACAGTTGCGTTCAGTAAGATATTTAATGTCTGATAAAACAATGATAATATTGCAGAACAGTAAAATACACATTTGAATAGTATTAGGAATATTAATATTACCCTTATGAATATTGAATCATGTTATTACTATATAATATTATGTTTATGATCTTTATTAGTTTTTCAATTTGATAAAAAAATAATTATAGTTTATAAATAGTTGTATTTCAAATAAATTATTATTTTATTTAAAAATTAAATTAATCATATTTTGAAAATTATTTTCAAATATTGGATTTCATTTTGGAATTATAAACATCAAACATTGGTTAGGGTTAGTTTTTGGAATATTTAGGAAATACTTGATTTTTTGTAAATAGTGAAATTCGATAATTTACAAAATATGTTAATAAGTGAACTTCTTCATCATGCTTGACTCATTGATTATGTAAATTACCATTGGATTGAAATAAGATTAACATATTACAATTTTTGTCATCATAATAATTACTATTGGTTGTATTTGGAAAAATAATATAATAATGAGTAAAATAATATGAAACCCCCTTTCGTCCACTATAAAAATCCCACTCACTCCCTCTTAATTTCATTCTTCTATGTCATGATGCTCCTCAATGTTCTACCCAAATACCCTTCCCAAGTCACTCCCCTCGTCTAAGAGCTCTTTCTCTTTCCAATAGACAAAAACACCATCCCTTAAGGAGTTTCTAAAGGAGGTTATTTCATTAGGTAAAACATCATTCTTTTTCATTTAGATTCGTTTAAATTTATCTTCTTTTATTATTCTCTCATAACATCATCTATAAAATTGATATTTATTACTCTAGTATCATTTATATTATATTATTATACCAAGTTTATTTAATAACCATTATCAATCTTCTTACTCTCTATCTCTATTTTATAAATGAAATCATCGTCCGCCATGTTCCAATTTACAAATTGCATGGACGATGGAGTTTTGTTCTACAATTTACCCTTCAGTACTGGTCATGAAACCATTTTAATGGTTGAACCAGAATATAATATATTTATTATATCCTTTATAATATCTAGGAACCAGTATATTTACATATTATTAAATCATATGTCCAAACGATTTCTTAATAATCAAAATACCACTAAAATAATCTAAGTGATTTTCATTAACATTTCATCAAGTGATTCATAATTATTTCATGTAACCATATAAAATAATTGAACATTAACACTTTTAGATGTTGATATATAATATATAATCTCAATTCTATTTACTCACATCCTTTCTACATGAATATCCATACTCATATACAAATATATTGACCATGAAAACCAAGGAATCGAACACTCCTGAACGATGAAATTAAATCTTATAACTTCTCAAAAAGTACATAATGTACAAAATAAAATTATTATAAAATAAATAAATTTCAAAAAGGTTATGAATTAATATATTAATGGGAATAATTTTATATTCCAAGACCTTAGGATCAAGAGTGTAACTTTCATATTTATGGTAAGGTTTTTCTACCCGAACCTCTATTTTCATTAAGGTTAATTTTATTATATTTATAACTCAATTAAATAATTATTCATTCATATTTACTGTTAATTATTTATATTTTACTATTGTGTATATTTTTTCCATCCAGAATCATACCATCATTTATGTGGAGTTATATGTTTTAAAAAGATCATTCAAAAATCCTTCTTGATAAATAATCTCGATTTAAGGGAATTCCTCAAATACTTACTTATTTACAAAGGAAGTATTTAATATATTTTTGTAAACCATTATCATTATAAAATCACTAATTTTATTATTGATATACTTTCTTACATCACTTATGGTTTTATACAATGATTTTTCAAAAAGAACTCTACTTTTAAATGTAAAAGAGTATTTATGTCAATAATTTCTCAACGATTTTACATGATTATCTTCTTCAATTTCTACAATTTGGTTGATTATTATATTTTATTGTGATTAATATTTTTTCGTATCATCTAAAAAATTTAATTTAATGTTTAATGATTTGTTTTTTGTGGATGTGTTATCTTAAAACCATTCATCGACTTACTCTGAATGGTTAGTGTTTAGGATTAATGATCAAGGAATGTTATTTAAATTTCATAAATTAGTTTCATTATGAATGTATATCTTGATTATGTTTATCCCATTTCATATGATAAATGCATTAGACATAGAAATTTTTGGTTGGGGTCTGTTATAACCCCTCGGTGCATCGGTAGATCTAATTAGACAAACAATGGTATTGGCACAAGGTGTTGACAAAATGATTATTTATGTTCTTGGCATGAGGGCATGAAGCTATGGTTATGATGTCTAGCATTATACATTTCATTATTATGAAAATAGTGTTATTATTCCACTAGTATAATACTATTTATTATGTATTACTATGGAATTCTTTATTCAACTCTTATTCCTACCATAATGTGTTCATGTTTTTTGTTCGAAGCATGTGTTTTTACTTATTCAAAATGACTAATATTATTGTTTATGATATCTTCCACTGTATTTATTGCCCTTACTAGAAATTTGAGTTCACCCATTTCTTATTTTTCATTATAACTGGGCATTGAGATATTTATAATGAATAGAATACAGAAATAACCATGGAGTTATGGATGTTTTTGAAGGAATTTCCAAGTTGTTCATCGTTTCATGTTTTAATACAAAACTTGTGTATTTATCATTCATCCAATTATACTAAACTAATCATTCATTCATTATGAAGATTCAATTTTTATATTCTTATATAATTATATAGGGTCCCGACACTATGAAACCTCGGTCATGTCCTTAAATATAATGCCCTATTTTTTAACTAACATTTCAGAATTTTTTTTTTGAAATCCATGCTTCAAAAAATCCTCCAATAAATCACAAAATCACATATGATAATATGAATACATCTGTTAATGGTGTTTTTTAATTTTCCCACGTTATAATCCTATATTATATTCATTTTTTTAAGAATTGAAAAAATATATGTAAAATGTACTAATAAAAAACATTTTCCCAATACCAAAAGTATCCCCTACACATGTTTCATTTACAATGACTTTTATCCCTTAACCCATGAAAACCTTCACCCAAAAGTATAATCATTCTAATACCATTCAAAATAAATTGAGGAGGGTAGGAATGGGGATAAATAGCTTTAAATGATCATAATTCTTATCAAGGATATTCATGGTCTCTTTGGGATAAATAAGGATCAATGAAAAATTTGGTCTCAAGGATAAGGACATATCAATAAAAATTCCTCAAAAATATTAATTGAGTTTTTTTACAATCATATCTTTGAATATTTATAATGTAGTTCTAGTGGGTGACATGTCCCAAGATCACTTAAAAAACATATCAAGATATAATATAATTTATCTGGCCTATAATTCCATTTTTGAATGAGACATGTTAAATTGGACAATCACTCCTGACATTCAATAACAATAAAAAAAAATTCCCATCAATTTTTTATATTAAATGTATAATAATTGGAAGGGAAATTTCATCTCAATTAATCATCCAATTTCTTCTAATTATGATTTGATAGATATAATATTTAAGTAATTATTTATATTTTTTTCAACGAATTAATTACATCTTAATAATGAATTTAACCTGATTCACATCATTTTATTATTTTTGTGGAGGTTTTGGCTTAATTTTGAAAATTCTTAAATTTTAGGAATTTAACAGTTTTATAGAGAATTTTTATTTTTAGTATAGCTGTTAAAATTATGACCCATTTGAAATTATTATATTTAAATTCTTCATTTATTTGTGGATGTAAACTCGATATTTTAGAGAAATATCCAATTGAAAACAAAATGGCCCAATAAATTTAATCAAGTGGAGAAAACAAATCTAGCAGAATTGACCCCACCTCGGTATGGAAGAATATTCTCTGCCTGAGAAATAGAAATCTAGTGATTTACGCTAAAGGGAAAAGAGTACCCTGATCCTTATTTTAAATTGTATTTCATGTAGAATTTTAGTAAGAAAGGTATCCATGGATTTCTACTAATTAGACAACATTGTAAAGTCCCCTTGGTAATAAAAAGTATTGTTCAGTAATTTATGAATATATTTTCTAAAAATTATTCATATAAGATGATAATTTTTTGTCACATGAACAACAGACAGGGGAAAAAAATTTATGAAGATAAATTCATGATATTCTTCAATTATTATGGAAAATAACCTCAACATTATAAATGATTTAATCTAGATGAAAAATTATCCACCCCTCAACTCTATAAATATGAATTTTCACTTCCATTTAAAAGTGTTTAAGATGGTTAAATAGGTGTTATGATAGAGTACTATAACATTTATGTTCAACTGATTTTTTATATTCTTATTGCATATTTTCATAATTATCACTTATTCTTCATTCAACACTATTAGTCTTCATATATAGGGGTAAAAATTTTGAGTAATGAATGAAGGGGGGTTTTCCTATTTTAATGTTAGAGTATTTCACATGAATTTAAAAATCAAATTTTCCCTTGAGCATTTTATATTTTAGGGGTAAATAATCTGTTAATGTGATGATGCTTTCAATTTATTTATTCATTGTTTATATCTTTGTATGGATAACATTAATGTCCCTCTTCCTAGTGAATTTTCTCTCAATTGGGATGATTATGTTATTTGGTGAGTGTCTAGAGACCATTGGGACATGTTAAGAATAAGTGAATTGTTTTTAGATTTCAAAGGACAAACAATTCATGATCATTACTTGTCGTTGTTGTTTGGTATGGTTTATTAACATTCATTAGCACATCTGTGGTTTTCATTACATACTTATACCATGGGTGATTGATTAATAAATCATGGAATATTACATTTATCATTCAACAGGAAGAGGTGGAATGATTTTTAAGACCATGATGGCATTGTAAAATGATATCGTACCCTAACCCCATCACTCCCTTCATAAACATGTGTTAAATATTTATTTTTAATTTCATTTTTTTTTTCAAATCAAAAAATTTTAAAAACAACATCTACTTATTTCTCAAATATAATCTGAATCTCATAATTGTTGTCTGATCCTCTCTAGATACAACCTAGGTTTTCCACTATACTATATTTTAACTTATTAAATGATTGTTTTTGTCACACCCAACAAAAAGAACATGACATAACATTGAATATTTTATAAGGAGGTAGTGGTAACAATATAATTATAAATATTTGACTCTTTTAAAATTAAAATAACATAAAACATTTTTTCCATGATGTTCTCAGCTGATTATTTCTTGATTTCTTGGAAAATTTACCAAAAAGGGTAAGAACCAATGTTTATATTGGTTTGGTCTATAGAGGATAGTGTTTAATTTTTTTCTAAATTTATTTGGGGATCTAGAATCCAAATCATCGATGTGTAATTAAAGGAGATCATCTAGGAACATAAATAAAACCTCAAATACCATGTGGTTGAGGTTTTGGATATAGAAATTTTTGAACTCCAGTATTATTTTCTAGAATTTAATGAAGAAATGTTCAAGGTAAAAATTTCAATTCCACATTTACCCTCAATATTTTTTGAATAAATTCCATATGTATAATAAGAATAAATAATTCAAAAAAAGAGATCATTTTTATGTAATTTGGGAAGAAATACAGAACATTGAGAGAAAAATGGAATGGGTACTTGAATAAGTTAACACATCCAAAGAGAAACTCGAACTTAAACATGACCTAGTGGTGGATGTTGATTCCCCACTTATCTTCGATGTTGAAGAACCAAGGGTGACATTGATTTAATTCAAATAAGTTCCATTTAGCTCAACTTAATTAATGTTTGAGGATATTTCTGAATAATATTTTTCTACTGGACTACAAATGGGAGATAAAAAAGATATACATGACTTCTAGAATGATTGTGATGTACTATGTGATCCATATATTCCTCAAAATTTAGAATAACCAGCACCATTGATGGATGACACTACTAAATGACAGAATTTTATGATAATATGGAGGATATTGACTACATACCTCCATCCAGTTAAAATAATCTATAAGAGGTTCCTACAACTGAAGAAGAAATTGAATCTTAACCAACACAAAGATATGTTCTTTTCAAGAACTCGTTATCTTCTATCTTTTTTGAAGTTCAATTGAGTATTAAAACCCTTTTTTAACTTTTATATTTGGAAAATTATTTTATTTACATGCTTTATGAAGAAGGAAATGTAGATTTATTTAAAGAGGAACGTATGGAGGTCCCTAAACATGATGAACATTTATTAGAGGGATTTCAAGTGGGAACCATGGTCGATTTTCCTAAGAAAAAATAGAAACTTCACACTAATATTAAAATGTAATATATAGATATTTATTCTTAATGATATAATTTTGTCCAAATAGAATTAAAATTCTTCTTTTTATTTCATTATTCCACTAATGCAACATACTAGGATAAACAACTATAGAATAAAGAATATGTTTTGTAGGTGGAAACGAATAATGTATCAGACTCCTTCGTTTTCCCAGACATTCCATAGAAGTATCACCTCATCCCTTTGGAGGTGTATTTTCTATATTATATCCATGGATTCATCATAAAAAGAAATAATTTATAAAATTAATGAATAGGTATTGGTGGTTTATCATAAAGAAACTCCACCCACCATCTGATTGGGGATAACCCAGTAAAACTACCCATGAGGAGGAATTCAAAACCTGGGGCCCACATGGGAGATTAAACCAAGATATCACCTTCTATTATCATTCTATTTTTATATTTTTTAAATCAAATAAATTTATTATGTTTTATTTTTATTCTTTTTCATCAAGTTTTTAAAGTGAGCATCACTTAAGAGATTCAGAAAACATTTCACTATGAATATGTCAAGACTTACATCTAATTTAAACTGTCCTTTGTTCTATGAATCAATAAAAAATATACATATATTCTAAATCAATTTTAATGAATTGTGGACACTATATCATTTATGTGGGTGCGAGGGAACCTTTTTAGTTTCATATTTTCAAATTTATATCTTCATGTTTTCCAAAAAATGTTTGTGTTTTTCAAATTTATGTGTGTTTCTTTTTCAATTTTGTGGGTTTTTTGAAAAATTTTTAGATAATTTTTTTTCATTTATATTTATTGAACTCATTCATATGTGTGAAAAAAATTATTAAATAAAACAATGAACTAATTAATTCTCTAAATTACTTTGGTTCAAGTTTAAATATTTGTAAATCATGAAATGTACTCAAATTTTTGAATCTCATTAATCATCTCATTGTATTTATCATTGAATTAAAATTCTAGTGAGGTTTAGGAACCATTTAATTTATATCATTTTCAACCACCACACTTCTTTATAGAACCATACCTTTTATGTTTTACGTAAAATTTTATTTATTACTTATAAAAACTTATGGGTTTTATATACTAGTGTTTTCAATTGGTGAGGAATTTATTTTATTTTAAAATCTCCATTTGTAGAGAACCTTTTCATGTAGGCCTTTATTTTTCATTTAATCATTGTAACTGTTATATTCTAGGAATATCCTCTTATTTTACCCATATTACAAGACAATTTTCCCAATCCAAGATGCTCTCAACGTGAATTTTCATGATCTAAATGAAAATAAGTGTGGGGGTAAGTTGACTTGTTTTGTGCAACCTCATTTGGTGAATATTTGGGAGGAAATAAAATGTTTAAGAAATGTCTTATCTTCTGTAAAAAAATTAATTAAATGATGTTACTTTAAGGGAATTTATGATAATAGAACTTGTGCCTTTCTAGAGCATACAATGGTGAAATAAAATGTACATATTTGGATGTCTCATGAAAAAATATGTCTCAGAAGATAGTATTTTTTACTGATAAAACAAAAAACATGGTAATCATTAATTGAATTTTGAATGAGTTTTAGGTGCTAATTTTCTATTAAATGGATGAGGAGGTGATCACACTTGAGTAAAAAATATATTCTTGAAATTTTAATCATAAATATCTAATCCCTCTTTATTCGGCATAATTTTTTTTAAAATATAAATCCTACTTATTTGAATCCACAGAAAAACTCTACAAAGTCCTCATGGTAATAACATGTATTTTACTTACATCGGGTGGAGAAGTAGGAATTTATCAAGCCTACGGTGACTCTTGTATTGGTATGGATGAGAAAAAGCCTTCTCTAAAAGATTCATATGTGATATGATGTGATGTTGTAGTATTTTGTGTATTTGAGGAGTAATGGAATGTAAATATATTGGATGTTAATAATTCAGAACTTTAAATAATGGTTTTTATGAGTAATAACATATTTGTATTCTTGGTGTGGAATTGGTGGATCTCAAGGGTATTAATTTGGATTATTTTTATTTGATTTTGGTGTTTACGAGTCACGGAGTCCATGTGATACGTGTGGGTAAATTGATATAGAAAATATTTTTATACTTCATCAACTATTTTTCATAGAACTATTCTGATATAAATAATTATATTTCGATTATTTCATAAATTTAGTGTTTTTGGTTATTTTGGGGCATAATTGTGAATATTTATCAATTCTATAAATATAAATGTTTTCTATATATTTTGTATTTTGAGAATAAGAGTGTCGCAACCCATCCTCTGGGCCCATTCCATGACTACCCCAATCCCTCCTTCCCTTGGCCAGGGGCTGGTCACTCGCACCAAAGGCATAAATCCCAAAAAAGGGAAGGCATTGTATTTATGAAGTAACATACACAATAGAGTATGCAAGTGAAGTAAGCACTATGTAAATCTGGGTAAAAGTAGCTGCTGAAAAGTAAATGGGCCAGTATAGAAACCCAAATGAAAGTACAATACAATTGACAGGAATATGCAACAACAGTAAGTAAAACAGCAAAAAGTAGTCATCCTCCGGAAATCCCACCTGAAGGGTGGGTTCAGATAGTCTCCTCAGCTCCTCGGGTCCAGCCACCAGCTCTGTGTACGTCCCACCAAGTGGTCCACCTTCGTGTACTGTCTAGATATATAAGCCTCCACCTTGATCAGTGTTGTCCATCATCTACATCCAACACAACGTCGTGCGGTCATAGCCCATGCAGGGTTGAGTATACGATACTCAGTAGGGACCCTGAGACCCCTGAAGGTCTCTCAGAATCCACAAAGGATAAACCACAAAGGAAAGATACAATCACAAAGTATCAAAGAACTCCACTTAGGTATATGCCCATACATATACCTAAGTCATCAGTTACAGTTCCTCTCCAACTCTTGAACCCAAGAACAACCCAGGCCATACCGGAAAACACAACCCAGTGCACATAGGAAAGCACAACCCAATCCACACAAGAAATCAAGTCAACCACATCAATGATAATGATTGATAATCAAGACTCAGATCACAGAGGTACACACATCGTAAGGCGATGGAGATGATCATATGTATCCACTGATTCATCTACGCTATCGGACCCACATAGGATACAAAACCAGCTAAGTTGTCAGACCCACAAAGGATACAAGACCAGCTACTCTGCCGGACACACACAGGATACTAGTACAGAGGTCAATACTGCCAGACCCACATAGGATACAAGAATAGTATTTGTCGTTGTCAAACCCACGGATGATACTAGTATGTTCTTTGTCACTGTAGAACCCACAGAGGATCCAATTATAGTTGTCCTCTCTGCCTAACTCATGGAGGATACATGTGCAGTCGTCATCGTCGCAGTCGCAGCCATCTCTAGGGTTCCCGCACACAACATGCTCGATTCCGAGAGGGTCCAATCCTCGAGAAAGAGAGAGATTCGATACATCAACTATAATTAATTTTAGTGTTTATTTATCCCAATGTTCTATCTCATCAAAAGAACCCAACGCAACAGACGGTGCGTCAATCGGACTCCCGGTCTGAGAGTTATTTTTTTTTCCGTCCTAGGGGCCCGGTTGGTTTTTAGGATAAAACCAACCCGAACAAACTCTAGCTGCATCCAAACCTAAAGAAGAGTAAGACAAAAGGACCATCTCATTAAAAGTAAATCAATAATGTTGACAACACGTCAAACGGATGTCCTGTCCTTAGGTTATAAGCCATTCCGATCCAAGGGCCTGGTTGGTTTAAGGTTCGAAACAACTAGGCCATACCTAAACATTGACGAAACCTCGACTGTAATATAACAAAACTACCATCTCGATCTATGGATTCCTATGCAAATGATGGTGCATCGATCAGAGGTCTATAGCTCATGTTATGGGAAATAGATCTAAAATGATCCGAAGTGGGGGGTCTGGGCCCGGCCCGACCTGGTCCAACCCCCTGGGTCGGCCCGAACCGGGTTGACCCAACCCAGGTCCAGGTTCGAACCGGTATGGTGTGGCCTTGTCCGCATAAGCATGGCTCGGTCAGGCTGGTCGCGGCCCAGCCCGGTCCGCACAACCCGCCCCGGCATGGCCGGGGGGTGCGCTGGCTCGGCCCGGGGGCCGAGCAACGGGGCGCGGTCCCCCCTTTGCATTCCAAGGACGCGGAGACCGATGCTGCGTCTCCCCTGGACCCTATGTGGCTGCGGGATCCAACGCCTCGCAGTCGTGGTTGAATCTGCGGAGGGATCCGACCGGAGGCGCGCCGGGACGCCGCCGCCTCCGGCCGCCAGCACCACTGTCCAGGCAACCCGCACCGCAGGTGACTTCTGCGGGCCACTAGAGTCATTCCGGTGGTCTTATTTCACTCCCATATGCACCATCAGTCATCCCAGGTCACGTACATAATTCGAAGGCTTCCAATTTCCATTTCGTTCCCGCTTCGTCATCGCCAAATATTTCGTGCATCATGAACAAAGAAGCGGTGGGATCAGACTTGTACATTGGTTCGCACCAAAAACATTAGTGGATCAAAGCATCACCAAATAAATACATACCATGACGAGTGTATAATTCTCATAAAAAGAATAATATACAAATTATGTCCCTTACCTCAACAAGGAAGGCAATCGCCTGCGTCACGGTAGATGGCATCGCGGGGATGATGATCATAGGTGTCGTCGGGGCGCACCGAGGACTATGCGACATCTCCTTTCTTATCGCGAGGAAGAGGATTTGTGGAACATTGTAGTTCTTTGAGGAACTAGTTATATTCATTTTTCGTCATTGAAGAACTGTTCGCCCCCTTTTTAATTCATTCCCGAGCCTTTCTCAAAAGTGCTTTACCAATGCCCAAAAGATTAAGGTGGCTAACAAATTAATTGAATTGTCATGGAATTCTTATTAATTTCTACGTGGTGACAAATTAATTTATGATGATATAAATTAATTGATTGGAACATTTAAATGGATGAGGAAGGTTGGAAGGATCCACATAATCAATATGTGGAGTTACAAATGAATTAAACAAGGGGTATTAATGGGGGTAAAATTCATAGGAAACAACAGGGGAATAAATGAGGTCAGAGGAAATTAAATGGTGGGGATCATGTGGACCCACCCTCTCTAACCTCCTCACATATGAAATTAAGTGTCTACAGGACCACCCTTAACTACCCATGGGAGGGAATAACCTCCTTTTGAATTAAAAATTGTTCCGACAATTTTTATTTATTTCTTAAAAAACCCCAAAAATTATTTTCTCCTCTTTTGCGAACGCAATTATGGAAATTGTCCCCTTAAAAAATTATCGGCGCTGTGATCTCATCGGTGCCCTCAGATTTAAATTCCGAGTACCAGTTCAAATGTTAGAAAAACCTTCTTGTTCGTTCACTGAACGTACCCGAGCTAAATATAGAAAATTGATTTCAGGCACACCGGGCCTCGGAATCAAGCGCTATCATAAGCCACAGAATCGTAAAATTTCAAAGTATGTTTAAAACAATTCCTTGAAATTTATGGGTCATTACATTACTCCAACCTATGGGATTTATGTCCTTGTAATTCTACAACATAAACTAGGGGAACAAATGAGGGTACTGAGCACGCATCTGGGCCTCCCACTCTAATGTGCTCTTCTGGAGGTTCTCGTGCTGCCAATGAATGCACACCAGAGGAATCGACCGTCCAGGATGGACCCGCTCCTGTCGATCCTCAATCTCCACTGGGACCTCTGCAAAATTCACCTTGTCATCGATGTGCAGCTCCCCGTGTTCAATGATATGCGTCAGGTCGTGCACGTATCTTCTCAGCTGAGATACGAGGAAGACGTCGTGCACCCGGTGTAACTGAGGTGGAAGGGGAATGCAGTAAGCAACCTAGCATACCCTGCTGAGAACCTTAAAAAGCCAGATGAAGCGTGGAGATAAGTTGCTGCCCAAGTAAAATCTATGCAATCCATATCGAGGTGAGACCCTTAAGAAAACATGGTCGCCATCCTCGAACTATAGTGGTCTACGCCTCCTATTAGCATAGGACTTCTATCTTCTCTATGCAGTCCTCATCCGCTCCTGGTTGATCTTCACCTTCTTCGTCATAGCCTGAACCATCTCTGGTCCTATGAGTGCTGACTCCCCAGGGTCAGTCCAGTAAAGAGGTGATCTGCATGGTCAGCCGTATAGTGCCTCGTAAGGTTCTATCCTGATGATGTAGTGGTAGCTGTTGTTGTACGCAAACTCCACCAAGGGTAGGTGATCTTCCTAGCTGCATCCAAAGTCAAGGACACATCCACAGAGCATGTCCACGAGGGTCAGAATGGTCCTCTCTGTCTGACCATCAGTCTGAGGGTGAAAGGCAGTGCTTCGGCGTAGCTGTGTCCTGAAAGCCTCATGTAACCCCTTCCAAAGCCGGGATGTAAAGTGAGCATCTTGGCCAGAGATGATAGACGATGGAATTCCATTAATCTGTACGATCTCCTAAACATAAGGGCGTCCCAAGCACTCTCACTATCCCTTCTCTCTGAGTGGTTGGAAGTGGGATGACTTGGTGAGTCGGTCTACGATCACCCAGATGGTGTCATGTCCTTTGGAAGTACATGGAATACCCATCACAAAATCCATGCATATCCCATCCCACATCCTCTCCAAGACCTCTAAGGGTTGTACCAAGCCTGCTGGTACATGGTGCTCTCCATTAACTTGATGACAAGTGAGGCATTGAGAAACGAACTCTGCCACAACCTTCTTCATACCCAGCCAACGGTATTGTCTTCTGAGGTCCTGATACATCTTTGCTTCTACAGGATGTACCACTTGAGGGGAAGTGTGGAACTCCCCCAACACCACCTCCTAAAGTGAAACTGGTACCATGGTACGTCCTCAGAAAAGGATCAAGTTCTCTCTATGTTAAGAAAATCCATCGATTGCTAGCCCTGAGGATATCTGAGCACGTCGTGCCTCACAGTCAATGTCCTCATGATGTGCCTCTCTGACCCGCTGAAGTAGTGGAGGAGTGACTATGAGGGACTGAAGATAGGCTGCCCCATCTCTATCCATGAAGGATATCTGAAAAGAGAATAAATGCTATGTCGCCTCCCCTAGTAGTTGAATGTCTGATCTCTTACTGGGAGCATCATCCACAATGTTCTCCATCCTAGGAGTATAGATAATATCAATGTCATAATCCTAGAGGAACTCGAACCATTGCCGATGTCTTAGGTTCATGTCCTTCTGCGAGAAAATGTACTTGGGACTCTAGTGGTCTGAGAATACTGTAAAGCGCTCTCTCATCAGATAGTGCTGCCACATCTTCAGGGTGAAGACCACTGTCGCTAACTCCAGGTCATGAGTGGAAAAGTTCTGCTTGTGTAGCCTTAACTACCATGAACCGTAAGAGATCACTTCTCACTCATACATTAAAACACACCTGAGTCTGGTCACTGATGCATCGCAGTAAACTACGTAACCTACACCCTCCTCCAGCAGCCTAATGATGGGCACACTGGTCGGTCTCCGCCTCAACTCCTGGATGCTTTGCTGACATCTATCTAACCACACGAACTGTTTCCCCTTCTTCATCAAAGCTGTAAGCAGTGGAGAAACTATGGATACTTCTAGTACAAATCTCTGATAATACCCAGCCAGACCTAGGAAACACCGAACCTCTGTCATGCTCCAGGGTGGCTCCAAAGCATCTACCACCTTGACCTTCACAGTATCCACTGTAACTCACACCTCTGAGATGACGTGGCCCATGAAGTGATCATATCGAAGAGATAACTGGCACTTTGATAGCTTACCATAAATATGGTGCTCTCGGAGTGAATCCCGCACAACCCGTAAGTGGTAGGCATGATCCTCCTCACTGGTCGAGTAAATCAGTATGTCGTCATTGAAGACTATGACAAACCGATCAATGTAGGGCTGGAAGATCCTATTCATGAGACTCATGAACACTTCTCGAGCGTTGGTCACACTGAATGTCATGACTGAGAACTCAGTGTGGCCATACCGACACCTGAATGCCATCTTATGCACATCCGCATCCTGAACGCGGAGCTGATGATAGCCTGACCTGAGATCTATCTTCGAGAACCAACGTGCTCCCGTGAGTTGATTGAAGAGGTTTTCAATCCTTGGAAGCGGATGAATATTCCTCACGGTCACCTGGTTTAGGCAACGGTACTCAACACACAGTCGCAAACTCTCATCTACCTTTTTGGAAAATAGAATTGGAGAAGCCTAGGGTGAAACACTGGGTCAGATGGAACATTTCCTCTTTAGGTCCTCCAGCTATAACCGCAGCTCACGAAGCTCGGCGGGAGCCATCTGATATGCTGGGTTGGATATTGGTGATCTCCTAGGTTACAGTTCTATATATAAATCTACCTCCCTGCAAGGAGGTAGTCCTGGAACATTGTTAGGAAAAACATCTACAAACTAGTCCACCACTACAGGAAAACTCGGACTCTGCACGTCAACTTCTCCTCGGATGAGACTGGCCAACTGATGTGTGATCGGCTGCCATATCTTCTGCGTGACTCCATCCTGTGCTTCGAAGGTTCCCTTCTCACCGGTGATGGTGAAACTAGTCCCATCGATGCAGACACACCACACCATGCGCAAAATACAGTCGATCTGTTCTTGGACTGTAGATAACCAGTCCATACCCATGATGAGGTCATAAGGCCTTGATGCCGCTACAAGAAGATACCAAATAAATCTCTCACCTTCTAGGGTAGGCTCACACTGCCGGAACCAGTGCACAATTGTCGAGTCTGCCCCTGTAAGAGTCTCCAGCTGCAAGGATCGAGCCAACAGCTCTATCGTAATCTCTGAGCTCCGAACAAGGGCAGAAACAATAAAATAATCACTCGCACCTATGTCTATAAGAACTGCATCACGGGTGGAGTAGACACAGATAATACCTTGAATCATCTCAGGTGGACCATGGTTGTAAGCCTCTGCTGCCCAGAGATGATCCTTCCTCTTCCCGCCAGCTCCCTGTGGTTGGGGTGGACCTCCTGGTGGTGGTGGTGGTGGAGCCTGAAAGCATCATCCACCACCCGCTGCTTGGCCAGCTCCTCTGCCTCATCTGCCTGCTCCCTGTGGACTTCCACGGTCAAACATATGCCTCTGCCTGGGAGGTCCTTCCACTATTTTCTGCTTGTCTACATGGCGGTTCAGGCAGTCAAGAGCCATGTTGTAGCGGACCCGTATCCTGACATACATTGTCATTACATTACTTTTGCGGAATACTTAGTACATAACAAAAACACACACACAAGGACCGTAATAGTTTAGTGTCTTTGGAAACTCGGACTATAATCTTCTAATCGTGGTGAAAGATCTTCAACATCTCCCATAAAGATCTTCCTTTTTTTTACCTAAAACCTTTCTTTATATCCTGGGGAAAAGAAAACATAAAAGGGTGAGCTCAAATGCTCAGTAAGGGTAAACAAAAGAAATATCAATCACATCATATTCATAAGAACATAACATTTTGGAAATCATAACCTGCAAAAGAGAGCATAATTTCATAACATGGGATAAATCATGGCAGTGAAATGTAATCACAATAATCATAACATAAAACATGGAACTTTGTGGCATACACACATAATCATAGAGAATCATTTCTTGTTAGTCAAGACTCATTGCCAAGACTATCTTAGTGGACAAAGTCCCTTTCTGAATCGAGTAATCCTCGTTTCAGTCCTGTTTCACTGAATCGGTATAACCTACCATTCCAGCCATGTCTATCTCATGAGATATAAAATCTTTACCCAATGCATTGGAGGGAGATATAGGTCCCACCCATCTCTTAATGAATCCTTTCTTATGTGTGCCACAAAATCATAAATCATACATCATTGCATAACCCATGTAATAAAAATGGGATTCTTAAACAACATGACATCATAAAACCATTCATATAAGATAAAGGAATTCATAAACATAATTCCATCACAACATAGTCAAATCAATGTAAAAATATGGATAGAAACAGAACCCTTTATTATCTTATATGGAAAATAATTTTGATAAAACACTTGAATTGAATTCTTGAGGAAAATATCCTTTCTTCTTCAAAATCAATTTCTTTTCAAAAAACATCATGCAATTTTAAAAGAAAGAGATTTTATTGAAAATAGTCATGAAATCTTTTAGAGGAAGCTTCATGAAAATAAGGCTTTATAAAACAGTATAAATCCGTTCGTGCCGTATAAGTTAAAAAAAACATTCTTCGTACTTTTGTCGGAAAAGTCAAAAAGTACCTCGTATAAAAACGACAAAAGATTCCTTTCATATATTTTACTAAAAACTCACCGAAGGGTAAAATTGGATTTAAACAATTGTAGGTGGATGGAAATAATATTACATATTGAAGAAACATGGATGTGGATGATAAAATACACCCCAGTAAATACCAAAGTATAAACAATCTCGGATAAAAATGAGATTGTGATATTTCCCTTACCTTAGGTCCGACTTGCTTTGTAAGTGTCCGAACCTCCTGTATAATGATTTAAATCATGTTATTGACTTATTACAGAATCATATTCATTGTTATGATATCATATATGGTTCACTTATGACATTATATTCCATGTTAAAGAAGCGTTTTGGGTAAAATCGTTTCATTTATCGTAGGTGTTTTGACTTGTTTGTTCTTGACATAATTATTACTTATATCATGATTTACTTACTTCCAGAATATAAAATATGATTTATATATCATATATATTCAGTATATATATATATAATAGGTAGATAAATAAAATGAAAAACACCGTTCATGGAGACGGTAGTCCGTACGTACGCATGAACGCTGTTTTTCTTTCCTTATTGTCTTGAAATGGAAGTAAGTAGATGACATACATATGTATATATATAAATAAATCCAGTAGCTTTATAATGTCATATATTTCATTATTATGTCTTATATATACATTATAATCATTCTTAAATGGTTAACATGGAGAATGAATCTCATCGCGTCGTGGAGACGGTAGTCCGTACGTACGCACGAGCGATGATATCATTTCTATAAATATTGAATTGAATTGGAGTGGATTATACAATATATCAGAATCAATATGATGTTGTAATAACTATGTATAGTTATTCTTTACACCATTATACCCATCCATGTAAGGTGGTGGTGGAAAATAGATTACACCACGGCGTGGAGACGGTATTCCGTACGTACGCACGCGCGGTGATTTCTTTTTCCGTAGGATGGATAGATGGTGAAATAGGGTTGTTTCATACTTATAATAACATATCAGTATATGAGTGATACTGATGTTATTACTTCATAATGAAACAACCTAAGAAGAAGAAGTGGAAGAAGAAATAAAGATGAAAGAATTGGTAACGGTAATTACCTCTTCTTTGAAGTGCCTCTTTGAGACCTCCTCTTAGGGCACTAGAATTGGTCTTTGGGGAAGACCAGAACCTCTAGGATGTTGCTAGGGAAGTGGAGAAGGAATTTTGGCAGGGGTTTTCCGAGATTGAGTGCTCAAATTGGTGTGAGGAGGAGGGGGAGGAGGTGTCCTTTTATAGGGGAGGAGAGGGGCACCTTAGGAATATCTCAAAATATTATTTTATATTAAAGTCAAAATCGGTTTATAATGGTTCCAAAGGGTCTTATTTCGAAGCTAAAGTGGGGATGGGTCGAAATCCTATCAACCAGTAGAATTTAGACAAGTTTAGGATATTATTTTAACCTTATCAATTAGATTTAACTCTAAGTTAAATAATTTAACTTTTATCATGTCTTTTTGTTTTCTTTCACTATATGGTTAATACACTTACTATAACATGCCAAAAGAACCCCAAATTGTTTATTATTAATATATATATCCTTATCTAGGTCATTTGGCCGAACCTTAGATTTTTAAAAATACAATAACAATTAATAATATAATTTTTGATTTAAAAACTATTTTGTGTCAATTTTGACACTATTTGATATATGATTTTTGTGAAAGTCATAACAGAATTAAATGTTCGAACCAAGTTGATTAAATCAACACTAATACATCATAGTAACCTAGAAAATTAGTTTAATTCATAAAAAGTCTTAAATTACATTCATTTGAGCATTTATAACATCAATTATGTTAATATTTCCTTAAAAGGGTAATTACTGCATCATCGTTGTGTCAAATATAAATTAATTTATTTAAAGTCTAAAAATTATAAATAAAATATCATTATGTAGGAAATCTTTTTAGCTTTATAATTAATATTTATAGTCGAATTTATCTTATGTATAACCCCATATTAAAAATGTTTTAGTAAATAAACTTTGATTTTAACTCTTTTAACTCTTCTTTGAATTAAATAATAATAAATGTCCTAATCTAATCCAAGTGGGCCTAAATGGTCATATTATATTCCTAAGGTTGTTTTTGGCCGAATTACACTTATCCAATAGAATTAGGACATGTGTTAGGGTAATAGTAATATCATATTTACCCTTAGTTACCCTATTTACTATTAACCGTGGTAAAAAAAAGTAAAAAGTTACTATTCACCAAAAATTATTTTCATCTCATTGAACCACATTTTAGTCCTTGATATTAACCGTGTCTGTCGGATTTTCGAAATTCCATTCACAGAAGTGGTAAAATTAAGTTTTATGCAAAATTCAGTTTTTAACCTACCACTTAGTAGTTTCACTATTCATCAAAAATTGATGTTTTTCAGAACAATGCCAAAATTTCATCCTAAGCTATATTTCATATTCCGAATTCAAAAATGAAGTCTATTTTACCATATTCATAACATAGATGTTGCATTAATTAATTTTATAATTAAATCCCGCTGTTAAAACAAATAGCGTGTTTTTAAGAAACAATATCTATCAAAATATTGACACTTGTTTATGTCTGGTTTAAATGTGAAATTACATCCAATGACCAACATTGTATTAAATTGTAAAAATATATTCTAAATATATTTTAAAACCACTCAAATTAATGTTTTATCACTATTAATTATTTCGATTAAAAAAAAGTTGTTTTTAATTATAATTTAGTAATTTTCACTATTCATCAGAATATGAATGTTATCTGAAAAGTACCAAAATTTCACCTTAGGCTAAATTCGATACTCCGAATCCAAAAATGAAGTTCATTTTGAAAAATAAGATTTACAGAATTTCAAAAAGTGGTTATTACTATTCATAACGACTAGTTTTAATAATATTTTAATAGAATATCGTTGTTTAGTGAAACTCAGTATTGCGTACTACACACGCTATCGAGGAAGGTTGTGATTGCGTGTAATGCAAGGCAAGTCAAGGATGCGTGTTGTGCAAGCTCCTTTTGGTGTAGCGTACAACACAAGACATTAATAAAATTAAAAAGAATATTTTTTTTTATAAAATCTTGGGCTGTTACATTCTACCCCCCTTAAAATGAATTTCGCCCTCGAAATTCGTCGGGGTTATAAATGGTTTACTATTCGAAAGTTTCTTTAATAGAAACCCACATCGTAAAAAGGAATACCAAAACTTGGCTTTAAAAACTAAAGTATGAAATGTAACGATTACCCAAATAAATTAATCACTGGGTTTCCACATAGGTGAAAATATGGATATGGAAGAGAAATCTAACCATCATGTTCTGATGGAGAGTGGTAGAGAACATGGCTATGGAAAAAGCCAAAAATCACAAATCCATAAATTTGTGATGATATAAGGTACCATCTGATTCCTCAGGTATAAGATCACTAGGACAACATTTTTGGTTTTCAAGATCATTTCCCTAAAGTTAAAAATTTGAATTAGAATAAATACTTACTTTATTTTGGTACAATCTATCTTTTGTTCGTGCCTTTAACAATTTCCACTTCATCTCTTAAATAAATGAAGTTGAATTTGTTATTCGTGAAGTGTTAGCAGATCATGTGATAGAATGACGGGTCGTTCCATCTATCTCAAACAAAAAGTTAGCAAAAATTATATACATAAGTCGATCTATAGTGAGATTAATCACATATGGTTCCTAAAATGGACTTATACTTCATATATCATGCTTCTTAATATAATAAAACTAGTTTCTACTAAACAGGGACTTCCTGTAGGTCAGTGGTAGGCGATAAAGGCCAGTCGCACTTCGGTTGTGGGTTCGATTCCCATAGCCTTGTCCGACGCGATGGGTTGTCGCTCGTCCTGCAGGTTGTCCTTTTTCTAAAGCTATATTACTATAACATCCCATCAATAATATCGAAAATCTTCTATCCTTAAACAATACTAACTTATGTCCAACATAATCCAGTCTAATCTTTAGGCTTATACATACTACTGCAGTCCACTCTCATAATATAGTGACAACGATCACCAGAGATTTAATACTGTCGTTGATCCCCATATATCATAAGATATGTCTTGTTGGTCACATTCCAAACATTCAAAGTCCTTAATCGTGTATTCTCTTGAATACCTTAGTGAAAACATGAATGCAGTTTAAAGTTAACACTTTCCACATACCAAAATCCTCAAAATTCTATATACTCAAACCATGATATCACTTAGTCCTTATATCAATCATGAGCTCATGAATACAATCAAACATCTCATTATCTTCTTATCCTTTCATTATGCACTTATCATCTACTTTCCAAAAGTATCTGAATAACCATTCATGGTTACTGGTACCATTCATCATACACTTTCAAAACTTAAGGAAAGACAACAGTGTAACAATCCTTAGATGTCTCCTTATTCCATGAGATTACTTATACAACATTACACATGATAAACATTTAATCATTCCACTACATTCTTAGACCATTGATCGAGATTCAACATTTCTTTCATCTCACATATCATTTGTAGTTTCTTCATCATCATCAACATAAATACTTCCCATACGACCATACTGATTCTCTTCATGAGACTTTCCCTTAGGGCATTGGTTTGCATAATGCCCGTACATTCCACATTTAAAGCATTTAACCATTGTTGATGTCGTAGCAATACCATTATCCTCATCCATGGTGTTAACTGAACCTTTTCCTTTGCACTTACTTGCTTTGTGTCCTTCTTTTCCACACCCAAAGCATCTTCCAGTTCCTTTGAAACATTCTCCTTGATGCCTCTTCCCACATGATTTACATAGGGGAAATTGAACTTTCTTTCCTCTATGATCATCATAGAACTCCATCTTTCTCTTATTAGTCGAGTCAGGAAACTTACCAAATTTTACTTTATTGATCATGTTGTGAGATTGCTGATTCGGCATAATAATGATGTTTGGACATCCAAATCCCATTTCATTTGGTTGCTCATGAAGAATATCATTCCATTGTCCATCATATCCTCCATTATTGTGAATCATCTTGTTTCCAGCCATTTTCTAAAACCCAAACAGAATAGTGTTAGATGCAAAAATCATGATAAAGGGGAGGTAACTTAAATATCTATCATCTTTGGTTTAATCTAATATCGTTACCATAGTTCTAGGACTATATCCTATACGTATACTTATCCTTAGGGGCATCCCTAGACATACCTTAGAAATATCTCTAGGGATCTCACTAACGTTTTCGCATCCTAGTTTCCAAAGGTTGACTAAACCTTTCCTCTGATACCAACTGTAGCGGACCCGTATCCTGACATACATTGTCATTACATTACTTTTGCGGAATACTTAGTACATAACAAAAACACACACACAAGGACCGTAATAGTTTAGTGTCTTTGGAAACTCGGACTATAATCTTCTAATCGTGGTGAAAGATCTTCAACATCTCCCATAAAGATCTTCCTTTTTTTTACCTAAAACCTTTCTTTATATCCTGGGGAAAAGAAAACATAAAAGGGTGAGCTAAAATGCTCAGTAAGGGTAAACAAAAGAAATATCAATCACATCATATTCATAAGAACATAACATTTTGGAAATCATAACCTGCAAAAGAGAGCATAATTTCATAACATGGGATAAATCATGGCAGTGAAATGTAATCACAATAATCATAACATAAAACATGGAACTTTGTGGCATACACACATAATCATAGAGAATCATTTCTTGTTAGTCAAGACTCATTGCCAAGACTATCTTAGTGGACAAAGTCCCTTTCTGAATCGAGTAATCCTCGTTTCAGTCCTGTTTCACTGAATCGGTATAACCTACCATTCCAGCCATGTCTATCTCATGAGATATAAAATCTTTACCCAATGCATTGGAGGGAGATATAGGTCCCACCCATCTCTTAATGAATCCTTTCTTATGTGTGCCACAAAATCATAAATCATACATCATTGCATAACCCATGTAATAAAAATGGGATTCTTAAACAACATGACATCATAAAACCATTCATATAAGATAAAGGAATTCATAAACATAATTCCATCACAACATAGTCAAATCAATGTAAAAATATGGATAGAAACAGAACCCTTTATTATCTTATATGGAAAATAATTTTGATAAAACACTTGAATTGAATTCTTGAGGAAAATATCCTTTCTTCTTCAAAATCAATTTCTTTTCAAAAAACATCATGCAATTTTAAAAGAAAGAGATTTTATTGAAAATAGTCATGAAATCTTTTAGAGGAAGATTCATGAAAATAAGGCTTTATAAAACAGTATAAATCCGTTCGTGCCGTATAAGTTAAAAAAAAAACATTCTTCGTACTTTTGTCGGAAAAGTCAAAAAGTACCTCGTATAAAAACGACAAAAGATTCCTTTCATATATTTTACTAAAAACTCACCGAAGGGTAAAATTGGATTTAAAAAATTGTAGGTGGATGGAAATAATATTACATATTGAAGAAACATGGATGTGGATGATAAAATACACCCCAGTAAATACCAAAGTATAAACAATCTCGGATAAAAATGAGATTGTGATATTTCCCTTACCTTAGGTCCGACTTGCTTTGTAAGTGTCCGAACCTCCTGTATAATGATTTAAGTCATGTTATTGACTTATTACAGAATCATATTCATTGTTATGATATCATATATGGTTCACTTATGA
Source organism: Viscum album (assembly GCA_963277665.1). Classification (NCBI taxonomy): domain Eukaryota; kingdom Viridiplantae; phylum Streptophyta; class Magnoliopsida; order Santalales; family Viscaceae; genus Viscum; species Viscum album. Next base: position 1,333,032,476 of record OY728161.1, on the reverse strand, counting down.
CATTATATTCCAAGTTAAAGAAGCGTTTTGGGTAAAATCGTTTCATTTATCGTAGGTGTTTTGACTTGTTTGTTCTTGACATAATTATTACTTATATCATGATTTACTTACTTCCAGAATATAAAATATGATTTATATATCATATATATTCAGTATATATATATATAATAGGTAGATAAATAAAATGAAAAACACCGTTCATGGAGACGGTAGTCCGTACGTACGCATGAACGCTGTTTTTCTTTCCTTATTGTCTTGAAATGGAAGTAAGTAGATGACATACATATGTATATATATAAATAAATCCAGTAGCTTTATAATGTCATATATTTCATTATTATGTCTTATATATACATTATAATCATTCTTAAATGGTTAACATGGAGAATGAATCTCATCGCGTCGTGGAGACGGTAGTCCGTACGTACGCACGAGCGATGATATCATTTCTATAAATATTGAATTGAATTGGAGTGGATTATACAATATATCAGAATCAATATGATGTTGTAATAACTATGTATAGTTATTCTTTACACCATTATACCCATCCATGTAAGGTGGTGGTGGAAAATAGATTACACCACGGCGTGGAGACGGTATTCCGTACGTACGCACGCGCGGTGATTTCTTTTTCCGTAGGATGGATAGATGGTGAAATAGGGTTGTTTCATACTTATAATAACATATCAGTATATGAGTGATACTGATGTTATTACTTCATAATGAAACAACCTAAGAAGAAGAAGTGGAAGAAGAAATAAAGATGAAAGAATTGGTAACGGTAATTACCTCTTCTTTGAAGTGCCTCTTTGAGACCTCCTCTTAGGGCACTAGAATTGGTCTTTGGGGAAGACCAGAACCTCTAGGATGTTGCTAGGGAAGTGGAGAAGGAATTTTGGCAGGGGTTGTCCGAGATTGAGTGCTCAAATTGGTGTGAGGAGGAGGGGGAGGAGGTGTCCTTTTATAGGGGAGGAGAGGGGCACCTTAGGAATATCTCAAAATATTATTTTATATTAAAGTCAAAATCGGTTTATAATGGTTCCAAAGGGTCTTATTTCGAAGCTAAAGTGGGGATGGGTCGAAATCCTATCAACCAATAGAATTTAGACAAGTTTAGGATATTATTTTAACCTTATCAATTAGATTTAACTCTAAGTTAAATAATTTAACTTTTATCATGTCTTTTTGTTTTCTTTCACTATATGGTTAATACACTTACTATAACATGCCAAAAGAACCCCAAATTGTTTATTATTAATATATATATCCTTATCTAGGTCATTTGGCCGAACCTTAGATTTTTAAAAATAAAATAACAATTAATAATATAATATTTGATTTAAAAACTATTTTGTGTCAATTTTGACACTATTTGATATATGATTTTTGTGAAAGTCATAACAGAATTAAATGTTCGAACCAAGTTTATTAAATCAACACTAATACATCATAGTAACCTAGAAAATTAGTTTAATTCATAAAAAGTCTTAAATTACATTCATTTGAGCATTTATAACATCAATTATGTTAATATTTCCTTAAAAGGGTAATTACTGCATCATCGTTGTGTCAAATATAAATTAATTTATTTAAAGTCTAAAAATTATAAATAAAATATCATTATGTAGGAAATCTTTTTAGCTTTATAATTAATATTTATAGTCTAATTTATCTTATGTATAACCCCATATTAAAAATGTTTTAGTAAATAAACTTTGATTTTAACTCTTTTAACTCTTCTTTGAATTAAATAATAATAAATGTCCTGATCTAATCCAAGTGAGCCTAAATGGTCATATTATATTCCTAAGGTTGTTTTTGGCCGAATTACACTTATCCAATAGAATTAGGACATGTGTTAGGGTAATAGTAATATCATATTTACCCTTAGTTACCCTATTTACTATTAACCGTGGTAAAAAAAAGTAAAAAGTTACTATTCACCAAAAATTATTTTCATCTCATTGAACCACATTTTAGTCCTTGATATTAACCGTGTCTGTCGGATTTTCGAAATTCCATTCACAGAAGTGGTAAAATTATGTTTTATGCAAAATTCAGTTTTTAACCTACCACTTAGTAGTTTCACTATTCATCAAAAATTGATGTTTTTCAGAACAATGCCAAAATTTCATCCTAAGCTATATTTCATATTCCGAATTCAAAAATGAAGTCTATTTTACCATATTCATAACATAGATGTTGCATTAATTAATTTTATAATTAAATCCCGCTGTTAAAACAAATAGCGTGTTTTTAAGAAACAATATCTATCAAAATATTGACACTTGTTTATGTCTGGTTTAAATGTGAAATTACATCCAATGACCAACATTGTATTAAATTGTAAAAATATATTCTAAATATATTTTAAAACCACTCAAATTAATGTTTTATCACTATTAATTATTTCGATTAAAAAAAAGTTGTTTTTAATTATAATTTAGTAATTTTCACTATTCATCAGAATATGAATGTTATCTGAAAAGTACCAAAATTTCACCTTAGGCTAAATTCGATACTCCGAATCCAAAAATGAAGTTCATTTTGAAAAATAAGATTTACAGAATTTCAAAAAGTGGTTATTACTATTCATAACGACTAGTTTTAATAATATTTTAATAGAATATCGTTGTTTAGTGAAACTCAGTATTGCGTACTACACACGCTATCGAGGAAGGTTGTGATTGCGTGTAATGCAAGGCAAGTCAAGGATGCGTGTTGTGAAAGCTCCTTTTTGTGTAGCGTACAACACAAGACATTAATAAAATTAAAAAGAATATTTTTTTTTATAAAATCTTGGGCTGTTACACATGTGGCCCTGCCAGCCGTATGCATAGCTACGTTTTATCCTCGAAAGGATATCTCTACGTTGTGTGACCCTCACAGCCGAACCTGCATCCGGAGGTTGCCTACCTGTCATCCTGGTCCTCTTGGACCCTTGTGTCGTCTATCGACTGCTGGCTATAGACGACTCAGCTCCGTGCTGTCATATGGTGGGTCTCACTACTGATGGTTTCTCAGAGAGAATTCTCTCCCCTAACAGGGCTCGCCCCATCACCCCCACCTGTGTCGGGATGCTGAGTGGAATTGTCAAAGCTCTGATCTCATGACTTCAAACCTGCTCTATGGTCTGGGACAAGAACAATGGGTCTCGTACCATGTCCGTGGAGTAGCGCGAGAGGTCGGTAAATCTCGCCGAGTACTGGGCTACTGACATGCTGCCCTACTGAAGTTGTAGTAACTCTAGGTTGCGCACTGCATAGAGGGTGTCTAGAACAAACTCCGAGGTGAAGAGGCTCTCGATGTTTGTCCAAAGAAGAGATTCCTCATCATGCACTTGGAGCATCAGGCATCACCATCTACCTGCTGCTGCCTGTAAGAGACTCACGGAAAGGATCAACATGAGGTCTGCTGGTGTCCCTACCAATCTGAAGACTCTGAAGACAGCCTACATCCAATGCTTGACTACCAGAGGATCCATCTCTCCACGGAAGTTGGGTGGCCTCTGTCTCTAAAACTCGTTCAACACACTAAGGTGGCGTGCACTCTCCGCCGTGGTGGCTGGTAGCATCGGTGGCTCGATGGGTAATGGTACTGATGGTGCCTCTGCTATAATGGGGCCCTGTATAGAGGCCTCGTCGCTCGGTGGGCTGCCATCTCGCACAAGGATCAAAACCTGAGATGGATGCCATCGTGGGACCATCCTGAAAATAAACAGGTGCGCCACAGTTAATACAATATACCTCGTGAGCTAACACAAAGTAATCACAAAGAAAACTTTTGAAACAAACATTCAATCAATGCTTTTGTGCACAGGGTCAGAAATCAGATGTTAGGGTCCTGGTGTATGGATACATCGGCCGCCGCACCAACACCAGACTCCCTGGACTGATAGCCACACTCATTACTCTAAACATTATTGCTTCATAGAGAAGAAATTATCAGAGTCCTGAGTTCTGAAGTAGAACCGACTCCTATAATACCAATTTGTCAAGACCTGTCCTCAGGGCTCGTGCCTTGACTACCCCAAGCCCGCCATCCATAGGCCATGGGCTGGCGAAAAGCACCAAAGGTGTAAATCCCAAATGAAGGGAAGGCATTCCCTTTATGAAATAACATACACAATAGAGTATGCATGTGATGTAAGCACTAAGTAAAACTGGGTACAAGTATGTGCTGAAAAGTAAATGGGCCAGTATACAAACCCAACTAAAAGTACAATAAAACTGACAGGAAATTGCAATAGCAGAAAGTTAAACGGCAACACTGAGTCGTCCTCTGGAAATCCCACCTGAAGGGTGGGTACAAATAGTCTCCTAAACTCCTCGGGTCCGGCCTCCCACTCCGTGTACATCCCTCCAAGTGGTCCACCTTTGGGTACTTTCTAGCTCTACAAGCCTCCACCTCGATCACTGTTGTCTGTCGTCTATATCCAACACAACATAGTGCAGGCATATCCCTTGCAAGGGTGAGTATACAATACTCAGTAGGGACCCCGAGACCCCCGAAGGTCTCTAAGAATCCACGAAGGATAAACCAAAAAGGAATGATAAAATCACGAAGTATCAAACAACTCCACTTAGGTATATGCCCATACATAAACCTATGCCATCAATTACAGTTTGTCTCCTACTCTAGAACCCAAGCACAACCCAGTCCACATAGGAAAAGACAACCCAATTCACATAGGAAAGCACAACCCAATCCACATATGAAATCAATTCAACCACATCAATGATAATGATTGAGAATCAAGAATCAGCTCACACATGTATACACTTCGTAAAGCGATGGAGATGATCAGATGTAGCCACTAATTCATCTATGATGTCGGACCCACATAGGATACAAGACCAGCTAAGTTGTTGGACAAAAAAAGGATACAGGACCATCTACTCTGCCGGACCCACACAAGATACAAGTATAGAGGTCAATACTGCCGGACCCACATAGGATACAAGAACAGTAGTCATCGCTGTAGAACCCATGGAGGATTCCAGTACGGTCATCATCACTTCCAAACCCACAGAGGATCCATGTATAGTCCTCCTCGATGCTGAACCCATGGAGGATCCAAGTGCAGTCGTCATCGTCGCAGTCGTAGCCAACTCTAGGGTTCCCGCACATATCATTCTCGATTCCAGGAGGGTCCGCTCCTCGAGAAAGAGAGAGATTCGATACATCAACTATCACAAAGTCCATATATGATGTATCCTAGTGTTCCATATTGTCAAAATAAACCCAATGCGATAGATGGTGCGTCAATCGGTTTCCCGGTCTGAGAGTTATTGGCTTTCCGTTCTAGGGGCCCGTTTGGTTTATAAGCCAAAACCAACTCGAACGTACTCTAGCTACATCCAAACCTCAAGTAGAGTATTCCAAATGGATCGTATCATCAAGAGAAAATCAACATAGTTGACGACACGTCAAACGGACGTCCAACCCTTAAGTTATAAGCGTTTCCGCACCGAGGGCCCGGTTGGTTTCAGGTTCGAACCAACCCATCTGTACACCAAAAATTGTCAAAACCTCAAGTTTAATATACCAAAACGACCGTATCGATACAACTATTCCTACGCAACTTACGGTGCATCGATTGTAGGTCTGTAGCTCATGTTATAGGCAAAAGACAGAAAACGGTTTGAAGTGGGGAGTCTGGGCCCACCCCGACCCGGCCCAGCCCCCCCTGGGTCGGCCCGACCCAGCTGGGCATGGCCCAGAACGGTCAATGAGACCTGCCCCGGCCTGGCCGAGGGGTGCACTGGCTTGTCCAGCAGGCCGAGCTGGTGCGACGTCATCCCCCATTTGTGTTCTGTAGACGTGACGACCAACTTCGTGTTTCCCCTAGATCATGTGCTGTCGCAGGATCCTACGCCTCACTGCCGCGGCGGGCTCCTGTCGGCGGCATGCCAGGGCGAAGCTGCCTCTGGGTGGCCGGACGGTGCTGGTCGGTGCTGCTCCGGCGACCCATGCTTATGGTGACTTCCGCGGGCCACCGAGTCATTCAGGTCACATACATCCCTGCGTAGGCTTCCAATTGAAATTTAGGTCCCGCTTCATCGTCTCCAATTAATCTGCGCATCAGGAACAAAAATGCTGTGGGTTCAGACATGTTCGCTAGTACTCACCCACCACGTTAGTGTTTCAAAGCATCACCAAATAAATACACGCCATACCAAGGGTATAAATCTTATAAAAAAAGAATATAAAAATTCATTCCATTACCTCAACAAGGAAGGAGATTGTCAGCATCGCGGTAGACAGCGTCACGTGCAAAGAGGATCATAGGTGTTGTCGGGGCACACCAAGGAGGAAGTAGTGACTCTTTTCTTGTCACGGGGAAGTGGATTTGTGGCACATCGTTGTTCTATGAGGAACCAGCATTCTTCATCGTTCTTCATTGATGAATAGTTCGCCTCCTTTTTAATTATTTCTAGATACTTTCTCAAAAGTGCATTGGCAACACCCAAAAGATTAAGGTGTCTAACAAATTAATAGAATTTTCATGAAATTCTTATAAATTTCAACATGGTGCCAAAATATTTTACACTATCATAAATTAATTAGTTGGCATCATTATATGGATGAGGGAGGTAGGAACGCTTCACATAACCAAAATGTTGAGTTACCAAAGAGATAAACAAGGGGTATTAATGGGGGGAATAGTCAAAGGAAACAGCAGGGGAAGAAATGAGGTCATAGGAAATTAAATGGTGAGGCTCAGGTGGGCCCCACCTCTCTAACCTCCTCACATGGGAAATTACGTGGTTGTGGGACCCACCCTTTACTACCCATGGGAGTGAATAACCTCCTTTAGAAATAAATTCTTTTCTGGAATTTTTTCTTTATTTCCTAAACAAACCCCCAAAAATTATTTTCGCCTATTTGGCTAACACATCTATGGTATGTGTCCCCTTAAGAAATTATCGGCGCTCCGACTTCATCGGTGCCCTTAGAATAAAATTCTGAGCATCAGTTCAAAAGTTAGAAAACCCTGCTCGTTCATACACTGAACGTACCCAAGCAAACATCGAAAATTGATTCTGGGCACACCGGTCCTTGGAATGAAGCGCCGTCAGAAGCCACAGACTCGTAAAATTCCAAATTAATTTAAAAACAATTTCCTTGAAATTTCTGAGTCCTTACAAATAGTTTCAATTTTTATCAAGTTAAACATATTATTTTTATAGTCTTCTTTTGTTCATAGAAATTTACTATTTCTTCTATACCAAGAACCAATTCAAAAAAAATTACCCAAAAATTAAATCAAATGGAAAATTTTCTTTGGCCAACTGAATGGACACCACCTCAGTAATGATGGAATATATCAACCTAAATAAATCCATATTTGGTGATTCTATCTATATGATAAATAGGACTCTGTGAAAAATAATCAAATTATATTTCAAATAGAATTATGATTATTACAGAATCCAATGGATGATTCAAATTAGAGGGAGTTGTGGAGTCTCCCCGGGCATAAAAATTATTCTTTAGTAGTTTAGGTATAATATTTTTGGCAATTGATCGAATATAGTGAGGATTTTTTGGAACATGAACAACATACAGTGAAACAAAATTTATGAAGATTCCATCTTGATATTTTTTCATTATTATGAAAAATATACTCAATCTTAATGATGACTAAATCTCAATGGAAATGTTTCACCACTCAACACTATATGTATGAGTGTTCAGTTCCATTCAATTGTGATTAAGAAGGTAAAAGAGGGCCTATGTTATTGGATTGCAACCATGATGTTCTGTGTATTTTCTCTATTATATTGTCTTATTTTCGTAATGATATCAACATCCCCTTTCAACTCTACTACACTTGACACGGAAGTTAATACTTTTGAATGATCTGGGAAGGTGGATTTTCCCTATTTGTATGTATTGTTCTTTAATTTAAAACTCATTTTTTCGAATGGATTCTATTTTACGTGGATCCAAATTCACTTTATGATATCTTGTTTTGTTTTTTGTGTCATTAATTTTTCATATATTGGGTTAAAGATCTTCAAACTCTCTATAACTTGTGTAGTTATCGAAAAAGTGTATTGAGTTAGGTGGTGAGTTTCTAGGTGTCGTTAGCACGAGTGTGGAATTAGTGAATTGTATATATATTTATAAGGGTCAAAATTTCATGATTGATACATTCATTATTTATTTGGGAATAGATTATGATCTTTCAAGAAGACAATAGTGGTTTACATTTCATCCTTCAACCAAGGATGATTGATAACTCAATTGAGGAATATTTAATTTATAATTCATTTGGAATAGAGGGGGAAAGGTTTTTATGAACATGGTGACTTTGAAAAAGGATATCCTATTTAGACCCCATAACTCCCTTCAATTACATGTGTTTAAACAATATTTTCAAATTTTTTATTTTGAATGATTGTTGTGTGACCCTTTCTAGAGACAACCTATTTTGATCAATACACTGCATTTTAACTTTGGAAATTTTTTTTTTCTGACACCCCACAATAGTAATGTGGCCTGATTCATGAAATTAACATCCATGATTCAAAATAATCATTCTATTATCCATATTAATAAATCAATATAATCATTATTGAAATATAAAACATGATATAATAGGGTTTCTAAATAACTCAATACTCCTAAATAATACATGTAAAACATAAATCCTATGTGTACCATGTAATTTCTAGATCTCATCTCAAAACATAATTTTCATAAATAACTCTTCGATATTTTAAGATAACAAATTTTACTACAATTACCATTTCTCATGGATATTTATTCCTTCTCCATGGATATTCGGGGGCTTCCTTATGCCATTATGAAGCTAAAAAATAAAATAAATCTAATGACCATGTCAATTTAAATGAAAAGAATGGATTGGGATGAATTAACAAAAATTCATTAAAATAAAATTGAAATATCATTGAAATAAAATAAAAAGAACATGTATAGAAATTATCCCTTAGGTGGGACATGTATTTTATCTACCTCATGAAGATGAGTACTATATATCATCCATGATCAGTTAGTGGGTGAAATTTATTGGATTTGAACTAAAAAATGCTTTTATTCCGGACTTCCACTTGTTATTTTTTGTGAGGAGGAGTACTTGAATATAGTAAACCAAATTAATCTTCATAGAAAAAATTAAAACATTTATGTAGGGGTTGGATGATGTGTGGATCATTTTCATTCCTGGTTTCTACATATGAAACCTCATCTTGATTTTTATGTTCTTTCCAAATGTGGGATGCCTGAATTTAATATTCAAATGGAGAGTAAAAATTTATGTTAACTTGAACTAAATTAAATTGTGTATAATCAAATTTAATATTATACATTTTATAATAAGCATATGCTACCTTGTTTTACTTTGTAATGTCCACTAGTAACACTTCATGAGCCACATTAAATATACGTTCAAAAATATTGAAGATCTCCATGTGTTCCATATTATGTTCAGGGTTTTAATCTTTATCCTTATATAAAAATGAAAATTATTGGATGAATCTAACAATTTGAAATAGTGTAAGTTAATAATCAATTCATATTAAAAAAAGTATATGAGATAGAGTTAAAGATTGGATCAAATCCCTGAGTTATCATTGATTCTATCTATTTTTCAATGATAATTGACACCAAAATTTTTTTTGGATAGAGGTAGGTAATGAGGATCCTTGAATTCTTCTTCAAATTCTACCTCATTGTTGGTTTATTCATCTTCCGAATATAGTGAAAAATGGAGTGGTTAGAGAGTTCTACTTTAAAAATATAGATATTAGTTTACAAAAAATATTTCCAAATCAATCCTAAATTTATCATAATATTTTTGATCCCTCATATGTTTATTATTACTTGATTATTAATCATATATCTCTAGCACTTCATGATATGTATGTATTTTATATTTTAAATTGTTGGGATTTGGATTTTCCTCAAGGATGTTCTCAACTTCCTAGAAATCTATTTAAAAATTGGAATGGACTTCCTCCTTTTAATTTTGTAAATGAATTTCACTTTGGACATGATTAACCAAGTATTTCACCACTTGGAGTGAGAATATAGTTTCTTTTCCATTCACCATGTGGTTGAACATAACTTTATGATCACCATCCTTTCATTGTAGGTATTGTTTAGTATTGTGAACCACCTTATCATGGTCCTACACCAGTGAATATTTGGTCAACGCACAATAATAATCATTCTAAAATGTCATGGGAAATGAATATTTTTTGTTTTTTTATAAATTAAGTAAACACTATCAAAAAACTGTGAAAAGAAAAATTATTTGAAAAAATTATTATATCCCCCTCAAAGAATCTAAATTTCTAATGCACACAAATTGTAGGGTTTAGAAAAAGATATTATTTATATTTTTAATAGTGCAACATAATGAAGTATATGGGTCTTCTAACATGAGGTGCTTCATAGATGTTCAGTCACTACTTATAAATTACATAAAATACTTTATTTTTTTATTATTTAATCAATATAAAGAAAACAATAAAATAACATGCAATGAAAATGATGTTAGAATAGTAGGTAATTGGACCTAGGTTGGGATTCGCGTTTTATCATTATTGATGCTAGATTTTTAATTTAACATGATAATATTATTGGGAAATCACACTCTTACAATGATATTCGTATATTTATTTATTTTTAAATATTTAATGTTAACGTAAAAAAAATTCAACCCACTTATGTAATCATGGATAGTGACACATATCAATCAATAGTATGGAATCTTATGAGACCAAGATCCACCATATGTCATTTCATACATTGAATAGCTAAACACCATTGTGTGAAGAACACATAATCAATGGAAGGGAGGGAATGTTATAAATAATATAATAGGAGGACCTTTATATCAATTTCATAGTTTATGATCACCATACCCATACTCTTCAATAATATTCACTTAAATCAGATTCAAAACTTCTTAAGAATAACAAAATAATTTTGGAAACACTTACACACTCCCTTAAGACTAATCATGGGGTCAAACATTTATCATGAGAGCGTAAGAGGTCATTGTGGAAAGAATTATTAATAGAGAGGAAGGGAAAATGTATAACGATTGATCCCGGAAAAAAATAGATGGACCAAATTTATTAAAATATAATGAATTTATATAGAGTTAAACTAAAACACTATAGTAGAAAAAAGAAAATAAAACATACAAACAAAGCAGTATCACAATAGCCATGATCTTTATTCTCCTATAGTATTTAAATGGTATAGGTCCTTGTAGTTATTGAAGGCAGAATAAAATATTTATTTTTGAAAATAATATATTTTTATATTCATTTATCTTCATCAATTTTTGAATATATAAATATTTTAAATTCATATGTTTAATTTTCTAAAATATTGGTGCATTTTGGATTTTAGAGTAGACTGAAACTGGGGTGTGGCATGACAAATTATAGAAAATTATTATATAATTTTCAATTGTTATGTATGTTTTTTTATGTAATCATACTTTAATATTGAACCTTCAATTCCCTTGTTCCTTTAAATAAATTCCAATATAAGTATTTAAACTCCCATGGGGTACTGAATCATCCTAAAATGTATCTCCTAGAATACCATTTATCCTTAAAAAAACTGACAATATTTTCACATCCATGGTGTAGTGAGAATTGTATAGTTCACTTCATTCTCCTATGTTATTATTATTAATTGATACAACATATATAATGATTCATGGATGCATCCACATTTTGGAGTGTATATGTGTTAATGTAACTATTGGGACCGCCACAGTGTAGAACTTCCTCCACAGTGCATCCAATTCCTCTATGGTCTGACTATTAAAAAGATATGGTGGAAATGAAATAGGTTTCATAAGAAATCATCTAGACATAAAAATGTCCTGATGGATAAAACTTTTATTAATTAAAGGATTCACGGTGGTCATATGAGGAACCAGAGATCATCTATGGAGATATTGGTCTTTGATAGTGCTTCATTTTTTAGCCCAGAATTATATGAGGGATGACATTGTTTTTCTATATAGTTCAAGGTGGTGGTCTGGTTTAATTAAAATTAGTGTGTGTTGTCGATCAGTGGAGGGTGTCTTCCAAAGCATGAGGGAGACGAAGAAATGAAATAAAATGTTGTTTTTTTAAATGATGAACATAGCTTCGTAATCATCATTCCACATTGAAATAGAGTGTGTTAAAGATATTTTATATAACAAAATCCTTCCTAGAATTGTTTTATTATCCTACTATGTCAATGGTCTCCCACCAACTCTATGCACAAACTTAGATGGGTCACGTTGACATGCATTTCTCATATGGTCCTCGACCCACATGTTTCGCATGTAATGAACGGATCCTTTGAAGATTGTATATCCCCTCCATGGAAAGGTGTATTAAAATAGTTTTATATTTTTGTAACATATATATAGAATTTATAATAATTATAAAAGAATAATACAGTGAAGTAGATAAATATATAGAAATCATAACTAAATAAAAATTATGGTGATTTGGAGATGTACATAACCTTGGGTCCATAATCATTTAGAATATACACTTAATGTCATGAATAATCAAATTAAAATCATTAATTAATTAATTAATACCCCTTTCCATATATATTTGATTAACTATAATTATATTATGTTTATTTACAACTATTATTACGAGATATGATGTATAATTTTGTTGTTATGTAGGAGTTTATTTCATGGTTCTAGGATAATATCGCTTTAGGATAATTATGAATGTTCTTATAAAATGGGGTTAAAACTATAGAAGTTAAATTAAATGATATTAATTACATTACATAAATTTAAATGGTCCCAAATATCTAAACATGTTCCTATATAGGTACAAATAATTTACTATAAATGATAATTTTATATTGTTAGTTCACATAGGTGGTTTTACCGACCGTCATGAACTAGATTTTTTTATTTAGTTAATACAATCCAAACATTAAATTATATATAATATATATGTGATCATCACATTTAACCATAATAATATTTATATAACATTTCTTTTTGTATGCGGATAAAAACAATATGTGTTGCATATGGAATTGGTGACACGTCCATTTTGTGAACAATCTTTTCATTAATGTAATGAGATGAATAGAGAAGATGATGGAGATATATAATCGATTAAATATATAAAATTATATTATATATATGGCATTGGAGTCATTATTTCATTTTATAAGGAATCTATTTATAGGATCTGGATGAACAAAAATTAAAAGGCTCAGTTGATGGTATTACCTTATACTTTGGATATTACTAATTAAGATTACACTTAAGGCCATATGGATTGGATTTATTATGAATCAAAGGCCTTTATTGACATGGGGGATATATGGGGAGTAAACTTGGATCACCTTAAGTAAGGTTAAAAATTATAATGTAATAGAAGGGGTCGTGAGGAATGGTATTTATATAGAGGATATGGGTACTCTTAAAATAGTATATTCATTAGTTTGTTATTTTGAATGAAGACTACCAATAGTGATTAATATTGTGAATATATGTAGTATATAGTTTAAGTTAGTTTGAACTAATGGTTTCTTACATCACACCATATTCAATTAATAGAGTATTTAGAATATAATGTTAAATAATATATTATTCCGTACTTCACTATTCACAAAAACATATATATTTTAGAAGTATTGAAAATATTCAAACAAATTTTTTTTAAACATAGATTCAATAAATGAAAACTATTTTATGAAAAAAATATTATAATTAAGAGAATATCAATTTATAAATAAAATCTTTACTTATTTGAAAATTCCAATTTTATTATTATGAAAATTTCTATGTCTCATTGAATATTTTTTATGGTATAATAAAATTTGATTATTATTTTAATTCAAATTTATACTATTATATGATCACATTTTATAAAAATGAATTTTATTTAAAAAATTTATATTTTTTATAAAAGGAAAATAAAACATATATGTTTTACAAAAATTCTTACACATTTTTTATCATTTTGAAAACCATAATTTACATGTATCATGATATAAATACATCATAGTTTCATTTGATATGATTAATAAATTATATTTTACACATAAATAGGTGATCATACTATTCTAAAAATTAGTTTACTATTTGTAATAATAAGATTACAATTATAAAGATCAGATTAATATTTTTATGGTCATATTGTTAATCTGACGCACATATTTGTAACAGTCATATGGGTTACCTACATTATCTAAATACCAAATATTCCATTAATTCCTCATTAAATTATTTTCCTCTCATGTTTATGTGTATATTATTATTTAAAATGAAAATTTCACCATCAATATGGTGTAGTATTTCTATGGTGTTGTTAATAACTATGATTATTATTATGGATTGAGAAGATCCAAATTTTCATATTATTGATGTCTTATTTTAAATTATTATCACATTTTAATCCTCTCAATTATTATTGATATATATATACATTACATGTAAATTCTATGTAAAAATAATAACATTTTTTTATTATTCACTATGTGTTGCATGTGATTTATATAATACTAGATTAATTAAAATTAATCATCTATATAATCATAAGGTAAAATTTCATTGATAATATTATTGGTCATTAAAACCTTATAATTTTTATATAGTAGACCTATAATAACATTGAAATCAATATCTACAATGATTAATTGTATTGAAATATCAGTCTATGTTTTTGTATAAGGTTAAGGAATTGTAAATTTATATCATTAGCTAGACCTTCTAAAAAAGTATGTATGAAGGGTTCATCAGAGATAAGGATTAATTAATTAAAAGTATATGAACATGCTAATATATTAAGAAATATAATTCAAAAAATAATATAGTAGTGTAATATATAGTTTTTAATCATTATAGTTAGTGAACATGGATTTATATGGTCCTATAAATGTTGTGGTTAGTGAATGAAAACACTACATTTATGCCCGGGTTGATGATTACACAAGACATATGTGGGTTTACTTTTAAAAATAAAAATTTAGAAACCCATTTTTTATGGAAGCATTTAATTTATCTTATTAAAAATTGAAAAACCTACATTTGGTTTCTTTTTGATGATATCATGGTAGTGATTTTAAAAATACAATTTTTAAACTTTTTTAGTAATAAATATATTACACATAACATCTCATAATAAATCCTCAACAAAATTGTGTGGTTGGATGAAGAAATAGAATTATTCAGAAAATTACTCAAACCATGTTGAGTGAATAATCAATTTCTATAAAATGTTTCTCTAATGTTATTAATACAACAAGGTATACAATAAATCATGTTTTACTTCAACGTTTTCTTAATAAATTTATTAATATGTTTTAGAATATAGAAAGCACAAAACCATATTACATCATAGTTTCTAAATGAAAAGTGTTCATTCTATGTAAAAATTAAATTTTATTTGAATTTCATCAAAAAATGAAGATGTGATATTTACTATATATTCAATAACTATGAATTCATATACAGTTTTTAACAATCGTACATACAATACTGAGAAATTGATACGTTTTAAAGTTGACTAAAAAAATACTTTTGGTTTTAATCATCCTGATGTTATGTTTTAAAATGATGTTTCAAAAAAATGTATTTTTCAAATACAAGAAAATATTGTGAAACCTTTTTGAGAAATTATTTTGACAGAAAATCAACATAACAACTAATCCTAGAAGATGTTATTTTAGATGATGACTAACCTATAATTGAAGAAAAATGTTTTTCTTATCCAAGTATCCAGTCAATATTAATGTATAATCTCAATGATAATATCACTGGAGTTGTAGACCAAAAAACTAAAAAATATGTTTCTTAGGAAATTAATATTATGATTTTGTGATTCTATATTAGTTTAAACCTAAAACACCCAATATGGATTTAGGGGATAATTATTCTATAACTTAATGTACGATGAACTCAATGAATTTGAATAGCACAATGTTTTGGTTTTTTTATTGAACTATATAACTTACAATATTTGGATTAAAATGGGTCATAAAATTTTAAACTGTTGAAAATAAAATTATTTTTATGAATAGTTAAATGTTTTTATATATGTGTTATAATAAATAGGAAGATATATATTAGGAATAAAAATTTTAACTTGTAGCAAGAATCGAATCTATCATAATACTTATAACCTTTAAATCATATTTAAATTTTACTCATTATTTAATCGATGTAAAGTGAACTTTTATTAATGGATATGCATAGGTGGATGTTTTTATAGAACAGCAAACCAGTTTTTAAAATAAAAAATTTATGAAACATGTATATAAACACAATGAGGAACTCTAAGAAATTAAAAAACACCAATATCCTAGCATGATAGACTTACAGATTTTTTATTAAAAATAATATTTTATGGGAGAAGATGAATAAAATATATTTATAAGGAAAATTTATAAGGACCCCATAGTTTTCAAAATAAATTTTGATGACATTATCATTAGTTAAAATTAAAATTTTCATTTCCTAAACTTATTTATAAGTTCTAAAATCTGAGTCTAAAATGCGCTTTATGGGTTAACTAATTTTATTCTTGATTTTTAAATTTCACAAAAATTATAAGAAACATTTGTATCTAAAAAATTACATTTATTACATTCTCAATGGGTTTGGTTTTGAAAATTATATGATTATGAGTAATCCAAAAATAACATCTAAAAAAATTGATCTTTATGAATTAGGGAATCCAGCTGATCGAAATCGTTTTTGAGGGGTGATTGATCATTTACATAATCTAATTTTCAGTCAAAAAATATTATATTTTATTTGTGATTATATGTAATATTTCAATACAGTATTAATGAAGTATATCATAACGATGTTAGAAAATAGTTTGAATCATAAAGGAACATCAGATCATGGGTTATTTTACTCTTCTTAATGTGGTTTTGAAATTAATTGTTTTCTAAATGTTGGCTTTGGTTGATAGAAAATTGACGAAAATGTGAATCCCGAACATATCACTTCTTACGAGAAGCTTTATATTCATGTTCATGAAATAATAAATAATTGGTAGTAGTTTATATAGTTGATTCTAAATATATTGCATTTGGATGTTGATTCGACCTAGTTTTGTGGATATAGCACACACTCATGGATTTTGGTATGTGTTTTAATAAGGATACAATTCATTATTATAAAACTAATGCTATTATTTTTTCTATGAACTCATAACATCACTCAAAAACATATAATATAGATTTATGACATTATTTCTTTATAGATAAAATATAAATGTATATATTATTATTTAATTTATTAGAACATAATATCAACAAAATGATACGTTTTTAAAAAAATAATCAATCTGAATGAAGGGAATATAGTAATTAGAATCTAGTAATCATTAATAAAAATTCATCTTAAATCTACTTCTTATTTTATCTACCTAATTATAGTGAAAAAAATCCTCAAAAAAGTGGGACAAATTTTTTTGAACCCATATTTTATTATTAATTTCTCTTATTAGGAGGAATATTTCATAGAACAGAATTGAATTATTAAAAAGGAATATACATTATTTTGAATGATTTTTTATTATTTATAATGAATGTTTAATTCTTTGGAAGGAATAGTTTTCATTTTTTCTTTAGTATAAATATTTTTCAGTTATAATTCGAATGGTATATTTCTATTACCACATTAAATTTTTACAAGTATTAAAATTTTTAATTTATTTTCAAAATAATAAAACAATTGATATGATATTTCTTTATATGGAGATACAGTCTCAACAATTAGTTTTTCCAGAAGATAAACAATCAATTTATCTTCCAATATAAATCATAAGAGGTTTGTATTTTAATTGATTTAATAAGAATGATAAACCTATCTCATCTCGTAGTTTTTTATTTGTTTTCTTTTTAGCATCCTCCAGTTTTTTAGGTATTCATCGATTCATAAAATGTTATTTAGAAGAGGGAAATAGTTAAATAATGGTTTTTATATAGATTATTTATTGATATATATGACATTAAAATATATAATTTTGTTTCTAGGTTGGGAATATATTTTCATTATGAAATAAGATCATGATTTTTACATTTTGACTATTGTTTTACAATTTTTTGATTTAAAAACATTAGGGAGGAACCTAGTTTGAAGAACATCTATTTTTTTCATTTCAAAATGTTATACAATTTGAACATAAATATAATGGTAGAGATTACTTTTTTAACTTTACATGGGGGGTCACTTTTCTTTTCTCATAAGTAAATTTATATGGTAGGATCCTTCATTAAATCTAATGCAAGTTCATATTTTTTAGTTAAATAGAAACTTCATAATATGAATCTTCTATCATCCTATGGTAGAAAAGTGTTTCTAAGGATGAAAACATATATTCATACATGAACAAAAGATAATTATTCAATAAAAATACATTATATGTATATTATTGATTTCTTGTTTAACATTATTATGTTTAAACATTCCCATTTTATTTGAAGGGATATTAAATAAATTATATCCAGATTTATTAAGATGATGTTTAATCCCTTTCAATGATTTTCCCTAATGTTACTCATATGTTTTTTTATTTTGAGAATATAAATATTTTAGAACCATTAGTTAGGGAAAAATAATCCTTTTGTGATATTAAATTATTTCAATAAATTTGTTGATGAATGATCTTTATATGAAATAATTTCAAGAGAATAATATCAAGGTAATATTATAAAAACATCTTAAATATTTGAAAATAAATGCATAATAAAGGATAAGAGAATCATAGGTACCTCAATAATATCTTTATATTATAAGTAAAAAATTTAAAAATATATCAAATAAATATTTTTAAATGTTTTTATGAAACAAAATTAAAAGGAATTTGATCCTCAATATTTTTTAGAATAGAATAAGTATTGGTTTATTGGGAATATACAATTAAAAGTTTAAAAGGAGAATAAATTAAGAATAATTTTACTGAAAAAAGTGAGTTAATCATTATTTTCACACGAATTTCTCAAGGGAGTTACTTTTAGAGATTATATTGTTCAAGATGTTTCTCCTCAAAAAAATATTAAGGAAACAAAAGTTTTTCTAAAATGTAATGAAATTTTCATTAGTAATATAGAATATTATAAATATGTATTAGTTGAAAATATCCCAAAAGCTACACTTTCTCTGACTATTTAACTTCTTAATTCTATGTAAAAGGTTTATTATATAGATACTTTGTTAATGGAATCATAGAACACACATCATTTTCTATAACAGTACTTTTATTAAAATATTAGTTAGAATATGGTTTTGAGAATTCAATAGGAAAAAGTTCTAAAAATGAAGATTCATTGCATGATGAATATATTCAAATCAAACAAGATTATTATGTTTATTTTTATATTTAATATATTTCATATAATGTTTTTTAATGTCTAGAAGAGTCTCTACATCATATTATATAAAAACTCATCTTCCTCAAGTTCTCAATTGATCAACCAATATATCACGGATAGTTCTAAAATAATATAAGTGATGTTTAAATATATAAATGATTAATTCAAAAATATGAAATGAATATTGGACACCCTTCCATATGTCCATGTTTTGTGTAAGCTAATTTTTCTAAAAATCATTCATGCCCTAGATTCCAAATAGTAATTGTAGATTTTTTCTTTTGTATAAACTAAGTTTGGTATAAAGAAAAAATAATAAAAAATATTATATGGATTTTTATTAGTTAATGAGTATAATAACAATGTTAAATAAATATGAAATATATTTTAATATATTTTATGAACATGTGAGTGGAATCAGTAACAATTTTAAGATCCTTTTATGTTTATTGTATGAATTAAATTAGATGTCAGAGAAAATTATCATGAATATGGTGATCTAAAATCGCATTCCATGAAACAAAATTAAGTGATAAAGGAACTCAATTATAAAAGAAGATTCCATATAATAAAGTTGATATCATGGGGAAATAATTATAGATGATTAATCATATTTTAAACATAGTTTCACTAAAGGATTAACTTCTTTGGGACATTAATTTTTTAAGACATTAAATGTATCTCTATATGTTAATCAATGTTTCTTAAAAATTATTTATATATTTATTTTTATTTTTTGAAATTATATTCTTTAAAAAAAATTGAGTAATTTATTTCCAGTGTCCTCAAATTCATATTCTATTACAATGGTGTTCTTTTTTAAAAACAAATAGGGGGAAAATTTATATCATTGAATATTATTATAAATGGGTAGTTTTTATGTTTTTGTTAGTAAGGTTTTTAATATTATCAGTGTTATTATTTTTCATGTGTCTTTTGATTATAGATTAAGAGAGACAATCGAATCAGCAAACATTTTTCTATATTACTTCATAAAATCATAAAACACATCCTTTGTTTTATCTTTAACTTATAATAGTTTTCAACATGATGTTTCTAGTATTTAATTTTTTTCCAAGTAGATAGTATTATCTACTTAATCCTAATTGAAAGAACCTTTTTATGTGTATGCTGAAAATAATAAAAGTTATAGGTATGTTCTTTTATTTACATTACATAAATTTTATTGGAATAAATTTACTTTTTTTATCTATATAATTCAAACATCATTGTTATAATGACCTTTATCTATATATAACACCAATGAGTTTGAGGTTATGAATAACATAGAATGAAATTATATATAAATGTTGATTAAATTTTAAATACTTAATGTCTTTATTTCCATGAGTTCGTCCATTTATAATTTTATAAAGTGATTCTATTCTTAATTTCACTTGTTTATAAGGGTCACTTGTAAATACACTTATAACCATTATATATATTTTTATGATTCTTGAAATCAACAGATTATGATTCTAGGGAGACAAAATTCATTCTTATCATGTTAGATCTATAGCTTTTAGAAGTAATATAGAAATTCATTTTGATCCGACTGATCAAGGGCTTCCACGATTTTAGAAGACATTCCTATTAATAATCTTATAATCAAGGATACTTAATATAGAGTTTATAGACATCATTTCCTCTTTGGGTTAAGTAAAAATCCACGCTCATTTTTGGTGTTGAAATTTTTTATTATATTGTGAATGAGTTTCTATTTATATAAACTTTCTAACATTAATTTTATTATATAAAATTTCTCCGTTGCTCTATTTTACATTTATCAGAAAATGAATCACTATAATTATTTTTTTTATTAGAAGAAGGTCATTCCAAAAGTATTTTATTATTACTCATGCTTCCTTTTATTTTTTTGTACAAGAGTGTCAATTTTTAATAGTGTGTAAAACTAAAATTCATCCCATGTATAGTATATTTTTCTTACATCATATTTAAAAAACCCCAATAATCATAACTAATGATTAAAACAACATAACATTACCATTTCACTGATCGAGTTCCCTTAGAACCCAAAAAATTCCAAGGGACCGATACATGACCCATTTCAACACTCCACAAAAATAAGCATAGTGTGTAGCTAATGCATACTAGACTTTAAACGTCATGACTTTTTCTCATAATCCAAACCAACAATTAATATCCTATTGAAAAGTTATATCTCATTCACTGGTAAACCTATCATTGGTCATCACCCACTAGTCATCTCGATCTCATTCAATCTAAAATGAATATACACTCCCATATCACCATATTATACAACATGAATTTTGATCCCTTGATTCTTCCCTTTTTTATTCTAGGCTCATGAGACTAATAGACAATCCATGAATCCTTTTATTTTTATGACAATATCATAGAATCACTCTTGCTTATCTCATTTTAATGAACATATGAAATCCCACATTTGTTATGGTCAAACACATGATCACCTGTAACTGGGGTGTCTTCCAAAATATACAAGAATACACCCATTCTATTCCCTTATTAAACTCAATGATCTATTATTATCTCACATCATCCCATCAAAATACATATCCAAATATGAAAGTGTTTGGAATCCAACCATTCCTAACCTCTAAGCTCCACTAGGATATTAAAATCACTCTACGTGATTTACTTTAAAAAATCTAAAGTGGTACTACATTCCCTTCTATACCCTCTCAATGATATCTGTATCCTTGAGGTAACCTATAACCATTATTAACTATCTCTCATGTACATCCCACCTATGATAATCCATCACAATGGAATCATCTTTTTTAGTTAACCAACCACAAGTTTCTAGGATTCACAAAAATCTAGGGACTATAAGATATTTATAAAAAAAATGCACAATGATAGTATCCACATAAATTTTCACCAAAGACACCAACCTATCATTAGTCAAAAATAATAATCTATTTGAGTGGAACAACACTAACATGTTCACAATGAAAATATTATATATATTTTTTAACACATTAAAAAATTGAAACTGCTATCATAACATATAATAAATCAGAAACAAACATATTAATGTAATATAGATCTTACGTTCTAAATATAATGCTTGAATGTGCACTTATATCCACTATGTACCTAGATAAAACACATTCATAATGATCTCAATACTACATGTAATACTTTAATAAATATCAAATCTATATTAATGAAAATAAAAATATAAATCCCATTACCTGGTAACATAGACTTCTCATCAACAAGTGTTCACAATTCAGTAACACAAGGCCCATTATAAGCTAAAAAAATATTAACTTAGGTTATAATTTATTAAATTTTTTAAAAATAAATATGTTATTGATATAATTTTTAAATTCTCCGACTATAATTTCCCATAATAGAACTTTAGCTGATCTCACCAAGGGATCTCACCCATTACTCCATACATACCATAAGATACCTGAAACAATTGGGTCCCATTCATATCATAGACACCCCACCTTAACATTTTCGTCGGGTCCTGGCCTTCCAGGTACCCACAGTTTCCCCACAGACACGTCCTCGCCACTATGGGGGTTACCACATGCCCAAACGGGTCGTCTAACTAATGATAGTCCCTACAGGACAACACATGGCCCTTCCATTATGTTTTTTCCTCACTCACACCCATTCGGGGAAACATCCCAGATGAACCCCAATCCTGATTACTACTCAAGGACAAGCACACGTACCTATAGAGTTCTAATCATCAAGGCTCTTGAGAATAAAGGTACTCTTGTTGACACGAGTTATATAATTTATCCATTTAACCGTTTATCACTTGGGGGTGTTACTATCACCCCCCCCCCCCAATAGTACAACATCCTCATTGTGGGGCCCACAACTCAACCCAAGTAGCGCGATGCACATAAGGATGGGTACCACCTCTGATACCAAATGTGTCAATTGGGCCCCAGTGACAGCATAGACATCCCACCTTAACTAGGTCATTTGGTCCGGGCCCTCCAGGTTCCACTAGTTGCCCCATAGACCAGTGGTCACCACCTTGGGGCCCACCCTCCTGCCTGAACGGGCCATCTCACTAATGAATGTCTCCATAGGGAAACTCATTCCTTTTCTAGTGTGTTATTTCCTCACTCACACACATCCTGGGAAACTTCCCAGAAGGTCACCCATCTTGATCACTACTCATGGCCTAGCACGCTAGACTATGGATTTCTAATCAGGCAGGCTCCAGAAAAGGAAGTTGCACCTTGTTGACATGATTTATATCATTTTTCCATTTAAACCTTTATCTTTTGGGGGTGTTACACTACCCACCAATGGAAAGAGTTTATGATCATAATTGGGGAGAATATAAACTTTATATAAAAATTATCAATAATGATACATAACCAAACATCATATATAAAAAATAATTAGAGTATTCATATGGAATTATATCTAACAATAATACATAGAATAATAAACATACATAATATTGTAATAATGAACAGTGAATTTATATGATCATACATCTCAACAAAACACCAACTGGGCTGATCACATATAAAAAATAACCCAAATAATAAAATACACACTGTGGATCCACTCTAATAAAAATCCTCACCTTGACCCATCTTTAAATCATGTAAATAGTCTTTAATCTAATCCAATATAAAAATTATCTATAGTTTCATATTCCAAACATACGGACTCTCATTCCCCAGGTATATAATACAGTGACTGGGAAATATGACTCGGTAGGATCTCACCATGTTACCTAAATATATACAATCATAAACATGTGTAAGCATGAGGAAAATAAATAATAGGAATATAAATAATTCTAACATGCATGTCGAGTCACCGTTTTCCAACCATACATCCAAATAACCCAACCCTACCTATTATTGTTCCCCATAAGGAAACCTACTTTTCATGCTAGTTTTCTTCATAATATTATCAAGGGAATCTTGAAACGTAGCCAAACCCACATGTATAAAGTAATAAGAAAACGTATCATGTGATGGTGCTCTTTATAGCATGGAATGATGAACACTCAGGCATCATAATATCCACACCCTGATTCTTGGGTCATAAGATACACCTTATTATGGACGATCTCCTCCTAGTTAGAACATCATCTAGGATGAAGATCATGAAGATTAGAATAGTTGAGCCAACCTCTTGCATGATTTGATCCCCCTTCATGATGTAGGTCCCATGGTTAAACCTTAAATACATTAATTGTATCCTAAGGAGGGAAATAGTGGATGCCAAATATTTCACTATTTGTACCACGCCCCTCTAGGTAGGTCCTAATGATAAGTAACAAAAATAGACATCATATCTTGAGTAGAAAAACAACATATTCAGTCTATCACATGATTTAATCCATGCCCCTTTAGGTATGTCCCTTGGATATAACACATAAATATATTGTGTATCCTAATGAAATAAAAAATTAACATGACAGTAGTTATGTTCCAAAAAACTTCTATTGTGGTCAGTATCATAGCTATCTCTCATAAACAAGTAGTGGGTCCTTAGGTTGGTAACATTAGAGCCAACTCCCAACACAATTCAAACCACACCACTTTGGATTGGTCCAATGACTATCTTGACTATAAAAGGATGGTCAATTACTAGTGTGATCCAATCCAACATAGAAACACTGCCTCAAAATCCAACCATCAACTATATTCAAATATATCTATTCAAACTTATATATAACTCATGATTAGTGTATTAGTCACTCGTGACTTATCCCTACAACAAAAATCACATCTCACCATACATTTAGCCTCATAGGCTGATCATACCATGCTAGTCTTATTTAAATGGGGCACAACACACTAACCCCATCTCCATCCCCAACTCTCGAGAATATGAAACCATATGGCTCCTCAAATTAAACATGAAATCTACTCCCTAGTACAAACCTACATCATTTATCCCAAGATTCCATATTAATTGATGGCCTTATTTTTTCCAAGCCTCATAGGGCTAGTCTAACCCCATAATTAATATCCACATCACTATCATTGTCATAAGACAAAATGATTGTGTTAATTCAAATCACCGAAATACACATAGTAACTAATTTCCAAATCATAAAAAAACATGTTCCTTGTCCCATTAGTGATTCATGTATCACATATATTATAGGAGAAAAATCTATTCATCATCAAAAAAACCATCAATTTCATATTACATCAATCCTTATAAGACTTATCTCTATCACCTATGGTGGTAAGACCACTATCCACCCCCAATAGAACTTCCAACCATATTAGGCATGCATGGCCATCCCATCAATCACCCAATGGTCTGAACACCTCTTTCATGTTAAAAATCCTTAGTAAAAAATAACATAGGGTACTTACATGAATCCTAAAATAAAAAAATCATCACATACCCCTTGTAATAACAATTATAATCCTCTTCCATGTGGTGGAAAGGCATTGGTCGATTTCAAATCAATCAACATAAAATATAGCACCTACTCCACGCCCATGAGGCAATACAACACCTAACATGCCCACATAGGGCACTCCCAAGACCCCATCCATTTTTTCAAACCAAACACCATGTGAATGAATTTAAAATCATGCATAAAAATATATGATAATGTATCATAGTGACCATATTTATATTTTATTTAGTTACTCCCATTATTTCATGTTCTATCATCAATGGTAAAGATTGGGTTAAGAAGCAACACTCATTAATAAAACCACAAGACCCTATCTTAAAACCCACCACCAAAAAATTAATTATAAAAAATTATAAATAATTTAAAAATAAAACAAATTTCATAATAAATGAAAATTAATTATGTAATCTTGTGAAACTGAAACATATAAAAACCACCAAGGAAGTTATGTTGAATTCCCAAAACTATACTATGTTGAAAATCAACTTCAAACAACATCTAGTTTATTTCCAATTCAAAAATGAATCTATATAAATTATAAAAAAATTATTAGGAAGATATCATCCACTAAAATAATGAGTTAAAACATTTGTTCAACATCTATTAGCAACCTTGATCTACAAAATGATCAATATCCCTTGATCATGGCAATTCCATAATGATCCAATGGAATAACTTCTCAATACCTATCATAGAGATTATAAAAATTAATTATTATCATAAACCAACATGGGTCGACCCCAAACCGGTCACCAGAGCCGACCTGTGGAATGGCCCGAGAGGTCTTCCTAATCTTCCAAGGTAGGCGACAAGCAGCAAGGGCGTCAAAAATTTAAAATGGGAACAATTTCTCCAAATAATAAATAAATAAATAGCAAAATATAAAAAGATCATCTCGAAAAAAACATTATTTCCAAACATTACATTTTTTACATTTACAACTATGGAAATGTCAAAACGAACAAAAATCAATGCTATAATAACCAAACTAAACCAAAGTCCCAATAAACCTCCTTGATATCCAATGGGTCACTCTCCAATCCACAACCAAATATAGCACATAGAGATCGAACTCGATCAAATATCTACAGTATAATCTAAAAACAATAAAACACTATATGCACGAGTAAAAAAACTCTAAAGGTAGGCCCGAATAAATCTATTTATAATCCACACCTATTATTTAAAGAAACATTGGTTAATATTTTTTAACTGCAATGTGTATGGATAAATTTTCAATACATTTCATTTTAAATAAATCAAGTCACATTTTACAATCATTTCCCTCAGGTTTTTAAAACAAGGATCAAGGGAAGAGGTAGAAAGGGGTCAATTAAAAGGCAATCATTTTTTCATAACAATGAAAAACTAGAAATAATTTTTTCATACAAAAAACCCTTATTTAAAACCTTTTTAACAAGACAAACATTCACTATTTTCAAGAAAACAAATAAACCAAGTATAATAAACATTACAGTACACAACAAGGGTAGTGCTACTAATGGTTCAAGTATTCGAGGAACACGAGAATACCTTGGAACTCAGAGGATAACCAAAAAATACAATATACTATGAATCCTCCAGAAGGAATTCCATACTCTATGAAATTATAACACAAAATTTTTTATAGTCTCCCTACCCTGTCTAAACAAGGGGACTGATCCCATTGTAATGTAAGCAAAATAACATCGTATAATGGGCCACTATCTAGTGAAATAACCCACACTACTGTAGCCAAAGTAATAATAATTAATATTTTATATGATAGGTTCCCATTATATGTTCACAAAGGGGTTTCCTACAAATTACAAGAAATTATCTATATACACACATCATCACACACATCAAACAACACGACACCACCCAACCACCTCAAGGGTAGTCGCTTTCCTTAAATTAATTATTACATTGGGGGTCCCATATTGTAGTCCCTCCAATCTAAAGATCAACCCACATGGAATGTTACCTAGACCCAGAGGGGTTTTCTAAATAACCATTCCAAAATAATAAATGGGCATTTCAACCTTCCCACATAATTATAATTTATAGAATGTAAAAATGCCAAACCATTTCCAAAATCGAACACACCATCGGAAACCCAATAATAATTATAGACATCCATTTATGTCTAAAACTTATTTAAAAAGTAAAAATGGGAATTTAGTTGTTAAAATTACATATATAAGATTAAAATAATTTTTTTACATGTCACAGCCCACATGAAAAAATGATTATCAAAATTTATCATAACACATGGTGTGCACAACTCAAGAAATACACACCAGACATTAAAAAATTTAAGAAAAACACATCATTTATCATTAAAAAATTATTCAATGCATGGGAAATCACTAATTAGTAAATAATAAAGGTATGAAAATCATGAAAAAATGTAATCTTTAATTTATAGGATTGGTAAGAGGATTCCTACTTCAAATGATAGAGAACTTATGAAATTCTATTTGAAACCCCATTCTCTCTTCCAGCGCATGCAACAGAGGCTATATCCATCCTCAGGGAACCATAAGACAACAAAAACCCCCAAAACCGTGCGACCCTAGAAAATATAATCATCCAACATTTCTAATTATATTGGGAAATAAGATAAAATGGGAGAGAAAGTAGGAATGTAGAACAAACAAACCCTAACCTTTTAGTTTAGGGAAAAAATCACCAAGAAACAACTACGGATCCCTCATGGAGTGTTTTAGCATGCCAAAGCCCCTGTTGGATGCACCTAGGTTGTAGGAGGTTAATGGGGAGTAATAGTGGTAAGGGTATAATAATAGGGGGGAGAGAAAGTGTTTTTAATTACTTGGACATGCTGCATTATTAGTCTATATGGTTTGTCAAACCATGCAGACACCATAAAATCGCTACTACTGAGAAGCATAACTACCACACAGGATACATGCACTATCAGACTAACCTTGTGGAATATGTTCTATAGCTACTATATCACCTAGTATATCCTGCACAGTTACTTTAGCTGGGGCATACGATTATCACAATCAGTGCACCATCCATGCACTATGGTGTTCGCACCACAAAAATTGCATTTTCACTATAAGTCAAAGGGAAACAAATGTTTGGGTGATAGTCCTAGATTGTAAATAATAAATACACTAAAATTTCAAACCCATCACACTAATTTACAATGAAATGATCAAATGACCAAGCTAGAATTATGACCAAAACTGAATTTAAAAACCATTGTGTGACAATTATCCACACCATAACACTTTCCACCCCTGAAAATCCAACCCAATGTTTAAACCCATAGAAACACCACCACTCGTTTTCAACCCTAAGGATATTCCCCACGAGTGAAAAATGAAAAGATCACAAAAACATCACCATTGAGAAAAGGGATAACAAGAAGAACTATGAGACTGAAGTGACTCGCACTATGTGAAATTAACCCTAAATGCTTAAATACCTCTAGTTGACCACTCTAAAATAAATAGAAGTATGATAATGTAAAACCGATTTCCAAAAACTAAAAACCTTATACGTCACCAAGAAGAAGTCATATCATACACCCATGATAATGGAATGATCTTAAACCAAATCTAATGAATACCTTTATAAAAATACTTCATTGAAACCATTTCAAACACCAACAACCCAATACATAAACAATGAACAAACATGGAACTATGTTGTTACTCAAGATACCACCAAACCCAAAACTGAAACCATGAATGAAACTATGATACCAACATGGGGAGGCCAAATAGACTCCCCAGTAAATGGAACATGCTAACATGAAATTTAGTGAGACCCTCGATGGGTTTTCCAACAATTATAACTAATGAAATTAAAAAAACTTGAAACCTCCCATAACTGACCAAACACCACCTCCTATGGGGAGGGGAGGGAAGCAGACCTTTCTAATAGACCATAAAAATTCAAACCGATACATACCAACATCATTACAACCCTATATGACCTCAACTCAAATTAGATACTTATTCCTACATGAGGGACACAAAAGGGGAATTATATAAAGTCATACCTTCATTGAGACATAGTCATTGGGGTTTAAGGAGAATGGGACAATTATGCCTCATCATGACAAGAGGAAAAATCTTAAGCCCACATGGGTCAATATGTGGAAATGAGGTTTGTACACCTCTTCCTACCAAATGGGATTAATTTAAATATAATAACTACATTGGAGGCTTAAGTATTCTCCATCTTCCATGATGAGAATAGAACTTATACAAAAGACTTTAACACCACTGATATTTTACTGACAATGATCCAACCTCACACCAAGAACTATGTCTATAAACCTAATGATCAAATCATCTCTTTCCAAGAATCCATGTATTAGAAACCCCCGAACAAGGCACACAAATCAAAATTTTACAAAACAAAGATTCATTAAAATATATGTTCAATAAGGTTTGGAATCGACCATTATTAAAAATTTATGAAAAAAACATCAAAAAATGCCACAATATATAAACATCACACCTGATGAACATTACTAAGAACAAACTTCAAACATTGTGTTACTCCTAGAAATGAGTTTGGGTGTTCTTCTGAAATATGGTCTTGGAATCACAGTGCTTATTGCAAATACACTAATAGAATACACAGGTATTGCGGGGATTTGGATCCCTCAACCATGATGGCAAATTATGACTGCTCTTTCCATAATAATGAAATATAATTACATTGCGCTCTATATAGGAAGATGAGAGGTATGAAGGCCTCTTAATCCCTCTACTAGCACCACTGGCATCAGGACACTTCCCATATGTCTCATATGAATCCTCTTCACCACATAAAATGAATGAAGGAGGACTTTTCTTATGAATTACACATACTAAATCTACTTCGATATGAAATGCTTGCCTCACCACATCAGAGAAACTGGTTATATTGTGCTCAGTCAACTTCAACTACAGCTCAAAATGGAACCCGAAATCAAAATGTCAAGCCTTTATGGGATCATTAACAACATATCCTAGATCAAACTGCACTAGTTCTATGTAGCGATGATAGAACTCCATCACTAATCCAACAAACTTCTACAGACTGAACATCTCTATCCTTTTCCTTTCCATATTCATCTTAGAGAAATACTGGTGGATGAATAATGACTTGAAGAACTCATAGTAATGAATATTAAGCGACTTTAATTGAGACACATCCTTCCACAATTTCATGGATATATCTTCAAGGAATAAAGTTAGAAAACATTACTTCTAATGACCCATAAAACACTAGGAAACTAATGTCCTTATCAATTCCATGCATCTAATCATTTTCCTCAAGTGGGTCCTCTTGACCATAAAAGAGAGAAGGATTAAACATATATAATTCAATAACATATTATATAGGTCGATCATCTATAATTTATTATATATTTTCACCACCCAATGTTATACCTTGAGTATCCATAAAATCATTTTGTGGGTAAACACTAAGAACAATGATAAAAGGTACTCAATCAAAACTAATCATACAAAATTGAAACCATATCTCAAACATCTCAAATGAAAAACCATTCCCAATATAGATGGACACATTACACCACTACAAGATATCAAAACATCAATCATACATTCAAAACAATTTTCAAAATGGAAAAAAGATTATATAATTTCACACCAATCAATGGTGTCCCATGGGCCTCACCCAGGCCTCTTCTTTCTCCATATTGGGCACCCAACGCCTAAGGACACATATATGTACATTTATTCACTCACATAATCACCAATTGTAAAAAAAATTCACGTTGAAACAATCAACTAACATTTCCATTCTAAATCACAAAAATCATCTTTTCAGAAAATGTCTATACAGAAAATCCAAAACCCAATTCAAACCTCACAAATAATTTTTCCATAAACCACCAAACATTAGAATATAACCCTTATCACCAACCCTACACGTCCCTTCAAAATAATTTTAATCATTTCAGATCAAATTCACAAAATCAATTTTGGTTGTAAATTTTGATTTTCCAATGTCATTTTTTCAAAAATACCTCAAATTTTGATTATGAAAATCCATTCTCATTTCACATAAATATTGTTTCATGAAAATCCATTTTTATAAAACATCATCCAAAATAATCTTGAAAATGATTTTTTTCACCTTAAGATAATCAATCCACTTCTTCTATTAAAAATACTATTTTCATCAATTTCTATATATGGGGTCTTGAAATTATTTTTAGAACCTAAAAACACACTGAGCCTTTAAAAGGTATAAACTACAATCGATGGGTGACTTGAACATATATATGGAGGTCATATGTCAGTCACCCCACCACAAGGGAGAGAATTATAGGGTAATTATTCTATATCCACATGGATTTTTAGGCTCGGATACCTAATGGAGGCCACATTCCTAACTCCCTTTTCATTTCCTGATATAAAACAATACACAATAGTCAAATGAATCCAAAAAACCCAAAAAACCCCAGGTAACCTGAGGTTCATAATGATAAAGGGTTTATGACATCCTTCTCCTTCCTATAACTCAAGGCCAACAATCATAATACTTCTACCTTTATATCCCCAAATAACCACAGTGTGCTTTAAAAAATAAGGATGTCAAATTGAATGACCTGATCTAATAACATATTGTTAAGCCTAACCCGAATTAACCCCAAACTGGTCACCCGAGCAGATATGTGGAAAGGCCCCAGAGGCAATATCGAACCTCCTGAACTAGCGTCAAGTGAGAAGGGAATCAATAGAGTGACATTGCGAGTTATTTTTCTAAATAGTAAATAAAAAAATTCATAAATAGAAATAGATAATCCCAAATAAAATATTATTTCCAAACTATAAATTCTTTGCATTTACAACTAATGAAATAAAAAAATAAACAAAACGAAATACTAGAATGCGAAAAATGAACCTGAGACCCAAGAGACCCCCATGTGACCTCAATGGTGGAACTCTAATCCACAACTAACTATCCACCAAGGCAATCGAACCCAAGACAAGACCTATAGCGTAAACTAAAAACAAGAACACACTATATGAATTTGTACTAAAACTAAGCTGGTAGGCCCAAATAATTATATTCCCAATGAACAAAATTTTTATAATGAATATTTGGTTAACATGATTGAAATACAATACATAAAAATATATATTCCATAAATTTCATTTTAAAGTAAAAAAATAAAAATTTACAAACCATTTACCTCATGCTATTTAAACAAGGCTCAAGGTAGAAGTGAGGAAGGGACCAAATAAAAATATTTCAAATTTTGTAATAAT
Organism: Viscum album; assembly: GCA_963277665.1. Taxonomy (NCBI): domain Eukaryota; kingdom Viridiplantae; phylum Streptophyta; class Magnoliopsida; order Santalales; family Viscaceae; genus Viscum; species Viscum album. The sequence goes on along the minus strand of OY728161.1, from coordinate 1,332,999,482 downwards.
GAAAAATGGGTAATACTTTTTCATTCAAAAAAAATTGAATTGAATATAAATTAAGATTCCATACATTCACCATTTTGATAGAAATCAACAAATCCGAGTACATGAAATATAACTCTATAAAACAAGGGAAATGGAACTAAACAGTCATGAATCGATGAAACATGTGAATACAAAGGAACTCATATGAGAACCATAACATACTATACATGTGACTCATCATGAATAAATACCCTACTTGATGACAACATAATTTCCAAACTATCGATCATCACCCTACCTGGCCTGACCTAGGGGCCCAATCCCTAATCAATAATGACAAAATAAAACCTAATATTGGCCACTAGCTAGTGCAATAACCTAGAGTTGTGTAGCAAAAATTCTCATAATTTTTCTCTGATGAGTTAGGTTCACAAAATATGTTCCCAAAGGTATATTCCGCACAATCCAAAAAACATGGAATATACATATGTAATCATACACATCACTCAAACCAGCACCACCCCAGCCACCTCAAGGGTAGTGCCTTTCCTTAAAATAATTATTACACAAGGGATGCCCCATACCAATGACCCTCTCATATCATGATCATCCACCAAGGCATGTGTCCTAAAAAAAGATGGGTTTTCCAAATAACAATTTCATAAATGAAAAATTGTAATTGCAAAATTTCTACATAATAATCATTTTCACACAGTAACTATGAAAAAAATATTTTCTAACCCAATCACACCCTTGGAACCCCGTTAATCATTAAAAACCACCATTTGAGTCAGAAACATATTTACAAAGGCTATTGGGAAATTTTGATGTTGTAATTACATATATAAGACAAAAACATTCATTGAAAGATTACAAATCCATTATAAATTCCAAACTAGAAATTTATCAAACAAATGGTGTGCACAACTCAACAAATACACACCACACATTCTAAAATAATAAAAAAATCACCCAATTTTTCATAAAAAAATAATTTTAGGCATGAAACGTCACTATATATTAACTATGTGAGGTTTCAAAATCAAGAAACAATGTAATCTTTAATTAAAAGGATTGGTTCAAGGGATCTATCCTAAAATGATGGAGAACTTCTAGATTCTGTTGTGAAACCCTATTTTCACCTCCACCAAATACAAGGGAGGTTATATCCATCCTCAAAGTAACCTAATACTGTAAAATCCCCAAAAACCGAGAAACCCAAGCTAAAAAAATTTTCTATTATGGCCACAAGGGTTAGAGAAGAATAGAAAATGGGAGAGAATTGTGCAATAGAGAATATAGGGACCCTATCCTTGTATTCGGGTAAATAATAACTAACACACCACCATGGATCCCTATTGGAGGGGATTGAGTTTTCCAAAAACTCTCTTTAGAGGAACCTAGGGTAAAATAGTATAAATGGGGAAAAATAGTGCTTAGGGTATAATACTAGGGGAGAGAATGTGTTTTTAATGACTTGGATAGGCAACACAGTTAGCCCACATGGTTTTTCAAACCATTCATATATCATGAAACTGCCAATATCATGAAGAACAACTACTATATGGTCAAACCACACTCTTAGACAAATTCTGAGGTTTTCATATGGTAGCTACTATCTTTTCCCATCCGTTGTTTCACGATTATCTAGGCTGAGGTGCACTGTTATCACTAACAATTCACCAACCATCTTTGAGGGTATACTCTCTCTAAAAACACCCATTTTTACAAAAACTAACAGGGAAATCAAAATAGGAGCGATAGTCAATGAATGTAAAGTATAAATACTCCGATAATTCAAACTCTCCTCATCTAGTTATTGAGAAAAAAACTGAAGACCGTGCCCAAATCAAGACTAAAGCTGAATTAAAAAATCCATGTGTCATAGATTAAACTATTAATGAAGACTAATTAATGGAGGAAAATAGTTATTGCAACTCCAAGACACATGGAAACACATCCCATGGCACCCATCATAAAAGGGTTCTTCATGTGGAAAGATGGTGTAAATACATGGAATATTGGTCCATAATGACCATTATTGATTCCTCCCTTACGGAAGAACCAGGGGGATTGAAATTAAATTGAACATAATTTCTCCAATTAAAAAATCTACCCATAAACCATCGAGTATCTGGATAGTAACCACAGTGTACCTATTGATGTTTCAACCACCTGATAGAATTTCTAGAGAAAATCACCCCTCTACCATAGCCATTGGGTACCTAATGGATTTTTACCAGGTACATTGCGGTAAATATAGTAATTACATGGTTTAACACCTAAGTACTCTCTAATCCAAATACCCACGACATCAGTAAGTCTACCATAAACACTAAAAAATATCCAAAAACTACTGGAGATGCTTCATGTCGAAGAAGTCCAATCCAAATAATAATTAACAAAAATACCCTACTCTGGAAATAAAATTTTAAATTCCAAATAAATTATAAAACCAATAAATTTATCAGTCATTTCAAAAAAAACATATTTATTATTAAATAAAATTTTTAAAAAATAAATAATATAACAAATATTACAAGAGGTTATGCATGATCTAAAAATGATCAGAAAAACTATATATTATAATGTTCTTATTTCTTTACAAACAAAGTATCAACAATTTATTAATGAAGAAATATATAATTTCATGATAGATGGACTCATATGATTCAAATTAAATAATATGAAACCTGTTACAATGCTGAAAAACAACATAATTGAACACAGATTAAGAAGCGCATTCAAAGCTAGGATACAATTACTATGAAAAATGTCATACTATTTAATGTGAAATATACTCTCTAAAATATTAATATTTTCATTATGTCATCATATTACCCCTTGAATCTAGTATTTATGGAATTAACAATTGATATCCTCTAAGAATAGGTATCTGAAGATCAAATTTCTTACTAATGAACTGGAAGTACAATTTAAGAGGGAAAAAGCACATATCGCACTCTTTTCTCACAATGTTTCCCTTACATCATCTCCTCTAAATGGAAAACTTTGAAAATTTATTATAATAATAATATGATGGGAAATTATGGACTTAACTAATATATTTGGTGTAATAATAGAATCATAGTAAGGGAACTGATCTTAGGAAGGATAAAATGATTAATTTAAATTGAAATCACATGAAGTAGTAGTGAGAACATCCAAATAATTGAAAAATGTGAAATATATATTGGTAAATAGAAAATTGACATGTTAAAAAAAACGCATTTAACAAATGCATGTAGTAAATACAATGGGGTAATGAAATTCTATTAGATCAAAGCGATCTATGGGTATAAATAATATTTTGAAAAATATATCAATAACGGATTAACATAAATAAAAAAATTGTTCAATAAAATTCAAAACAAATAAAAAAAATAAAAACATGAAAGAAAGAGACATTGTGATACCATCCTTGAATTAATTCCCATCACAAAAAATATATAAATTCATAATAAAAATTAACATGATATTTTTTTAATAAAAAATTTTTCATGAAATATAATCAAAAATCAAATATAGACAAATTAATTTGTAATTGAAGTTTATCAAATATAGATTTCATAAATATATTGCCTAAAAATAAAATTGTATGACCTATAATACCAAAATTATTAATTTTACCTATGTAATTGAACTTGTACCACATTTTAAAAACATAAAATATTTCTAAATTTCAATAAAGGAATAATATTAGTAAAACTATTGGATGGATTATTACTTGTATGTATCATTTTTAAAATATTATCCAAAATTAAATAATATATCAAATAAAATATAAACTCATGTACATGTTCATATATAATTGAAAATATACATGATACTTTTTAAAAATATAAATAATATTTTTTGTCAAAAAAACATTAAATTTATAATAAGTAAAAATTCATGTATTAAACCTTTAAAGATAAATTATACATTTGATTAATTTAAATAAAATAATATATTAATATTTAGGGGATAAAAATCAATAAAAAATGTCATATTATAATTATAATTTATATTAACACCACAACTAATAATAAAAAACAAATCTAGAAGTTAAATTATGGGTGCCAATATAAGAATGAAAATCAGAATACACATATCCTTTCATCTCATACTAATAATTAACATTCATAAAATATCATAAAAAGGATCCTAATATATAGACAAATACATGATTATTTATTGAAAAACATTCTAGTAAGGATTTCCATGTTTTCTCATTAACCATATAAAATTATAAAAAATAAATTCATATTTGGCCATGACTAAATCATGGTAAATATTACACTACCAACTACATTATATTATAGTATACTAGTCATCTATAAAATTCCATATTTTTTATTAGGTTAGTATAAATGGGAAAATTTTAAAAAAATTTATATGGGAATACTAATTACTTTATTTTTATCATACAAATAATGTTTTATGATCATATTTGCATAAGAAATCTAGAAAAAATAAATTGGTTTGTAATTTCTCCATTAAATAATTTTCATACCTATAATTTAATTAACATTACCATGGTATTTCATTAAAATGACTATTTCTAACATAATTTTATGTGATTTATCATCCTCCTGTATTTATAAATGATTAACATATCATCATCATATAATTGAAGATAAACCTTTCCATGCGTGAAAACATTTAAAACAAACATATGCATTAAATATACTATGGGAAAAACAATTTTTTAACATAATATATTTTTTACCGCAATCATGTCTAATGACTTAAAATATGCAATGAGTGGTGGAAAAAATTGATTCAATTTAAAATTATTATCTTTACCCTTAAGATATTACATGGGATTTTTTTCATCTAACTGACCATTTAATAAAATAGTCTTTACATATAGTTATTCTAATTTATAAAATTAATTAAATAATGGAAATAATAAATATAATAATTAATTATGATTGGGGGAAAATATTATTATCATAAAACCATTATCCTTGCAAGAATACCTTGACAAAAACACAAGATTTAACCCTTTGTTTATGTTCCCCAACATTTTATTCAACATTGTTGAATATAAATTTATAAATATTTATATTAAGATCATTATTATTATTAATATAAATATAAGTATTACTCCTAAGAATGTAAGATATTTACTTACTCATAAATACGAGACACATTTTTTTAATTTATTTCTTATTATAACATATTTATATATTTTTGATTCATCTTATATGAGACCATATAAAGCATTAAATAAATATGTAGAAACATTAACATTGACTAAATGAAAGGGAGTTTGGTTGACTATTTTTTACTCTATCATTAATAATTTTTTATTTGCCAAATCATCTAGAATCCTTGCCATCAAATTAAGAGTTACTCACAGACTCAAAATAACTATGATTGAAAAATATTCTATTCAATCTCAAGTTGATATTTAGATTGAGGTTTCAATAGAACATTAACACCAAAATTTTTATTTGTTTGAATGATTCCATTATAAGTATTTTTTAATCATAATACATTAAACTCATGAAATGTAATATCATGAATAATAATTCAGTTTTGAAAACCTTGTTTGTATTTCTATAAATTCTAAACCATCACATCGTCAGGATAAGCTATGAATGTGTACATAATAGCCCTTGGTTATAATTTATTAGTTTTTGAATGAGTATACAAAATAATATTTAAGTATATATAGTGATTTATATGATAATTAATTTCATTTCATAGGGAATATTTTGTCCCAATATGGGGGTTGTTGTGGATCTTTTAATGATAGATGCAATTGTTTCATGGGTAGCCCCCAAGAAAATGATAGTGGTGTAGAGTTACTTGGTATTATAAGATTTTATTGGAGTTTTATTGATCAATTATATTGGTTTTTGAATCATTTTATATCATTGGAAATAATTTATCAGACATTATTGTTCACCGAATAGTGTTAATCAACTTTTGAGTACATGAAGGAGATGATTTTCAGCTCTCCAACTCATTTTTTCCAATTGTGGTTGTTCAGTTTGATGTTTTTTGTGATTCTTCACATCTTGGGGAAGAAGGTTTTCTAGTATAGTAGAGGTAAATTATTTTTATTGTTCTTTGTATTTATTCCCCCATGAGTATAACTATTCCACCCATGATATTGATTTGGAAATAGTTGTGTTTTCCATGATGTTTTGTTGACATTACCACATCCGTGAGCATTGTTGTTTTCCCCCAATATTGAAATCCTTAGTTATGTATTCTCCTAGAATGAAATGAACATTAGAGAAAATCATTGAAATGAATTTTTACAAAATTAAAAATTCTATATTTCTTATATGCTTGGAAATGGAAAGGTTTTTGCTGATGTGTTGAGTAAAAAGTTATGTACTGATGTTGTGAGTGAATTAGGGGATTCATATAGAGTTATTGAAGAGATCTCAGTAATTAATTTGGATATGGGAGACACTATAGTCATAGGTTATCTTTTAATAGATGAAAGTGCAGTCATATTTGGTGGAGAAGGTGGAGTTGTCTAGTTAAAGGATTATAAGGTGGATTTCTGGAGAGACTAAGTTGTTTGTAGTGACTCCCATAATGGTTGTACTAATGATGAACAGAAACATGTGTTATTATATGAGTGGATTTTCATCCCTTTGGGGATGATTTAGATTAATATTTGATTGTTCCATAGATCACCCTTGGTGGTACATCCTTGCATGATAATGATATATTGATCATTGAGAGGTAATTATTTCTAGCCTAGATTGAATTGTGTAGTTGGATTGTTTTTTCATCAATGTTTGGTCTTCCAAAAAGTGATGGTAGAACATCATATCCTTGATGGTTTTCTAAATCAATTATATATTCCCCAATGGATGTGGGCTGAAATTTATATGGTCTTTGTTACTAGTTTACCATGATCTTAAAGAGGATACAGTGTTATATGGGTGATAGTGGATTGTTTGAAAAAATCAACCCACTTCATAGAGATAAGTTTGTTGAGATCAATGGAGGTTTTTTCATGATAGTTTCTAGAGTAGGTGGTGAGACTCCATGAATCCCAATGGATGATCATATCTAATCAATATCCACTTTTTACCTCTACGATGTGGAGAGGTCTCCTACATGATTTTGGATCTCAGTTAATCCTTAGAAATTTTTTCATTAAAAACGGGTGGTAAGACAGATCATACCACCCAAACTCTTGAATACATGTTTCATTATTGTGTCCTGGATTTTAATGTTTCATGGACGAGGAGCCTATATTTGAATGAGTTTTGTTACAACTATTTTCTCAGATACACCATTGATATGATACTGTTTGAATATTTTTATTTCCAACCATTCAATTCATAATTGTTTTAGATTAGGTCTGGAGAGGTAGTGTTTCATTAGTTGATGATTTTTTAGAATAAAAAATAGATGGTTTCTGTAATTATAAAATGTATGAATATAACATATGTATATCATAAATCCTATACTAATCATAGGATTATAACTCATAATTTCATCCTTGGAGAACACATGTTCATGAAGGAGACTCCTTGACATGGGTAGTGAAAGATTCATCATGGGAGTAAGCATTCATTCAGGATTATTGGGCCTTTAGAGGTGTTCTCTTATGTTGGATCCATGGTGTGTTGGATGGAAATGCCCTTGCAGATGAGTTACACACATGACGTTTTTCACATATTACAGCTCTATCATGACCTTTATAATGACTCACACATTATCAATTATGGAATGATCAATGTGGATAATGATGTGATTATTGATTAGAGAACTTTGGATATAAAAGAGGAATAGTAAAAGGTGTTTTGTGGGAATTATATACCTTCATTAATGGATTTTGGTGTAATTGTGGCATGGATTAGAGTACATAGGAATGTGAGCTGTTGATATGTACTCAGTAAACAAATCTGTTTATTTTTTTAGATCTTCTCTTATGGTAGCTCTCATTGAATTGGTTGATATCTTCTTATTATTATGTGTTTTACTATTAATTATTATTGTTGATTTAATTTCATTTGAGAGGTATCTCCCTAGGGGGACTGTTTCGGATCTTTTTTTAGTTTCATGTTTTGTGTTTCTTCCATTGATGAGGTGGTTTCTCAATTGTGATAACAAGATACTTGAGAGATATCTCACAAGGTGGCTGATATGATTTCCCCTTTCATTATTTCCCTAGGATTGGATTTGAATTCTTGTGTAAAAAAATGTTTTAAAGGCTTAATATTTAAGGACCTTAATCCATGTGGTCAGACTCATTGAATGTTTTCAAAGACTATGATCCTTGAAAGAGGGTTAGTGGGTGTCTGGTGGTGTCTGGATAGTAAAATATAGTTTTAAAAAGAACATATAACATAAGTATGGGTTTATACTGTATAAGTGGTATATGGTGTCTATGGATTGAGTCTTGTGTTATGTGTCTTGTGAATGTTACCTCATAAACTAGAGATTCATGATGTAAATCAATTGTGGGTCAAAATGGTTGAGGAAATGACTTTTTTGGAGGAACAAAGAATTCAACACATTTTATGACATAAATGCATGATTTAAAAAATAATTGTCCAATTGGGATATCATTTCCATTCCTACAGTAACCTTTCCTCTCTCATTCCATATATTTCTTTCTCCCAAAACATCAAGAGGCAAGAAGTGTCTTCTTATTGAGATTGGTATCCCTTAAAAGGAAGTTTTCTTGACTTCCTTATTCGATTCTAGGTATTTTTGACCCTTTTATATAATGGTTCATCGATCTAGAACCTCATACTTCTTCTTTCAATGAAATTGGGTTTTCTCCCCATCTTTTTAATATATTTTTCTTGGTTTAATTTGGTGTGGCTATGAATAATATTCTTTGTATGGATGCAACTCTTACGGGTGGGGTGATCTGGACCTGTGACAATGGACTATTCCCATGTGAAGAACAATGATGCCTTCAAGGTAGGAGATTAATTGATTCTCAAATTTATTTAGATGAAATCATAAGGTTAGTATGTTTTATCCCTTTGGATGCATTGTAAATCACCTAATAATTATTTAACTAGATTAATAAAAATATTTGATAGAAATTTCATGTGGCTGTTGTTTCTATATACCGTGATAATGTTTTGCCTCTTGTTTTACATGATATTGTGTTATCTATACTATGTTTGTTTTCGTTTTTATGATAAATATTAGAATTCATTTCTTAGTGGATAATGGTAAATAACCTATATAAGAAATTAATTGATTAATTTGAATAAGAATTCTAAGAAGATCCACATTATGTAATCAGTTGTTTGTTGTAATTTTTTGATAAAAAATTTGATATAATGAGCATGTTTTATTGAATATCGTTTTCCATTTGTTATTGGAATTGATAAAACCCATAATTGTGTTTTTCTTTATTAATTATAAAAAAATAACTTTCAATGGAAATACACTATAAGAAAAATACTCTATAACCACAGTTTTCAGAAAAGTGGTTGATAGAGAAATCGATATAGACCTATACCCATGGTTTCTCTAGAAATCTTAGGTATAGACATAGATATGTTATCATACCCATGGATTAAAAAAATGGTATTATATTTATACCCATGGATCTCTAAACATTGGGAATATATTTTCCACCAGAAAACATATACCCATTATTCATTGAATTGTGGGTATATTTAGTTGCCCCCATTGGGTAGCAATAGAAGATCTTCTTTTCCTTGAACATTTAAATAAAATAAGAACCACATCCCAAATTAAATGTAATAAAAATGTTGTATATTTATCATTCTAACAACAACTTGAAATAATTTTCAAACCATTTACAATAATATAATATACATATACATCAATACAACTAATAAATTAATGTCATTAAACAACATCAACATTTCTCATTACTACTAAGTTAATAATTGAAGTGGTAAATATCTCGCCCATTAGAATCTTCCTCATCCTCATCACCATCATTAACATCCATATCACCAAAAACATCACATGAAGCAGCAGGACAATACATATAATTGTATTTTAGTGATGTTTTCATAGCGATGTTTTTAAAATCAACAATGCATTTTAAATTTAGGGACATTTTTTATGAAAAATCGCTAAATTAGAAACCATTCCAAGAAATGTCCCTAATTTAATGATACATTACATGAAATGTCACAAATTTAGGAATGTTTTTGAAAACTCCACTAAATTAGAAATGCTTCATGAAAAAAATCACTAAATTAGTAAGACTTTGTGAAACACGACACTAAACTATAAACACTTCATGAAAAGTGTCGCTAAATTAGTAACACTTCAATAAGAGGTCTCAGAATTTGTCCAAATAATATTTAAAAATAATACTTGAAAAATATGATATATTACATTCTCCCCACCTTGGGTATTTGATACCCTGAGAATAAAAAACAAAGCCTATTAAAAAATATGTGGTCATTGATCATGTATATGAGCCTCCCCCTCCCAATTTCTCTCTTGGAGATTCCCATACTGCTACTAAACAGATAATAATTGAATATCTCATCCATGAAGGATTATCTTATTCCTATCCTCAATCACAAATAGGTACATAGCAAATGTCCTTACATCCCCAATGTCTAGCTCACCTAAGTCGATGACGTGTAATGGTTCATGAACATACCTCCTCAGTTATGACATGATGAAGACATCATGTACCAAATCTAAATGTGTATGTAGAGGTAAGTGGTTTTCTGCCTCTTTAACTCTACGCAGCATCTAAAAATTGCCAATAATCCTCATAGATAACTTCTCACCCCAACTAAATATTTGGAATCTCTATCGACATTAAACCCAATAGAGTTCATGGAATCCCTCCTCGAACTCTAGTATCCAACACCGCCTATCATAATAAGTCTTATAACAACTATAGGTAGTCTTAATCTTCCCCTGGATCCTTCTTTGTAGTAGCTCTCACTAACTCTGAGTCTATAAGTGCTGACTCTCTAAGGTTAGTCCAGTAAAGTTGTGACATATAGGGCCTCCAATAGAATGCCATGAATGGTTCCATACCAATATTGGAATGATATAATTTATTTTATGCGAACTCCACCAATGGTTGGTGATCCTCCCAATTATTGATGAAGGCCAAAATGAATGATTGTAACATGCCCTCTAGAACCTGAATGATCCTCTCCATCTGGTCGTATATCTATAGTTGAAACGTTATGCTAAAGCGTAACAGGGTTTTAAACACCTCTTATAATCCCTTCCAAAACCAAGATGTAAAATGAGCTTCATTATCTAAAAATTCTATGATTGAAATCTATTGATTCTAACTATCTTGGGCATGTAGAGTCATCCCAATATCTCTACAAAACTCTTCTCTCAAATAGATTAGAAGTGGGACAACATGGTGAGTCAGTCAACGATCACCTAGATTGAATCACGTCCCCTATACATACATGTTAATCCCATTATGAAGTCAATTTATGTCCCATCCCACTTCTATTCCAGCACCTCAAGTGGTTGAGCTAAAACAACTAGAGCATACTGCTCAAACTTCACCTACTAGTAAGTAAGGCCTCGAGAAACCGACTCTACAGATCATTTCATTATTCGCGGCCACCAAAAATGACATTCAAGGTCATGGTAAATCTTTGTCACACATTGATGTTCCACCTAAGGGGATATATGAAAGTACATCAGAACCTTCTCCCTCAATGCCACTGGTACTACTATACATCCACTAAAAATGACGATGTTCTCTTCACCATTAATATATCCATAAAGAGAATGACTGATGGATATGTAAACACATAAAGTCTCACATTCAGTATCAACAATATCTGCCTCTTGGAAAATCTGTAATAGTGGATGTGTAACATTCTTTTACTAGAGGTATACAACCTAATCTCCATGAACTAATGATAAATTTAATGATTCAAACTACTTTGATGCCTAATTTAGCAACTATGAACTATATCTCTTGTTGAGAGTATTTACCGTAATGTTCCCCTTCCCAGAATAATAGATAATCTAAATGTCATAGACCTGGAAGAACTCTATCAATTGCCTCTATATCTAGTTTATATCCTTCTTAGAGAATATTTACATGAGACTTTTGTGATCATAGTAGACGTTAAACTGCTCAACCATCAGGTAGTGTCACCACATCTTCAATTAAAATACTACCTCTACTAAACCAAGATCATGGGTCAGGTAGTTATCCTCATGTTGTATCAATAGGATCAAAAAATAATCAATCAACACATTAAAATACATCAGGACACAACCAAGCTCAATCCTTGATTCATCGTAGAACACTATGTACTTGAAACCCTCCTCCAGAAATCTCATGATTGGGGACCTTATCAAACACCGCCTCAACTATTGAAAATATTAATGGAAATTATCTATCCACATGAAAGGTTTCCCCTTTTTAGTCAATGTTTTAATTGGTTATGGTATCCTCGAGAAATCATGTGTGAATCCATAGTAAAAACTTTGTTGGAAAATTATGTTCCACAACTCTGTCATGCTCCTAGGTGGATCCCATTTAACACTACATCGACCATCAATGTTTCCACATCAGCACCATCCACTAGGATAACATGTCTCAAAAATTAGACAACCAGAATAAAAAACTAGAAATTTTATATATTCCTATAAATATGGTTCTACATGAGTCCATCTAGAACCATCCTTATGGGTCTCGCATGCTCCTCCTCAGAGGTAGATTACACAAGGATATTTTCAATGAAGACTACTACAAACCGGTCTAAGTAAGGCTATATGTTCTACTTCATCAGCCCCTTGAATGCTATTGGGGAGTTCTTCATACTAATTGGAGTCACCCAGTACTCGTAGTGATAGTAACGAAATCTGATTGTTGCCATCTCTATATACTCATCCTAAACATGAAGGTAGGGATATCTAGATCTGAGTTCAACATTTGAGAACCATCATACCCCTCTCAACTGTTCAAATTGGTCATATATTCATGGTAGGAATTATTTTTCTTTCACAATAACCAATTTCAAGCACTGGTAGTCCACAGCCGATATCAATATTGTGTATTCCTAGTTGAAAAAAAACATATCGCCACCCAAGGTGAAAGAATGTGTATCACAAATCCATTATTCTACAAATCTTCCAACTACACCCTCATCTCATGAAGCTTTGTGGGAGAAATCTGATATTTCTATGTGTGTATATATATGTCTCATTCTATTTAGTAAATAATTGCATAAATCAATCTCATTGTGGGAAGGTAATCCTCAAAGATTATCATAGATGATCATCACACTCTTTAAAACCACTGTATGAAAATGGTAACTCATTAAATCCATAACATGTAGTGTCATGCTATGCAACTGTAGAGTAATCGTTAACACCCTTCTAAGCATGAATCCATATTCTACTGTCTTGGTTTTCATTTCACCAATAAAAGAAAACCCAGTTCCATCACTATGGAAACACCACACCCTATTCTAGAAAACAGTTAATTGGGGCATGGGCAATAGATAACCAATCCATATAAAGAATGATGTCGTGAGGCCTCAAAGATTCCATCAAAAGGTTCAGACTGAAACTCTCACCTTCATGGGTCAATCACCAATGTCCTCACAAGTTAGTGATCACTATGCTTTATATAGTAGGTGTCTCCCAGTGTAATAGTTGAGTCACACGATCGACCAGAATATCTACGTCTCGAACAAGATATATTGTGAGAATGGAATGACTATAACCAATGTCTATCAGTACTAGAGATGAAGTGGAAAAGACACATATTGTACCTCGAATCATTCTATGATCCCATCTGTCTTATGCATCGACAACATGCAGTTTTCCCATCCTATATCCTCAAGATCTCTATGCTAGGCATGGACCACTATGGGTTAGTGGTGGTAACAAGTCAAAAGGTCAACAACCTCCTATTGATCTCCCAACTCCTCTACCATATCCACCTCAATGTGGATTTGGTTTATCATGTCATTTTCACTACCTCATTGATCCATAATCTATCTCCCTATTAGAATTATGATGGTTTGGACACTCTCGTGTGAGATGTCCCTACCATCACATGAATAGAACCACCAGTCCCGTGGCTGACTAGACCCACCTTGTACGACCGGAACGGATAAACCTCTAACCTTTGACATCTTTTAGAAATGACTCCCACATATTGATCTATGAGACTGATGTTGTCTCCCTACGTCTGAGGTCTATGCACCTACTCATCCACATCAAACAATCATTAGTTTTAGTTTCTCATTCAAGAAGATGTTAACCACCAAATATCACTCTATCACCACGACATATGTAGGAATACACATAGGGATTATGTTATTAAGAATGTCTCTAAAAAAATATCTCTTTATGCTACAATCCAGGAATTACTAATCTCTAATGATATCCATCGATTAAATGGAATGTTTTGTGAACCATGATCAATAATCTTTCACTTTCATGATACCATAATGAAGCTAATGAAGCTTCTGAATATGCATATCTCTCAACGTAACTAGAGATAACTCCCCTATAAAGAGTTGCACGAACTATGTATATGAAAGAGTAACCTTATCATGATTATAGAGAGCCAAACACCATAATATCGTAGATGATCCATGTAGAAGGCTCAAACCAAGGACTATAATCTTATCTTCTAGTGTCCTCACTAGACAGAAAACATGGATATCCACCTCAACCATGTCCTAATCCGCCTAAGGTTTAGGAACACTATAGAACATGAGGGGTGTCTATCTCTAAAACTTTTTAAGTGTTATAAACATTTTCTCATTAACTTATAGTAATTTGGGTACCAAATATCCCATATAGGTGGTGGTATAGCTAGTGCACCACCTGGATGTAACATCTGGGAAACTAGTCCCTATATTAAAGCCTCATTCCTAAGGGGATCATCCTTATGGTCAAGACGTTGAATCTAAGCTTGTATACGTCTTGGGGGAATCCTATAAGAAAACAAGATGTAACATCAATAATGAGTATATATGGATAGATGAATCAATAAGGAAATGGAACCAAATCCCATTTATATATGTTACCTGTACAATTATTTTCCATGAAAATAATATTCTTGTGTGCTGAGTCAAAAAGAAGGTTATTAATGTCCCGATGTTTTGATATAACGGTATCCTGACTAACTTTAGAATCCTTATCCTGAATGTCAAAATAAAAACACATAACACTATTCCTCCAAACCAATCTCATATACTCTGGGTCCTAAATTAGAATCATCCTACATTTGATACCACATTTTTATGACCTGTCCTAGTGGGGCTCGTTCCACGACTCCCCAAAACAACCTCTAATAGTCCTGGGAGTCGTGACTTGAATCAAGTAGGAATATCACATAAATGGATTTCATTTCTTATATACGTATATGCATCTACACTTATCCAATAAAGAAAAATAATTTAATTTAAAAAAAACTAAGAACATAATGAATGAAAACCACAATATCCCAATCAGAGTATTATATGTACATATAGTGTTGTAATGTGAACAGGGACAGAAAAAAAATCCCACTAAAAAAATGTCTATAATCATCCAAAATATATGAACAAGTACATGGAATGCTATCTATAACAATAAGAACACCTCATCCTACCTGATCTTAGAAGGCACTGTCTGGTCCAGGTCAACATTGGACTCCGTCAAAAGGGTTCTCTCCAACACAAGACACAAATTGTGTGGTAAATTTCCATACAAGGGTGATTATAACAACACTACTTATGACACCCCAAAATTCTAATTCAATACACAATGAATATTTTAGTCATCTATAAATAGTATATGTCAAAAACACATATATCAAAAATATCTCGATACACTAATTCAAATAAATGCATTGAAGAGGTATGCCACAACTACTGAATACTTATACACGGGAACCAGCTCAAATATTCAATGAAGCACTCATCTAAGAGAACAGACTCTTGATTCTGATATCACTGATGATTTTAATCTAAGTTGTAATATTAATCATGAAAAATTATGATAAAGAGATTTCCTAATTGATCAAATGATAATATGATACCATAAATGAGGATCATAATGAGGTCCATGTGGTGATACTGACAACTCCATCAGGATTAACCTACTAAGTAGAGGATCAAAACACACTTAATTTTTATGCATCAATACCAACAACAATACGTAGGTCATAAAGAATGAATATTGGATCCTACTTCGAACTTTTCAGATGATTTCAATAACTCTATCCAAGAAGTCCTACTGAATGGATCATTGCCATAGGGGTAGGAAAAGAATCGTATTTACCTTAATGAATGACATAATGGAACGAAAACTAATAAAAATTCTTCAAGATATGATTGAAAAGTGTATCGAGACAAGCTATAGGGATACACGGCATGTAGTAGGGTCACATACCATGTTCTATGGCCCTGGGTACTGCATGTGTATAACAGAACGTGTCATTCCGAACTGTGTAATGTAGAAGATGTGAACATAGTGTGTAGAAGAAGTGGCATGCCATGTACTTCCATATGTGGTCCACCCATTTACTCTGGCCATGAGCCAATACAGTGTATCAACCCATGTGCATATTCTTGTGTATTGGTAAATGGGGTAGTCAATGTACATGGTCCCAACCACGTCGTGTGATGTGGTACATGCCATGTAAGCAACTGATGTAATCCACCTCAGGTTCATGTATTTCTCAAGATACATGTTCCATCTTTCAGAAGGGTCGACATGTCATGTGACATTTATCTATCTTTTGATACCCATGTAGCTGGTCAATGGGGGGAATATGTTGTGTAACCCCAGTTTACATGCCATGTTCATTAGCATTTTCATGAAATTCTAGTTCTTCCTCAACACAATTCGACCAATCCTTTAGATTATGATTTTTGAGTCCATACACCTCAAAAATATAGATCTAGGTTATTTTCATCACCATTACACTAAATTGAGGTGTTTCAAGACTTCAATTCGCTCAGAAGAATTTTATAAATCATTCTAATGAAAACATCTCGATGAACGATTTCTCCAGAAAAGATTTTATCCATCCTTCATCATTGTTGAAACACATCCATTAGGTCATTCTGTGGTCATATCAAGAATATTGGATTTTTGGGATAGGAAACAAAAGCACAAGGATCCTTTATTCCAAAACTCATCGAGGAAAAAATAACACACATTAAAAATATGAGAGAGAAAAATGACCAAATTCAAGGAATATAACTAGCATGTTTTTCATTATCCCATAAATATATTCTTAGAAGAACTATCAAAAAAATAAAATAAATTTTCAAATAATCAATCCCCAATAATCCCAATGTTAAACCCATCTCATAAGGAACAATCCAAAAATTGATCAACTTGTTCATTAGTTGGTCCACATTCATCGTTGAATGTTGGAAATGGAAAAAATCCAAAATAACACATCCTACCATTTATTTGGATCTCCATGGGATGAATATCGGCCATTTCATCACTATTATTGGAGATATCTATCGAGAACGACATTCTTCAATCATAAATTGGTGATTCAATAACAATAGGCCTGAGAGATTTTTCCAAAGACCACCATAGGGTATCTCAGGCATTATCAAAGTTAAGTGGATATTCCTGTAATTTTTGTTTAAGGATATTTTTAATGTAAATAATTCAATAATAATATAATTTTTATTTAAATTATTTAATGGTGATCAGATTCTTTTCTTGTTTTTTCATAGATGTCCCATACCGACAAAAACATTCTACCGTAGTGTAAATCCACTATTCAAAACTCAACAGTGCCCTCAAATTTATTTTTCAGGCATCATTTTAAGAGATAATCCTCTTTTTCAAGAAAATTTTATGTTCATGCTATTTAAAGTATAAATTTTTTCAATAAATAGTTTTGGGGAACTGGGCCATACAATTACATGTCGTTTTAGCACTTGGTCTCATAATTAATCCATATAATATTTAAAACTAAAAAAAGGATAATTCATCATATTAAAAAATTCTCATTAGAAAATTTATACATTTTTCCAATTAACCAATTGTAAAATAAGTCATTAAACCAATTGGTCATTAGTCCTTTGTGACAGTTTTCCATTAGAACATTATGTTAATTGGACATTAGGTCATTTGTCCATTATTCCATTAGTCCATTATGAAAATTTTCCAATTGGACAATTACCTATTAGACCATTAGATCATCAGGCCAATTAATCATTAATAAATTAGGCCAATTTTGCATTATTATATTAGTATATTAGGCATATTTATCATTAATCCATTATCCCAACTGATTATTAGGCTATTAATCCATTTGGAAATTAGTTTGTTAGGACAATTTTTGATTAGGTTGTTAGGATAATTGGATAATTCTATTCAAGTCCATTAGGCCAATTGTTCATTATTACATTATCCAAATTAAAAATTATTCTGTTAATATAGATGGACATTAGGCGGTTAGGCTAGTTGGACATTAGGTCATTAGTCCATTCATCCATTATACCATTAGTCTTTTAGACCATTAGGCTGTTAGGCCATTAGGATATTACGATGTTAGTTGAATAGTCCATTAGGATGTTAGTCTAATTGGCCAATTGGTCATGAGGCCATTAGGACATTATTCAATTTGGGCAATTGGCCAATAGGACGTGAGGACAATTGTCCATTAGTCCAAGAGGCCAATTGGCTATTAGGATATTCATAAAATATTACATTAGACCTTTAGGCCAATTGTACATCTATCCATTAGGTCATTAGGGAATTATTACATTGATCCAATTAGAAAATAGTTTATTAGGACATTATTTGGATTGGAAAATAAGTCATTTGTCCATTTATCCAATTGGACAATTGGACAATTGAAAGGTAGGCCATTAGGCACTAAGGCCATTTCAATGTGGTATTTTAAGTCTTAAATTAAAGCTATTAATGAAAATAAAACATAAATTTAAGCATGAGAGTCTAAATAAGTAACAATATAAATGTAGATATTATTTCAATTCATAATAATGTACCCAGTGCTTCTCATACTCGAGAATTGTAGTGTGCCACAAAGTGTAAAAATAGATCATTTAATCTTTGTTCTATTTTTTCCTAATTCATCTAAAAATTTTAAATATAAGTAATAAAAAAATTGTATAAAAACAATTAATGATTAAGAATACCTTAATGCCATCACTCTTCCAATATGAAATCATTTTTTGATATTGTGTTGTCAGAAGGTTAAGGAATATGGGTACTCCCTCTAAATCAGAACTGACTATACTCCACAAACCAACATATAAATCATGCTTATATGATCACCTGAACTCCCCATGTTCCATCAATCTTGAAACCACATCATCTTAACCATCAAGAAAGTTAAAATTATTCATCAATAAACATGCTAAATAATATAAATAAAATAATTATATGTAAATAAATTTAACAATTTTTTTACCTATATATCCTCCCATGATCTCTTCCTAATTTCATTACTTAAATGTCTCAATGTGACTGGTTCCATCAGAATGATATTTTGGTACATAGAAAAAGCTTCATGGAAAATTATACACTACATGTAGTTTTTACATATCATTATATTTCAATCATTTTAATCCTCTATTATTTATGTTTGGAAACTCTTTGCTTCCCACATATGGGTGTTCCCACATCGCATGCTTGAAGGTCCCATAGAATAAGATACAAATAAATAATGTAGTGTGATGTAATGGTACAACAAGACAATAAATGATGTAATATAATTTAATACAATTTTAATTTAAACCATGATGTTGGATGATCAATATGTTATAATGGATATTTTTTATGTCCAATATCTGTAGACTCTAAAGGATGTGTTATTTTAATGCATGTGTTGGGTAATCTACATGCACTAGAGTTGAGGAAGAATGAATAAAATCATTAGATCCTGTATGGATAATAGAAACGGGTATTAGTTTATAAATGTTAGGGTATGTGTAGTGGGGTTGGGGATGAATCAAATGAAAAAGATATGGTGAATCTTGAAACATCCCTAGAGGAAGTGTAGACATGATATTGGAAGAATATTCTTAAAGAGATGATATTACAGGTTGGTTGGAAACATCCCTGGTGGCTCAAAATGATGATTTATGTATGTGGTTGATGGGTTGTGTGCATCTGTTTCAGGGTGGTAATGGGTATGACTGATGCTCTATCTATGCCTAAAAGCATCCCAGCTCAAACCCATTAATGTGTGACAAAGATGAGTCAACTCTGGTAAAACTAAATATCACTAAAATTTTGATAATGAATATTAAAATGACATTATATATAATGAATATGAAAAACATTACAATTATTAAACTCAGTACGAGAAGAGAAGAAGGCAACCCACACTCATGCATCTATCGATCAACATTAA
Source organism: Viscum album (assembly GCA_963277665.1). Classification (NCBI taxonomy): domain Eukaryota; kingdom Viridiplantae; phylum Streptophyta; class Magnoliopsida; order Santalales; family Viscaceae; genus Viscum; species Viscum album. The sequence goes on along the minus strand of OY728161.1, from coordinate 1,332,979,228 downwards.
ATAATTGTTTCCTTCGGAGTTATTTAGTATTTTTTATAATCTTCAAAAGAATGAAATGTGCATTTTTTTGGAAATATTTTTAAAAAATCATGCCTACCACATAGAATTAAATTAAGTACTAAAAAATTCATAACATGTTTTAATAATAATAAATTTAAACTAAGATATAATTTTTTTAAGAACATGTTTTAAACCAAGTTTTCTGAATTCAAATAAACCTAATTATATACAACAAATCCATACTATGAGAAAAATACATTTGGAATTTCTCTTAGTGTTTTAGTGGTGTTTTAGATTATTGAAAAAATCATATTACTGCAAATTAGTTTGGTTGGTTTTTCCAAAGAATATATTTAATGTGGAATCATTTCACATTGTTTGTAAAAATTTTGGGCCTCAAAACGAATAGTTTTCTTTTTTAAGAATAGATTTCTGAATAGTATCTACATTATGAATACCACATAGGAGTTCGTGGGACAAAAATTTGGGAGTTCATGGATTTAAAAGAAGGTATGCATAACCACAATGAATTTATGTTTTTTTGAAAAAGATGTCATTTTTGGCTATCGAAAAGTATAAATGTGTGCTACATGGACTGAGTAGAGAAAATATTTTGCGAGTGATTTTTAGTTTGAGGGATGCTAAATATATGTGTAAGGTGGGAAGTTTATGGTTAAGTTGGGGTGATTCATTTGTTTAGGACATCGTCCATCAAAAATAATGAAAGGCATTATGGGGACCGTATAATGCAATACACAGTGAACATTGTACCCCATCGAGGTTTTGGGAAATTAGGTTGAGCAGATTTTGTGGATTTATTGGACTATATAATACCCTTAATTGGATAATTTAAAAAAAGATTTTTTCATTAGAAAAAATTATTTCTCTGGGAAGAGTTCAAGTATTTCCAATGTAGTTAATTAGAAAAAATTCCATGAATGGTGATGTAGTTTGTAGTAATAGTTCACAAAAAGGTTTTTGGAGCACTGTAACCCACAGTGAAAGTGGATACAATCTTTAGAATGAAAGGTGGTCCACATAGGAGGTTAAATTCCATGGACGAAGAGTCATTCCATATAAGAGGTGATAGTCTATGAAAGATTAGGCGGTATACGGATGATGAGGCGATCCCAGGAAAGAAAAGGTCATTCATGAAGCACTCACATCATGAGGTTCAATTCAATTCATAGAGGATTCAAGAAAGTTAACCAAGGGAGAATGTATGTTCATAAAAGGAATAAAATAGATCACCAAAAAGTTATCTATAAACTAATAGTTCATGTAAATGTCTATATGATCAAGGGTTTAAAACAATACTTCAATATTGAATCTAGCTAAAATTGAGGTTGAATTCATTAGTGATAATGAAGGGACCTACAAATCCATAAACTGTGTGTGGATACTTTCCAAAGCAACAAGAAGAGAGAGTTGATGAAGGTGATCATTTCCACCCACAGTGATCCAGAGAAAGAGAATTGGGGAGTGTCTCTTGGGAAATTAGTTAGAGGACCTTAAAACAAAAATATCAATTCTTTTCATACATTTTTACTAGGAACGCAGTGAAGAGTGTTTTGTTTAATGATGAAATAATATATGAAGGGGTTGTTTTTTCAATATATCATTCCCAAATTCACACCCAGGGTATTTAACACAATTGTATCCGCAAAAACAATACTAAAATAAAAATATCATTCCAAAATAAAACTAAATTAAATTAGTTACAGTTTTACCAACCTGAGAATCACTTGTCCATGTAAACTAAATCAATTGTGAACATTCTGGGTTTCTTCTATATATTACCCAAAACTACGTCAGGGTCAAAACCAACTCTCAAAATGGGACAATTTGAGTCACCAAATGATATATTTGGTTCAACACCAGTGGGGTGTCAATATTGACAATTTCATCCCCAACACCATAAAAATATGTTATGGTATTAATTCATTAATGAAACCATCATTAGGCCATATATGATCTTTCAAAAAAATTTCAATTTTTCATTGATTAAAATATTTATGGTTCATTGGTAGCTAGGAATTGACTCATTTCAGAAAAGTTGAATACACAATCATTAAAAAATGTACCATTTCAGATCATTAAATCAAACCATTTACATTTCATAATTGTGAATAAACCATGATATTATTAATAAAATAACAATATTTTCACAATAAGTTCATAATGAGACACATTTTCAAGATGGATACAACTTTCTAATGCACTATTATAATAGTCCATTATATCAGTTAACATAACGACATTATTTTGTGTGCAGTTTTTTACTACTCGATCAGTTGTAAAAATTTTATACTATCAATTATTAAATATTTCAATTCAACAACTAAAGAACTGGGAGCAAAATTCAATGATCTTAATTCTTCAGAAATACAGTCAATATATAAACTCAATACAAAAAATATATATGATTAATACAATTAAATGAATATTTATATTTTATGATAATTAATATAATGTTAATAACTAGGATTTCAACCACGTAGATATTGTTGGCATAGAAACGCCTCTCTCCTTCTCAACAGAAAAGGTCATTAAACTATACTTCTTATTTATTCAGGTTCCCTACATAAAATGATAATAAAATATTAATTTATATGTGAAATGACATATTATGAGATAACATATAAATATTCAAATTGCATACTTGATATAGTTATTGAAAAAAGAATTAAAAATGATTTTGTGATGTTCTATATCTCGTTCTTCAATTATCAATGTAGCCAATTTATATAACCTAGGAATTCCACTTATTGGGTGAAATGATGGAAATGAGGGATCAATTTTTCCAAACTACAATTATTCATTTCTCATTGGATGTTTATGTCTTTTTCTCACCTTTGAAGAATACAATAAACAATGATATATACATTCTTGAGATAGTAAACCTCTAAAAATGGAACCATTATGATGATTCATATGATGTACATAATATTTAATTGTTCACATATTACTTTAATTATGATACATCCATCGGAAGTCCATGGGTTCCTTGAGAAGTGTTTTAGTTATAAAATGAACTATTAAATGTAGAATTCATGTTAAAAAGATGGAGGAAAACAATTTACAACTCACACATAATTAATGGAACCTCTTGATGCATTTTTACATATAAATACTTCAATAAATATTAATGAAAATTGTCTTTAAAATTTATCACAAGTAAATTACTATTACCCATACATTATTAGATATCAAATGTTGCATTGTTATCAGAATAAATTCCTAAAGAATTGTGTGATAATCATGAGTTTTTAACGATGTTAGATTCAAATTTTTTTATGGATACTTGTTTAGATATATTATTGGAATAGCCATTAAAAACCATGATATTTTCTAATAATTCTAAAAATTGATTTTTCTCTAATGGTTTCATCATATTAAAATCACATGGAACATTCCATTTGTTTTCACCGAAACACACTCGATGTAGTTCTATTCAAATAACCCAATCCAACAAGTCTAGGTGATACTTGAAGTAATATTTTGTATTTACCTTTATATTTGGATGAATTAAATGAAAAATATTACATATATTTTTCTAAATTTCAATTACTTCAAATCAATAATGTATCAAATTCTTTTACCTGTATGGAAAGCCAAAAAAGTCACTTCTCTATTTTCAATTGTATGTGGAATTAGTGTCAATAGATTTAATCTTTTTATATTTCATCAAACATTAGATAAAAAACAACTAAAAGCTTTAAATTCGTTAGCACATCAGTTCCTCACAAATGTTGAGGTGTCTATTTAGTAGAAACAGTATTATCAAAACTCTGAAAATTCTTTTGGTATTGATAATCCATTGTCAAGATTCATTGATGTCCCATGAAAATACAAATATGAAGATATTTAATCCATATTGATCATGTATTCTTCATAAATAATAAGAAATTATAGTATTCCATTAATCATCCAACCAGACATCATTCCACAAGATGGGAAATCATTCATAGTCTATTAAAGGGCATCATGAATCTTAAATACTATTTTAGAAGAATCATCAAATGTGCACACAAACATATCCCAAAGATGAATTCACATTTTTATTAGTGGTTGTAAGTAGATTTATATACCATTTCTAGGATCCAAAGTAATAGATATTGGTATAATCAAGAGTTGGAAATTTTTTTATATACATCAATGGAAGAAGATTATAAACATGAATAAAAATTGGACTCGTGATGTGAGTAGTAATCATTTTACCAAATGGATTAAAACAATAACAAGATTGACCCAAACTATAATTACCCACCTCAACTACAAAATAGGTATGTTGTGCATCAAATGATAACCATAATAATCCATCTATAGGATTAACCAACCCATCATTACCTTTAATTCTCTCTGCATAATTCCATAACATATTGGATGAGATCTCTCTATAAATATATAGATTTTAAATATTAGGAATCAATAGAATGTGTAACCTGAATATATATATAACATAAGATGGCATTCCATATATATTTTCAATTCATTGACTTATACCCCATTATTTATATTCATTATGGTCAGCTGCTTCATCAAAAAAATTAAACATCAATACCTCAGACATGCATGAATTTTATAAGTAAGAAATTCATGATTCATAATTAATTTCACTGTCTCATAATGAATAGAGGTAATATATGCACCCTCAGGAAGAAATTACTTAATGAATTTAATAATATAATCAATGTTGTTATTAGAATTTTCATTCATGGTTTTTCCATGATATAACCACATTAAAAATTACCAATTTTTTATTTTAGTACATTCATGATATACAAGAGTTCTATAATCATCGATTAATTTTTTCACTCTCTCAACATCATCATATTCGTTATTTTTCTCATCTATGTTGATATCATTTCCTTCCTTCAATAGAATACATTATCTCTTGTGATGATGATACAGATCAAATATCAAATTTTCAATACCACATACATTATGTTCATTCATAGTTGAAGACTATCTCAACTCTCCAATGTGAAACCAAACATAATAGTTTGTTTTAAATTGACATTTTGTTATATTGTATCTAACTTCTTCCAGTCGTAACCATGGTCTTCCAACACAATTATATCATGGAAATTATATACGACCTCTATCTATTGAATTGTTAAATGAAAAATATTACCTTTTTCCAAACTCTCTTAAAGCTCATTTGAAATCTAATCAATATGATATATGCATCTTCTATCGATTCTACTATAGGGGGAACATTATGTTGAAATCAACTATATGAACCATAGTTACAATGATATCCGAATTGAAAAATAAAATAAAACAATAGTATATAAGAAATTAAAAAACACTAATATTAAATAATATGGAATATAATGCATGATACAAGGGGAAATTATTGAATACACTATTATACATATGAACAATGAATAATAAAAATCAGAAGAAAGATCCATGTCATACTTATAGAATTTCAAACAACGTACATGTATTGAAAAAAATAAAACTATGGAATTCTAGCAGAAAATGTGTACTTATAATCCATAGAGGTCTTATCATTTGAAAACTTAATTGAGGATTAAATTTAGTCATGAAATATTTTTTTTATGGTTAACATTACTTATATTATTCAAACACTAGGAAAATAGATTTTAAATGATGTTATATTTTAATTTAAGAAGTATTTATTATGGGGATGATCCATCAAGACTAAATAATTAATCCATTATATCCCACATTACAAAACACATATATTATTTCATAGATAAAATAATATTCTATATTTTTATATAATATTATAATCATGTAAATAATCATATATTAATTTATTGTTGGATTAATATAGTCTAATAAATAGTTTAACCATGGTTCATGATATAAAAAATTGAATTTCAATAATTAAATTGTGTTACTATAGAATTATAAAAACTAACACTAACCCTGTAGTTAACATAAATATGATTCCCATCAATAAAAAATCTAAATCCATAATATAATCCCCCATATGAATATGTAATTTATGTCAAATTCATATGAATCCCTATTATAGTATTTAAAATAAATAAATTATACTTAAAATCATACATTTATGTATTTAATAGACTAGATATGATCTCTATTAGACTATTTATTTAAAAACACAATGATTTAAGTTATTCCAAAACCCTCCATTTGAATAAAATGCATAGATAATAATGAAAATAACACCCAACATAAGATAATCTATATTCAAATCACAGTGATATGATGTTGAAGAAGATCAGAAACAAAAAAACCATGAATTAGGAGAGAAATATGGAGAAGACAAGGGAATAAATAAGTGTTTGGATGGAAATAATACCTCTCAAAGATTAAAACATGTAAACTGCCTTAAATATAGGAAGAACACATGTTTGATGGGTACAGTGTCACCTGAGGAGGGGAGGGAGAATGCTGAAGTTGCCTATGGGGGGAGGGGGATGTTGAGGCTGGTGGGATTAGAGGAACTTGGTATTTAAATGAGGGGAGGGGGAGCTTGAATGAGGACGACTATGTATGGGTCTATAACATCAATTTTTTAAAAAAATGGTAAATATAAACATATACATATAGTTTTTTCAATCCCTTGGTATCGGTTTGGGAATAACTTATATACCCATGGTTTCTCTAAACCATGGGCATAAATCCATGGTGATATAGCTAGTTTCCAGTAGTGACAGTTCCTCTCGTTGTTTGACGAAATTTAATTTTTAATTGAAAGCATGTTGTGATAGATATTTTTAGATGATTCATTAGGATTCCATAGTTGGTACTAATGAATAATGAATCGGTTCATTTATCATGGAATAAAAAATTATTTTTTAATGATGAACCTTAGTGGCTTAGAGTGCTCGTTTTTCTATTAGGTCTGAATTCCATGTCTTGGGAGTCATGAAAGCTTGTTTTCATGTGGAGCCTAATTTCCTTATTTTGAAGGAGTAGTTTCTAGATATAAAATGTTTTTTACTAGTGATTTTATGATGTTCTCTATATGTGATCTTTACAATGTGATGTGATATGATTCTAAGATGATTGATCCTGTGATTGATGATTAGATATGGAGTGGGGAAGCCCAAATGGTATAGATTGGGTACATTTCAATGATGTTGACATGCATCATAATATAAATGTGGTCGTTGATGAGGACAGGAGAGATAATAAAACCTGTAAAATTTAGGCTTACCTTTTGATGTGATAAAGTTGAATTCTTGTTTGAAATGAATCTGTTTAATGGTTGATGGTCATGTTTCTTATTTTATCTAAATTTCAATCCCCACTAATTGAGGAATCTGTATATGTTTGGTTACATGTTTTCTCTTATTGGTAGATTAAAATTGATTTCCAATAGTATCTAGTATTTTAAAATGATGACAATAATATTAATTAAATTCTTAACCCAATGTGTTTGTGTTTCTATAATTAAAATGAGATGATCATGAGAAACTGTTGACACAGTTTGGAATATACCGAGTGGGCATGCAATTAAAAATGAATATTAATGTAATATAATCCTGAATAATTAGAATGATTAATTAATGTATAATAAAATAATTATCTAAAATAAATTGTAAAAATTATGTAATTTAATATATCTCTTTAAAATAATATTTTCTTATAGGATATCAAATCCCTAGAAGTAGATGTCTGGACACCAAGAGATGATAGTTTCATATGAGGTTAAGACAAGGTTATTCCCATTTTGTGGCTGTTATCTATAATATATCATGCATATTTTGTTATTTCATATGTTACCCCACCCATGTTAGTTAGGGTAACTGAAACACAATGGAATCTTAAAGGGTTCTTTCTCCAACATCTTGGTGGGAGGATGGATGGATGACTACCCCCTCTGGTCATGCTCTCTTCTCTTAGTAGTTATATGTGATTGTATGCATGGTAGTTAGTTTTCCCATATATGTGTGTATAGGGACATGATAGCTTATAGTTATTTCAAACTCATGAATCCTCTGATATATTATCCAAAGGATTATTATTTGTTTAATGTGTATAGGTTGTGATGGATTGAGATACATTAATAGGTGCATCAGTTGTGATGAATTGTGGCATAATACTTGATGTATAATACATATAATATAGGTGTGGTGGATCCTGTAAACTATATAGTTACTGTCTGGATATGTGTTATGAGATGATGTGATGATGTGATACGTGAGGTAAATGTTATGATACTTATCCCATAAATATATGAGCAAGATTATTTTGGAGAGAGATGGAGCAGTATGTGTGATGCTATAGAGGAGTGGAAAAATAATGGGGAAGTGGTAAAAATGTACCATTTATTTTACATAACTATATTATAAGATAACATTTATACAATAATGGGTCATATTTAGCCATGGTGAATATGGAAACATAGTATACATATTCATGTGATGAGTTAGTTTCACTTTTATTCACTTTTCATTAGAATGTATTCATTTTTATTTGCATGAGAGGTGTAGAATGGATCATTCTAGGTTGTTGTTATGCTCACCACATGTATATATGAACTTGTTTAATTTCAGTTGGATTAGATTGGAGATCATACTGCATATTACTATATCATGGTCTTACAAGAGTCATATGGTCTTCATGGCCACAATGGAGTTCACATTATTGGTACTTATTGTTAAATATAGTCTTTTTAGTAATGTATGAAATTTCATGCATATACTTGGGATGTATTTTCCATATATGTCAGAGAAGGGGTTGTTTTTTGAATTTATCATATCACTATCATACACATGGTATCTTATAGGGTAATTTCTCTCATTGTATTCTTATTATATTGTTGGTGTTTGTCGATAGCCTATGGCTTATTGGAGGTGGGACTTGGGAAGTCACCATCTACCTCCAATTATTCCTTATCAAGGTGGGGTACTCATTAGGGGAGGGAATCATGAAATTTTATTACTAAAAATCAAAATAATATCATAAATTCATTGTAAATTTATTAAATCAGTCATTATAAACATCCATGTGAGGAAATGATGGAAAATGAATCATGTTGTTGTGTGGAAAAGGTATTCCATATAGAGACCCAAAGCTTGACGTACATAGAAATTACATTACTTTTTCATAATCTCTATTGCATAACAAAAACAGACACCAAAGGACAATAATAATTTAGTGTCTTAGGAAACTCGGAATATAATCTTCTAATCTTGGTGAAAGATTTCCAACATCTCCCATAATGATCTTCCTTTTTTTCTTACCTAAAACCATTATTTATATCATAGGGAAAAGAAAACATATAAACAGTGAGCTCAAATGCTCAGTAAAGGTAAGAATGGAGAAAATAAAATAAACCATATACGTTAGAAATTCAAAAAATGAACATAATATGTAAACATCAAAATCATGAGAAATGGCATAAAACATGGCAGTGTGTAAGGAATAGATCATACGAGAACATAAATCATGATAAAATATCAAGGGAATAGATCATGTAATTTTGGAAAACATTAATCACATGTTATGATTTCTATAGTAGCCAAGGCATTGCTTCCAAGACCATATCAGTGGACAATGTCCCTTACTGAACCGGGTTTACTTGTCGTTCCAACCCTGTATTACTGAACTAGATTTACATGTCGTTCCAGCCATGTCTATCTCATGAGATATAAATTTTTACCCAATGAATTGGAGGGAGATATAAGTCCCACCCATCTCATAATTAAATCATTCTTACTTGTGCCACAACATAAAAGTAAATCATTCATCATAACCCAATGAATAAAAATGGGCTTCATAAATATCATCCCATCATAACATAATCCATATAAAACAAATGGATATCGTTTCATAATAAGAAAAGTGAAACCATGTAAATAATAGGGATATTATACTTGATACATACTCATATTAAATAATTCCATCATAGATGGAAAATGGTTTTGATAAAACACTTGAAAAGAATTCTGGAGGAAAATATCCTTTCTTCGTAAAAATAATTTTTGTTTCACAAAATTCCACGGAATTTCAAAATAAAAATATTTTGTTGAAAATATTAATGAAATATTCTAGAGTAACCTTCATAAAAATAAGTAATTATAAAATCTTAAAAATATGTTCATGCCGTATAAGTTGAAAAAGCATTCTTCTTGTACTTTGGCCGGAAAAGTCATAAAATACATGGTAAGGTAAAAAAATGATTCCTTACATACCATGAAGTAAAAGTCGAAATGGGAAAAAAGGACATTAGAAAAACATAAAAAAACATTAGAAAACATGGACATAGATGATAACACTAACCTCAGTAAATACTTACGAATAAACAATCTCGAATAAGAACGAGATTGGAATAATTATCCCTTACCTTATGTCTGATATGCTTCGTATATATCCGAAACTACTGTATAATGTTGTAAATAATTTCACTGAATTATTACAGAATCATATTCATTATTTTGATATCATATATGGTTTACTTATGACTTTATATTACCATTTGTTTTGCAAATTTGATGTAAAAGCAGCGATTTGGGTAAAATCATTTCATTTATTGTACGTGTTTCGACTTGTTGTTATTGATATTATAATTTATATCCTGATTTACTTAATTATAGAATGTAAAACATGATTTAAATATAATATATATTCAACATATACATATATATATGATATATCGACAAATGGAATTAAATACACCATTAGTGGAGACGGTACGTCGTACGTACGCATGAATGTTGTTTTCGGTTCCTTATTGAATTGAATGGAATTTAGTAGATGAAATACATATATATATATATAAATAAATACGATATCATTATTATGAAATATATTTAATTTTTATTCATTATATATAATTTATAATCATTCAAGAATGGTTAACAAGGATAATGAATCTCATCGCGTCGTGGAGACGGTAGTCCGTACGTACGCACGAGCGATGATATCATTCCCATGATCATAGAATTGAATTGAAGCATATATATAATATTTCATAATCAATATCAATTTAAAATAATCATATATAGTTATTTATTTACACCATTATACCCATCCAAGTGAGGTGGTGGTCGAAAAAAGATTACACCACGGCGTGGAGACGGTATTCCGTACGTACGCACGCGCGGTGATTTAATTTTCTGTCGGATGGATAGAAGATGAAATAGGGTTGTTTCATATTTATAATAACATATAAGTATATAATTAATACATATGTTATTAATTTATAATGATAGAACTAAATAATAATATGTATAAGAAGAAAGAAACGTGAGGGAATCGGAAGAAGAGATTACCTCTTCTTCGACGCACCTCCTTTATGCTTCCTCTTAAGGAAGTAGAGATGGTATTTTTAGAAGACCAGAACCTCCAGAATGTTTCTAGGGAAGTGTAGAAGAGAAATGGTCAGGGAATGGACGAGATTAAAGGCTCAAAAGGGTGTGTTGTGAGGAGGTATGGGGTTCCTTTTTTATAAGGGATGAGAGGGGCACTTTAGAAAAAACATAAAATATTATTTTATAATAAAGTCATATTGGGTTTATAATAGCTCCAAATTGATTTATTTCGAATATAATGTGGTTATGGGTCTAAATACTCTCAAAAAATAGGTTTTAGATAGGTTTTGGTCGTTTTATGAACCTTATCTTTTAGTTTTAACTATTAGTTAATTAGACTGACATTTACCATGTCACTTTGTATTTTTATATTATATAGTCAATAAAAATACCATATAAATCCAAAAGACCCCCAATTGGTCCATTAATGATACACATATAATGATATAAGTCTCTTTTCCAAACCTTATATTTTTAGGAATTAAATTATAATTAATAATATAATATTTGTTTTAAAAACTATTTTATGTCAATTTTGACACTATTTAGTAATTGATTTTTGTGAAAATAATAAAAACATGATTAGTTCGAAAAAAGTTAATTAATTCAATACTAACATGTCATATTAACCTATAAAATTATTCTAATTCATAAAAAGTCTAAAATTATATTTATTTAGTTATTTATAACATCAATCATGTTAATATTGTATTAAAAATATAATTACTGCATCATCATTGTGTCATAACTAAATTAAATTATATAATTTCTAAAAATTATAAATAAAATATTATTATGTAGTAAATCTTTTTATATTTCTAATTAATATCTATAGTATAATTTATCTTATGTATAACCCTAAATTAAAAATGTTTTAGTTATTAAACAATGATTTTAACCATTTGAACTCTTCTTTAAATAAAATAATAAAAAATGTCCAAATCTAATCCAAGTGGACCTAAAGGGAAATATTTTATTCTTAAGGTTTCTTTTGGTCGAATGAAACTTATCCAATATAATTAGGACCTGTGTTATGGTAACAATAACATCATTTGTACCCATAATAACCCTATTTACTTTTAACCGTGGTAAATATATGTAAAAAGATACTATTACAAAAAAAATAATTTCATCTTATTGAACAACCTTTTACACCTTAATATTATCTTTTCCTCATTTATTTTCTAAATTTCACTCACAGAAGCGGTAAAATTAATTTTTATGTAAGTTTGCACGATGTTCTGAGGAGGTAGGTAAAAGACGGTGAAAAGTTCAATAATTTTTTTATATATCGAAATTTTTTATAAAATGACTCCAATGAATTACATTGAACATATATAGGTATTATGTATCAATTTTTACCGAAAATAAATTTTAATAAAATAAATAATTATTTAAATAAAAAGTCTGTTTTTAAATAGTAACCCAGTGTTTTCACTATTCATCAAAAATTAAAAGTTTTCAGAAAAATACCAAAAATTCACCCTTGTCTAATTTGGATACTGTGAATCCAATAATGAAGTCCATTTTGAATGATAAAATTTAAAAAAGTGGGTATTACTATTCATAACAGCTAGTTTATATAATATTTTAATAATATATCGATGTTTAGTGAAACTCGACATTGCGTACAACACACGCTATCGTGGTTGGTCGTGATTGCGTGTAAAGCAAAAAAGTCATGGTTTTGTGTAGTAAAAGATCTGTTTGGTGTTGCGTATAACATAATAAAAACATATTTCATTTATACATTAATAAAAATCTATACTTAATGTTGCATAGAATAATTTCCACAAAACGAACTTGAAATTGTGTGTAACACGAGCCAAGAATAGTGTGGCGTATACTTCAAGCTAATACAGTGTTGTGTATAGTACAAGATAAAATTAGTGTAGTGTACAATAGAAGACATCAATGAAATTAAATGAATATTTTTCATAAAATCTCAGGGTGTTACATTCTCCCCCAATTAAAATGAATTTCCCCCTCAAAATTCATCGGGGTTATAAATGGTTTACTACTTGAATGTTTCTTTAATAGAAACCCGCATCGTAAAAAAGAATATCAAAACATGATTTCAAAAAATAAATTATGAAACGTAACGGTTACCCAAATTAACTAATCACTGGGTTTCCACAAAGGATTACATAGGTGAAAATATGTATATGGAAGAGAAATATAACCAACAACTTCGAATGAGTAGTGGTAGACAACATGGCTATGTAAAATCCAACAATCACACAGCCATAAATTTTTGATTATCTAAGGTACCATCCAATTCATTAGATATAAGAGAACTAGGACAACATTTTTTTTCAACATGATTTCCCAAATGTTGAAAAAAAAAATTGAATTAAAAGAAATACTTACTTGATTTCGGTACAATATCATCGTTCCTCGTGCCTGAAACAATTTCGACATCATCTCATAAAGAAATGAAGTTGAATTTTTCTTTTGTAATGTGTTAGTAGATTATGCGATAGAATGATAGGTCATTCCATCTATTTCTATCAAAAAAAGTTCAGCACAATTTATTAAATATATAGATGTCCATCTATGCTGAGATTAATCGAATATGGTTGCTAAAATGGACTTATACTTCATATATGATAGCGCTTAAAAAAAATAATACTAGTTTCTACTGACCAAGGACATCCTGTAGGCTAGTGGTAGGTGATAAAGGCCTTTTGCACATTGGTTGTGGGTTCGATTCCCGCATCCTTGTCCGATGAGAGGGGCTGTCGCATATTCCGCAGCTTTTCCCTTCTCTAGTATTATAACATTCTATCAATAATATCTAAAATATTTCTAGCCTTAAACAATAATAACTTATTTTCAACATAATCAATTCCAATCGTTAGGCTTATCCAAAATACTTCTTTCCAAACTCATAGTATAAAGATAAAGATTACCCAAAAGGTCATATAACAAGCACGTGAATACCATCATTTATCCCTCATATATCACAAGATATATCTTGTTGATAACATTATGAACATGTGAATACCATAATCATGTATTCTCTTGAAAAATGAATACACATTGAATCTTAGTGAAAACATTAATGCTGTCAAAAGTTAACTCTTTCCACATACCAAAATCCATAAATTCTATATACGCATACAATGATATAACATTTTCCTTATATCAGTCATGAGCTCATGAATACTGTAAAATATTTCATTTTATCCTTATCCCTTCATTATGTGCATATCATCTTCTTTCCAAAAATATCTCAATCACATTCCATGGTTACCGGTACCATAAAATTTTTGAAAACCAAAAAAGACCAATATATAAATGTTCCAATATTCCACGATACTATAGACAACATTATTTTGGAATCCCATTACATAAACACTTAATCATTCCACCACATTGTTGCCATATTCAACATCGCCCATAGTGATCGCATGTGACTTCTCTTTGTCCTTTTCCTTAAGTGGTTTCTCACATAAATCATCATTAACCCTTGGATTAGGGCATTGATTAGCATAATGACCCATTTCCTTGCACTTGAATCATTGAAGTGTTGGTGGTGCGTTCTCTCCAGTCATTTATTTATTCACATCTTTAGCAACTCTTTTTCCCTTACATTGACACTCAGCTGCTCGATGACCTTATTTTCTATACATTAAACACTTTCCAGTACCTTTTAGACAATCTCCACCATACTTCTTTGCACACTTTGAGTATATAGAAACATTCATCTTCTTTTCACCATTGTTCTGAGATTTCTCCTTGAACTCCATCTTTCATTTCTTGTCAAAACCATGAGATTGATTTGTGACACCAACTTCCATTTCTACCTTGATAGAACAACGCACTATTTCTTCATAGCTACTAAAGTATCTTATAGCTAATTCCCTTCGAAGGCTTGGTTTTAAGACACTAAATAATCGATAAACATTTCTTTCAGGTTGGATGAAAAAGCCAGATGCATACCTTGAAAGCCATGTAAAATTTGCCTCATATATTCCAACAGATTCATCGTTATTTTACTTAAGATGCATGAAATTATTTTCCATATTTTTTTTAAGAATACAATGGAAGTACTTACTGAAAAACAAGTTCTTGAACTCGTTCTATTCTAGGCATTTAATTTCATCTAGGGGCCTTGTATTTTTAATTAGAGTCCAACATTGGTCTGCTTCACCTTCTAAATGGTAAACAACTAGAATGAATTTATCCTGTTCCAAAAGGTGAAGTATGGAAAATATCTTTTCAATGGTACTGATCCATTGTTCAGCAACAAGTGGATCAGAAGACCCATTGAAAGAAGGTGGGCGTTTCCTCATGAAGGACTCAATAGATTATTTATCCCTTCTCTGATTATTTGGAAATCATGAATGATTCATTGATTGTGTACGTATAGTAATAAGATTTTCCACTCCATCTCCCATCACATTTAGTTATTAAGGAGGAAAATCATTGCATTGTCCATTACATTGATCAACATGGTTCCTTTGGGTTATAGCCATCGTCTAAAACCCAGAAATAATAGTGTTAGAGGAAAAAATATTTCTTGGGAAAACAACATAATAAAGTGGGAGTACCATCAATATCTAGCATCATAGGTAAATTCTAATATCATTACCATAATTCTAGGACTATAACCTATACATATAATTAACCTAGGGGACATTCCTAGACATACCTTAGAATATCTCTAGGGATCTCACTAAAGATTTCACATCCATGTTTCCAAAGGTTACTAAACCTTTCCTCTGATACCAATTGTATAGACCCAATGCATGACGTACATAGAAATTACATTACTTTAGTGAAATATATAATGCATAACAAAAGCAGACACCGAAGGACCGTAATAGTTTAGTGTCTTTGGAAACTCAGAATATAATCTTCTAATCTTGGTGAAAGATCTTCAACATCTCCCATAAAGATCTTCCTTTTCTTCTTACCTAAAACCATTCTTTATATCCTTGGGAAAGAAAGCATATAAAGGGTGAGCTCAAATGCTCAGTAAGGGTATGCATGGAGAAAATAAAACAAACCATATACGTTTGAACTTCAAAACATGAACATGATATTTAAACATCAAAATCATGATCAATGTCATAAATCAGGGTAGTATGTAAGGCATAAATCATACTGGATAATTAATCATGATAAACTACCATGGGAACAAATCATGTAATTGTGCTAAAAATTAAGCACATGTTATGATTTCATTAGTAGCCAAGGCATTGCTGCCAAGACCATCTTAGTGGACAATGTCCCTTACTGAATAGAGTTTACTTGTCGTTCTAGCCCTGTATTACTTAAACGGATTTACTTTCTATTCCAGCCATGTTTATTTCATGATATATAAATCTTTACCCAATGAATTGGATGGAGATATAGGTCCTACACTTCTCATAATGTAATCATTCTTACTTGTGTCACAACATAAACATAAATCATTCATCATAACCCAAAGAATAAAAATGGGTTTCATAATCATCATCCCATCATAACATAATCCTTATAAAACAAATGGATATTGTTTCATCATAAAAAATGTGAAACCATGTAAATCATAGAGATATTATACTTGAAACATACACATATGAAATAATGTCATCATATATGAAAAATGGTTTTGATAAAACACTTGAAATGAATTCTTGAGGAAAATATCTTTTCTTCTTAAAAATAATTTTTTTCTCACAAAATGCCACACAATTTTAAAAGAAATTTTTTTTGTTGAAAATAGTCATGAAATCTTGTTGAGTAAGATTCATAAAAATATGGCATTATAAAACCGTACAAATAAGTTCATGTCGTATAATTTAAAAAAACAATCTTCTTGTACTATTGCTGAAAAGTCAAAAAGTACATCGTATGGTAAAAAAAGAAACATTCCTCACATACCATGTAGAAAAAGTCAAAATGGGTAAAAAGGACTTTAAAAATACCTAAAAACACTTTTAGAATACATGGACTTGGATGATAATAATAACCCCAGTAAATACTTACTTATAAACAATCTCGGATAAGAAAGAGATTGGAATATTTATCCATTACCTTATGTTTGATATGCTTCATATGTATCCGAACCTCCTGTATAATGATTTAAATAATGTCATTGAATTATAACAGAATCATATTTATTGTTAGGATATCATATATGGTTTACTTATGACTTTATATTACCTGTTCTTTTGTAAAGTCAATGTTAAAGCAGTTATTTGGGTAAAATTGTTTCATTTATTGTACTGGTTTCGACTTGTTGTTCTTGATATTTTAACTTATATCTTGATTTACTTAATTTCGGACTGTAAAACATTAATTAAATATAATATATATTCATAATATACATATATATATGATATATCGATAAATGGAATGAAATAAACCATTCATGGAGACGGTAGGCCGTACGTACGCATTAACACTATTTTTGTTTCATTATTGAATTGAATGAAATTAAGTAGGTGACATACATATATATATATAAATACAGTATCATTATTGTGTCATATATTTCATTATTATTCATTATATATACATTATAATAATTCATGAATGGTTAAAATGGAGAATGAATCTCATCGCGTCGTGGAGACGGTAGTCCGTACGTTCACAGGAGCGATGATATCATTCCCATGATCTTGGAATTGTATTAAAGTGTATGTATAATATTTCAGAATAAATATCCCTTTAAAATAATAATATTTAGTAATTTATTTACACCATTATATCCTTGCAAGTTAGGTGTTTTTTGAAAACAGATTACACCACGACGTGGAGACAGTATTCCGTACGTACGCACGCGCGATGATTTCATTTTCTGTATGATGGATAGAAGGTGAAATAGCGATGTTTCATATTTATAATAACATATCAGTATATAATTAATACTGATGTTATTACATTATAATGAGACAACTAAATCAAAATAAGTAGAAGAATATTGAAACTTGAGAGAATCAGAAGAAGAGATTACCTCTTCTTCGACCCACCTTCTTTAAGCTTCATCTTAAGGAAGTAGAGTTGGTATTTTGAGAAGACCAGAACCTCCAGTATTTCTCTAGGGAAGTGGAGATGAGAAATGGGCAGGGGATGGCCGAGCTTCATGGCTCAAAAGGGTGTGAAGAGAAGAGGGAAGGGGTGCCTTTTTTATAAGGGATGAGAGGGGCACTTTAGGAAAACCTCTAAATATTATTTTATATTAAAGTCATATTCGGTTTATAATAGCTCCAAATTGAATTATTTCGAAGATAAAGTGGGGAAGTGTCTAAATCCTATCAACCAATAAGTATTAGTTTAACATCCCAGGTAAATAAAGAATAAAACATTTTCATATTTATTAATATTTATGAATTAAATATTAATTTTACTTTAAATGGGTCGCTATGTCCGATAGTGTACCTGATACGCAACAAAGAGTTTATTTGAAATCTTACATTGCACACTAGTAATATAATAATATTATTTTAAATGGTAGTTAACACGTAGTAGTTGTATTGGAGGGAAGGAATAGAAATAACTAAAATATGATTATATATATATTTTAAATGTTTTTACATTTATCCAATAAAATATAAAGGCTTAAAATAATAAAAGAATCCAATTTTAGGCATAGATACTCTAATATTCATGAAAAGGTCGAACTATCACATTTTGATGGAGAACCGTCATTAAATATATTTTTGGTTACTCTTATACATTCTATTGGACCAAATAAAACTCTTCTTTAGAATCGGGACATCAAAATTTACTTTGTGTAAAATTTTCGTATTTTTCTGATAAAGATCATTTTTAATGAATAGTGAAAATTTTGTATTTTAATTCAAAAAATATTTGTAATATAATTTATTTATATGGTTATATTATCTTTTGAAGTGTTTTTAATGTGAAATTAGAATATATTTTTACCATTTAATCCAATATTGGTCATTGAAATTAATTTCACTTTGAAATTGGACTTAAACTAGTGTCAATCTTTTGATATATATTGTTTCATAAAAACACATTATTTGTCCTGACAGCGGAAATTATTTATTAAATTAATTAATGTAACTTATATTTTTTTAATTTTTTAAAATATGCATCATTTTTTATTTCGGGATATCAAATATAACTTAGGGTGAAGTATTGGTATTTTTCTGAAAAACTTCAATTTTTGATGAATAGTGAAACCACTAAGTGGTACTTAAAAAACTGATTTTTCGTTTAAATGAAATTTTACCACCCATGTGTTTTGAATTTCAAAAATCCGACATACATGGTTTTTATTAATAATTAGAATGTGTTTCAATGGGATTAAAATAATTTTTTGGTGAATAGTAACTTTTACGTTTTTAATCGCGATTAGAGGTAATTAGTGTAGTTTAAGGTCAAAATAATGTTTTAATAATATGAAATGACCATGACATAGGTCCTACCCTTATTTTATGTGTCATGGCCAACCAACGCAATCCATGGGTCAACTTTGGGACCCCATGGAGCCACTATGGTAGGAAAATGACATTAATAACTTTTTATTTAAAGTTAAAATAAAAATACCACAAACATGTGTTGTTTTACTAAAATAATTTTTTATTGGGGTTATAAAAGTCATATTTTTTACTATATTTATTTATTAAAAAGCTAAAATATTTCCTACATCATGATAATTTTTTTATAATTTTTAGACATTAAATAAATTAAATTATTTATGACACCATGATGATGCAGCGTTTACTGCATTACTTAACGATTTAAATAAAATGAAAATATAATGTAAAATCTAAGAACTAAACTTTTCAAAAACCTATTGGATGGGTGGATTTAGAAATATTATCACCTTATCCTCAAAATATATAATTGTGGGACCTTTAAAAACCGAAACTCATTTTATAATAAAGTTACCTTTTATAACTTTCCAAGAGTGCCCCTCCTCTCCGATTATAAAAGGCCCCCACCTCTACCACCTTACCCACACCTCTCAAGCCTTTGGCTCGGCCAAACCTGGCCCATTTTATCTCTAAACATCCCTCTCTTACTCCTAGAATCCTCACTTTGAGCAGAAGTCTTTCCAAGGAAGCCTTTGATCTCAAATAAAAAAGAGTTACCCGAGTTAAAGGTAGTGTCTTCTCTTGTGTTATTATGTTGTATTTTTCTTCTCCAACCCCCTAAAATATTTTTATTCCTTTCTTTTGTAACAACACCAGTATCATCAATATACTAAGATGTTTTTATAATAATTATTCTAGCTACACTTACACACACCAACATCTAATGGTTAAAGAACATACTATTTCCGTGGATGGAGAATTTATGCCTCACAAAACGATGATTGTTCAACATTCATATAACACCTAAAAGGTGGAAATTAAGATGTAACTATATTTATATATGATATATAATATGTTTATGTTTTACTTATTCTTTGTTATTTTTCATTTATGGCATACCATTATGGTTTCCATTATGGGTAAACGTGATATCTTCATTTTAGGAAGTGCGGACTACCGCCCCCTCAAAATGTTTTGATTCGTTAATACCATATGTGGTATGTATAAAGGATATATTTAATGATATTATATATGATACCATAATATAATTTTAATACTATTATTTATCAGTATGTCATAATTACATTAAATATGAAATTGAAATAGATGTAGCGTTCAAGTGTACGTACGGCTTACCGTCTCCATGAACGGTGGATTTCATTTATTACCTCTAAATGTTATGTAATATTATAAATGCATGTATATACTGGATATATATGATATATATGATATCAACATCATGAATATAACTCTGGATATGATGGATACATGAACAACTTCTAATTATAAAGAGTTTATTTTTGACTCAAGTACCAATGATAGTTAAAACGATCATTATTAACTCAAATAATTATATAGTGTTCATGACATGGTAATAAGTGATATAAAATTAATAATTAACTTGAAAAAGGTTATTAAGCAAGTAGAAATTAATTCAAGTTTATTATTCAGGAGATTAATGAACGATCGATTCAAGTCGGATATGAGGTAAGGGACTTCGTCTAAATCTCCTTTCATTGAGGCATATTTTGTTTTATACACTAAATTCTTTTATACGGTGTATAAACCCCTTTGACATTTATGTTTATTCAAAAGGAATATTTTTTATACAAAGCGTTTACTAAACGAAAAAAGGGAATTTTTTTTTGTCGTACGTATGTGGGGACAACGACTTCTCCACTGCCGTGACCATTATTTGAGTTTCGGCTACCTGTACAAGCCATAACTTTTTTTTAAAAATGAAAAATAAATACCATGTTTTACTTTTCATTTATTTTGGTATTAAAATTTTTATTCATAATGTTTTTATTCTATCAATGTGTTTTATTGATATCTTGTGATTGAAATGTGGAAACGTTATGTTTCCTTTATTCTTGTCTTATGTGATACGATTATGTTATGGTTCATGGGCACTGTTATGAAGACGACTGGTTCCATGATAATCTAAGGGCGGGTGAGCCCGATATAGCTCTACAATGCATTGGTTAACGTGAAGGGGTTAAACGTTAAGGTTTCTCCGAAGAGATTTAGGGAATATACTGTGAAGGGTATTCCATACGTAACCATGAGGGTTACTCCCTATGTAAGTATGTTATGAATTCCTCAAGTTTCCTTTATGTCTTATGATTTCTATGAGTTATTCATAAATATTATTATTTCATGAGGTATGTCACTATGCTTAAGTTTTGTGAGTAAAGTATGCTTTCATTGATTCTTATGTATATATGTACTAATGTTTCCTTTCCGTATTTTTCTATCCTATGCTGATCTTTTTATGCACATCCCACGTTTTTGAAATGATTCTCACAGGTCAAGGTAAAGGTACATGATGTGATGATAGTATCAAGGAAGTGTCATGAAAGAAACCATGATTTGTTTTAAATATGTTTCTGTTGATGGGATAAATGAGTATTATCTTTTATGTAACCACTTTGTTTAAATGTTCAGTGTAATGCATGATTTATGATCTAATTCTCTAAAACTCTAAACCTGAAAATATTCTCAATGTGTTGTCTTATAATCACTCAAGATTATGTAATGTTTAAGGCTAGGGCCTTATAGTTGGTATCATATTTTGGTTTAGATAACTTTAGGAGTTAGAATTCTATTAAATGATTATCTAAAAATATTTTTTACGGTCAAATTGAAATGATATAACATTTGAAGATTACCATGTTGCTTCATCTGAGACATGTTTGTTCAGAATGGTTTTCCGCAGATGAAATAGGGATGTAGTCCTAGGAAGGAATACAGAAGGAAATGACCTTCCGAATCATCATCTTGAGATGGTCGGAATTGGAACTAAATAGTTTTTTGCAGTAATGGCGCAGTTGAATCAAGCGATAAATAGTGGTGGTATCCATGCACGAGATCAGCCAGATCAACCGCAGAGGAACATGTTAGCTGTGGAACATTTCATGAGGCAACATCCCCCATCATTCAGATGTTCATCTGACCTTGTGCTAGTTTAATGATGGATTTAAGAACTGGAGATGATTTTCGATGTCATGGGGTGTTCAGACAATCAAATGTTTAGTCTTTATATTTACCATTTGGAGGGTATAGCATATCAGTGGTGTTCAATGGTTAAAAACATTAGGGACGCAGATGAGATTGATGCTCTCGACTAGGATGAATTCAAAGGTATGTTTCTTGAGAAGAATTTTCCTAAGGTTGTTCGACATAGGATGGAAAAACAATTCTTTGAATTGACGCAAGATGAAGACTCAGTGGCTGCCTATGAAGAAAGGTTCACTCGATTGTCAAGGTATGCACCAAATTTTATCCGAGACCTTGATATTAAAATCAACCATTTTTACTCAGGATTAAATCTAAAATATCAAAGGGATTTAGCTCCTCATGAGTTCAAGAGTTATGAAAAGCATGTTCGATGTGCTGAGAAGGTAGAAATGGAGTTTTTCGATGATCGAGTGTTCTACAACAACCAACAGAAGAAGAGACGGAGGTGGCAGGATAAAGGAAAGAATTCTTCAAAAAGGTTTGATGGTAAGAAAACTAAGTTTCCAGTTAGTGATAAATGTTGTAAAAGGCATGCTAGGGAATGTCTTCTGAATTCTGGAAAGTGCTACCGATGTGGTAATATGGGACATAAGGCTCGTGATTGCACTGAAAAAAATCAAGGTGATGGTAAGACAAAATTTGATTTACATTTAGTGAAATGTTTAAAGTGCAATGGGAAGGGTCATTATGAAAACGAGTGTACGACAAAGATCTTCTGTGATGGGAAGCAGTTAGACTAAAAGTAGAAAGGGGTGGTGAAATCCTTTGCAACTACTTCAGCAGATGTTGGTCCATCAAATGAAGTGGTATCAGGTACTTTGTTTATTTTTTCAGATTATTCCAGTGTGTTGTTTGATTCGGGGTCTACACATTCTTTCATCTCTGAAAACTTTTCTAGTAAAATGGGAATACCATCTCAAGAAATGACTCCTGATCTTTTGGTAAAAACACCTGGGGGAAATGTTGAGGAAAAAAGAATTTATAAGAATCTACCATCCTTATCTATGGAAAGAACCTACTTGCAAACCTTATTGTTTTACCTCTAGTAGAGTTTGATAATTACCTGGGTATGGATTGGCTCTCTATTTACCATGCTAAGATTGGATTTAGAGCTAAAGAAGTTTCTTTTCAGTAATACTTTCAGTTTGTGTACAAGAATGAACCATTACTGATGATAGAATATCAAGAGGCTGAGAAACATGTAAAAGATGGAAATGAATGTTACCTTGCACATATTGTTGAAAACATGGGAACTATTCATATTAATGATGTTCCAGTGGTAAATGAGTATCCTAATGTTTTTCTTGATGACTTGCCTGGAATAATACCAGATCGGGAAGTTGAATTTACTATTGACTTAGTTCCTGATGCAAAGCCAATTTCGAAACCCCCTTATCGAATGGATCAAATTGAACTTTTAGTGTTCAAGGAGAAATTTCAAGATTTATTTGGGAAAGGTTTCATTCGACCTAGCACATCACCTTGGGGTGCTCCTATTTTATTTGATAAAAAGAATGATGGTTCAATGAGACTTTTCACAGATTATAGATCCTTGAATAACATCCCTGTTAAATACAAATATCCTTTTCCCCATATCGATGATTTTTTTGATCATATCCAGGGAGCTTAGTATTTTTTGCAGATTGACTTGAGGTTCGGGTACCATCAGTTGAAAGTAAAAGAATCATACCTTCTGAAGACCACCTTTCGTACAAGATATGGCCATTATGAATTTGTAGTAATGCCTTCTGGGCTAACCAATTCACCTGCTGTATTCATGGACCATATGAATATAATTTTCCCTGAGTTCTTGGATAAGTTTTTGGTGGTTTTCCTTAATGATATTTTGGTGTTTTCTAAAATTAAAGAGGAGCATGAAAGACATTTAAGGGTTATTTTACAAACCTTAAAAAAGAAATTTTATAGTAAATTCAGCAAGTGTGTGTTTTAGTTGAAAAAAATTTATTTCCATGGTCATGTTGTTTCTAAAGATGGAATAAATGTTGATCCTGCAAAAACAATGGTTGTCGAAGAATTGCCATGACCCACAAATGTATCTGAGATCCATAGTTTTCTTGGTTTGGAAGGTAACTATAGAAGGTTTGTTGAATATTTTTCACGGTTATCTACTCCAATGTCTATGAGAACTCGGAAGGGTGTTAAGTTTATCTGGACAAAATAATGTGATGATTCTTTTCAGGAGTTGAAAATAATATTGATGAATGCTCCAGTTTTGGCACCTCCTTCCCGGAATGGTGAGTTTGGTATATACAGTGATGCTTTGTTGAAGGGACTTGGTTTTGTCCATATGCATAATGAATAGGTAATTGCATATGCTTCACGTTAGTTGAAAACTCAAGAGGTAAATTATCCTACACATTACTTGGAATTAGCTTCTCTTTTTTTTGCTCAAAAAATTTGGAGGCATAATTTATATGGTGTAATCTTTGAAATATATACTGATCACAAAATTTTATAGTGTATATTCACTCAGAAATAATTGAAGATGACAGTGTAGATGGATAGAAATAATCAAATATTATGATTGTACAATTCATTACCATCTGGGAATAAAAAATAAAGTGGATGATGCTTTGAGTCGAAAAAGTAATGCTTCATTAAACATGTTACGTTTGGAACAAAATCCTCAGGTTTTTGATTTGACGAAATTTCGAATAGAAGTTGTTGGTGCAGGAAGTTCTTCTGTTTTGTTTCAGGTATCAGTGAGATCATCTCTATCAGACAGAATTAAGCAAGCACAGAAGAAAGACAGTGGGTTGCAGGAAAAGGTGGAGCTGGTTCAGAAGGGCAAGTGGCCTTAATTTAATATTGATAATGATTGTGTTTTGAGGTTGGGGAAGAGATTATGTGTGCCTGGTGATTCAAATTTGAAGAATGAGTTGTTATCTGAGGCACATAATTCCCCGTTTTCAGTTCATCCTGGCAGTACTAAGATGTACAGAGATCTGCGAGAGTATTACTGGTGGGATGGAATGAAAAGAGATATTGTTGATTTTACTGTGAAGTGTTTGACTTGTCAGCAGGTTAAAGAAGAGCGGAAGTTACCAAAAGTGATGCTTCAGCCTTTACCAGTGCCAGAGTTGAAATGGGAAAATATATCAATGGACTTCGTTGTGGGATTACAGAAGACATCTCGAGGTAATAATGCAATCTAGGTAATTGTTGATTGCTTGACAAAATATGCTCATTTCCTTCCTATTCGAGATACTTTCTCTCAAGAAAAAATTTCTCGATTGTATCTTAAATAGATAGTCAGGTTGCATGGAGTTCCCCTCTCCATTTAATCTGATCATGATCTCAGGTTTACTTATAACTTTTGTAAGGGCCTTCAGATGTCATTGGGTACGGAATTAAATTTTAGTGCAACTTTTCATCCTCAATCAGATCGGTAGTTAGAACGAACAATTCAGACATTGGAGGATATGCTACGTTCTTGTTCGATGGATTATCATGAAAGTTGGTACCAACATCTTTCTTTGGTTTAATTTTCATATAATAACAGTTTTCATTCCAATATACAGATGGCTCCTTTTGAAGCATTATTTGGTAAGCGGTGACGAACTCCAGCTTTTTGGGATAAAGTGGGAGAAATGAATCTGATGGGACCAGAATTGGTAGAAGAGATGGTAGAAAAAGTTTGGTTGATTCAGAAACACATGAGAACAGCTCAGAGCAGGCAGAAGAGTTATGTGGACAATAGGAGGAAGGATCTCTCTTTTGAGGTAAGCAATCATGTTTTTCTCAAAGTTCCACCATGGAAAAGTGTGATGTGATTTGGTAAGAAATGAAAGTTGAGTCCAAGGTTCATTGGACCATATGAAATTCTTGATAGAGTTTATTCAGTTGCATACCGAGTGGCTTTACCTCCGAGTTTATCTCAGGTAAACCATGTTTTTCGTGTTTCAATGTTAATGAAGTACATGCCAGATCCATCTCATGTTTTGAGTCCAGAGGTGGTTCATCTGGAAGAGAATCTATCTTATGAGGAACAACCGGTCCTGATTCTTTACCATGGAGAGAAAGTGTTGCGGAATAAGTTAATTCACCAGGTAATGGTTTTATTGAAAAACCATATGGTTGAAGCTTCAACGTGGGAATCTGAAAATGCTATGAGGGATAAATACCCCCACTTATTTTGATAAGTGAATAAAATTGCAAGGACGCAATTCCTAAAAGGGGGATGGATGTAACATCCCGGGTAAATAAAGAATAAAACATTTTCATATTTATTAATATTTGAGAATTAAATATTAATTTTACTTTAAAGGGGTTGCTATGTTCGATAGCACACCCGATACGCAACAAAGAGTTTCATTGAAATCTTACGTTACACACTAGTAATATAATAATATTATTTAAAATGGTAGTTAACACGTAGCCGTTGTATTTGTAGGAATTAATATAATTAATTAAAATATTATTATATATGTTTTTTAAATGTTTTTACATTTATCCAACAAAAGATAAAGGCTTAAAATATGAAAATAATTCAATTTTAGGCATAGATACTCTTATATTCACTAATAGGTCGAACTATCGCATTTTGATAGAGAACAGTCATTAAATATAGTTTTGGCTACTCTTATACACTCTATCGGACCAAATAAAACTCTTCTTTAGAATCAGGACAACAAAATTTAATTTGTGTAAAATATTCATATTTTTCCGATAATGTTCATTTTTTTAATGAATAGTGAAAAATGTTGTATTTTTATTCAAAAACTATTTTTAATATAATTTATTTATATGATTAGAATATATTTTGAAGTGTTTTTAAAGTGAAATTAGAATATATTTTTTCTATTTAATCCAATAGTGGACGTTGGAATTAATTTCATTTTGAAATTGGACTTAAACTAGTGTCAATCTTTTGATATATATTGTTTCATAAAAACACGCTATTTGTCCTGACAGCGGGAATTAATTAATTAATTAATTAATATAACTTATATGTTTTGAATTTTGTAAAATATACATCATTTTTGAATTCGGAATACCAAATATATCTTAGGGTTATGTTTTGGTATTTTTCTGAAAAACTTCAATTTTTTATGAATAGTGAAACCACTAACTGGCACTTAAAAAACTAAATTTTAGTTTAAATGAAATTTTACCACCTCTGTGTTTTGTATTTCAAAAATTAGACATACATGGTTGTTATTAAGAAGTAAAATGTGGTTCAATGGGATTAAAATAATTTTTTGGTGAATAGTAATTTTTATGTTTTTAATCGCGATTAGAGGTAATCAGTGTAGTTTAAGGAAAAAAATAATGTTTTCATTAAATAAAATGACCTTGAAACATGTCCTGCCCTTATTTTATGTGTCATGGCTGACCAATACAATCCATGGGTCAACATGGGGACCCCATGGAGCCACTTTGGTAGGAAAATGACATTAATAACTTTTAATTTAAAGTTAAAATAAAAATGTCACAAACAAGTGTTGTTTTACTAAAAAAATTTAAATGGGGTTATAAAAGTCATATTTTTGACTATATATATTTATTAGAAATATATAAATATTTCATACATTATGATATATTTTTTTAATTTTTAGACATTAAATAAATTAAATTATTTATGAAACCATGATGATGCAATGTTTACCTCATTACTTAACGATTTAAATAAAATGTAAAGATTATGTAAAATATAAGGCCTAAACATGTCAAAAACATATTTTATGGGTGTTTTTAGAACTCTTATCACCTTTTCTTCAAAATATATAATATTGGGACCTTTAAAAACAGAAAATCATTTTATAATAAAGTAACCTTTTATAACTTTCCAAGAGTGCCCCTCCTCTCCTCTTATGAAAGGCCCCCACATCTACGACCTTACCCACACCTCTCAAGCAAATTTCTTGGCCAACTACAGCCAATTTTGTCACTAAACATCCCTCTCATACTCCTAGAATCCGCACTTTGTGCATAAGTCTTTCCAAAGAAACTTTTGAGCTCAAATCAAAAAGAGTTACCGGATTTAAAGGTAGTGTCTTCTCTTGTGTTCTTATGTTTTATTTTGGTTCTCCAACCCCATAAACTATTTTTATTCCGTTATTTTGTAACAAAAACAGTATCATAAATATACTAGGTTATTTTTATAAAAAGGATTTGAGATACACTTACACACACCTACATCTAATGGTTAAAGAACATACTGTTTCCGTGGATGGCGAATTTCTGCATCACGAAACGATGATTGTTCAACATTCATATAACACCTTCAAAGGTGGCCATAAATATGTAACGATATTTATATATTATATATTATATATTTATGTTTTACTTAAGCTTCTCTATTTTTCATTTATGGAATAAATTTATGGTTTCCAATATGGGTTAACGTGATATCTTCATTTTAGGAAGTACGGACTACCGCCCCCTCAATGTGATTTGATTCGTTAATACCAAATGTGGTATGTATAAAGGATAGATTTAATGATATTATATATAATTCCACACTCAAATTATAATACTATTATGTATCATAAGTTCTTAATTCCATTAAATATGAAATAGAAATGGAAGTAGCGTTCATGCGTACGTACGGCTTACCGTCTCCATGAACGGTGCATTTCATTTCTTACCTCTAAATGTTATTTAATATTATAAATGCATGTATATAATGGATATATAAGATATATATGATATCTACATCATGAATATAACTTTGTATATGATGGATACATGAACAAATTGTAATTATAAAGAGTTTATTTTTGACTCAAGTACCAATGATCATTAAAACGACTGTTATTAACTTAAATGATTACATAGTGGTCATGACATGGTAATAAGTGATATAAATGTAATAATGAACATGAAAATGGTTCTTAAGAAAGTATAAATTAACTCATGTTTATTATTCAGGATATTGAAGAACGATCGAGTCAAGGCAGATACGAGGTAAGGGACTTCGTCACAATCTCCTTTCATTGAGGCATATTTTGTTTTATACACTACTTTCTTTTATACAGTGTATAAACCCCTTTAAATTTGAAATTTATTCAAAATGAATCTTTATTATACAAAGTGTTTACTAAAAGACAAAAGGGAATGGTTTTTTTTCATACGTATGTGGCGACAATGACTTCTCCGCCGCCATGACCATTATTTGAGTTTTGGCTTCCTCTACATGCCATAATTTTTTTTAAAATAAAAAATAAATACCGTGTTTTAATTTTCATTTATTTTGGTAATTAAAATGGTTTTTACAATTTTTTTATTATATCCATGTGTTGTATTGATATCTTATGATTGAAATGCGAAATGTTATGTTTCCTTTAGGCATGTTTTATGTGATACGATTAAGTTATGGTTCGTGGGCATTGTAATGAAGACGAGTGGTTCAGAGATAAACTAAGGGAGGGTGTGCCTGATATAGCTCTCCAATGCATTGGGCAACATAAAGGGGTTAAACGTTAAGGTTTCTCTAACGATATTTAGGGAATATACTATGATGGGTATTCCAAACGTAACTATGAGGGTTACTCCCTACGTAAGAATGTTATTAAAGCCACAAGTTACCTTTATGTCTTATGATTTCTATGAGTTATTCATAAATATTATTATTTCATGAGGTATGTTAACGTGCTTATGTTGTATGAGTAAAGTATGATTTCATTGATTCTTATGTATATATGTACTAATGTTTCTTTTCCCTATTTTAATATCCCTTACTGAGCTTCTTATTCTCATCCCATGTTTTTGAAATTTTTCTCATAGGTCAAGGGAAAGGTACATGATGTGATTATAGTATCAAGTAAGTGTCATGAATGAAACCATGTTTTGTTTTAAATATGTTTCAGTTGATGGGAAAAATGACTACTATCTTTTATGTAACCACTTTGTTTAAATGTGGAGTGTAATGCATGATTTATGATCTAATTCTCTAAAACTCTAATCCTGAAAAGATCCTCAATGTGTAGTCTTGTAATAACTCAAGATTAAGTAATGTTTAAGGTTGGGTCCTTATAATTAGACAGGTTTGGGTCATTATATTAACCTTATATTTTAGTTTTAACTCTTAGTAAATTATATTGACATTTACCATGTCACTTTGTATTTTTATATTATATAGTTAATAAACATACCATATACATCCAAACGACCCCCAAGTGGTCCATTAATGAAACACCTATCATGATATAAGCCTCTTTCACAAACCTTATATTTGTAGGAATATAATAACAATTAATAATAAAATATTTATTTTAAAAACTATTTTATGTATATTTTGACACTATTTAGTAATTGATTTTTATAAAAATCATAAAATAATGATTAGTTCAAAAAAAGATAATTAAATCAATAATAAAATGTCATATTAACCTAGAAAATTATTGCAATTCATAAACGTCTCAAATTTCATTTATTTGGGTATTTATAACATCAAATATGTTAATATTTCATTAATAAGATAATTAATCCATCATCATTGTATCATAAATAAATTAAATTATTTTATGTCTAAAAATTATAAATAAACTACCATTATGTAGGAAATATTTTTATATTTCTGAGGAAAATTTATAGTCTAATTTATCTTATGTATAACCCTATATTAAAAATGTTTCAGTTATTATACATTGATTTTAACTATTTTAACTCTTCTTTAAATAAAATAATAATAAATGTCCTAATCTAATTAAAGTGGACCAAAAGGGAAATATTTTATTCCTACGGTTTCTTTTGGTCAAATTAAACTTATCCGATATAATTAGGACATGTTCTAGGGTAATAATAATATCATTTTTACCCTTAATTACCCTATATTCTTTTAACCGTGGTAAATAAAAGTAAAAAGTTATTATTACCCAAAAATTATTTTCTTTTTATTGAACAACATTTTACACCTTGATATTAACCGTGCATCTCGGATTTTAAAAATTTCCCTCACAGAAGATGTAAAATTATGTTTTATGTCAGTTTGCAAAAAGCTCCTAGGAGATAGGTAAAAGACGGTGAAAAGTTCATTAAACTTTTTATATATCGAAAATTAATATAAAATGACTACAATGAATTAAATTGAACATATATTGGTATTATCTATTAATTTTTACCGGAAATAAATTTAAATAAAATAAATAACTATTTAAATAAAAAGTCGGTTTTTAAATAGTAACGTAGTGTTTTCATTATTCATAAAAAATTGAATGTTTTTAGAAAAAACACCAAAATTTCACCCTATGCTTATTTTGATATTCCAAATCAAAAAATTAAGTCCATTTTGAAAGATGATATTTCAAAAAGTGGGTATTACAATTCATAATGGCTATTTTATATAATATTTTAATAATATATCATTGTTTAGTGAACCTCGGTATTGCGTACAACACACGCTATCGTGGAAGGTTGCGATTGCATGTAAAGAATGACAAGTTAGGGCTACATGTAGTGAATTCTTTGTTTGGTGTTATGTATAATATAATCAAACTTATTTCATTTATACATTAAACAAAATCTATACTTAATGTTTCATAGAATAATTTCCACAAAACAGACTTGAAATTGTGTGTAACACGAGCCAAGAATAGTGTTGTGTATACTGCAAGCTAATACTGTGTTGTGTATAGTACAAGCTAAACTTGTTTTAGTGTTTAATAGAAGACATCAATGAAATTAAAAGAATATTTTTCATAAAATCTCGGGGTGTTACATTCAACCCCCCCTTAAAATGAATTTTTCCCTCGAAATTCATCGGGGTTATAAATGGTTTACTACTTGAATGTTTTTTACTAGAAACCCACATCGTAAAAAGTACTACCAAAAATTGACTTTTAAATCTAAAGTATGAAATGTAACGGTTACCCAAATTAACTAATCACTGGGTTTACACATATGATAACATATGTGAAAATATGGATATGGAAGAGAAATATAACTGTCATCTTCTGATGAAGAGTAGTGGAGTACATGGCTATGAAAAATCCAAAAATCACAAAGACATAAATTTGTGATGATCTAAGTTACCATCTGATTCATCAAATATGAGAGCACTAGGACAACATTTTTTGTTTTAAAGATCGCTTCCCAAATGATGAAAATTTTTTGAATTAAAAGAAATACTTACATGATTTTGGTACAATAACACCGTTGCTCGTGCCTCAAAAAATTTCCACATAATCTCTTAATTAAATGAAGTTGAATTTGTCTTATGTGAAGTGTTATCAGATTATATGATATAATGATAGGTCATTCCATCTATTTCTATCACAAAAAGTTTAGCACAATTTATTAAATATACAGAAGTCCATCTATGCTGAGATTAATCGTATATGGTTGATAAAATGGACTTATAATTCATCTATCATAGCGCTTAATAAAATAAAACTAGTTTCTACTAACCATGGACTTTCTGTAGGCTAGTGGAAGGTGATAAAGGCTCGTCGCACTTTGGTTGTGGGTTCGATCCCCACATCCTTGTCCGACGCGACGGGTTGTCACCCGTTCTACAGGTTGTCCCTTTTTTACTATTATATCATTCTATCAATAATATCGAAAAAATTTCTACCCTCAAACAACACTAATCTATGTTCAACATAATCCATTCCAATATTTAGGCTTATCCAAAATACTTCCTTCCAAACTTATAGTATAAATATAATGATTACAAAAAAGGTTATATAACAAGCACGTGAATACCGTCATTTATCCCTCATATATCACAAGATATATTTTTTTGATCACATTGCAAACATGTGAATACCTTAATCATGTATTCTATTGAAAAATGAATACCCATTGAATCTTACTGAAAACATGAATGTTGTCAAAAGTCAACTCTTTCCACATACAAAAATCCAAAAATTCTATATACTCAAACCATGATATAACTTTTCCATATATCAGTCATGAGCTCATGAATAATGTCAAACATTGAATTTTTACCTTATCCCTTCACTGTTAGTATATCATCTTCTTTCTGAAAATATCTCAGTCGCTTTCCATGGTTACCGGTACCATAAAATTATTGAAAACAACAATCGATCAATACATAAATATTCCAATATTCCATGATACTATATACAACATTATTTTGGAATCCCATTACATAAACACTTAATCATTCCAACACATCATTTTCACATTCAACATCGCCAATAGTGATCCCATGTTACTTCTATTTGTCCTTTTCCATAAGTGGTTTCCCATGTCGATCATCATTAACCCTTGGATTAGGGAATTGATTAGCATAATTACCCATTTCCTTGCACTTGAAGCATTGAAGTGTTGGTGGTGCGTTCACTGTAGTCTTTTCTTTATTCACATCTTAAGAAACACTTTTTTCCATTTCTTTGACACTCAGATGCTTGATGACCTTCTTTTCCACACTTAAAACATTATCTAGTACCTTTTAGACAATCTCCACCATTCTTATTTCCACACTTTGAGCATAAAGAAACATTCATCTTCTTTTCACTATTGTTCTGAGATTTTTCCTTGAACTCCATCTTTCGTTTCTTGTCAAAACCATGAGATGGATACGTAACACCAAATTCCATTTCTTCCTTGATAGCACAACGCACAATTTCTTCGTAGCTACTGAAGTCTCTTATAGCTATTGCCCTTCGAAGACGTGGTTTTAAGCCATTGAAGAATCAATCAACATTACTTTCAGGATGGATGATAAAGCCAGATGCATACCTTGAAAGCCATGTAAAATTTGCCTCATATATGCCAACAGATTCATCATCATTTTCTTAAGCTCAAGGAACTCCTTTTCCATCTTTGTTCGAAGAATATAAGGGAAGTACTTACTAAAAAACCAGTACTTCAACTCGTCCCATTCCATGGATTCAATTTCATATGGGGGACTTGTATTCTAAATTAGATTCCACCACTGGTCTACTTCACCTTCTAATTGGTAAACAACTAGAATGAATTTATCATGTTCTGAGCAGCGAAGTATGGAAAATATATTTTCAATGGTACTGATCCATTGTTCAGCAACAAGTGGATCAAAAGACCCATTGAATGAAGGTGGGCATTGCCTCATGAAGGACTCAATAGAATATTTTTCCCTTATCTGATAATTTGGAAATCCAGAATGATTCATAGCCTGTGTAGGTATAGTAATAATATTTTTCAATCCATCTCCCATCACATTTGGTTGTTCAGGAGGAAAATCATTGCATTTTCCATTACATTGATCAACATGAATCCTTCAAATTCTAGTGATCGTCTAAAACCCAAAAAGAATAGTGTGAGAGGCAAAAATCATACTAGAGAAAACAACATAATAAAGGGGGAGTACCATCAATATCTAACATCTTAGGTTAAATTCTAAGATTGTTACAATTATTCTAGCACTATGACCTATACGTATACTTATCCTTAGGGACATCCCTAGACATACCTTAGAAATATCTCTAGGGATCTCACTAAAGTATTCGCATCCTTGTTTCCGAAGGATAAATAAACCTTTCTTCTGATACCAACAGTAGAGACCAAAATATTGATGTACATTGAAATTACATTACTTTTCCAGAATATCTAGTGCATAAGAAAAATAGAGACCAAGGACCGTAAAAGTTTAGTATCTTTGGAAACTCGGAATATAATCTTTAAATCTTGGTGAAAGATCTTCAACATCTCCCATAAAGATCATCCTTTTTCTTCTTACCTAAAACATTTCATTATATCTTGGGGAAAAGAAAACATATAAAGGGTGAAATAAAATGCTCATTAAGTGTAAGCATGTAGAAAATAAAACAAACCATATACGTTTGAACTTCAAAACATGAACATAATATTTAAACATCAAAATCATGAGCAATGACATAGAATAGCAGTACGTATGGCATATATCATAATGGATCAGAAATCATGATAAAATAGCTTGGGAAAAAAGAATGTAATTGTGTCAAACATTAAGCACATGTTATGATTTCCATAGTATCCAAGGCATTGCTTCCAAGACCATCTTAGTGGACAAAGTCCCTTACTGAACTGGGTTTACTAGTTGTTCCATCCCTGTATTACTGAACCGAATTTACTTGTCGTTCCAGCTGTGTCTATCTCATGAGATATAAATCTTTACCCAATGCATTGGAGGGAGATATTGGTCTCACCCATCTCAT
Organism: Viscum album; assembly: GCA_963277665.1. Classification (NCBI taxonomy): domain Eukaryota; kingdom Viridiplantae; phylum Streptophyta; class Magnoliopsida; order Santalales; family Viscaceae; genus Viscum; species Viscum album. The sequence goes on along the minus strand of OY728161.1, from coordinate 1,332,943,333 downwards.
AATGAAATAATTCTTACTTGTTCCAAAACAGAAACATAAATCATTCATCATAACCCAAAGAATAAAAATGGGTTTCATAACAATCATCCCATCATAACATAATCCACATAAAACAAATTGATATCATTTCATCATAAGAAAAGTGAAACCATGTATGTAACAGATATATTATACTTGAAACATACACATATGAAATAATGTCATCTTAGATGGAAAATTGTTTTGATAAAACACTTGAAAATAATTCTTGAGGAAAATATCCTTTCTTCTTAAAAATCATTTTATTTTTACAAAATTCCATGAAATATTAAAAGAAAAATATTTTTTTGAAAATATTCATGAAATCTTGTTGAGTAAGCTTCATAAAAATAAGGCATTATAAAACCGTAAAAACTTGTTCATGCCGTATAAGTTAAAAAACATTCTTCTTGTACTTTTGACGGAAAAGTCAAAAAGTACCTCGTATGGTAAACAAAAGTAAGATTCCTTACATACTATGTAGTAGAAGTCAAAAATGGGTAAAAAGGACTTTAAATACACATAAAAAACTTTTATAAAACATTGACATGGATGTTAACAATAACCCCAGTAAATACTTACGAATAAATTATCTCGGATAAGAACGAGATTAGAATGATTATCCCTTACCTTATGTCTGATATACTTCGTATGTATCTGAACCTCGTGTATAATGATTTAAATAATGTAATTTAATTATTACAGAATAATATTCATTGTTATTATATCATATATTGTTTACTTATGACTTTATATTACCCGTTCTTCTGTAAATTAGATGAAAAAGAAGAGATTTGGGTAAAATCATTTCATTTATTGTACGTGTTTCGACATGTTGTTCTTGTTATTATAACTTATATCCTGATTTAAATATTTCCAGTATGTAAGAAATGATTTAAATATAATTAATATTCAGCATATACATATATATATGATAGATCGATAAATGGAATGAAATACACCGTTCATGGAGACGGTAGGCCGTATGTATTCATGAACGCTGTTTTCGATTCCTTATTGAATTGAATGGAATTAAGTAGATGAAATACATATATATACAAAAATACAATATCATTATTATGTCATATATTTCATTATTATTAATTATATATAATGTATAATCATTCATTAATGGTTAACAAGGAGAACGAATCTCATCGCATCATGGAGACGGTAGCCCGTACTTACGTACGAGCGATGATATCATTCCCATTATCTTGGAATTATATTGAAGTGTATTTATAATATTAACAAATCAATATCACTTTTCAATAATCATATATAGTTATTTATATACACCATTATACCCATCCATGTAAGGTGGTGGTCGAAAACAGATTACACCATGACATGGAGACAATATTCAATACGTACGCATGCGCGGTGATTTCATTTTCCATAGGATGGATAGATGGTTTAATAGGCTTGTTTCATATTTATAATAACATATTAGTATATAATTATTTTTGATGTTATTACTTTATAATGATACATCTAAATAAGAATAAGTAGAAGAAGAACGAAACTTGAGAGAATCGGAAGAAGAGATTACCTCTTCTTCGACGCACCTCTTTTAAGCTTCCTCTTAAGGAAGTAGAGTTGGTCATTTGAGAATACAAGAACCTCGAGGATGTTTCTAGGGAAGTAAATAATAGAAATGTGTAGGGTTTGGCCAAGATTCAAGGGCCAAAATGGTTTTACGAGAAGAGGGAAGGGGCTCCATTTTTATAAGGGAGGAGAGGGGTACTTTAAGAAAAACATAAAATATTATTTTATAATGAAGTCATAGTCGGTTTATAATAGCTCCAAATTGCATTATTTCGAATCTAAAGTGGGGATGGGTCGATATCCTCTCAACCAAAAAAATTTAGACAGTTTTGGGGAATTATATTAACCTTATCATTTAGTTTTAACTCTTAGTTAATTAGATTGAAATTTACCATGTCACATTGTATTTTTATATTATATAGTCAATAAACTAACCATATACATTATAGAGACCCCCAAGTGGTCCATTAATGATACACCTATCATGATATAAGTCTATTGATTGAACCTTAGATTTTTAGGAATATAATAACAATTAATAATATAATATTTTTTTAAAAACAATTTTATGTCAATTTTGACAATATTTGGTAATTGATTTTTGTAGAAATTATAACAGCATGATTAGTTTGAAAAAACTTAACAAAATAAATACTAACATGTCTTATTAACCTATAAAAATATTTTGATTCATAAAAGGTCTCAAATTACATTTATTTGGGTATTTATAACATCAATTATGTTAATACTTCATTAATAAGATAATTACTGCATAATCATTGTTCCATAAATAAATTAAATTATTTAATGTCTGAAAATTATAAATAAAATACCATTATGTAGGAAAGAGTTTTATCTTTCTAATTAATATATATAGTATAATTTATCTTATGTATAACCAAATATTAAATATGATTTAGTTATTATACTTTGAATTAAACCATTTTAACTCTTCTTTAAATAAAATAATAATAAATGTTCTAATCTATTCCAAGTGGACCTAAAGGGAAATATTTTATTCTTAAGGTTGTTTTTGGTCGAATTAAACTTATCCAATAGAATTAGGTCACGTGTTAGGGTAATAATAATATCATTTTACCCTTAATTACCCTAATTACTTTTAACCGTGGTAAATAAAAGTAAAAAGTTACCATTCTCCAAAAATTATTTTCATCTTATTTAACCACATTTTTCTCCTTGATATTAACCGAGTCTCTTCGATTTTATAAATTTCACTCACAGAAGCCGTAAAATTATGTTTTATGTAAGTTTGCAAAAAGCACCTAGGAGGTAGGTAAAAGACGGTGAGAAGTTCAATAAAATTTTTATATATAGAAAATTATTAAAAATGACTCCAATGAAATACATTGAACATATATAGGTATTATGTATGAATTGTGACCTAAAATAAATTTAAATAAAATAAATAATTATTTATATAAATGTTGGTTTTTAAATTGAATCCCAGTGTTTTCACTATTCCTAAAAATTGAATGTTTATAGAAAAATACCAAAAATTCACCCTAGGATAATTTCGATATTGCGAATCCAAAAATGAAGTCCATTTTGAAAGATAAAATTTCAAAAAGTGTGTATTACTATTCATAACGGGTAGTTGATATAACATTTTAATAATATATTGTTTTTTAATGAAACTCGGTATTGCGTACAACACACACTATCGTGGAAGGTCACAATTGCGTGTAAAGCAAGCCAAGTCAGGGCTGCGTGTAGTGAAAGGTTTGTTTGGTGTTGCGTATAACATAATAAAAACTTATTTCATTTATACATTAAAAATATATATAATTAATGATGCGTAGAATAATTTCCCCAAAATGAACTTGAAATTGTGCGTAACACAAGCCAAGAATAGTGTTGCATATACTGAAATCTAATGCGATGTTGTGTATAGTACAAGATAAACTTGGTGTATTGTATAATAGAAGACAACAATGAAATTAAAAGACTATTTTTCATAAAATCTCGGGGTGTTATAGTCCACAGATACGAACAAGTGATATTCTGATTTCCCAGTTGATGGGGAAGAGGATCAAATGGTTATTCATTAATTATAATTAAATCATAGTATTTTTTTTATACTAGATTCATCATGTTAGAATAGGTATAATTGGTTTACTGAAGGTGTAAGAAGTAATTGAAAATGATCGGTTACTATTTATACATATTCATCTGAAAACCTCCTTTAGTATTATACATAATGCCTTGGTAGGATATTATTTTAATCCAACCAATAACTATATGATTAAAGGAAGGATATTATGAAAGGATTTGGGAAGTTATTGGTTGAGATAAAAGGAAATTGAATGGTGTATAACAGAGGATATGTGTTGTCCTTTTATAATTATGGGAGAGGAAAAACATTAAATTTTTCAATAGATTAAAATATATATATTAATTACTACATAAAATGGCTTAAAAATTACTCATATTTAATATTATATTATATCGTATTTACATGTGACCTTATATTTTGATTTAGAAATGTTTCTAGTCTATTTTATCCATTATTATTTCAGTCTTAACCAAATTTACATGTTTTAACTCTTACTGCGATATCTAATTTTCGTACAAAATATATCACTCATAATGGCCAAAAATGAAATTATATTAACTAAAAAATTGAAAATATGTAATTAGAAATACGAATTAAATTTCATAAAATTCAATTTATATAACTATCAAAAATTACTATTAAAATAAAGCTGCAAAATGAAATGAAAAAGGTTTTCCAAAATAATCATTTTTAAATATCAAAATGTTTTAATACAAAAATGAAAAATAATTATGATTGTATTATTTTTATCCAAAATATTTAATGATATTTTAAAATCAATTCAGAAAAAATTATAATTTCTAAATACTTGAATTGAAAATATTGTTTTATATAAAATCGCAATTTTTAACTATTCATTGAAAATTTTATATTTTCCAAAAAATTATAAAAATTCTACATATCTAATTTTGATAGTATAATTTCAAAAATAATATCCTTTTATAAAATAAAATTTATAAAATTAGGGCAAATTATTTATAATATCCCCAAAAAATTAATAAATACAAAATTTGATGAATTTATTTTTGCTAAAAATGACTTTTCTAAAAAATTGTGATCTTTATTATTATGAATTTATCACGTAATTTACATTATATAATACCTTTATAAGTATTTTATGTAATTTTATTTTTCATTTTCATATCACCAAGTTAATAGATATTTTATAATAGTCACATTTAGATAATAATATTTCAATTGTATATCACGGTTCATTTAGACTCGATGTTTCTTATAAAGCAATATACCAATGAAATTTAATTTATCTAAAGATAAATCTATCAACTAATATTAAGTGGTTATATTTTATCTCATATAATAATTTCACCTTGAAATTTCAAGACTTTGATACAAACAAGTGATGATACTTTTACCTCATCACATCCTCAGGTTCCCACATAGCTTCCTAAAATTTATGTTTTCACCACATAACCTTAACTCTATATGTGGTCCTTTTTCATAGAACATGCTCTCTTATTTCATGAATCACCACTATTTTTTCATCATAATATATATCATTCCCTATTGGTATAGACTATGAGTTTAGTATATCTATAGGATCATGTACATACTTCTATAGGAGAGATACATGCAACACATTGTGATCATGAGAGATATTTTGTGGAATCATCAAGCGATAAGAAACTATTCCAATATGATCAAAAATTTCAATGGTATTGGTATGTATAGTGATTATATTTCCCATCATTACAAATATAACTGCCTTATTATAAGAATATATTGGTTATAATTCCTTACCACCAATTTCAATCTCTAGATCTCTCTAAGGATTGTGAAAATAAATTTTATGTTGATTCTAAGAAATCTCGATGTGTCATTAACTGTATATAACCTTTTATACCATTTCCTCATCAAGATCTGGTTCTTATAGCTTTCATTCTCCAAAATGATCATGAATCATTTAATTTATATACATCCTTTGATAAATGAATTCATAAAGAGAAGTTTGAATTCACAACAGAATTCTATTATTGTAAGAGAATTCCACTAATGGAATGAGTTGATCTCAAACACATTCGAAATCCATATTGAAATATCAAATCCAAGAATTATAGAGTTTAAATTTTCCACTAATACTAACGATATTCTGGATGATGATATAGAATAATGAAACTCCACACTCTCTCTTGATAAAACTAAATAATTCTCAAAAAATTTAAGGTAAATCTCAGATCCCGATATGATAAAATAGAATGCGGTAATTCATTAAATATTATCACTTACTTAATGTATATCCTAGAAAACTGATCAGTAGTGGAATCTAAATTTACTATACTTATATGTAATGAAATCTTATCTATTGACACCAACTTAAATATAATTATGACCTTTAAATGTTTTGGAGAGCCTACCAATGATATCCATGGTAATGTTTCCCCATTTAATTTCCATTATAGGTAATGGTTCTTACATCTAATAATTATTTTTCCTCTCAATAATAACATAATGATATTTTAAATATCAATATACATTCTTTTCAATATCCATTTCCATGTTATTTTCTCCATAAATACTCTTCCTAATATCATTATATCTTTATACTTCCATGATGAATAGAGATTAATGAACTATGATCTTCATTAAATAGATCATTAATCTAGTATGGTATTGACATGACACAAACATGGTTTCTAAACCATATCATTCCATCAAAATCATAGTTAAACAGGGGAATATTTCACACCTTATTTTACACTCCACATCCCCATTTTACACAAATTTAATAAATGTATGGACGGATGGTTTGTCATTAATGTGAGAAAGGATGATATATCCTCTTACCTCGTGATTTTAAGATCCATCCATTTAAAACCAATAAATATTACATCTCTTTCAGTACTCATCAGGTAAAAACTACCATGATCTGTCAAACATAGAGAATCTGGTACCCTTTTAACCTTTTTAGGGTAGTGGTGTATTGAGCATCCATAATCATTAATTAATTAACACCATCTATTAGGTGCATATTCATATATATTTGTGTAAATATATAAATTAATATTTTATGATCTTTATATCTATATCACCTTCACCATAATGATAATTCCTCAATATCTTCAATGAAAAACATACCACTACCTACACCAAATCAACATTCAGTAAATTTTGATCATGTATTTTTAAATAGTGAGAAGAATATGTAATCATTGTATAATTATGAATATGAACTCGTCCCAATACATTTATTAATTCAAAATTATAGTTCACGACCCCTTATTTATTATAGGGTAGTGTATGAATTGGTGTGCTGACCAAATTTCTCTTTTTCTCATTCAATTAATATTCAAATTCATTAATCCAAAACGTCTTAACTCTCTTCCCATTAATCATGACGGGTGAATTATACTATTGTAATATATTTATAACAAAACATTTATAGTATCCTTACAAGACAAGAAAACTTTCGATCTCATTTACTATGATTGTTCTATGTAGATGAAAAATAAGTTTCATCTTTAATAAATCCAATTATATACCCTCTTCTAAAATTATATAACCAAAATATGAAACATTTCATATCCAAAATTTAAACATCATAAATTTTACATACAGATTCTAATTCCTTGTGATCCTAGGTATAATTCTCAATTGATCTTCATAACCCTCCTTAATATTGTTATATATAAGATTATCATCTATAATGACTATGAAAAATTGACTGAGCTAATATCTATAGAATATATTAATAAAAACCGTGAAGATATTGGGGTAATTGGTAATTCTGAATGAAATCACTAAAAATTTATAATGAATATACCTCATTTATAATTATATCATGGGTATTTCATCCTTCTTACCATTAATTGTTGATACCTATAAAAAAGTTCAACCATTGGAAATTATTTTTCTAGTAATAATTTATCATATAATTCATTTATATTGTGTATATGACACTTTTTATTGATAGTAATATTGTTATGTTAATAATAACAAATGAAAATATACATAAAACCATTTTATTTTAAAAAAAATTGGTGCACCCCATAGTGATTCATTGGTTTATATGAATCAATTTCTAAGATCCCCTTCGAGTTTAATCTTCAATTCTTGCCACTCAATGAGGTTCATTCAATTTTATATCTTTAAAATAGGTGTATCTCCATGTATTAGTTCTTTTGAAAACACAACATCATGATTTGGGGGTATACGAGGAAGGCCTTTGAGAAATACATTATCATAATCCCAAATAATAGGCATATCATTAGTGTTTAGCTTATCCCTAACCATTTTAGATTAATATCCCATATGAATAGAATGTAAGACCCATATAATGAATGTTACATACATTAGAAATTCATATTCATCCTTATAATAAAATATAATCATAGGTTGATTCATAATACCAAACATTACTTCCCTTTCTTGTTAATGGATGTTGGATCTGTATAGATAGATACAATCCCAGCCCTCTTTTTTCATACAAAAAAAAATTCTCATTCCATTGAAAATATTCCCATGGGTGCTTCTTAACAAACTATAGACATGTAAGGTACTAAATATTCTTTTCTTCAAGGTCTTTGACAACTAAACTCAAATTAAACACCAATTTTCTTTTGTTAGGTGTGTTAAGAAACAATCCCATGGTTATGTTATTAATCATATCGCATGATAGACGATTAGGCATAATCACAAGGTTTCATATTCCATGTCCCATTTAATTTGGTCACTCATGAAAAAAATTAATCCATTGTCTATCACATTTAGTGTTTAAAAAATTATGTTTTTTAGCCATTTCCTAAAAATGAAACACACTATGTGAGAAAAAATAATCATATCGAGTAATCATGTAATCATGAATCATCACGCATTAGATGTCTATATCATGACACCATTTTTTCAATCTATGAAACAAAAGTTTTAACAAAGGTCATTCATGTTCATAATATATTTGAATCCATCATATTGGTTATTCACTACAAGAAAAGGGACAAAGAGCAGTGGGTGTTTTATTTGGTAGTGGTTCAAACCGCCACTACATGGTTATGTGATGGTTTCAAAAAAACTGATTCTAAATTGCTTATTGGAAACCAATATGCTACGGTTTCTTTCATATAGCAAAGGGTTATTATACGAATAATAGAAATCATATTTGGAGGTAATCATTTCAATTTTTGTGGATGTTTTCTTGTGCAAAAAACAATGACATAACAGTTGTTATAACGACTACAAAATTCAAAAAAAATCCCCCCACTAAAATTCTCATAAACAAATTACAACCACTACTAAATAATAGTGTTTCATATTTACTGGCAGTTTTAACCACTGAAAAATACCTCTCATAGAGGTTGTTATAACCCACGTGAATAAAAATATGCCATATATAGGGGTGGTCTAAACCTCTGCAAAATGTTTATTTACAAAAAAATGAGAACGGAAAAATATTTATCCCCTGAACTACAATGAAAAAAACAATTACCATACAAATTCATCACCAATAAATAGTACACAAAATCCCTATCAATGCACAAAAAATCACATATATATATAAAATATTACCTCTAAAATAAAATATATTTTTTCACATCCAACCATAAATTATTTTAGGTCTATGTCGTAAATACTACATCAACCCCCTAATTATATATTAGCCCATGACATCAAAAAGACCACTAATCACTGCAATCTAAATATTACTTATCACCCCCTCCATCTTCATCTCCATTTTCATCTCCATCTCTATAGTCTATAACCAGAACATGTAAGATGATTATATTTAAGACTATATAATGATTTATATTTATATTTTAACATAAAAACAATAAAAGTTTGTAAACTAAATGATTTTGAAGTTGTGTGATTTATATTCTGACCACAAGTCATCGATGCAATATCACCGGGGAAAGATTCGATCATCTTATGATATAAATCAACTAATTCTTTCAATGTCCAAATATGTGTTATATTATCAGCAAAAAGAATCATTTTAAAAATATTAGAAATTAATAACATAATTATATTCAATTAAACCATAATGTATTAAAATTTCCTTTATCTATAAATCAAGAACATCACAATTCCATGGTGAAGTCATGTGTCTCCAATAATCATATGTAATCAGATGGGTAACAGATTCTGCCACTACCTGACCTTGAATCTGGAATAATATTCTTCCAGCTTCATCAGTAGGGACCTCATAGCAGTCAAATGGGACAAATATCTTTATTCCATTTAGATTCTAGACATATTAACATTTCATATTTTTTCCGTAGTATAATTTATTCAACCTCTTATGAAAAAATAGTTAATAGCATAATAATCTTCAATAAAATTATTTTTATTATAATTTGTACCTATAATATTCACCCTACAATATCCTTCCAAAGAACCATGGGTGTCATAATTCCTCGCTACTGAGGGTCAAATAGTATAAATCTAATGCTTCCTCCAGGGAATTCCTATCCTTTAATAAAATAAAAGTAACTTCAGAATATACATTTTAAAAAACTCATTTAGAAAAAAATTAGAAATGAATACCGATGCATAATACAGAAAACAAAATATTTATAACTATAACAATCAATGATTACACAAATGACATTATTGGTTGATAATAGAATGGATGATTGCACATACCATCATTTCCCATTAAATTAAGTCAATTTACTGCACCATCATTAATACATAAACTTCATCCACCATTGTAAGCCTATTATTTTAAAATCATGATGGAAAACTATTTTCGCTTCCTTTTTTTGATGGGATTCAATGTTAGAGGTCAAATATCCTACTTCATCACCCATATTATACATGTCTCTTTGATTTATGTGAGAAAATACTCTCCACCCATCAGGCACCACATCTTCCAAATAATAAACCATTTTCTCATGCAATGATAAGATATATGGATCATGTAATTCATAGTCACCAATATCCATCATGTGATAGAAGTTCATAGAAGTAAATTTGAATGAATATCTGTTAACACACCTCATAAAAACGGCCCAATTGAATTTCAATAAAATAAATAAATATTGTCTGGGGTATTTTAATTCAATAATATCAGTCATCTATTTATAGTATCCCAGATTGGATAATGAACATATACCACTATTCTATGTTTTCAATCCCTCATTCTGATTGACTGTACAATATTTAAATCCCTTCACATTATAAGTGTTGAACATTCTATCATTTTTAGAGGGCCTAGATCAAGAAATATCAAATATTATAGAAACTCATCTTGAGTATTAGTATTCATGATCTATAAAAAATAATATTCATTATTATATTTAAAAACTATATCTTTCAACCTAATATCTATATTGATTTCAACATTTCTGAAATTATAGGCCGTGAAAACCATTCAACGGACTCATTATTAATAGATTCTTTTATATCTTTCTCATTTCATGTTTGGCCTCTCATTAATCTCCTTGTTTGTATCCTCAAATCTTAAATAAATGGATTTAAAATATCACTATTCATAATCACATATGTTTGTGCATGACATATTTCTATATCTTTCAATGTAACATTTGATCTTCTCCCAAATGGTTTCCCAATAGTTGGAAAGATTTCTGATTTCCCATGTAGTTGATATAGAGATGATGTTTCATCAACAAGTCCAAATCAATTGAATGTTCTCTCAATATCATCAAAGTATCTAGAAAAAAAAGGTCAGTCAATACTCTTCCATAGAGAATTTAGAAATAGAGACTTCAGGTTGATTTTTTTTAAATATGATTTCAAATTCACCAGATATATATGAAATGAATGAAAAACAATAATTGTGTATTTCATAATGTAACAATAATTATTTACATAAATAAAAAACATTTAAATAAAGTACCTTTTATTTAGATACATACATAAATAAAGTACGGGGCATCGCAATTTAGCTCCCTCTACCAAATGGAAAGTTAAATCCATCATGATAATAAATTCTATGGAGAAAATATCATCTCCATTCCACAAAGAGTCAATAAAAATATCTCCTGAAGATTTTAAATCTCAAATGGGTTGAATGTTTTCTCACATAGTTTTATAAATAAAGCACAAAATTGGAGTACAACAATAGTAACTTTTTTAGGTAATAATGTATGCAATTCTAATGAACAAAACTGTTGTAACAAAATATATAAATCATGAAATTTCAATCCATGTAACCTATAATTAATTATGTAAAAACACCTTGATATGTTTTTTGAATACCCATCAAAGACCTTTGCATGTTTTAATTTGATATAATGTATAATAATCCCTATATTTCATTGCAAAAACTATCAGAGCATACATTCCTTTCTCATCTGGAAAAAGATCACACTTTATGTTCATTTAATGTAAGTCATTCCATGCATTGATATAATACTTTTATTTTTCATGTTCATTATGCAATGTGAAGATAAAATTTTCACAAACATTCTTCTCAATATGTATCACATCATTATTATGATACAACAAATTATGTTCCCAATATGAGTGTTTGAAAAATATTATTTTTTTCTTACATTCTCCCATTCAGATTTCACTTGATGATGCAGATAGTACTAATTTCTCAATATCATTAAAATGTTATACCTTCCCAAATTCTATTTCAACATTTCAATGTTGTGAAAAAAAATTTGATCATATAATCAAATTTAGATGTGGTATATGATGAACCGAACCATTGACTTTTTACTTGTTCAACCGAAATATATGAGATGTATCAAGAAATATTCGATGACATAATAAGAACAATTTTCTACTATGAGGTTTCTACTCTTGCTCAAAATCATGAATACAAATAGGATAGGAAAAATCCATGTAAATGTTCTAACCAACTAAATAACCAATTCTCGGGAAGTCAGTAATGGTCCACAATAGAGAATCTTTAATTTTGAACGATGTTCTACAAGATACATCATATATCTGAACACAATTACTCTATAACATTTTTAATTATTCAATTAAAGGTTATATAGAAACATAAATATCATTTCTGGGAATCTTTTTTCGTGGAATTAGCATCAAAATGATAAAATATTTTTTTCATACACATCTATGGAGGAATATTTAAAGGGATCAAAACAACTGGACAAATGATATAACTAGTTCTCAATATCCCAAATGGGTTGAATCCATTAGCATCCAATCCCAATAGTACATTATTTGGATCAGATTAAAAATCTATATATAATGAATCTAATGTCTTCCATGATTTTCAATTACTTGGATATCTCATTAACCAATCATTATTATTATCATCATAATTCCACATCATGTGTTTGGAAGGATTTAATGACATGAATAATCATTGCAATTGAGGATTTAAAGGAAAGTGATGCTAAAAATTTATAGTTGTGTTACTTGTATTATTCTTCATAGTATTATGTTCATTTAGACTTCCAACATCACAAATATAATTCCATATTGAAGAAAAATATTTTTTCTAGTCAAGTCTTCTAGAATCCTCTCCCCAATTATGTATACAATAATTTAGACCCATGATTATTTTAAAATAATTGAGTCTAATATTGTTAGGAAATTTTTTCATATCATAAAAATACTCAAAAAAATTTTATTCAGGAAAATCTTCACACAATAATTCCAGTATCTGGAAATCACCTTATTTTTTTATTCCATAATGGAATTTATAATGGTAAAATAATAATGGAAAAGATGATTTTGAATATTTCAAACATCCACAATAAAAATATTGGTTTCTGTCATAAAAAAATGATGAAATTCATCTCCATTCTCAGTGAAACATTCTCTTACATTAATCACACTATAATCAAGATGATGATCAAATTATATATTACTATCGTGATTTGGTTTCCCTATAGTCTCAAAAACATCACCCATCACATTTTAATTTTGATTACCCTATACGAGTAGGTTTGATATTTTTTGAAATTGATTTTGTTTTCTTTTGATTATAAATTCATCTTAAATAAGTTTTTTCATTACATTTTATTTTTTCAATGAATTTGGGAGATAATTTTTTTAATTGATGTTAGTGCTCAATGTTTTTTTAATGCTTGATTCTCCATAAAAAATCCATTAGAAATAGTGTGCAGGGAACTGAATCAAAATCATGTGTTCAAAGAATTTATCTCTCTTCATCCATCATATAAATTTACCTAGGACATTGTCATCTTATTCTCCCATCAATAGATCGATTGAAAAATGAAAAATCTAAAAGATCCTCCAAACTGTTAGTGTACTAAGGTGTGTTACTCTATAATTTGTTCTCGCATTTATCCATATATATCACAATGCACATAAAAATTGTTAAAAAATAATATAACACATTACTATTAATAAATATGAAAATAGATAATGGTAAAATCTTGTAATGTGGGGAATGATAATGAAGTGAATGAATATCCTAGTTGGAGAATAGAGGAGACCCGACATAAATGGTCTGTCAATCCTATGATTTCCATATAACTTCCATCCTTCAAACCAAAAAATGGAATACTTGTCATTAGTTATTATAGATCTCACCTCCAGGAAGAGTTTTGACATAATTATAGATTATAAATCATTGGATTATAGATGATATACTGAAATGAAAATGAATCCTACTGTTATGGGAATCAATAAACACATTTTTCATGATATAGAAACTCAATATAGATATCTAATTTATATAGAGGAGTAAAAGAGAGAAACACATGGATTCTATAGTGATTGATACTAATGAAAACATAATGGAATTTTAAAAATTACTCATCGTTTTAGTATAACATTTAATGTTAATGGGAGCATTGTTTAATATTTGACATGATTAATTAGAACATATCAATTAGAAAAGGTAACACATGTCAAATGAACATGAAATAAATAATAATAGTGTACAATTATAATTTTACAAGAAGGATCTTATCTACTCATTTATCCAAGGGAACTAGTATGGTCACTGAGAACTCCAATGATACCTTGGTATATACCTATGTTAATGGTGAAAAAATATAAAGGCCATGGTCTACAAAAACTATTACTCGCCTGTGCTATTGCACGGCGCATTCGATTACTAGTTTATCTTTTAATAAAAGATTAATATTTATAAAATTTTAGAAGATAAAATAATGTTGAATAAATTTTAATTAGAATGTAATGGCGTATGATAATGAAATATAAGTGCATAGAATATAAAGACACCATTCAAATAGTTGGAAAATAAATAAGATAGAGAAATAGTTTATGAATTTCTAAATATTGAGAAATAATATTTGAATTCATTTTAAATTTTGATCACAATAACTGAAAAGTGGGTACTTAAATAAAAAGTGAAAGATAAATCATAGACAAGAAAATGGATATAATAATAAAAATGTGAAATTTCAAAATAAATGAAATAATAAAAAATTGAATTAGTGTGTTGTTCATGAAAAAAGAAAACAAAGTGAAACTATTCATTGTATATATGGAACAATATGGAATGAGGGATGTAGACTGACAAGTAAATATAATAAAAAACCAATTATAAAAGAAAACATACCAGTTTAGTGCCCTTATGGTATGTTTTTTGACCCATTCCAGTTGTCAGAACACATTTTTTTCAAAACATAATTGATTTTGGAACATCAATGTAAGGAAGTGATTTAAGGATTATTACACAGTAATGAAATCATTCATTGAACGATCATGTTTAGATCCCATGGGGCCATCCATAAATTTTTACTTCTTTGGGGCATCCTCATCCCTTCCATCAAACATTCTTTGTAAGAATCCAGTTCTTATTTTTGAGGTACGGGCTTCTTCTTTTTCCTTTTCCTTTAGTGGTTTTGAGAATATATTGAAAATGGGGGAAAATACTAGATTTTGGAACTACACGCCGTGTCACTTTCCACACGCCATGTACTTTTGGCCGTGTGGAATTGGTACATGGGGCATGTAGCCTTGTCGGCGACGAAGGGTATAGGAACCAGCTACACTTTGTGTAGTGGTACCTTACACGCTGTGTAGTCAGTTGGAAAGCTTAAACAGTAAGGTGGTAGCATAGCCGACAACTGGGTGACAGTACACATTGTGTACATGGGAGTACATGTCGTGTACTCATGTCGATGATTGAACAGTGTGGCGGTGCCGCCAAATGAAAAGTTATTTTAAAGAAGTACACCCCGTGTACTCAGAAGTACACATCGTGTACTTTGTTTTTTCAGCTTAAAACAGGCAGTAGCCTCCTCATTTGTAATAGGAGGCGTTTGAGCAAATTTGGAGCCAAGGAGGATGGCTGAACCTTTGAAGGTCCGTCGGGTGTTCATCTGAAATCTGATTCGGCTTCGGACGATCTCATTGGAACCGCACTGGTAAGCCCTCTCCTCTCTTGGTATCGTTCTTTCCAATTCTTTCTCAAAGGGATGTTATTTACATATTAATTTGTTTTGTTCTTCGTCATATCTACGACGTTATTGGGCGTTTTTGGAGTTGGCGTTCGGGTATAACGTGCGTTGGCATACAAGGTAGGTGGCTTGGTGTGAATTTCCAACTATCATGTTTTTTTGTGTGTTTTCGTGCCACGAACCCATGTTGGGGGTGTCATGTGGCTGAGGCCGTTGCTATATTAAATTCCTAGAATTGCATAGGTGATTAAATTGTGATAATAAATTGCTGGTTGGGATCATTGCATGGATCTGGATCCACCCCGGGGGTGTGTTACACTGTTTAGTCGTTTGGCCAGGATGCTCGAGGGTATGCCTTTAATGTTGTAATTATATAATTTCCTTGAGAGGAATTGCTTTCTTACTGCGTTTTGACATTTTGGGCATGGCCCGGTTACCTGTTTAGCCTGAGGGAATTATTGTGATTAGCCTGTGGGCACAACAATATTTAGCCTATGGGCAGTAGTTAATTCTCCCTGAGAGAAACTTCTTACGTGCCTGTGGGCAGCTGATTCTGTGCCTGAGGGAGGCGCTACAAATGCCTGAGGGAAAAACACTGTTATGCCTGAGAGATGATTCTTTTTTTGGATATACGTTACCCGAGGGTAGGAGTTTATGTGTCTGAGGACACTAGTTGTTTACTAGAAATGAACTGTGGTGGTTTCATATATTAAATGGATTAAATGGATAATGAAATGGAAATATAACTGGTAATGAGTTACTTTTGAGTACTACTTACTTTATTGCATTTTACTACTGCACACAATCATTGTATGTTTACATGTAGTTGGGTATGTCCCTTTTGTGGGTGCCTACAGAGATATGTTTCTCACACCCAGTTGGGACATGTTTTCTGCCAAAACAGATAATGTTTCTACAGGTGTAGACAGGGGCAGGAGTCCCTATACAGGTACTTGACTGTTGCTGGGGAGTAGGAGGGAATGGGACCAAGCCTAGAATCGTGATTCCGCTGCCATCTGTTTTGCTTTGTTTTGTTGTACTCTACTCTTTGTTGTATTGTATTGATGTATAACATGTTCTGGCTATTTTAGTAGAACTTGAAACATGTACCATCATCATTTATATACTGTTGGTTATATTCAATATTGTAGTTTATTCCAGGTGTGTATGGTTTACTACTTCCGCTGTCGTTGTATGTTTTCTTTAAATTCCACTGCACTACACTTTGACAAATGAGGGAATAGATTCCCAATTATCATACCTGGGCCCTCGCTGCTAGTTGGCAGCCTCTGGCGTTTGGGGAAATGTGCTTGAGGTTATGTGGCGAACCGGGCTCGGGGCACCCGTTGCGTGGTAGCCGGGTCCGGGATGTTACAATGTGGTATCAAATGGTTTCTTTTCTTTGAATTACTATTTGGAGCTGTAGTCAGGGATAGGATGAACGGTAGTTGGTAATAAGCAGTGATCGGGCATAGGTAACCCGCGTACAGGGAAAATCCAATTTACCTCATGATTGCAATTTTATTGATTTCTCAATTTACAGTTGATTTGATTTCACCATTGGGTGACGCACCTGAGATTGTGCTGTTTGTATTTTATCTATGGGTTTTATTTATCTCCAACCCAATGAGATGAGGGTATTCAATCTCATGCATCATATAGGCACATCCTATATATCACATCCAATGCATAGTTTCCATGCCATGTAGGTGCATTAGAAATTCGCAAGTTGTTGTGATAGTTGTTGTGCTAGAAAAGCATGTTGTTGTGATAGCCGCTCTGATAAAATACCTGCAATGTGATAGGGTAATTTTATGTGATCATGTTTATAGAATGGATTCCAAACTTTGGTTTTTGGAAAGTATGGGCCCCCATTGACAGGAATTTGGTGCATCATTGACCGTTTATTAGTTATAACACATATAAGATGTCAAACGTTGATTCATAGGGAGTATGGCCCCCCACAGGTTGGAATTTGACACATAGGTGTTGGTTTTAGTATTTTCTGGTTTCCGGAGAAGTTTCTGAGGCATACTGTCAGGAAACACAGTATACACGCCTTGTAGTATTTTTGTACACACCGTGTATGCTCTTCTGTTCGGGAAGAAAAATTAACTTTTTGAGTACACACTGTGTAGTCTCTTCCCGTCTCACAAACCGTGTGGGTGGCGACACGGGGTAGGGAATGTCTTGGGTAAAACACACCATGTACCGAATTGGCACGCCATGTATTATGACCCAGAGTCTGGCCCTGTAACTAACAACACAGGTCGGTGAACTCCTTGACAGAACACATTGTGTCAATGATGAAGACACCGTGTAGTGTTCCCTAGGGACTCGGCTATGTAACTAACAACACGGTCTAGTGTCAACTCTCCCTGAACACGCCGTGTAGTGTCAAGCCGAGTAGTCGGCTGTTTCACAGATGACACGGGCAGTTGGAAAATAACATTGTACACACCGTGTAGATATTATACATACCGTGTAGTTTTTTTTTCAATGGGAGACATGTGGCTTAGCCATGTATAAGAACCCGGAAAGGGGAAGAGAAGTCATGTACACGTCATGTACTCAGTGTACACATCGTGTAGTTTTGTTTTGCAGTTTTTGAAATGCCTTCTTCCTCTTGTTCCCTTTGTGGTTCCTTCGCTTTCAGTCTAAATAATCTTGAATCTGAGGCATGATTTGGACCTCGTAGAGTCATTCATCCTAGACAACCGAGAGTTGTTTTCCAGGAGAGCGGCGATGAGTATAATCCGGAGATGGTGGGCCATGGGCTACCAATTGATCCTCTAGCAGAGCCATATGCGGTGCCAGTTGCTATACCAGACACAGGCACGGAGGCGCAGTTCCGTGAAGGCTTTATGCGGTTCATGCAAAACATTCAGGGAGAACCGTAGGCTACCACATCAATGGCCGAGCTGACACATAAATTTAAGCAGCATCATCCGCCTGCGTTTTCAAGGGATGGTGGACCACAGGCTGCGGAATCTTGGTTGGGGTCAATGCGGACTATTTTCGAGCATCTTGAGATGCCTCTAGGGAAGAGGGTCACGCTCGCGACTTACATGCTGCGTGATACCGCCAAGAGGTGCTGGGATGTTACCACCCAGTAATAGCATCACAATGATATGATGTGGGACGATTTTCCGGCATTCGTCTATGACTTATTCTTTCCCGAGACGCTGAGGGAAGGTAGAGCTCGAGAGTTCATGAATCTGCAGCAGGGCACCATGTCGGTGGTGGACTATTTTTCTCGTTTTACAGAGCATCATCATTTTGCACCGGTGCTGGTGGGTGATGAGGCGTTGAGATCAATACATTTTGAGGATGTTCCTCGTTGTGACATTCGAGCACTGGTGAATGTTTTTAGGTTTCCTAACGTACACGTGATTGTCAACCAAGCATTGATTACAGAGAGGAACCTGTGGTAATTGAGTGGTGTGGGACAGGGTTGTTCATCACCAGTTACTGGTATTATTTATACTGGCAAGAGGAAGAGATAGATTGATTTCTCTCTGGGTGGAAATACCAGTCAGAAGAACGCTTTAGTTGGCCAGGTTATGTGCTACCAGTGTGGTAGGGAGGGGCACAAGAGACCGCAGTGTCCACGAGACCCAGTGGAGTGCCGAGCTTGCGGAAAGATGGGTCATCTGCCACACTTTTGCAGGGAGTTTCCACCAGTGGCTAGTGAGAGGGGTTCTGTGCAGACTCTACGTGCAGGAGAAGGACCAGTGGCTTCTTACGGGTCAGGTAATTGGAATACGTCAGGGAGTGCAGGTAGATATGGTGGTCATGGCCATGGTAGCCAGACACCAGGATCTCAAGGGTAGCAGGGTGGGACAGCTTAGGGTAGCCATGCTATGTCGCAGGGCCACAGCACTGGGCAGGCATATGTAGTGCAACAGACCCAACAGGAGCAGGATCCCAGACCTTCTACAGTCAGAGGTACTATTCTAGTAGCTTCGGTATTGTCTTCAGTACTTTTCAATATGAGTTCTACACATAGTTTCATATCTGTGCCCGTTGTAGAGAGACTTGGGCTCTGGGTTTCTTCTTTTTCTGATGTCATGACTCTAGACACTCTGTTGGTGACTAGGACGGATGGTGTGCATCAGTGTAAGGAGTGCCCCCTTGAGGTTTGAATGTGTCCCCTCCTTTGGTACCTCTATGTATTAGAGATGACGAGCTATGATGTCATTCTTGGGATAGACAGGTTGGTTCCCTTTAGAGCCTTTGTAGGTTTCTATCGTCACAGGGTGCGTGTCACGTCACCAGAGGGAAGAGAGGTTCTATACAAGGGAGAGTGGGATGTTCAGGTGAGTCGAGCTGGACCAGTGCATCATAGGCAAGGTGGAGTCACAGACAAGATTGCGAGTTTATATCTGGATGACTAGGGGACTTGTCAGAAGGATTTCCCTCCAGTTGTTGATTGTTCCAAGGATGTCTTCCCGAATGACATTTCAGGTCTACCTTTGGAGCGAGAGGTGGATTTCCCTATCGAGTGTGTTCCAGGAGCAGCACTGGTGTCCATTCCTCCTTATAGGATGGCTACGACTGAGTTGCAGGAGCTCAATAGGCAGTCAGAGGAGCTATAGGCGTAGAGTTTTATCTGACCCAGTACTTATCCTTGGGGTTCTCTGGTCCTTTTTGCGATGAAGGCGGATGATACCCTCGGACTTTGCGTGGATTATAGAAATCTGAACTGGTTGACGGTTAAGAAACGATATCCCTTGCCGAGGATAGATGATCTATTTGATAAGCTTCGTGGGGCACGAGTGTTCTCAAAGATTGACTTGAGATCCAGATATCATCAGCTGTGCGTGGGACCATCAGATATACTGGTTACAACTTTTCGGAGAAGATATGGTTTGTTCGAGTACTTGGTTATGCTGTTTTGACTCATGAACGCGCCAGCGGTTTTCATGGCTCTGATGAATCGTGTGTTACATCCGCATCTTGATTCTTTTGTGGTGGTATTCGTGGATGACAACTTGTTGTACTCTCACACTCAACATGACCATGCCACCCATCTTGATATCATATTGAGTACACTGAGAGAGCATCGACTATATGCTAAGCTCTCGAAGTGCCACTTTTGGATGGACCAGATTCGCTTCTTGGGTCATATCATCTCAGAGGCAGGAGTTGCGATAGTCCCAGAGAAGGTGAGAGTAGTAGTTTCCTAGGAGGAGCCTAAGAACCTGTTTGAGATACAGAGTTTCTTAGGGCTGGTTTGTTACTACATATGCTTTATACAGGACTTTTCCAACATAGCAGAACCGTTGACGGGTCTGACTAAGAAGGGTGTGATGTTCATTTGGTCAGATGCTTGTGAGACATCTTTTCAGGACCTGAAGGGAAGGTTGAAATCAGCACCGATCCTGATAATCCCAGAGTAGGGGAAGAGCTATACAGTTTATTGCGATGCATCAGGGTTTGGGCTAGGAGCCGTTTTGATGCAGGGCGACTGAGTCGTTTTGTATGGGTCTCGGCAGTTGAGGCCACATGAGAGGAATTACCCGACACATGATCTCGAGTTGGCTGTAGTTGTGCATGTGTTGCGCTGTTGGATACATTATCTGTTGGGATAACATTTTGTGGTTTTCACCAATAACAAAAATACTCAAGTATATCTTTACTCAGCATGACCTGAATCTGAGGCAGAGAAGGTGGGTTGAGTACCTACAGTCCATCGATTTTGATCTTTCCTATACACCAGGTAAAGGTAATGCAATAGCCGATGCACTGAGCAGGAAGGCTTAGATATAGGCAGTGCAGGATGCCAGTGGTGAGTGGGAGCTTGTGTCCTTATTCTACGAGATGCATCTAGAGGTGCATGACAGTCAGAGGCAGACTTATCTTTCCTCGTTAGGTGTGACTTCTACCCTCCTGTACATAGTGAGGATGAGGCATCTATCTGATTTAGAAGGCCTAGTTCTACTGGATACAGTGGCAAGTGAGGACCCTCCTCCTAGTTGGATGGTAGGCGATGATGATGTTTTGCATTTCCTTGGACGAGTATGGGCTCCAGGGGATATGTGAGAGGAGCTGATGCTGGAGATTCATGGTTCAGCTCATGAATTTCATCCAGGTGTTACCAAGATGTACCGTGACATGAGGCGTCAGTACTGGTGGTCGGGTATAAAGAGAGAGATAGCTAGTTTTGTTATGATGTGTTCCACCTGTCAGTAGGTGATGGAAGAGCACCAGAGGCCAGCTGGGCTGTTATAGCAGTTACCCATTCCAGAGTGGAAATGGGATGATGTCATGATGGATTTTGTGATGGGATTGTCGAGGTCACCTTGAGGCAATGACGTCGTCTGGGTTGTTGTGGATAGACTCACGAAGGTAGCTCACTTTTTTCTGATCAAGGAGACCTTCGATGTTGACGATCTCGGAAGGTTCTACATCCGAGAGATCGTACGTCTTAATGGGGTCCCTCTTTCTATCATTTCTGATAGGGTCGCTGACATTACGTCTCATTTCTGGAAAAGTTATCAGAGAGCACTGGGTACTCAGGTGTTTCTGAGCATAGCATACCACCCTCAGACTTATGCAAGTCAGAGCGGTTGATATAGGTGCTAGAGCACATGCTGCGCGCATGCGTCCTAGACTTTGGGGGATCTTGGGAGAAGCATATACCCTTATTCGAGTTTGCCTATAATAATAGTTTCCAGGCAACTGTTGAGATGGAACCATAACAGGCTTTATATGGTAGGCCATGCCGATAACCTTTTTTCTGTTTAGAAGCAAGGGAGGCAGCTTTACTGGGGCCACAGCTCGTGCAGGAGACATCTGAGGAGGTCCATTTGATTCAGAAGTGGATGGCTACTGCGCAGCCTCATCAGAAATCTTATGTTGATCGCCGCAGATGACCCTTGGAGTTCATGGTTGGGGATCAGGTTTTTCTACGTGTTTCTCCGAGGCTGGGACACAAACGGATCAGGATACTGGGTAAGCTTTCATCAAGGTATGTGGGACCATTCGAGATTTTGGAGAGAGTTGGGCTGGTTGCCTATTGGTTGCAGTTACCGCAATGGTACCGAGATATGCACGACGTCTTCCACGTGTCTTAGTTGCATCGTTATCATTCAGACACGTCTGACACCGTTCAGCCAGAGGAGGTTGAGCTTTAGAATGATGCGTCCTTTGAGGAGCATCTGATCCGTATCATTGACAGGACCACGAAGGTTCTCTGAGGCCTGTCAGTTCCTCTCGTACGGGTGCTATGGAAGCATGGCCAAGTGCAGGACGAGACCTGGGAGCGGGAGGCCAACGTACATGCTCAATGGCCAGAGCTGTTCTGAGCTTTATCTTCACCACCCTTGGAAGTTCAATTCGGGGAAGAATTCATATAAGGGGGGCAGTTTGTAAGAACCCAGTTCTTATTTTTGAGGTACGAGCTTCTTCTTTTTCCTTTTCCTTTAGTGTTTTTGAGAAAATATGGAAAATGGGGAAAAATCATAGATTTTGGAACTACACACAATGTACTTTTCCACACGTCATGTACTTTTGGCCGTGTGGAATGGGTACACGGTATGTGTATCCTTGTCGGCGACGAAGGGTGTAGGAACCAACTACACGCCGTGTAGTGGTACCTTACACGCCATGTAGTCAGTCGGAAAGTATAAAAAGTAATGTGGTAGCGCAACCGACAGCTGGGCGACAGTACATGCCGTGTACTTGGGAGTACATGTTGTGTACTCATGTCGAAGGTTGAACAGTGTGGCGGTGCCGCCAAATGAACGGTGAAATGAATGAAGTACATGCTGTGTACTCAGAAGTACACACCGTGTAATTTTTTTTCGGCTTAAAACAGGCATTAGCCTCCTCATTTGGCAGACGAGGCGTTTGAGCCATTTTGGAGCCAAGGAGGATGGTCGAACCATTGAAGTTCTGCCGGGTGTTCGTATGGAATCCGATTCGGCCTCAAACAATCTCATTGGAACCGCACGGGTAATCCATCTCTTCTCTTGGTACTGTTCTAACTAATTCTTTCCCGAAGGGAAGTTATTTATGTTTGAATGGGTTTTGTTCTTCATCATATCTACGCTGTTCTTGGGCATTTATGGAGTCGATGTTTGGGTATAACGTTCGTTGGCATACAAGGTAGGTGGCTTGGTGTGAGTTTCCAACTGTCGTGTGTTTTTGTGTGTTTTCGTGCCATGAACCCATGTTGGGGGTGTCGTGTGTCTGAGGTCATTGCTACATTAAATTCCTAGAATTGCATAGGTGATTAAATTGTGTTAATAAATTGCTTGTTGGGATCGTTTCTTGAATCTGAAACCACCCTGAGGGTGTGTTCCACTGTTTCTCTATTTGGCCAGGATACCTGAGGGTGTGACTTTAATGTAGTAATTGTAGAAATTCCTTGAGAGGAATTTCTTGTTTACTGCATTTTGACATGCTTGGCTTGGCCCGGTACATGTTTAGCCTAAGGGCATTATTGTGATTAGCCAGTGGGACTCCACTATTTAGCCCATGGGGAGTAGTTATTTCCGTCGGAGTGCAACTTCTTCTGTGCCTGTGGGAAGCTGATTTTGTGCCTGAGGGTGACACTACCTACGCCTGAGGGAAAAACTATGTTAAGCCAGAGGGAAAATTCTTTTTTTGGATTCTCATTACCCAAGGGTAGGAGTTTACGTGTCTGAGGACACTAGTTGTTTACTAGAAATACACTGTGGTGATTTCTTATATTAAATGGATTAAATGGACAATTAAATGGCAATATAACTGGTAATGAGTTACTTTTGAGTACTGGTTACTTTATTGCATTTTACTACTGCACACTATCGTTTCATGATTAAATGCAGTTGGGAATGGGCCTTTGGTGGGTGCCTACTAAGATATGTTTGTCACACCCTGTTTGGGTCATGTTTTCGGCCCAAACAGATTACGTTTCTACAGCTGTAGACAGGGGAAAGAGTCCCTATACAGGTACTTGACTGTTGCTATAGAGTAGGAGGTCATGTGACCGAGCCTAGGCTCATGATGCCACTGCCAGCTGTTTTGCTTTATTTTGCTGTACTATGCTCTTTGTTGTACTTTAATGATGTATAACTTATTCTAGATATTTTTTTTAGAACTTGAAACATGTAGTATCATCATTTATATACTGTTGGTTATATTCACTGATGTAGTTTATTTCAGTTGTGTATGGTTTACTGCTTCCGCTGTCGTTGTATGATATCTTTAAATTCTGTTGTGCTATAGTTTGAAAAATGAAGGCATAGTTTCCCCACTATCAGACCTGGTCCCTCACTGCTAGTTGGAAGCCTATGGTGTTTAGGGAAATGCGCTTGAGGTCACGTGGTGAACTGGGCTCGGGGCACCCATTGCGTGGAACCCGGGTCTGGGATGTTACATTTTTATCGGGGCATCATGTCTTCATCCAAATTGATTTGGTTTAAAAATCTCATTCTTTCGTCATTTACCTGAGATCCTAGTACAAACCTACAACCACAATCCAAAAATCAGTACAAAACATGTAACGACCCGAAATTTTGAATAAATCTTGTTTCCTAATTTCATTGGTTATATTTTTATACTCAAAAAAAAATGTTTTATTTGATAAACATGATTATAAATAAAATGAGACCATTGGTTTTTGAGTGTTATATGACCATCGGTCAATATGACCACCGTGAACAAAATGTTTTGATTATTGTCTCTAAATTTAAGTAATCTTGGTTAATTATTATAGAAAGAAGATTTGATGGCCTCCCCTAGTAGCCTTGGGCCGATCGAAGCCCATCTAACAGAGATTGGGAAGGAGGTAGCACCATTGGGCTTTGCTCTGGACCAAATCCAAGCCGAACTTCATCATGTGAAGCTAGAACGGAATCGCCTTCGCGAGAAGTTCAAACTGATAGAAATTACTACTCGGGCAATCTGAGCCGCCCCAAAATTCTATCACCCTAGCACACCTTACTCTTAGGTCCTATGCTGGTATTATAAGGGGTTATGTAACGAGACCGTAATTGCCTTGTGTAATCTTTTTTTTAAATAAAAATTTGGATTTCTTCTTATGATGATGTTTATGAATTCTCAAATGACCGGATAAATATTGTATGCATATTTTTGATGAATTTTAGAAAAAGGATATTTTAAAAATGGTTGTGTAAACCTTAAATAATTAAAAATGTGTAATGATTTTCGAAAAATGGTATTCTACAATTATGTTCAGTACGAAATTTAGAGTCTAATAAGATCAACTTGATTTTTGATGAATAGTAAATTAGGAATAGTGATTTTATGATTAGGATTAGTAATATGACCAAATGGATTAGTAATCTCACTTAAAGAAAGTTTTAAAATAATCTAGGCACCTTGATTAAGTAATGTGATTCAATAAAATAGTTAAATAACGGTTTCATTAATTATTATTCAAGTATTAGTTTTTTCGGGTGAATAGTGTTTTTTTTAATTAAAAATTTAATTAAAAATAATTAGAAAATTATTTTTATAAAAATGACTTTATTTTTGAACTCAGAGCATCGATATTATGTTATGGTAATTTTTCGGGTTTTTTCTGAAAAAAATGAATTTTCAATGAATAGTGTTTTTATTTAAAAATTAAATTAAAAATATTTAGAAAATTATTTTTATAAAATGGAGTTCATTTTTGAAATCATAGCATTGATATTTGGTTAAGGTGAAATTTTGGGATTATTCTGAGAAAGTTGATTTTCGGTGAATAGTGAAAGTATAGTTTTTAAGTTACGGGTTTTTAATGACATCATTAAATGATGTATTAAGTATATATTCAATATGGTCGAATTATGAATAGTATGTTAAGGTGTGAGGTTTCCCAAGTGGCCAATACCATGGGCAAATACCATGGGCAAGCCCATGGTTTTTCCAAAACCACTAATGAGGTGTCCCTTTGCCATTAATGCCTTGTCCCCTCACTTCCCTATAAATACCAAGCCATCCTCTCATCCATTCGACTCCCCACTCTTCCCCAACGAAGTTCTGGTCTCATTACCCCCCAAGGAGTCCTCCCAAGGTGCCCCCAAGCCCTCAAGGTCCCAACCTTTGAGGTTTAAGAGTTACATTTTAAGGTAAGGGATCTGACCCCTCTCTTTCTTTTCAAGTGATCTCTTTTACGTCATTCCTTTTATGCTCCATGTTCTTATTTTGGAGGATGTTCTTTTATACTCCTCTTACTGCCCTTTTTATGTTCATATGATGAAAGACCCCCTCTTACTCTCATCATTTCGTTTTAAAAAAGTTTAAGTGGTGCCGTTAGGCTGCCGAATTTTCAAGGGATTCATTCACCTCTCTCTTTTTCAAAGTTCTACTTTCATGTCAAGTCTTTCAAGTTCATTTTTATTATGTTGGGGTATGATCTCTATATTTATCATACTGGTCTTTTATGATCACATGATGATAGACCCCATTTGATCTCTTCAATTCAGTATTTTGATGTCTTAAGTGGCGCCGTTAGGCTGCCGAATTTTTAAGTGGTTCTTCACCCTTCTCGTTTTGAAGTTCTACTTTCATGTCA
Source organism: Viscum album (assembly GCA_963277665.1). Classification (NCBI taxonomy): domain Eukaryota; kingdom Viridiplantae; phylum Streptophyta; class Magnoliopsida; order Santalales; family Viscaceae; genus Viscum; species Viscum album. The sequence continues at coordinate 1,332,915,888 of OY728161.1, read as the reverse complement.
ATTCTTTCAAGTTCATTTTTATTATGTTGGGGTATGATCTCTATATTTATCATACTGGTATTTTATTATCACATTATGAGAGACCCCATTTTATCTCTTCAATTCAGTATTTTGATGTCTTAAGTGGCGCCGTTAGGCTGCCGAATTTTTAAGTGGTTCTTCACCCTTCTCGTTTTGAAGTTCTACTTTCATGTCAATTCTTTCAAGTTCCTTTATATTATGTTGGGGTATGATCTCTATATCTATCATACTGGACTCTTATGTTCATATGATTAGAGACCCTATTTGACCTTGTCAATTCAATTTTGTTGAAGTTTAAGTGGCGTCGTTAGGCTGCCGAATTTTCAAGGGATTCATTCACCTCTCTCTTTTTCAAAGTTCTACTTTCATGTCAAGTCTTTCAAGTTCATTTTTATTATGTTGGGGTATGATCTCTATATTTATCATACTGGTATTTTATGATCACATGATGAGAGACCCCATTTGATCTCTTCAATTCAGTATTTTGATGTCTTAAGTGGAGCCGTTAGGCTACCGAATTTTTAAGTGGTTCTTCACCTTTCTCGTTTTGAAGTTCTACTTTCATGTCAATTCTTTCAAGTTCCTTTATATTATGTTGGGGTATGATCTCTATATCTATCATACTGGACTCTTATGTTCATATGATGAGAGACCCTATTTGACCTTGTCAATTCAATTTTGTTGAAGTTTAAGTGATGCCATTAGGCTGCCGAATTTTCACAAGAGAAATCTTGTTTTGTTTTCTTCCTTTCATGTTCTTCATTTCATATGGTATATTATCAAATTTCATTACCATGTTCATAAATCCCTTATATGATGTCCTTCTACTGTATGATGGGTCATTTATGAATGTTTGACCCATGTCCCCTCTTTTCTCAATGTTTTCTAAAACCTTGTAACATAGCCGTTATGCTGCAGAATTTTCCCCTCAAAATGCCTCTCTCTTTTCTCAAAAATTATTTTATGTTATAAAGTGAATACTCAAAGCTCTTATTTCTATAAGGGTATTCACATATATATCAAAATGTTCCATTTTAAATTTTGGTAATTACATACATGAGACCCGCTTCCCTTTCCGTGGGTTTAAAGTGCCGTAAAGATCATGTCATTAAAGCAGTTTTTAAAATGTTATGATTATGAAATGAAACCCATTTATTTTATGCTATATGGGTTATTTATGAAATGTTTGATGATGATATATGTGGCTCACATGATAATAAAGGCAAATTTAAGGGTGCGCCCTGATAGCGCTCCAATGCATTGGGTAAAGACTTAATCTCTAGAGATGACCATTTTAACGACGCCTTGGTGAATAACCTTGGTAATTTTTAACGACACCTTGGGGATGGACCTTGGTGAAACGAAACGATTGTCAATATTAAATGTTGCAGCCACATCTTCAAGTTATGAAAAAGTTTTATTTTTATTATGATATGCCTCATGATTTCATTTTCATGCCTTAAAGTTCTTTTCATGACTTTATTGATGTATCCCAAGTTCATATGTAAAATGTTTCACTTGTTTCCCTTGCTGGGCCTTCTGCTCACCCTTTATTTTGATGTATGTCCCCAGGTTATGAGATTCAGTAATGAGCCTAGGGTGAACATGAGGAGAAGCCTTTCAAGTGTTTAAGAAGAATTCTTTATATTGTTTTCATGTTTTAAGTTCCTGGTTTCCAAGACACTAAACCTTAAAGATCCTCGGTTTTGTAAAATGTAATTAAAGTTTATGTGATAAAAAGCTGGGATGCTATAGTTGGTATCAAAGGATGGTTTAGTTATTTGTGGAAATTAGGATATGAAAACTCTAGGAGGAACCCTATAGAAAAGTTTAATATAGGAAATCTTCCTGGTATTTTGGTGAGTATTGAGTAAGGGGTTGCCAAGCAAATACATCCCTGTCTGGATACGAGCAGGTAGAGGTGGCTCTGGCACAGATGTACATAGGGGTAAAACCCGAAAACACCGCTTTGAGCTAGACTCGAACGGGAACTGGTACACGACAACGGGCCTTGCTGCACTCTTGGTTACGACACTCCCGGGGGATATGCTTTGGTAAATTCATAAGCTTGGTATGAACCATTATTAAAGGAACAAAGATAAAATAAAATAAAGATTCACATAAGAATATATGATCATGGATAACCTAGATGGGAACCTAGGGGATCACAAGTTAGGGTATACTTTTCTTCTACAAGTTATCCTTATATGCTTTAAGTTCCTTTTCATGATTATTGGTTAAGTATTTAAGCCTCTAATTATACTTTATCTTCTTAGTTAATGGTGGGAAATGGAATAACGTGTCCCAACAACCAATGTGATAGGAAATGCGACAATTTCCGTATTAATATGTCAGAGATGATTAGGGGATTAAAAGATGATTATTATTTTGGAAGGCGTTCACTATTTTGGGGACCCTATATGATCGAGGTAAATAGATTACTATAGTATTTTCATTGAGGAGTAAGGTTGACTTATATTTTGAAGAATTGATGAATTTAAGGTGGACTTATAGTAATTTAGGTTACTTTTGGGAATGATTAACCTATCTTGGGTAAAATATGTTTAGGTTAGCTACTTTTGTTATAAGATGTTAGGAGTGGTTGATGTTGTCTGGAGATGAACAATGAAGTTGTTTTGGAAGACTATGTTATCAAATCCTTCTTGTATTTGGGTTTCAATCATAGTTTGGTTTATTTTGAGGAATTTTAAGGACCGTTATTTATGGAGTGGTCTATGATGAACGTTGGGTAGTACCATGGAACTTTGAAGATTTAAAAGTAGGTTCTATTCCTATGGGATTCTTTCTTTTTGAAGAGTTGTTTTACCTTAACCTTTCTGTTTTTGGGATAATGTTTAAAGATAGAAGAAATAGATAGTTAATCTTTTGTAGATTATGTGATTCTATAGAAGATGATTCTTGTTCTTTTATGAGACCAAGTGTTTTTTAATTCTCATCATTTGGAGAAAAGATTAGTGTTGGTAGGGACTTGTTAAAGGATGAAACTCTACTTGAAGGTAGGTATATTTTCTTATGTTTTTGTTCTATGTAGTAAATGAAATCCTCAAAATTATGAAAAGAAACCTAAAACAAAAATGTTGTTGGTTTACGTTTCCTACTAGGTAATCAAAGACCGTTTAAACACATCATATGTTTGGGATTTTCTCATGGTTAACTTTCTCCTAATCATGTTCTCTATCACTCTCTCTCAGAACTGACCCTTTGTTTTTTCCTCCATGTCCATGTTTTCCTACATGGAACCCGAGTGTGGGTTAACTCGGGTGGCCTTTGTACTTCCTTTTCTTTCTTTTAAAGTAATGGTGTTACTGACTCTTTTTCCGACGTGGGACTTTCAATGAAATTTCAAAACCCAATTTAAAAAAAATTGCGAGGACGCAATTTATTAAGGGGGGAAGATTGTAACGACCCGAAATTTTGAATAAATCTTGTTTCCTAATTTCATGTGTTATTTTTTTATACTAAAAAAAATGTTTTATTTGATAAACATGATTATAAATAAAATGAGACCATTGGTTTTTGATTGTTATATGACCATCGGTCAATATGACCACCGTGAACAAAATGTTTTGATTATTGTCTCTAAATTTAAGTAATCTTGGTTAATTATTATAGAAAGAAGATTTGATGGCCTCACCTAGTAGCCTTGGGCCGATCGAAGCCCATCTAACAGAGATTGGGAAGGAGGTAGCACCATTGGGCTTTGCTCTGGACCAAATCCAAGCCGAACTTCATCATGTGAAGCTAGAACGGAATCGCCTTCGCGAGAAGTTCAAACTGATAGAAATTACTACTCGGGCAATCTGAGCCGCCCCAAAATTCTATCACCCTAGCACACCTTACTCTTAGGTCCTATGCTGGTATTATAAGGGGTTATGTAACGATACCGTAATTGCCTTGTGTAATCTTTTTTTAAAATAAAAATTTGGATTTCTTCTTATGATGATGTTTATGAATTTTCAAATGACCGGATAAATATTGTATTCATATTTTTGATGAATTTTAGAAAAAGGATATTTTAAAAATGGTGGTGTAAACCTTAAATAATTAAAAATGTGTAATGATTTTCGAAAAATGGTCTTCTACAATTATGTTCAGTACGAAATTTAGAGTCTAATAAGGTCAACTTGATTTTTGATGAATAGTAAATTAGGAATAGTGATTTTATGATTAGGATTAGTAATATGACCAAATGGATTAGTAATCTCACTTAAAGAAAGTTTTAAAATAATCTAGGCACCTTGATTAAGTAATGTGATTCAATAAAATAGTTAAATAACGGTTTCATTAATTATTATTCAAGTATTAGTTTTTTCGGGTGAATAGTGTTTTTTTTAATTAAAAATTTAATTAAAAATAATTAGAAAATTATTTTTATAAAAATGACTTTATTTTTGAACTCAGAGCATCGATATTATGTTATGGTAATTTTTGGGGTTTTTTCTGAAAAAAATGAATTTTCGATGAATAGTGTTTTTATTTAAAAATTAAATTAAAAATATTTAGAAAATTATTTTTATAAAATGGAGTTCATTTTTGAAATCATAGCATTGATATTTGGTTAAGGTGAAATTTTGGGATTATTCTGAGAAAGTTGATTTTCGGTGAATAGTGAAAGTATAGTTTTTAAGTTACGGGTTTTTAATGACATCATTAAATGATGTATTAAGTATATATTCAATATGGTCGAATTATGAATATTAAGTTAAGGTGTGAGGTGTCCCAAGTGGCCAATACCATGGGCAAATACCATGGGCAAGCCCATGGTTTTGCCAAAACCACTAATGAGGTGTCCCTTTGCCATTAATGCCTTGTCCCCTCACTTCCCTATAAATACCAAGCCATCCTCTCATCCATTCGACTCCCCACTCTTCCCCAACGAAGTTCGGGTCTCATTACCTCCCAAGGAGTCCTCCCAAGGTGCCCCCAAGCCCTCAAGGTCCCAACCTTTGAGGTTTAAGAGTTACATTTTAAGGTAAGGGATCTGACCCCTCTCTTTCTTTTCAAGTGATCTCTTTTACGTCATTCCTTTTATGCTCCATGTTCTTATTTTGGAGGATGTTCTTTTATACTCCTCTTACTGCCCTTTTAATGTTCATATGATGAAAGACCCCCTCTTACTCTCATCATTTCGTTTTAAGAAAGTTTAAGTGGTGTCGTTAGGCTGCCGAATTTTCAAGGGATTCATTCACCTCTCTCTTTTTCAAAGTTCTACTTTCATGTCAAGTCTTTCAAGTTCATTTTTATTATGTTGGGGTATGATCTCTATATTTATCATACTGGTCTTTTATGATCACATGATGAGAGACCCCATTTGATCTCTTCAATTCAGTATTTTGATGTCTTAAGTGGCGCCGTTAGGCTGCCGAATTTTTAAGTGGTTCTTCACCCTTCTCGTTTTGAAGTTCTACTTTCATGTCAATTCTTTCAAGTTCATTTTTATTATGTTGGGGTATGATCTCTATATTTATCATACTGGTCTTTTATGATCACATGATGAGAGACCCCATTTGATCTCTTCAATTCAGTATTTTGATGTCTTAAGTGGCGCCGTTAGGCTGCCGAATTTTTAAGTGGTTCTTCACCCTTCTCGTTTTGAAGTTCTACTTTCATGTCAATTCTTTCAAGTTCCTTTATATTATGTTGGGGTATGATCTCTATATCTATCATACTGGACTCTTATGTTCATATGATGAGAGACCCTATTTGACCTTGTCAATTCAATTTTGTTGAAGTTTAAGTGGCGCCGTTAGGCTGCCGAATTTTCAAGGGATTCATTCACCTCTCTCTTTTTCAAAGTTCTACTTTCATGTCAAGTCTTTCAAGTTCATTTTTATTATGTTGGGGTATGATCTCTATATTTATCATACTGGTATTTTATGATCACATGATGAGAGACCCCATTTGATCTCTTCAATTCAGTATTTTGATGTCTTAAGTGGCGCCGTTAGGCTGCCGAATTTTTAAGTGGTTCTTCACCCTTCTCGTTTTGAAGTTCTACTTTCATGTCAATTATTTCAAGTTCCTTTATATTATGTTGGGGTATGATCTCTATATCTATCATACTGGACTCTTATGTTCATATGATGAGAGACCCTATTTGACCTTGTCAATTCAATTTTGTTGATGTTTAAGTGATGTCGTTAGGCTGCCGAATTTTCACAAGAGAAATCTTGTTTTGTTTTCTTCCTTTCATGTTCTTCATTTCATATGGTATATTTTCAAATTTCATTACCATGTTCATAAATCCCTTATATTTTGTCCCTCTACTGTATTATGGGTCATTTATTAATGTTTGACCCATGTCCCCTCTTTTCTCAATGTTTTCTAAAACCTTGTAACATAGCCGTTATGCTGCAGAATTTTCCCCTCAAAATGCCTCTATCTTTTCTCAAAAATTATTTTATGTTATAAAGTGAATACTCAAAGCTCTTATTTCTATAAGTGTATTCACATATATATCAAAATGTTCCATTTTAAATTCTGGGAATTACGTACATGAGACCCACTTCCCTTTCCGTGGGTTTAAAGTGCCGTAAAGATCATGTCATTAAAGCAGTTTTTAAAATGTTATGATTATGAAATGAAACCCATTTATTTTATGCTATATGGGTTATTTATGAAATGTTTGATGATGATATATGTGGCTCACATGATAATAAAGGCAAATTTAAGGGTGCGCCCTGATAGCGCTCCAATGCATTGGGAAAAGACTTAATCTCTAGAGATGACCATTTTAACGACGCCTTGGTGAATAACCTTGGTAATTTTTAACGACACCTTGGGGATGGACCTTGGTGAAACGAAACGATTGTCAATATTAAATGTTGAAGCCACATCTTCAAGTTATGAAAAAGTTTTATTTTTATTATGATATGCCTCATGATTTCATTTTCATGCCTTAAAGTTCTTTTCATGACTTTATTGATGTATCCCAAGTTCATATGTAAAATGTTTCACTTGTTTCCCATGCTGGGCCTTCTGCTCACCCTTTATTTTGATGTATGTCCCCAGGTTATGAGATTCAGTAATGAGCCTAGGGTGAACATGAGGAGAAGGCTTTCAAGTGTTTAAGAAGAATTCTTTATGTTGTTTTCATGTTTTATGTTCCTGGTTTCCAAGACACTAAACCTTAAAGATCCTCGGTTTTGTAAAATGTAATTAAAGTTTATGTGATAAAAAGCTGGGATGCTATAAAACATGTTGAATTCCAATGTACATTTGAAAATTTTTTAAAATTTTATTTAAGTATAATTTCATTTCTACCATTTTCGTAAAACAAATAAGTGATTGTCTTGAGTTTGCATATTGGATTAAATCACATCCCTTCCCACGTGACCATCAATTTCCCATTTAATTAACATATTTCCATACCCGAACTACTATTGAATAGTTACAATTGAAATTTTCTTTTGAAACAAAAAATAACAAACCATAATACATGTTCAGTATATCATCTGAAAAAACTGCAAAAGAACACATATTCTATTATCAATAAATAAGATCTTCATTAATACAATAATATGTAACATCACAACTACTGATAAAAAAATAGAAGGATATTTTCAATTGGAAGGACAAAAAAACAGAAATTCTCTATTTTAATTAATTTAACTACAAAAATCAAAACTCACTCTAAAGAAAAGAAAATTAATAATTTGTGAAATTAACTATGTGGTGGAGTATTTTGGTAACAACCTGTGGGTTTGATAAGAGTGGAATAGTTTAAATATATCCAGTTGACTAAGAGTTCAACTGCTACAAAAGTGTATTCATCATAATTAAATGAATGCTAAATAAATATGATAAAATATGGATGCATGTATGAATTCAAGAATGAATATTGTTTATGAAAAAACTATCAAATTCCAAACACAAGCCACATGGAAGCTGTAACCATCACCATTGATGTTTTGAAGATTGGATCCCAAAATAAAGAAAACATTAAATAATCTGAAGATGGTTTTTTTGTTTCAATTATAAAACTAAAAAATAAGGTTGAACATTTACGATAAAAATATAAGATTTCATTTGAAAAAAAAACAAAACAGCACAGAATGATCTACAGTATTACTATCAGAGATTTGAACATGGGAAAAGGATAGATAAAAATTAAAAATCTCACATGATTGAAACTCTGCTTGTAAATAAGTGGATAAATATTTTCCAGTCCTTCAACATGAACCCTTTCCAACTACAATTAGAAAATAGATAATAAAAAACAATATTATTACAGTATTCCTAAAACAAGGTGAATAAAAATATAAAAATTTCTATTTTGGACAATGTTCTGAGTACCTATGATAGAGGGGATTCCAACATCCCATATTTTTCTACAAATTCACCGGTCAACATCCCAATATTATCCTTACCTTTAAATACATATTTTATCTTCTATTTCTGGTTGTATGTGTTCGCGTGCGTGTGCCAAATCTATAGCATTTTAATCCAGACAAACATTCATGAGCTATTCTGTACACTTCTCAAGTTTTTCCCTCAACCTTGCAAGATTCTCATTGTGATAAACTCTCAAGGAGATTCGATCATCTTCCATTCAATTAAATTCTTAAAGTAAAATGAAAAAAAATTAATCTGATAAACAAAGGGTTCCAAAAAATCAGAATTAATAGACATTATTTCATTATCAACATGCAGGGTGGAAGACAGATGAAACTATTTCACCTAGAAAAAGATTTTTCCACAACTGGGGTATGATATAAGAAGATGCAGTTAGACAACAATTTTTCCAACAGATACAAAAAAGAAGATAAATTTCAATAAAATAAATTTAAAAATCATTGAATACAGAATCAATGTGACTATTTTTTCCAGTATATGCACTATAGACTTTTTTGAAATCAATGATTTAAAATGATAAAGTACATACAATTAATATTACAATACTTTTAGGAACATTTACTGTAGTAAAATAAACAGATGTTTAAATTGTAGAAAATAAGAATGAAATTTAAAACATGAAAAATTGTATGAAAAATGTAATTAAATGAGACATACATATTAATAGGTACATACATAATAATATCAATGAAAAAACAAATAGTGAGAAATGATATGGAATCATCAAATATTTGTTAGTGTTCTATGTGCGGCTACAACAGAAAAAACTTTGGGAACTCATGTTGCCTCCTTTCTGATAACCCCCATGAAACTGCTACCCCTAGTGCCCACCACCATATCTTCCTTGTTGAAGATGATGATGATATGGCTACTGCACAAACACAGAAACTGGAGTAGGGGCTGGACTTCATCATATGGGTGCTATACACACACTGAAGTAGGAGTAGGGGCAGGACATCATCAAATGGATGTTGCATAGACAGACGAGCTACATCATGGGATTTACATCATCATATGGAAGATTCACAAACATAGAGGCTGGAGTAGAGGCTGGACATCATCATATGGCTGCCTCTTAAGCACGGGAGTAGGAGAAGTGGCTGGATCCACTTGAGACATCCTATTATCACCTCTTTCAATCTCTTCCCGGTTAATCATGGAAATGATAGATGAAATTAGATACCTTACCACACTAAAACTCATCAATCTCAATAATGCCTGAAAATGAATCACAACTCTCGATCCCAAAAAGAAGTAAAAAAACTGATTGAAAGGTGGTAAAATAATATTCCATTATAGTTAACTGAAAACCCAAAAAGAAGTAAAAAACTGATTGAAAAATAAGTGTAATACAACTAAGAATATAAAAAAATAGACATGTTTCAGCAACATAACTGTCAAACCTAGAACCATTGTAACCACCAAAGGAAAACATACATGTTTCAATATTCCCTTTCTTATCAAATCTGGTCCCCTTGTGACAACCGTAGGGAAACGTACATGTCTCAATTCTGTTCATACATCCCAAATAAGAGAAATTGTCAATCAGTCTGACCAGAAATTGCCAATCATTATGAACATGATTTTTCAATCGACCAAAACCAACTATAGTGATTTGTCTATTGGTATGAACAGAAATGAGGTTTTTCTATTCTGCCCATAACTAATTCGGTTGTAGACCCCATCCAGGTAAGGTAATGCAACCTATTAGACAAGTCCATCACAATTATTGGAATACCCAAAAATAGTCAAAAAATATATAATTACAAGTAAATGTAATAAAAAACAAATTATAATAGAAAACATGCCAGTTTTGTGCCCTTAAGGTAGGTTTTTGTCCTAATCATGGGTGTTGTCATAATGTATGTTTTTCAAAATATTATTGATTCAGAAACATCAATGCATGGGAATGATTATTTATCATATGTAAAGATCTGTTATAGTAGCACATTCTTGAGGTTATTGTGATTCAATGAATATGTTACTAAAGAGTTCTAGGAAAATAAATCATATGAAGATAATATATAATGTTACGTTAATCCATCATGTAGGAAAAAATGATAAATGCATCCATTATTTATCAATTGAACTGGTAAAATTGAGAAGAATCCCCTTAAACTCTGTTTAAAGAGTCTTAACATAATTATGGATGAAAATGATAGCAATGCCATGAATTACAAGCAATTCGATTCCCTACTATTATTTAACACATATGATCAATTTTATTCACTGTTGTGTTGTGGTTCATAGAAGAAAAACTCAACCATAATTATTTTCCAAGTATAAGCTTATGACTGACAAATATCTTGGTATTTCTGAGGGTTATAATTTAGAACGAGATATATGAAATTTCGATAAATTTAAGAAATATTCCATATAATTTATTAATTTTTGAAGACATTTATGAGTTATTTTGATGATATAAACATGTAAACAATGTTCTGTAAGAAAAACCTTGTAGAAATGTCTGGGAAGCCTTTGACTGTGATAATAATGCTTGGTATTAGATTGAATACTCGGTCCTCTTCCAGCCTTTTAAATATTGCATGCTGAACATAATGCAACATTACAAATTAATAAATCGAGTAGGATAATGAAAACCAATAATATTATTGTGCATGGAACATTTGAATAAATATGTTTTATAGTCCACGATGATTATATACGGTGCATGAAATTTCATTATAACCATATCTACCAAATTCAATTCACCACAAATTAAAGACCTGGAGGAATCACATGTAGAGCAGTCCAAAGCATCCTTGTTAACATCTTGGTTGTGAATGAAATGCATAAATTGAAACTAACCTGATGGGAAATTAAGAAACATAACTTGTAATTTCATTAAAGAAAGGCCTCTTTTACTTCTTTTACTTCGTATCTCACATAAAGAAATAAAGTACATGTATCAAATAAGAAAACATGTGAATTTAACACTTTCACTCTTCTTCTCAAATTTTCAATGACATGAGGAAAAGGGGTATGATTTGTTTATAACACATCAAATTTCATATTAAATTTTTTCTGGTTGTAAATTAAAACAATTCTAAATTCAATTATTAAAAAGAACCATATTTATAGTGGAGTAATCAGGTCAAATTTCAAGCATTGACATTAATTAACAGATGAAAATTTTAAAGTAATTAGAGGATCTCTCTTCTGAAATCCATCAAATATCAAAAATAAAGAAGAATAAATCACTGATTGATAAAGCCAGTGTTATGGACACAATACCTCTTTACTAAATTCCATCCATTGTAGCCCCCATGACTATGTTAAGATCTAAAGTTTCAACATTTGGAATGGAATAATTGTGATTTGTGAATGCCAATACCAATTTCATCCCAGTATACACCCCTTCACATGCACTAAAACAATGAGAAACTGTAAAATAATAATTCAAAAAACAAATATATCCTAAAATAGAACTCGACATGATCATATCAAAACCCTAGAAAATAGTTACATTGATGCGTATTCCTAAATATAGTTACTATTATAATTCTTATCAATGAATTTTTATGGAAATGATTAAATTCGGTGTACAAAATTAATGTAATACAATAGGAAATCAATTTCATATGAGAATACATAATGTACAAAAAATGTAGTGATCATAAATTCCAAAACATACCATCTTACATAGAAGAAAATATATGTATCAGTTTTGGCTTCGGCTAGTTCAGAATGCCATGTTGCTGGGAAGAGGCCCTCATCTTGGCATTATTGGTGGAGGACATTATCCAATTCCTCAGCAGGTATCGCTCAATGTCAATCATTTCATGTGGAAGCTCAATCTCATTTATGAGCTGCTTGATGTCATCATCCACCTCGAAGACCACACAAGGGTCATTGGGGTATGAAGTATCTTCTTGAGAATAAGTGAATACTGTATCATAATTAGAAAAATATTATCAAGTTGGTAATAGATTCAATTCATCCTATCAGAGTACCTCTAATGAAAATTAGACGGTAGGAAATTGCAATGAATTAATTAACTTGATGCCATGGAAACCATTTAACCGAACCTTTATAACACGTACCAACACACATTGAATTAAATAATCCATGTGCCTGAATTAAATCAGCAATAACCAGTATATTTTGAACCCGAATTAAATCAGCCAAGTGCAACTCTAGAACCTGCATATGAAACCATTCATGTGAAAAATGATTCACAATTTTAAAATAAATAATTCAATTATTTAAGTATAGTACAAATATTGAAAATATTCTAGTAAATTCCAATAATTATCCCCATAAAAACACATTCACCTACAAATATGGATAAAACCATAGAATTGATTACCTAAAAATATATCACAAAAAAAATTTAAAAACACAAACTATTTCAGTTGTCAATGCATAGTGGAATCAATCAGAGTGAAAAAAAACCCAAATAAGATAAATTGAATTGAAACTTGAGTGTTTTGGGTTGAAATATTTGGCTGACAGTAATAGGAATGCTAGAGTAAAGGAGAGATGACCAATGAAGATATGTTCATACCTGAAGAGTGAGGATATGTGTATCCATACATGAAGTTTAAAGGATTTACTTTTTCCATTACGAATATATGTTATTACCTGTAGTGAAAATATGATGTGTGTGTCAATTCGAATAGCCTGAAGGTTGTGGAGATCGGAATGACAGTAGCACTGAAATAGGAATCCAAACAATTCCTAGAAGACAAGACTGAGATTACAATATGCAGGGGTTGTCTCCTGTATGTAAATCGAGTGGTTATAATCATATATTATGGAACTGAATTGAATATAAATTAAGTAGTGTAGGTTTTCGAATGATTAGATAGAGGATGAGCTGTTTGGTTCAAAGGGTTCTGTGAGTCAATCTAGAACGTTGGAAATTTGAGTGCGCCTTCAAGAAGGATAGAGGTGTATGATGCAATAGGTGTAAGGAGGTAGATGATCTGTGAGAACGATGATATTCAAGATATCTGGGAGGTAGATGACGACCGCATGCAAAGACAACCAGAACCCTTGGTCATCAATACACTTAACCCGACCAAAACTGGGAGAACCCTAAAACGGCGAGACTGCAGTAGAATTCAGGCCGTGGTGGTCGGCGAAGGATAGTTTCTAGATAAGTATTTGGAGATTCAACATGGGTTGTTCGAGGGATCGAGAGTTCGACAGGGCTGAGGATTCAGTCAGGAGAGGTAGCGGGAGGCAGATGAAAAATTTTGACTCGCGGGGTGTGCACAGGATGGAAATGGGAGACTACTCGGGGAGGGGAGGTGTGGAGCTCTGATTGAGTGGCACGTATGTGTTTTTTACATGGAAGAACTATAGGTTGACACGCGTATGCTGGAAATCCATGATTAGTAGATATATTAGATGAATCATGTTCTTTAATTATTACTCGTACAAGGTATGTCATTCCTATCACTAATGAATAAGTTATTATAAAATACATTTCCTAACAAACATCATCCAATTTTTAATGTAATATTTCATAAAAAACAGTGAAGTATATATATAATGGAAGATGATAACTAGTATTAAATATTATTGGTAAAAACATATATAAATAATCCTAAATTGAGAGGTTGTGACTATAGTATAGATCTGCACAGATAAGGGTAGATCAATGCAGACAAGTGCTAGTGGTTTAGAGACTTGAGGGCTTGGGATGGAGCTCAGTCAGAGAGGGCTCGGCCGGTAAACACTTGACCAGTGACGGCTTGGAGGGATCCAGATTGGGATCCTATGGCGAGGTCTAAGGATATGTGGGATCAGTCTCGTCTGATGAGGGATTGGATGGTTTGGGTTGAAGAGACACTTGTGAGATGTTTAGAGGGCTCATTCTTGGGATTCGATGGTGATAGTATGGACATATCGGTTTTAGGCGATGCATGTAGGTTGGGTCTGGGTTCGGGTAGCCATGGAGGAGAAGGTGGGGTCACGGGAGAAGTAGGGGGTCTTGAGAAAAGATACTTTTTTATATTAAAACTAAATATTTAACAACTACATTTAAAAACCACTCCATAATCCTGGATTTATTTATGCATGGTTTACTAAACTTCCACTACAAAATAACCTCTAAATAACGGTTATGGTGTAGTGCATAAAAAATATTTAATTAAACCATGAAAGTGTATATCCAAGTGTACATTTCAAGGGTCCCTCTTCATGAACAAATTATGATTGTGTTAATAAAAAATCCTCCACTTTTAGGGTTGTTATTTTTATGTTTATCGGTATCATAGGAACATTCACATGCTAGTATACAGAGATGGATTTATTTTATAGGAAAATTAAACAATATAAACATTACAAAAACTATTGGATGTTACCCTATACATAAAATTGTCCCCAATAATTTCAAAAAATTGACCCCATCCTAATATTAAAAAATAACTATATCCTCCTTTGATACCAACAATAGTGACTCAAGCATAACATAAATGTAAATTACCAATTTTTTTGAATATTCATTTTATCTCCAAAATAAACATTCCTGAGAACCGTAATGGTTTTGTGTACTGGGATACTATATACATAATAATGTTATTTAATTATAATATTAATCATCTCAAATAACATTATTTACATAATGTACCCTTCTAGACACCTCATACTCATTACCCTTCTTCATAACCTATAGAAAAATTAAAATATAAGTAGTGGTGTGCAAGCATTCTTAGTAATGGTAAACATGGGATAAATCAATCAATTATAATATATAATCATATCATTTTCGTAAGGTATGAAAACATTTAATTATATATAGAAAATCATACCCCGCTATTCATAGATCATAATCTTGATTCATGACAAAAAACATTTATATGTCATGGGATTGGAGAATCACCAGCAAATTCAACTACGTCTTAGGATTTAAAATCATATGCATATAAACATTTCATAATATTAGTACACCATCATAGTTATATAAACCTTATCATATTTCAAGGTGGATTACTAATACAATCATATTATAGTGGATCAGGCATGACCACATTTTTCTTATATAATATTGGATCATGCATCCCTAACGATTTACCATAATAGATCAGGCACATCAACTCGTTGCTCATAATTTTCTAATCATACATAAAGATTTTCCCAATCCATTATAGGGATATTTAATCCAATCCCACCTATCACATACTGAAAATCATTCATATATATACCACAAAATCATAAAATATCCATCATATCATCATAGAATAGTCCAATGAAAAAAATGAGTTCATAAAAATTCTCATCATCCGAATAATGAAGCTTACAAATAAAGAATAAATATAGCAAAAATGGATAATATCCCTAATAAATCATAAACATATTTAGAGGATAATGAAATATATGAAAAAATAACTGAAAATTACCATCATATTGAGATAATCATTTTCATTGGAAATAACAAGGGAATAAAGTAAAGGAATATTTATTTTAAAAATAATTTTCACGATGCCTATAAAATGAATTAATGTCATAAATGTTAAAATAAAAAATTCATTTCACACTATTCTAAAAATTTAAATATGACTTGTTCTAAAAACTCTTATTAATATTACTTTTTTAGTATTTTTTTAATAAATTTATATTTTTGTTAAAATTATAGTTTTGAAACATTTAAAGTATACATAATAAATGTAATAAAAACATTTTTAAGAGTATGGTCATTGTAGACAATTTTTTTGGCCGAAAAGGTAATATAGAATGTATTTCATTATATAATCTCAATGATATTAAGAAATAAAGTGAGAGAAATTGAAATCATAATTGAAATTATAATAATTACTATAGGTGTAAAAAATATGGGGTTTAAAATATAAAATCCATAATATTTCCCTAAATGAAAATGTAAATCCTCGACTCATGTTCCAGACACTAGTTCCACGAGCTACTCTGCTATGGGACTTCATGCGCACCTCCCCATACGCCAGAGGCTATTGACTAGTAGTGAGGGGCTGATATATCAATAATGGAGATAGAATATACTCTTTTATCATCTTAATACACTTGAATAAAATTAAAAAAATAACATAATATCATATATTCACTGATCATGAAAAACCATTATCTCATGATGACCAGAACTGGAAGTAAAATATAAAAAATGAATGGTAGATATGGAATGATATTGTACGTATCAAGTGTCAAAATGTAAATAAACTGACCACTCCCAGCGGATCATGAAAGACATCTGGTTCCCGCAACCATGCTCTATCCAGGATCATCCATCTTACAATGGGTCATTTCCCTAGACATATTATACAATCTAGTAATCTATTTAGAAATCAATTAGGTAGCTCAAGTATAGTGTGAGTACAACTCTATACGCCACCACTAAAAATGTATAAAAAATCCCAAGTCAAATAATAGTGTATGATGTTTTATAAATAAAATAATTACAATTCATAAATAAATAGTAATCACATTATCAATAAATCATTATTTGACTACATAAACACCTAGGTTCCCGTAGACACCCATACTTCATTAAATTCTCGGCTCATTCCAGATACCGAGCTATCCATGAAGGATATCTTATCTCTCAATACTATTTTTAAAACACTTTATCTCATTAAACAAAAAAATGTTATTATTACCCATCATTATTCTAATTAACACATAAATTTCATTGTTACCATTTATTTTTCTTAATTAAATCATTAATTTAATTCTAACATTTCATTATTCACAACTAACACAAAAATTTAATTTTTACCATTTTTTTCTCAATTAACACATTATTTCCAATTTTACAATTTATTATTCTCAATTAAGACATAAGTTCCATTGTTTCCTTTTTTTCTCAATTAACAAAAAAATGTCATTATTACAATTTTCTATTCTGAATTAACAAATAGATTCCATTATTACCATTTATTGTTATCAATTAACACATAAATTCCATTGTTACGATTTATTGTTCTCAATTATCTCATAAATTCAATTCTAACTATTTAATGTTCTAATTAATTTCATTAATTAATCCAAAAAATAATATATCCTCTCATTCTCATTACTAATTCAACAATTAGCTCATAACATCAATATCCTTAATTAATTATATTATTATTTAATCCCTTCAATCCTATTAGTTATTTAACCAAATAATTTATCAATATTGATAATTAAATTTACAATAAATAACTCAATAATTGATTATATCAAATCAACAATCACAATTTATCAAAATTAACTCAATAATTACTAATATTAATTTAAAAATCTTAATATGTCTCAATTAACCTAACAATGAATTATATAAAAACCATAATCCCAAAATATCGCAATTAACTCAATAATTAATTATCTCAAATCTATAATCTTAATACCCCTAATTTCAAATTTCCTTTAATTAATTAATTCACCAAATTAATTAATTCGATCAAGAAAACAATCATTAAACATCAATTATCAAATATAAAATTACATACACATTATTGTAATCAATACTTGGGGATTTTAAATATAGGCCACTACCCTTATTTTATGGACGAATGATCACATAATGAAAATATCTAATATTCGATAGAATAATGACATTTGATGAGATCTGGATATAAAACCTATATCCAACAAGCAAAAAATAATGAACAATTAGTTCTTGATATAGATCCACAAGCTGAGATCTAGATTCATAATATATAGATATAGATCCCAAAAAAAGAGGATATCAATGCACAAAAATAATGGGATAATAATGAGATATCATTCGGGAATAAATCATGTTGTTGAAGAGATGCAGATATGTTGACCAAACATAGAATCATTAATAATAGAGTTCAGACAACTTTATTATTCATTAGGGATTCTCAATAATTGAGAGAAATCATTTACGGGTTGATCTAGGGAGTTCTAGGGTATTTAACAGGGGTACAAGATATATTTTAATATATTTTGGGGGATTAAAATCTCGAATTCATGGATTGCTACTCAAGGTGCAAGGTTTCCCCAAATGGTGTTTCCAATTGTGTGTATCTTTTAGGGGTGCATAGTTTCTCTAAAGAGGTCAAATGGTTTTAAAAATCATATGCCAGCCCTGAAAATACTAACTATCCGGTTTTTCAATGTTTAATGGGATAGGTTGTATAGTTATGGAAAATCTTATACCAACCGTGCAATGCCCAATTTATTCAATTTTTCACAAAATTTCACCGAAACACACCCCAGTGTAAATCACCATCATAAATTACTCAACTCAAGAAAAGATATTACCAATAAATGAGCATGATACATCTTAAAAAATGGTCAGGATCTTATAATATCCCCACCTTATAACCAATCAACCTAGTGATGTACTCTGAAGAGTTTCTAATATATCACGTCAAATAGAATGGGCCATTGACCTGTCATATTTTATTTTCTCTCCCATGTTACCTCCAAAACATTTCCATGTTTCCACAATACATGAACTATTATCATTTTATTTCTGGGAAATAGTTTCTACCTTTTATCCAAAACATGTATTGAATGTTCCTCATTGGATGAATCTATCTGAAACACAAAATCAACAACCTCAATCACATTATAAGGGTTGAGGTGATACCTATAAAGTTGTAACACATGTAAAACATCATGTATAGTATAGTATCTACAAGGATTGAACCTTAAATGTTACATAATCTTGAGAAAATTCAACAACTATCATTCATAATCTTTTCAAGTTTATAGTTTTATATAATTTTGTTAAAACTAATACATAACAAATTAATATTACAAGTATAAACTTCTACTCACTATACATTTTTTCATAAAACAACTGATCTTAAAAAATAAATATGGTATCTTTTCATGTTTTCAGACCATAAAATTCCCTTGATCCTATCCTTGAATCAATTCTTTTTTAAGTACGCTAAAAATAGTTCCAAACATGTTATGTGCAAAAAAAGCAGAGTAGGGAATTCAAATTAAGGAATAATATAAGGCGGCATCCTTAAACCTTATATAATCTTGAAATATTATAATTATTCACATTTTGGATATTTTCATAGTTATAGATTTAGAAAATTATATCATAACTTAGTCAAAAAATATTGAATATTACATGTAGTCACATCTACACATTATCCATTTTTTCGTAAAATAAAAACTCTTAAAAGAAAAGAAACATGGTTAGTTTTATGTTTTTAACAACATGACATTTCCTAGATCTCATCCTTGTCCCTATTCCACCGTAAGTCCTATCACTACTGGAAATATGATCTATACCAACGGTTTGGGGAAAAACGTTGGTATATTTCACTAATTTGGACCTATACTAACAGTTTTTCCAAAACCGTTGATATAGGTCCCAAAATCAAAGTACCTATACCAACGTTTCTCAAAACCATTGGAATTGGTCTATACCAATGGTTTGGAGAACCGTTGGTCTGGGTACATGTATTTTTAATGTAATATTCTAATAGAATACATTAAATAAATCAAAATTTATAATACTTAGGATAATACTTATATATATTTATGAAATTATGTTCACAAAAGTATGTTAGGTTAGTGGTTAGGATGTTCAATCACAAATGGGAATTTCTGAGATTAAAACCAACTGAATGATTATATTTTGATTTACATATCCCAATAGTTTTATGGTACCATTGGTATTGATTTTTCATATTACTTATACCAATGGTTTTCAAAACCAATGGTATAGGTCTATCCCCACGGCATACATGGAAACGGCTCTCCAAATTGCTATTATAAACTATACAAACGGTTTTGAGGCCTATACCAATGGATCCAAACTGTTGGTATAGGGTATTTTTCTAGAAGTGTATGAAAAACATTTCAAAAACATGGAATGAGGATAAAATTATTATAAATGGACACCCAATGTTGGAAAACAATTATGTTTCAAATTAACATGTAAACCATGAATACCTTATCATAAAGTAATACTTTTCACCTAAAAGAAGTACCAAAAACACTTTATTGAATATAATCTCATTTCTTACCCTTATTTTGTAATCAAAAGATTATCATAAAACCCATATAATGGAACATATAGAATATAAATCATAAAAATGTGACATAATCATATTCAAACATGATAACCATATGTTCTACTTCCATAAATAATTCTTACAAATCTAATGGTCATACGACCGACTTCCATATGCAATGAATTAGAGGTTATAATGTAACCACTGTTCCTTGGATTATCACAGAACCACCTGTCATTTGGTTTATCACGTAACCACCCATCAATTTCTAAAGTACCATAACATAATCAGAAAACATAAAATAATAATAAAATAAAAACAACATTTACACTTTGCAATCACAACATTTCATTTCAATAAATTCATATCATCAATTCAATTAAAAAATTCCCAAAGAATATTTTTGAATAAAAGTGTCCCATATCACATTAAATCTTTTGAAAATAATTTACACTTAAAAAAACTGATTACCATATAAATAAATCCTTAAAACCATTTTTAATACCAGGATAGGAAATATATGGGTTTAAAAGAATATATCTTTAAAACATTTAAAAATATTTTTTAGTTAAGGAGTCTCTTACCCGATGAAAATCTATCAAATAAAAATCATTATGGAATAACATTAAATAATGTATTAAATATTACGTGAATATACTAATTCATGAAATAACATTTTAAAAGGGTTTTATATACACAATATCTAATAATAATGGTGCATTACATCAAGATATGCCTCAACGAAAGAAGATTGAGACAAAGTCACTTACCCCGTGTCCGACGTGACTTGTTCATCCTTTAATTTATCGAATAATTAACAAAAATTAATATCTACTTGCATAATATCTACTTGTTTGTCATAAGTCCCACACCAAACATTGACAAATAACATTTCACTTAAATTTCCATACCACATGACATTAAATAGTACGGCAAGGTCCTTATCACATGACCCTAAAATATATGATGTTTCCCATTATTCGGCACTGAACTATAAGGGTTATAATTCCTTTCATATGGATAATTAGGTAGCCCATTTTATGTGTATGATACCAATATCTAAATAAACCTTCATCTTCCTGGATGACAATAAATTCCAGAGTGACCCACTAAGTGGATTAAAAAGTAGTATCACTATAAACATGATTAAATGAATCTCTAAATAATATGGGAGAGATTACCATTTATGAATAACCACGAATACATATGGATGATTCTAAATTTCATTGATGTTAAAAAGTGATTTCAAGTTTCAAAGTAAACTTAAGTAATACATGGTAAATTAATACGGATTCATGAAAATATCTTAAATTTTTAATGAGTGTCCTGAAGTAGAAAATAATTCCCTCATATACTATTTTGATATTCTTTTAATCATTTTTATGGTGATAGTAGTTTTTAATCCACTTAGTGGGTCACTCTGGAATTTATTGTCATCCAGGAAGATGAAGGATTATTTCGATATTGGGATCATACACATATAATGGGATACCTGCGTATCCTTGTGAAAAGAATTAGAACTCTTATAGTACAGTGTCGAATAATTGGACTCATCATACCTTTTAGGGTCATGTCATACAGACCTAGACGTGCAGTTTAATGTCATGTGGTATGGAAATTTATATGAAAGTTGATTAGTCAATGTTTGGTGTGGGACTTACATCGTACAGTTTAATGTCATAAAGATATTAAATAAATCAAAATTTAAAATACTTATGATAATAATTAAATATATTTATGAAATTATGTTCAAAAAAGTATGTTAGGTTACTGGTTAGGTCGTTCAAAAACAAATGGGAGGTACTAGGATCAAAACAAACCGAATAATTATTTTTTGAATTACATATACCAACAGTTTTGTGGAACCGTTGGTATTGATTTTTCATATTAAATATACCAACGGTTTTCAAAACCATTGTTATAGGTCTATCTACATGGCTTACTTGGCAATGGTTCTCCAAACTGTTGTTATTGTCTATTCCAACAGTTTGGAGGCCTATACCAATGGTTTCAAAATGTTGGTATAGAGTATTTTTCCAGTAGTGTATGAAAAACATTTCAAAAACATGGGATGAGCATAAAATTCTTATAAGTTGACAGTCAAAGTTGGAAAAACATTAGTTGTTAAATCAACATGTAAACAATGAATAACATATAATAAAGTAATACTTTTCACCTAAATGATGTACCAAAAACACTTCACTGAATATAATCTCATTGCTTACCCCTATTTTGTAACCAACAGATTATCATAAAACCAATAGAAAGCATCATATAGAAAATAAATGATAAAAATGGGATATAATGATACATAAAATTGATAACCATATGGTCTACTTCCACAAATAATTATTACAAATCGAATGGTCATACGGCCAACTTCTATACGCAATTCATTAGAGGTTATAACGTAACCACTGGTCGTTGGTTTATTATAGAACCACCCATCATTTGGTTTATCACGTAACCACCCATCAATTGCATAAGTACCATAACATAATCATAACACCTAAAATAATAATAAAAGAAAAATAACATTTAATCTTTGCAATCACAACATATCATTTTAATAAATTCATATAATCAATTAAATTAAAATATTCTAAAAGAAGATTTTGGAATTAAAGTGTCCCATATCACATTGAATCATTTGAAAGTAATTTACACTTAAAAACACTTAATACCATATAAATAAATCTGTAAAACCAATTTTAATTCCTTGATAGAAAATATATGGGTTTCATAATATATCTTTAAAACATTTAAAAAGATTTTTTAGTTAAAGATTCTATAAACAGATGAAAATATATTGATTAAAAATCAATATTGAATAACATTAAATAAAGTATTAAATATCATGTGAATATACTAATTCATGATATAACGTTTTTAAAGGGTTTTATATACACCATATCCAATAATAAAGGTTCATTACATAAAGATATGCCTCAACGAAAGGAGATTGAGACGAAGTCAGTTACCCCATGTCTGACGTGACTTTTTCATCCTTTAATTTACTGAATAATTAACATAAGTTAATATATACTTGATTAAGATCAATTTTCATGTTTATTATTCTTTTTATATCACTTATTATCTTGCTATAATAATTACTTAATTATTTGATTTCATATAATACATTTTTCCAATGTTCGGAATGTCAGTCAAAAATGAAATTGTTATAATTGAAAATTTTCCCTATCGTAAAAATTACATTATCTCTAGAATGATATTAATGACTTATATATCATATATATCATATAAATACAGTATATATTTCTTTAGAATAATCCACAACATTTGGATATAATAAATGGAATGCACTGTTCAGGGAGATGGTACGTCATACATTCTCGTGAACACTACATTCATTTCATTTTGATAATTAAAGGAATGAAAAATAAATGATACATAGGTATATTATAATTTCATTATAATATCTATTTTACATATGTTACATAATTTCTTTAATTATGTCCTTTATATGTTGAATGTATATCATGAAAGTGTCATATCACTTTGAGGGGCGGAATTCCACGCGTCCTCAAATGAAATTATTATATATATACAACACGAAAAGCCTAAAGTAATGTTATAAATAAAAATTATAGAAGCATAGAGATAATATAAAAATAATATATATCATATATGAATAATTTTCAATCATAATTCCCACAATGAGATTTGATGGGGGAAATCGAACAATCATCGTTTCGTGAGGCAGTAGATCGTCATCCACAAAAACAGTATGTTCTATAAAAATTAGATGGAGTTGAGTGTAAGTGTAGTTATAATAATTTTCTTAAAAACAACCTAGTTTATTTTGGACACTGGTTTAAATATTTAAAAAAATAATATGAATACCATATGTAGTGGAGAAGGAAAAATAATTGAAACAAACATGATAGAGGATGTTACCTCAAATCAGGTAACATCTTTTGATTTAAGCCAAAGGGCTCTATTAGATTGAATTATTCCTATGGGAATGATTTTAATAGTACGACAGATATTTTGGAATATTATTGGTATATATGTTTTAAGATCCAAGGGTATTGAGAGGTGTGAGTAATGGGTAAGAGATGGTTCCCTATTATCTGATGGAGGAGGGGCACTTAATGAATATCGTGAATTATTATTTTAATATATATTCTATATAGAGTATAAGTTTGTTAAAAATCAGTTATTTAAAATATAATAAGTATATAAGTAGAAATAAAATTATCCAACATGAATTATACAGGTTTTCGATATTTTTTAATCCTTATCGTTTTTATTTAAGCCTTTTTTACTCTTAATGTTTTATCATTCATTTAACACTTTGGGAATCAAAATAGTTACAAAAAAAAAGAAAATGTCGGACTAAAGAGTAAATAATAAAATTTTAAACTTTTAATAACTAATTGTATGAATGTTTTTTTTAATTTTATAATATTTAATAATATATATTATATTTTAAAATAAGAATTATGTAAATTTTGAAACTATTCATATAATTATTTTTTAAAAATTCCACAACAACCTTATTGATCAAACAAGACTCATTAATACATATATATCATGTAACTATTATCCATAAAATTCGTTTATTTCATCAAAATTACCAAATTACATTTATTTTGACATATATAATATCATTTATTTGAATCCTTTATTAATGAAGCAATAACTCCACCCTCATGGTGTCATAATTAAATTTATTTATTTAATCTATCGAAATTATAAATAAAATACCACGATTTAGGAAATATTTTTATCTTCTTAATTAATATTTATAGTCTATGTGATCAATTATATAATCCCACATCAAAATTGTTTTACTAAATGATACATGTATATGTTATATTTTCCTTAACCGTAAATTAAATGTAATTAAATGTCATTTTCACAAACAAGTGGCTCCTTGGGTTTCTTAAATCAGTACATGGATACTTAGAGTCGTAAATGTCTCATCCAATAGGATTAGGACTCGTGTTATGGAATTTAATATTATTATAATATAATTTTTACCCTTATTTACGGTATTTACCCTTTAACCATGGTAAATAAAATATTTAATAATGTTGCTATTAATTATGTCTAAAAAAATAGTTACCTATTTACATATTTCGGAAATCCTAACTCCAAATATGGAATCCATTTTTCAAAATTCAAGACAAAAAAGATACAGAAAATAATTTAAAATTAAATTCTATTGTCAAAACCACAAAGTTGTCTTTTTAAGAAATAATAACATTTCATGGATTGAAATGTTTTTATGTATAATAAAAAAGTGGAATTACATTAAATGAAATAAAATTTATATTAAATGGTAAATTAATATTTTATGTAAACTTTAAAACTAATTAAAAAGATTATATAACTATATAAATTAATCAGATGAAAAGTCAGTTTTGACCTGAAAAGCATTATTTTTCAGTATTCATTAATAAATATACGTTATTAGAAAAAATAACTATATTTAAATGGATTCATTCTTCTTTGAAGCCTCTAAATTTTATTTTATAAATATTTAAAAATTTTAAAACATGTCTAATCATAATATGGTTAGTTTTTTTCATTCCCGCCAATACAATGGCTTGACATCAACTACAATTTATAATAATAATAATATGTTATTATTTTTCAGTATGACTCAAAATTTTGTGCAGCATGAGAATTCATAGGAACCCATTGTGGGGTTTCGAGTATTCCATCAATCATATAACCCCCATTAAATTAAAATTAATGTCTTATTCATAATTATTAATATAAATAAATTATATTTTTATATAAATAAATGGGTCATTAAATCATTCCCTCTTTTGGGGATGGTGTCCTTGCAATTCTATTAATTTATTAATTAAATTGGTGTATTTATACCTCATAAAATTTTTATATTCACATGTTTCCTCTTCATCCTTATGTTTTTTCATAATAAATTTACCCGATTATTTACCATATTCCTCAACACTTTCTCTCTTCAATCCGGAATCTGGAATGGATATTTCTCATAAGTGATATAAAAGGAATAATAAATATGAAAATTGATCTTATGAGTGTAGATATAAAGTTATGTTAATTATTTATTTAATTAAAGTGTGACCAAGTCACGTCGGACACATGGTAAGTGACTTCATCTCAATCTCCTTTTGTTGAGGTATATCTTGATGGAATGCACCTTTATTTTCTGATATGGTGTATATAAAACACTTTTAAAACGTTATATTGGGAATTAGTTTATTCTCATGATATTTAATGTTTTATTTACTGTTATTCCTTAATGATTTTTATTCTATATAATTTCATCTGGTAAAAGACACTTTAACTAAAACATCATTTTAAATGTTTTAATGATATACTATTTTAAACCCATATATTTCCTATTCAGGTATTAAAAATGGTTTTAAGGATTTACTTATATGGTAATAAGTGTTTATAAGTGTAAATTATTTTCAAAAGATTCAAATTGATATTAGACACTTTAATTAAAAAATCTTCTTTTTGGAATTTATTAATTGAATTGATTATATGAATTTATTGAAATGATATGTTGTGATTTCAATGTGTAAAAGTTATTTTTCTTTTTTTGTTATTTTATGTGTTATGATTATTTTATGGTACTTAGGCATTTGATGAGTGGTTACATGATAACCCCAATGATGGGTGGTTCTTTGATAAACCAAGGATCATGGGTTACAATAAAACCTCTAATGCATTGCATATGGAAGTTAGCCATATGAAAATTAGAATTGTAATAATGATTTGTGGAAGTCGACCATATGGTTATTAAATTTAAGTATGATTATGTCTCATGTTTAAAGTTAATATTCTATATGTTGCTTTCTATGGGTTTTATGGTAATATTTTATTTAAAAAAAAGTATAAGCAATGACATTATATTCAGTGATGTGTTTTTGGTACTTCTTTAAAGTGAAATTTATTACATTAGGATAAGTTATTCATTGTTTAGATGTTGATTTGAAAACTAATAGTTTACCATCTTTGGGTGTCCATTTATATGAATTTTATTCTCAGCACATGTTTTTGAAATGTTTATCATAATCTACTAGAAAATTACCATATACGAATGGTTTTTAACCATTTGTATAGGCCTCCAAACCATTGGTATATCCTAAACCAATTATTTGGAGAACCGTTTCCAAATAAGTTGTGGGGATAGGTCTATACCAACAGTTTTTGTTAAACCGCTGGTATAGACCTATTGGAACAGTTTTGAAAACTGTTGATATAAGTAATACGAAAAATCTACACCAAAGGTTCCATAAACCATTGTTATATGAAATTAAAAAAAATAATCATTCGGTTGGATTTAATCCCAGCACCTCACGTTTGGGATTGAACGACCAAAACACTAACCATAATTACTTTTGTGAACATAATTTCATAAATATATATATGTATTATCATAAGTATTTTAAATTTTGATTTATTTAATGTTTTGTATAAGATTGTTCCATTAAAAATACATGTACCTATACCAACGGTTCCAAAAAATCGTTGGTATAGAACTATACAAATGGGTTTGGGAACTGTTGGTATAATTTCTTTGATTTTGGGAACTATACAAGTAGTTTTGGGCAAATTGTGGGAATAGGTCCATATAAGTGACCTACACCAACAGTTTTTTCCAAAACATTGTTATAGTTCCAAATTAGTGAACCATACCATTGGTTTGGCCAATACGTTGGTATAGGTCCCCCCTATACCAATGTTTTGTCCAAAACCATTGGTATTGGTCCCAAAATTAAAGAACATATGCAAACGATTCTCAAAACCATTGGTATAGGTACATTTATTTTTAATGGAATCTTCTTATAGAGGACATTAAATAATTCAAAATTCAAAATTCGTATGATACTAGATATATATATTTATGAAATTATGTTCACAAAAGTAATTTAGGTTAGTGGTTAGTTAGTTCAATCACAAACAAGAGGTTTTGGGATCAAAACCAACTAAATGATTAATTTTCGAATTACATATACCAATGGTATTATGGAACCATTGGTATAGAATTTTAATATAACATATACCAACGGGTGTCAAAGCCGTTTTTAAAGGTATATACCAACGTTTTTTCCAAAATGTTTGGTATTGACCTATCCTGAAGTCTTACTTGGATACGGTTCTCCAAACCGTTGGTATAGGCTATAGCAATGGTTTGGAGGCCTATACCAATGGTTCTAAACCGTTGGTATAGGGTATTCTTCTATTACTGTATAAAAAACATTTCAAAAAACACGGGATGAGAATAAAATGATTATAAATGGACACCCAAGGAAGGAAAACTATTAGTTTTAAAATCAATATTTAAACAAAGAATATCTTATCATAATGTAATATTTTTCACCTTAAAGAAGTACCAAAAACACTTCACTGAATATAATCTCATCGCATACCCTTATTTTGAAGCAAAAATATTACCATAAAACCCATAGAACGGAACATATAAAATATAAATCGATAACATGGGACATAATCATACTTAAATTTGATAACCATATGTTCACCATCCACAAATCATTATTATAAATTGAATGGTCATACAGTCGACTTCCATACACAATGCATTAGAGGTTATCACGTATCCACTCATCCTTGGTTTATCATTGAACCACCTTTCATTTAGTTTATCATGCTACCACCCATAAAATGACTATCTACCATAACATAATCATAACAAATAAAATAATAATAAAAGAAAAATAACATTAACAAATTTCAATCAAAACATATCATTTCAATAAAGTCATATAATCAATTAAATAAAATAATTCCAAAAGATGATTTTTCAATTAATATGTCCCATATCACTTTGAATCTTTTGAAAATAATTTACTCTATAAAACACTGATTACCATATAATTAAATCCTTAAAACTATTTTTATTACCTGGATAGTAAATAAATGGTTTTATAATAATATATCTTTAAATCATTTATACTAATTTTTTCGTAAAAGAGTCTCTTACAAGATGAAAAGCTATCAAATAAAAATAGTTAAGGAATAGAATTAAATAAAGCATTAAATATAATGAGAATATTCTAATTCATGATATAATGTTTTAAAATGGTTTTATATACAGTGTATAAGATAATTAAGGTGCATTATGTCAAGATATTCCTCAACTAAAGGAGATTGAGATGAAGTCACTTATCCCGTGTCTGACTTGACTTGTTCGTCCTTTAATTTACAGAATAATTAACATAAGTTAATATCTACATGATTAAGATCAATTTTAATGTTTATTAGTCTTTTTATGTTACTTATTACCTTGCTATAATAATTATTCAATTATTTGAGTTCATATCAGATATTTTGTCAATGTTCAGAAATTGAGTGAAAAATGAAATTGTTAAAATTTTAGATTGTCCATTTGGTCCAAATTAGATTATCTCAATAATGATATTATTGACATATCTATCATATATTTCATATAAATAAAGTATATATGTATTTAAAATAATTCATATCATTTGGATTTAATAAATTGAATACACTGTTCATGGAGATGGTAAGTCATACGTACGCATGACCACTACTTTCATTTCATTTTGACAAATAAAGGAATGATAAATAAATGATGCATAGGTATATTATAATTTCATTATAATATCTATGTTACATATGTTACAAATTTTTTTTATTTCTATCCTTTATATGTTCCACGTATAGTATGAACGAGTCATATCACTTTGAGAGGGCGGAAGTCCGCACATCCTCAAATGAAATTATTATATTTATAAAGCATGAAAAGCCTAAAGTAATGTTATAAAAAAAATTAAAGAATCATAGAGATAATATAAAAACAATATATATCATATATGAATACATTTCTATCATATCTACCACCATGATATGTGGTGGTAGAAAATCGAACTATCGTCGTTTCGTGAGGTAGTAGATCGTTTCCCACACAAACAATATGTTATATACAAATTAGATGGAGTTGGGTGTAAGTGTAGTTATAATAATTCTCATAAAAACAACCTAGTATATTTAAGACACTACTTTAATTATGTAAACAAATTATAAGATAACCATATGTAGTTTAGAAGGAAAAATAATTGAAATAAACTTGAGAGAGGATGTTACCTCAAATCGGGTAACATCTTTTGATTTAAGCCAAAGGGCTCTCTTGGATTGCCTTATGCCTATCAGAAATATTTTAGGAGTACGGGAGGGGTTTTGGGAGATTATTTGGGTAGATTTTTTATGATAAAAGGGGATTGATAGGTGTGAGTAATGGGTAAGATATGATGTCCTTTTATAAGAGGGAGGAGGTCCACTTAAGGAATATCGTGAATTATTATTTTATTTCAAATTTTATTTAGAGTATAAATGAGTTAAAATACATTTATTTAAAATATAATATGAATATATGTAGAAATAAAATCTTCCAATAAGAATAATACATGTTTTCTATATTTTTTAATCCTTATCTTTTTTATTTAAACCTATTTTACTCTTATAGTTTTATCAAGCATTTAATACTTTGGAAATCAAAATAGTTTCAAGAAAAGAATAAAAATATCTATTTAAAGAGTGAATAATAAACCTTTAAACTTATAATAAATAATTGGATGAATGTTTTGGTTAATTTCAAAATACTTAATAAAATATTTTTTGTTTTGAAAAATGAATTGTGTCAATTTTGACATTGTTCGTATCACGATTTTTTAAAAAGATCATAAAAAACTTATTGATAATAAAAACATAATTAATAAAAATATATCATGTATATATTATCCATAAAATTCGTGTATGACATCAGAATAACCAAATTACATTTTGTTTCACATATATGATATCATTTATTTGTATCCGTTATTAATGAAGCAATCACTACGTCGTCATTGTGTCATAAGTAAATTTATTTATTTATTCTATCAAAATTATAAATAAAATACAATGATTTATTAAATATTTTTATCTTTATATTTAATATTTATAATCTATGTGATCACTTATATAACCCCATATCATAATTTTTTTACTAAAATATACATGTTTATGTTATACCTTCCTTAACCATAAATTAAATGTAATTCAATTTAATTTTCACAAACAAGTGGCTCCAGGGGTTCCTAAAATCAGAACAGGGATACCTAGGGTTATAAATATCTCATCCAATATGGTTAAGACAAGTATTAGGGAATTTTATATTATAATAATATAATTTTTACCCTTATGTACCTAATTTACCCTTTAACCATTGTATATAAAATATTTATTAATGTTACTATAAATAATGTCTGAAAATTTAGATTCCTATTTAAATAATTTGGAAATCCTAACTCCAAATATGAAATAAAGTTTTCAAAATTCAATACACAAGAGTTGAAGAAATTTATTTAAAATTAATTTCTGTTGTCAAAACCAAAAAGTAACTTTTTAAGAAATAACAACATTTAAACGATTGACATGTTTTTGTGTCTAATTTTAAAGTGAAATTACATTCAATGAAAAAAATTTGAAAAATGGTAAAATAATAATATAATTATACTTTCTCAAACCAATTAAAAAGATAATATGTATATATATATATATTAGATGAAAAGACAATTATGACATAAAATGCAATATTTTCACTATTCATTAATTAATGAATGTTATCAGAAAAATTCAAAAAATATAACCTATGTTATTTTTGATGTCCTTATTATAATGAGAATGTTTATTTTGTCAATTATAACATATAAAATTGAAAAAATAACTTTCATTAAAAATTCATCATAATCAAATTGTGGTAAAAGTACCTTTTAAAAATATTAGAGTATTTATGATTAAAAAAGGATTCATTCATATATGATGCCTCTAAATTTTATTGGATAAATGTTAAAACATTTAAAAACATTTCTAATCATAATATGGTTGGTTTTTTTCATTCCCACCAATACAGCAGCTAGATGTGAACTATAATTTAATATATTAATTTTATGTTATTATTTTTCAGTATGACTCAAAATTTTGTGCAACATGAGAATTTGGAGAAACCCATTATGGCGTGTCAAGTACTCCATCGATCATAGAGTTCCCATTAAATTAAAATTAATATATTATTCAAAATTATTAATAGAAATCAATTGTATTATTATATAAATAAACGGGGCGTTACTTCTTTCCCCCTTTTGGGAATGGTGTCCCCGCAATTCTATTCATTTATCAAATAAATGGGTGTATTTATACCTCATAAAATTTTTATATTCCCATGTTGCCTCTTCAACCATATGTTTTTTTCACAATAAATTTACCTGATTAATTAATTTATTCTGAAACACTTTCTCTCCTCTATCAAGAATCTAGAATCGATATTTCTCATATGAAATATTCTCTTCTAACGGATCTACTCCCGACTGAAAATATTAGATAGATCTATCATATACATTATCAACATTGAAACATGAAGAAAAAAATTCAGTACCCATGATAATATTGGGGGTAATTCCCATGTTTAGGCAACAGATCCAACATTCTCCAGGATTTCACAGGGTCCAATCAACCTCATACTCATCTCTCACTTCTTACCAAAACACCTCATATTTTTACATGGAGAAACTTTGAGAAAGAAATGATCACCTATAAAAACCAGACGGATATTTCCTAGAGTTATCGGCAAATAATTTCTACATACATTGTGATGTCCTCATGTGATTCTTAATTAACATAATTTTTTATGCCATCTATTCTACCAATTCTAGTCTCATCAACTTTCTTTCACCTAAATTTTCCCAAAAAGCTAGAGATTGAAACTGAATTCCATATAATGCCTCAAATAGAGTCATCATTATAGAGGAATGTAAATTTTATTAAAAGAAAACTCACCCAAAGAAATATGTTGGTCCCAACATCCATGGTAATCTTTTGAAAAAAAAGTTGCATATCTTTCAATGTCTGAATTATTCGTTCATACTACCCATCTAATAGAGGATGAATGGTGGTAATGCAATTTAATTTGGTACTTAATGTATTCTAAAGTCCTTTACAAAAGTTAAAAGTTAACATGTGATCACAATCTAATACAATGGATAGAGGAACTCTATGAAACTTGACTATATCATTAACATACAATCGAGGAAGTTGATCTTGAATAAAATTATCTCTAATTGATAAGAAATGAGTAGATTTAGTCAACCGATCAATAATAACCCAGAGTTCAATATTACCTCGATATGTCTTTGGTAATCCCACAACAAAGCCCATGGTCATATTTTCCCATTTCCACTCTGGCACAGGTAAATGATGATTCATCCCTTTAAGTAATTTTCTCTCTACTTTAACATATTTAAAAGTCAAAAACTTCACAGTAATTTCAACAATATCTCTTTTCAATCCATCCCACTAGTGATACTCTTTAATATCTTTGTACATCATAGTACTCCAAGGATGAACTGAAAATTGATATCTATTAGATTCAAATAACACACCTTTCTTTATCTTTATATCAAAAAGCATACATAATATCATCCCAACACACAAAACACAATCTTTATCATTGATAAATTCATTTAACATACACTTCTAAATCCGCTCTAACTTTTTCTATAACTCATTTTCTTCTTTCTGAGCTTTCTTTATTCTATATAATAGAGACAATTTCACTGACATCTAAAACAAAACAGAGTAATTTCCTACGACAAAAATATCTATTTCAATTTTTTATCAAATATTTAATCTAAGGAACTTGTTCCAAACATTTCAAGGTTAATGTAGCATTAATCTTTCATCATAGAGCATTGACCACTTTTTTTTTCCTTTCTTGGATAGTAATAGATTGTGAAATCATTATCTCCTAGTTATTAAAACAATATCTTATGTATCATGTTTAATTCCATCTAGGTGAATATTAAATTCAATCTTTTTGGATTAGTATATATTTCACAGTTTACACCATAGAAATTATTCCTCAAAATTTTTAGTACAAAAACAACAGAATCTAAATCCAAATAATGTGTAGGGTAATTTAACCAATGAGGATTTAACTAACATGCAGCATAAGAAATTACCTGATCGTTATTCAATAGGACACAACCAATTCATTTCAATGAAGCATCACAGTACATATCAAACTCACCATTTCTAAAAGGTAATTACATCACTGGAGAATTCACCAATCTTCTTTTCAATTCCAAAAAACAATCATCGCATTACTTTGTCTAGATAAAGCTAACATATTATTGAGTTAACATAGTCAGTGGGAAAGATTACTATGAAAAAATCTCAAAAAAAAATTCTGTAATATCCTTCCTAACCAAGAAAACTACGAATCTTGATTATATTTTTGTAGGTCTTGTCCATTATTCAACAAATTTTGTTTTAGATGGACCAAAATGTATTCCATTTTTTGAAACAATGTGACCAAGAAATGAAATATGTTATAACCATAACTCACACTTGATGAAAATACCATTCAATTAATTTTTTGATGGTTTGTAGGAAAACGCTTAAATGAATTTCATTTTCCTCTTTACGTGTGAAATATACCAAAATTGCATCAATAAACACAACCAAAAACAAATCCAAGAACTCATAAAAAAATTTATCCATAAGATCCATGAATACAACAGGTGAATTGGTTAACCCAAAAGGCATAAGTACAAATTCATAATATCCATATCTAGTGCGAAATGTACATTTAGGAAAATATGATTCTTTTATTTTAAACTAATGGTACCCCGACCTCAAGTCATTCTTCGAAAAAATATTGAGCTCCCTAGAGCTGATGAAACAAATAAAAGATATGATGCATATGATACTTGTTTTTAATAGTGATATTATTCAAGACTCTATAATTAAATCAATTTCTAATTGAAAAATCATTCATCATAACAAACATGATGGGAGAACCCCACGGTGATGTGTGATATTTTTTGAACCCTTTATCTAACAACTCTTATAATTGTTTTTTTACCTCTAGAATTTCAATTTGTGCCATTCGATAATTGGTTTTCTAGATAGTCTTAGATTCATAAAATAATTCAATAGTAAATTCAATGTCCAGATCAAGTATAATACATGGAAACTCACCTGAAAAAACATCAAGATAATCATTTACTACTTTCCCATAATTAGTCTGAATTGATCCTTTGTTTTCATAAATATGTACAAGGTAACATTCCATTCCGTGATTCAATAGTTTCTCAGCTTCCTAATATGTTATCAGATAAAAGGATTCATTATTGTACACAAACTGAAAGTCTTTATCAAAAGATAATCACATTGGATCTAAATTCAATCTTTTCATATTAATACAAAATCCAACCCATTCCCAAAAAAAAACAAATGTTCCTAAGGGAAAAACAACAAGGATTGCTGGAAAATTATTTCCACCAATAAGGATAAGAAGATTATTATAATTTCTTTTTTCCTAAATATATCACTTAGGTTTTTTTACCACAATTTCAAGATTCATATCTTTTGATGGAACTCCCAATATACTATAAAATTTATCCAAAATTAATGAATGTATTGGTATTGAATCAAACAACACATTGGAATAATCTGAAAGAATAAACAAAGTACTTGATACCACTTCATTTGATTGTCCCATATGAATTGTAGTAGTATCCAAAGATTATCCCCACCCTTCTGATTTTGATCTATATAGTTTACACCCTAGGTATCCATCTTTGTATAGACATTTTCATAATGTCCAAACTCATTGCAAATATGTCATATTACCACTACATTTTAATTTCTTGCTAGATCATATTCATTACATTTACGAGAAATATGACCAGTCTTACCACAGCCGAAGCACTTTCTAGATTTTGAAGGACATTCCCCATGATGGTTTTTACAACACTTCTCACAAGATAGATGTTTAATTTTATTACATCCAGGATTCATTTTAAAATTTTCCCCATTGCATGTCAACTGGACCTCTTCTTTTTCAATATATCTTGGAACACCTAATCATTAAAAAACATCATTTTTACCATATAAATATATTTGAAATGTTTCGCATAGTTTTTTAATTAATAAGTGGATAACTATCTTCGATATCATAGCATCGGAGATGAGTAAAATCAATTTATCCTACGATCAAGATCTCTGATGAAATTTGGTTCCTAACTTTCTAATCGAGTAAAATATTTTTCATAAGAATCCATTGAGTCAACCTCCGGGGTCAATTACAAGAATTGTTTTTCCATCCAAAGTTGAAAGGCCATAAGAAAATATTTCTCAAGAAACATACCATTAAAATATTCCCAACAAAGAGCATCAATACCTTCATTACCCCTGATATTTTTAATCATCGACAACCACTGATATGCTTCTCCTTCAAAATGATATACAACAAGACCATACATTTTATATTATATACAACCTATGATATATATAATCTTTTTTAGTGCTTTGATCAAACCTTCTTCTTGAACAGGGTTTGTTGATCCTCTGAATAATGGGGGATGTTGCCTCATAAAATGATCCATTATTATCATGTTCATTAGTTGTTAATATGGATGATCTTGTGTTTGGATACCACCAAAATTTATAGCCTGAGTCGATTGGCCCATCCATACAACAAAATATTTTGTTCTAATTCAGACCATCTCAGGTTTCTGATTTTGATGGTTGTTTTCCACTTGATGTCATTCCATCATACCTTCCCTATTTCATCTACATCAATCAATTCTGAACATGAAAATATATTAGGTGATGCAACATGGTAACCATAAAATGCTATATAATTTCAATCTTACCATAAATTAAATATCATTTTAGGATTATCTATTTGAAAAAATCTAAATCATAATATTATCTGAACCGACCTCTGAAACCCACTATAAGACCTCAGCCCTAAACCTTACATAATATGAAATTATGTTAATAATTTAAATTGAGAAAATTTTCAGGTTTAGAGCATTAGATAATATATCCATAAATTATAAAAAATATATTCAATGTTACATGTAGACACTTATAATCATTATCCTTTTTTCATAAAATAGAAACTTCTAAAAATGAAACAATTTTAGTTCCATGTTTTAATCAACAACCATTTTCCTTGATCCCATACTTGACACAATTCCAACTTAAGTCCTGTGAATTTTTTTAAATACATGGGATGAGAATCAAAATCCTAAAAAGGAATAAAAAAAATGGAATCTATTAGTTTTCAAATAAATATTTAAACCATGAATACTTTTTCATAATGTAATAGTTTTCACCTTAAAGAAGTAGAAAAAACACTTCACTGAATATAATCTCATAACATACCCATCTTTTTGAACATAAGATTACCATAAAACCTATAGAAAGAAATATATAGCATATAAAATGTAAATTTGGGACATAATCAAACATAAATTTAATAACCATGTGGTCTAATTCCATAAATAATTAATATAAATGGAATATCTATATGACCGACTTCCATGACAAATGCATTAGAGGTTATAACGTAACCACCCATCCATGGTATATCCTGGTAAACCCATTATTTTGTTTATCGCATAACCACCCATAAATTTGCCATGTACCATAACATAATCATAATAAATAAAACACGAATAAAGGGAAAATAACATTTAAACAAGGAAATCACAATATATTATTTCAATAAATTCATATAATCAATTCATTTAAAACATACAAAATGAAGTGTTTTGAATCAAGGTGTCACATACCACATGGAAAGATTTGAAATTAATTTACTCATTAAAACACTCATGTCTATATAAATAAATTCTTAAAAAATATTTTCAATTCATTGACATGAAATAGATGGATTTTGAAGAATAAATCATTAAAAAATTTAAAACGATGTTTACTTAAATATTCTCCTTCCATTTGAGAAACACTTGAATACAAATCAATAAATAATAACATTAAAAAATGTTAAATATCTTGAAAATATAATAATTCATGATATATCATTTTAAAATTGTTTTATATACACCATATAGGATACTAATGGTGCATTATATCTATATATTCCTCAATGAAAAGATATTGAGACAAAGTCACTTACCTCGTTTCCGATTTGACTCGATCATTCTTTAATTTATTGAATAATAAACATAAGTTAATTTATACTTCTCTATAAACTTTTTCAAGTATATTATTCATTTTATACCACATATTACCTTGATATAATAATTAGTTAATTATTTTACTTTATATCGAACATTTTTTCATGTTTTGAAACATGAGTAAAAAATGAACATGTTATAATTATAAATTGAACATGTGTTCAAAATTCAATTATATTTAGAATGATATTAATTATTGAGATATAATATATATCATATATATCCAGAATATATGTATTTATAATAATCCATTTCATTTGGATATATGAAATTAAATTCGCCTTTTAAGGAGATTATAAGTCGTACGTACGCATGAACACTACTTTCATTTATGTATCAAATTTAAAGGAATAAAAAATTGATACATATATATATTATAATTATATTATAATATATATGTTATATTTTTACATAATCCAGTAATTCCATCAATTTATAGCATGAACGTGTCATATTTCATTGAAGGGGTGTTAGTCTTCACTTCCTAAATTGAGATTATTGTATTTATACAACTAGAAAAGCATAAAAAATATGTAAATAAAAATTACAAAAGAATAGAGGCAATATAAAAATAAAATATATCATATAGGAATACATTTCCATCATAATGTTTATAATGAGAGGTGTTATGGGAAAATAGAACAATCATCGTTTTCTGATGTAGTAGTCTGTTGTCCACATAAACAATATGTTCTATTCCCATTAAACGGAGGTGGTTGTAAGCTTAGTTACAATATTTCCTGTAATAATAACCTATTATATTTTTTATATTTTTTTTATGTAAAAATAAATACATAGATAATTTGGAGTGGAGAAAAAAATAATGGAATGAAACTTGAGAGAAGATGTTACCTCAAATCGGGTAATATATTCTGATTTCAGCCATATGGCTCTCTTGGATTTCCTTCTGCCTAGGGAAAGTCTTCAAAATGGAGGAGAGTGATTTTGGGATCTAATTTGGGAAGAATATGGATGATCGAAGGGGCTTGTAAGGTGTGAGTGATAGGATAGAGGTGGCGCCCATTTATTAGAGGGAGTAGGGGAACTTAAGAAATATCCTGAATTATTATTGTATTTTAAATTCTATTGATAGTGTAAATGAGGCAAAATTCAGTTATTTATAATCTAATATTCAAATATATGTCAAAATAATAATTATAAACGTTCACGATTATTTTTAATCCTTTTCTTTTTTATTTAACCCTTTTTCCCTCTTATTGTTTTATAAAGCATTTAAAACATTGAAAATCAAAATTGTTACCAAAACAAAAAAAAAATATCCAATTAAAGAATAAATAATAAAATTTTAGACTAATTATAACTATTCTTATGAATTTTATAATTTTTTAAAATTTATAATATTTTAAATAGTATTTTATATTTTAAAATATGAATTATGTCAATTTTGACACTATTCATATCATGTTTGTTTTAGAAATATATAACAACTTTATTGATTAGAAAAAATCATTAATACAACTGTAACATGTAACTATCATCCAAAAAAATTGTGGATGACTTCAAAATGACCAAATTTCCTTTATTTTATCATTTACAATATAATTTATTTGAATCCTTTATCAATAAAGCAATCACCGCATTATCATTGTGTCTTAATAAAATTTATTTAATTAATCTCTATAAATTATAAATTAAATACAATGATGTATTAATTTTTTATATTTATAATGACTATTTAAAGTTTAATAGATGACTTATATAACCCAAAATTATTATTTTACTAAAAGATAAATGTTTAGGTTATATTTTCCTAACTTAAAATTAAAAGTAGTTAACTGTCATTTTCACACACAAGTGCTTCCATGGGGTCATAAAATAGACCCATTGATGACCGTAATAGGACATAACTTATTCGATAATGTTAGAACACGTGTTATGGTAATTTAATATAATTATAATTATATTTTTTACCCTTATTTATAGGATTTACCATTTTACTGTGGTAAATAAAATATTTACATAATTTACTTTTATTAATTATTAAAAATTAATGTTACCTATATAACAAAATTTACCTCCACATTATAAATATGGAAACCATTTTCCAAATTCAGAACATATAAGTGGTATAAATTAATTTAAAATTATTTCCTATTTTCCAAACCAAAAAGCGTGTTTTTAGGAAATAATAACTACCAAAAGAATGACTTATGTTTATGTCATATTAAAATCTGAAATTAATTTCAATGAAAAAAATATTAGTAAATGGTAAAAAAAATATTCTAATGACACATTAATTCCAATTAAAAAGATAATCTATCCTAATAAATAAATCAGTTGAAAATATTGTTTTGACATAAAATGCATTATTTGTTTCAATTTTCCTTAAAAAAATGACCATTATTAGAAAAATATAAAATATTTACACAAAGTAATTTTTTTAGGTCCCATTTCTAAATAAGAAGTTTATTTTCTCAATTGGAACAATATAAAAGTTAAAAAAAACTTATTCAATAAACTTTCACCATTAAAATATTGTAAAACTACCACTTAAAAATATTAGAGTATTTATGCATAAAATTGGATACATTATAATTTCCAGCATCTATATTTTATTGGATAAATTTAATAACATTTACAAAAAATGTTTAGTCATGATATGTTAGGTTTTTTATTCATTCCAATACAATGGTTAGATGTTAATTACCATTTAAAATAATCATATTATGTTATTATTTTCCAATATGACTCAGCCTAGTGTGCACATGAGATTTCAATGAAACCCTTCATAGTGTATCGGGTACTCCATCTAACATATCACCCCCTTTAAATTAATGTTAATATATTATCAATAAGTATTAATATAAATCAAATGTATTATTCTATAAAAACCAGGGTCATTATAAATAAAATTTTCAGTTAATGAATATTTACAACCCATGAAAACATTTTCACAAAATATTTCTTTTCACCAATTAAACATAAACTACATAGCTTACATCAGGTAATCATAATATTCCTACAAATCTTTATTGAAATTACAAAACATAAATGTAACTTCAGCATATATGCCATACATACATTGTAAATTTCATAGATACACAGTGAGTAACATTCATGGTTACATTTGGAATACTCATAATAGTATTTTCCCTAAAACTCATAGGAGAAACATTATCATTTTCCTCTATCATGTTACCTAATGAATTGGAGAGCTATCACGAGTTCACCCTCCATAGTTTTATCATAGAACCACCCATATTTGGTTTATCATATAATAACTCATCAAGATTCCATGTATCATTATATAATCATTAAAAACAAATATTGAAATTATAAACATTTTACTCTTCAATCACATGAAATAAATTCACGATAATTAAATATTCAATCCTTTTCAAAAACCATTGAAAATATTTAATAAAAAAATATTTGAATCAATGTTTCCCATACCACTTTGAAACATTTAAATGAAATTAAATAATTAAAATTTAGAAACATATATTCCCATATAAATAAATCCATAAAAACATTTTGAAAACATGTATATTAATGATAAATATTTTGATGAATAAATCATGAAATTTTTAAAAATCTTGTTTTAGTTAAAGAGTATCTTAGCACATGATAAAATAAATGAATAAAAATAATTAAAAAAACATTAATAGAAAACATATAATATCATGAGAATAATAAGATTCATGATGTAATATTCCAAAAGGATGTATATTCCCCATATAAAGTGAATGGGTGAATAACAACAAATAAGTCTCAATAGAGTGAAAATTGATATGGAATCCATAAAAAATATTGTATCCTTATATTAAAGATAAATAAATTACCTAATAATGTGTGAATAATATAAATACACCCAATATAAGAAGATATTCCGTGTAAAACAATCATAGTCCGTTCACACATATTCTTGGAAAAACAAAACAAATGTCATGGATTTTTTTCAATTAAATTGATATTGAGTTATGGTTTCCAATAAAAAGTTTGAATAAATTAAGTAAGAATTTATTAAATGGGGTTGTTATGTGTATAATCAATATATCAATACAATGGGAAGTTTAAATTATAACATAAATATATAAACAATAATTCCACAAATAATCATGGCATAATATAATAAATGAAGTATGCGTAAAACCCAATGAGTGAAAATTGAGTTTAGAAATTCCCTTAAAAATATCATTTTATTAATAAAATAGATATAT
Organism: Viscum album; assembly: GCA_963277665.1. Taxonomy (NCBI): domain Eukaryota; kingdom Viridiplantae; phylum Streptophyta; class Magnoliopsida; order Santalales; family Viscaceae; genus Viscum; species Viscum album. Next base: position 1,332,873,360 of record OY728161.1, on the reverse strand, counting down.
TAGTTGTATTCACTATAAGTACACATTAATAATGTATAAATACATGATAGGATAAAAAATATATTTCTCACATAATCATATCACTACATACTAATGAAGTAGAAGATTATCCCTAATAATGGAAATTGGGTTAAGAAGTTTCCATACGATGTTCGTATAAATGATGTGAGAATTTATAAATAATGTGATTATCTATAGAAATAGTATATCCACATAAATATATGTTTAAATTAAAAAAATAATAAACAATTATTTATTACACATGTAACACCCCTAGCTTCCACAATACGCTTCTCATTCAATAATGCAATAGCTTGCATTGTACGCAAGTTCGAGATTCTAACACACTACGACCAATCAAAATAGCCATTATGAATAGTAATACCCACTTTTTGAAATTATATATATTTTATATTTTAATAATGACTTCATTTTTGGATTTGGAATATCGAAATTAGCCTATGTTGAATTTTTGGTATTTTTCTAAGAACTTACAATTTTTTATGAATAGTGAAAAATACATAAAAACAACTTTTTTAATAAAAATAATTTATAGTGATAAATTTAAATATTGAGTGGTTTTAAATTATAATTATAATATATTATTATAATTTTATCCAATGGTGGTCATTAGAATCAATTTCACTTTCAAATTGGATATAAACAGTTGTCAATCTTTTGATATATATTGTTTCTTAAAAACACGCAATTTGTTGTGACAGCGGGAATTAATTATAAAATTAATTAATTCAACTTATATGTTTGGAATTTTGTAAAATAGACATTATTTTTTAATTTGGAATATCAATTATAGCTTAGCGTGAAATTTTGGCATTGTTCTGAAAAACTTCAATTTTTTATGAATAGTGAAACCACTAAGTGGTAGTTAAAAAACTAATTTTTCATTTAAATGTATCATTACCACTTATGTGGTTTGATTTTAAATGATCATACATACATGGTTGTCATTAGTAATTAAAATGTCGTTAAATGGGATAAAAATAATTTTTTGGTGAATAGTAACATTTAAGTTTAATTAATCGCGATTATAGGTAATTATTAAAATTTAAGCTAAAAACTATACTATAAAAATATGAAAATACCCTTACACATGTCCTACCCCTATTGGATGAGTCATGGCCGACCAATAAAATCCATGGGTCAACTTGGGGACCCCATGGAGCCACTTTGGTTGGAAAATGACTTTAAAAAACATTTTATTTAATGTTAAAATAAAAATGTCACAAACTTGAGTTGTTTTACTAAAACAATTTTTAAATGGGGTTATACAAGTAATATTTTTTACTATAAATATGCATTAGAAAGATAAAAATATTTCCAACATCATGATATTTTTTTTATAATTTTTAAACATTAAATAAATTAAACCCTTACCTCATTAATTAACGATTTAAATAAAATGAAAAGATAATGTAAAATCTATGGTTTAACTTGTAAAAAACCAATTGGATGAATAGATTTCGAACCCTTATAACATTAGACTCGAAATATATCATTTTGGGACCTTTAGAATATGAAAAGAATTTCATAATAATGTAACATTTCAATCTTTCCAATAGTGCCGCTTATTTTCTCTTATAAAAGGCCCCCACTTCTACCACCTTATTCACACCGTCAAGCCATTTGGCTCGACCAACCTCTTCCCAAATACTCTCCCATCTTCCCTATCTTACTCCTAGAAGCATCACCTTGGGCAGAACTCATTCCAAGGAAGCCTTTGGCTCAAATCAAAAAGAGTTACCCGATTTTAAGGTAATGTCTTATCTTATGTTATTTTGTTTTATTTTGCTTCTCCAACCCCATAAACTCTTTTTATTAATTTCTTTTGTATCAACACCAGTACCCTAAATATACTATGATGTTGTTATAAAAAGTATTCGAGATACACTTACACACACCATCATCTAATGGTTAAATAACATACTGTTTCTGTGGTTGGCGAATTTCTACCTCACGAAACGATGATTGTTCAACACTCATATAACACCTTCAAAGGTGGCCATTAAGATGTCACTATATTTATATATGATATATAATATGTGTAGGTTTTACTTAAGCTTCTGTATTTTTCATTTATGGCATACCATTATGGTTTCCATTATGGGTAAACGCGATATTTTCATTTTAGGAAGTGCGGACTACCACCCCCTCAAAGTGATTTTAATCATTAATTCCATCTGTGGGATGTATAAATGGTGGATTAAATGTTATTATACATTATATAATACTGGAATTATATTATAACTTTATATAATTATAATTTCATTCCATTAAATACGAAATAGAAATGAAAGTAGCGTTCATGCGTACGTACGGATTACTGTCTCCATGAACGGTGCATTTCATTTCATACCTCTAAATGTTATGTAATATTATAAATGCATGTATATACTGGATAAATATGATATATATGATATCTACATCATGAATATAATTCTGGATATAATGTATATTTCACCACATGAACAACTTGTAATTATAAGTAGTTTATTTTTGACTCAAGTACCAAAGATCAACAAAATGACCATTATTAACTTAAATAGTTACATAATGTTCATAACATGGTAATAAGTAATATAAATGGAATAATGAAAATTGAAATGGTTCTTAAGAAAATATGAATTAACTCTAGTTTATTATTCGGGAGGTTAAAGAACGATCGATTCAAGTAGGACATGAGGTAAGGGAACTTCTTAACCCAATTTCTATTCTTTGGGTTAATATCATACTTTCAAATTAAATCATGATATTATTATTTCCAATCTTGTATAGTTACTTTATTTATTTTTACATATAGTGAATACACATAATAGAACTATTTTATTTTAAAAAATTGATCTTTGTAAGGACTTCGTCTCAATCTCCTTTCATTGAGGCATATTTTGTTTTATACACAACTTTATTTTATACGGTGTATAATCCCCTTTGACTTTAACTTGTAACCAAAAGGAATATTTTTATACGAAGCGTTTTTACTAAACGACAAAAGGAATGTTTTGTCTTACGTATGCAGTGACAACGGCTTCTCTGCCACCATGACTATTATTTCAGTTTCGGCTTCTTCTATAAGCCATAACATTTTTTAAAAGAAAAATAAATACCATTTTTTACATTTCTTTTATTTTGGTATTGAAAATGGTTTTTGAAAGTGTTTTTTTTATAATATAAATGTGTTGTATTGATATATTGTGATTGAAATGTGGAAATGTTATGTTTCCTTTATGCATGTTTTATGTGATATGATTATGTTATTGTTTATGATATGTTTAAACCTGTTCATATGAGGAATGAATTAGACATAATAAGTGACGGGTGGAGCCCGCTATAGCTCCTAGATGCATCGGTAGGTCTCATGAGGCAAACTACTCTCTTGGCACGAGGCCTTGACAAAATCTTAGTTGTATTCTTCGCACGAGGCCTTGGCTACGTGGTTTTGATAGTCTGGTATTATGTATTCCATCATTATGAAAGTGGTTATTGATATTGCATTTGATTATTTGACTAGTAGAATATCCATGTGAGTAAGTAAATGGAATTATTTAATTTTATTTTTTCCATATTATGCTGAAGTTCAAGTTTAAAAAGGCTTTTGTTTTAGTTACACATTGCCTTAAATGTTAATGTTTATTTATTAAAGCTTCCACAATATTGTTATCCCTACTGAGCATCTGAGCTTACCCCTTTCAATGTTTTAATATTTTCCAGGATGTGAAGACGAATTTTATGAAAAACCTATAGGGATAGTTAGAAGAGGATATGAGTGTGTACTATGGAGACTTTTTTATTGTAGTTTTTCACTTTATGGTGTAATGTAAAATTTATGAATGTATCTAGTGTTTCCAAGGCTACTAAACTAATCGGTCGTTCGAGACTTGATCTTTTATGATAATGCCAATGTTACGCAATAATGCACTGACTCTGTGTAACTGGGGTCGGGGCGTTACTGTTGGTATCAAAGTCAGTTTAGTACTAACCTTGGAATCTAGATTTAGATAAACTTTGATTAGAGCACATATCCGAAATATAGACTTTGAGGATTAGTATAGAATAACTTCCTAAAATTTTGGTATTACAGAGATTTTTTGAGTTTTCCGAGCAATACATCCCTGTCTGGATACGAGCAGGTAGATGTGGCTCTGGCATAGATGTACCTAGAGGTAAAACCCGAAAACACCGCTTTTAGCTAGACTCGAACGGGAAATGGTGCACAACAACGGGCCTTGCTGCACTCTTGGTTACGACACTCCCGGGAGATATGCTTAGGAAAAATCTCATTTTCTTTACAGACCACTATGAAGGATTATGAGTATATACTTCCTCAAAGAAAACATTTTTATGATAATGGATTATATCCATAAATAGTTCAATTTATGTTAAGTATTTTATAAGTATGGAATTATGTATTTTTATTCATAAACTAATCTATTTTATGCCATTGTTTAGGAATGGCGCCTAGTGGGAGGAATGGAAACTGTATAAATTCACGCACTTCATGTAGGGATTCCCCTCCTGCTCAAGATAATTATGGTGGAGCAGGAGATACAACTGGTGCTGATCAACTTATCACCATAATGGGACAACTCACTTAGGTTATGAATAATTACCTTACTCGTATGGACTACCCTGATCCGCAATGTGGAGGATCACTGTTATACTGCTTCATGAGGCGACAACTGCCAACATTTAATAGGGTTACAAATCCATTAGTAGCTGAGCAATGGATAAACTCCTTAGAGAAAATATTCCAGGCCATGGGGAGTAGCAAAATGTAGAAGGTTGTCATGGCAGTTTACCGGCCCACTGGAGATGCATATCAATGGTGGTCGCTGATTCAAAACAAAAAAGAAGATGAAGAAGTATCATGTATGGAATGGAGGGAGTTTAAGTAAATTTTCTTAGAAAAATACATTCCTCGTGACCCTCGAGCAGATATGGAAGGGCAATTTCTGAGTCTGAGGCAAAAGGAGGATGAGAATGTTGCAGAGTATGAGGCCAAATTTACAAGGTTAGCAAGACATGAAATAGCTTATATACGTAACCCAAGAAGTAAGATTGGTCATTTCTTTTATGGGTTAAAACCGTTTCTCCGTCGAGATTTAGTATCACAATATTTGTCAACATACAAAGATATAGTCTCATGTTCTCTCAAGACAGAAAAGGAATTCTCTAAGTCTTATGACAACAAAGTAAAGCCAGAGAAGAAGAGAACGGTGGAACAAGAGATAGATAAAAGGAAAACGGGAATGAAGGATTTTCCATTATGTGATAATTGTGGGAAGAATCACCCCGGTGCTTGCCTAAATGGAATGGAAGTTTGTTATAAATGTGGAGAAAAAGGTCACCAGGCTCGTGATTGAAAGGGAAAGAAAGAGGCTATCAATGTTGAATGCTACAATTGTAGGGAAATGGGGAATTATGCAAATTAGTATCCTAAGCGTCAGGGAAACATACCTCAGAAAAGGCTAAGGGATCAAGGAAAATCTTATGTTGTTACTACAGTTGAAGTGGAATAATTAATGTATTGGTGCTTTTGGAGTCAAGGATTATATTCTAGTTATAAGAATAATGTGATATATATAAGTATTGTACTGCATTACTTGTTTTGTTTTCATTAAGGTTTTAATATGATGAAGGTAATCATATTTTTAGTATGTGACAATAAGAGAAACTTTACTTTTTTGGGGAATCTGATGTTAAAATTTATTTTGGAATTTAGAGACCTTTTAGGGAAATTCTAGACAGAGATATTTTGGATAACTATAAAGGTTGGAATGGATTAAGTTGAACCTTGGATAGTATTATTTAAGGTTAAAAAATTTCTCAAGATTATTTTTGGAATATTATAATACTATAGTTTTAGGAAAAGGACAACCTGCAGGGTGGGGCATAACCCGTCGCATCGGACAAAGTTGTAGGAATTGAACCCACAACCATAGTGCGGCCGGCCTTTATTACCTACCACTAGACTACAGGAAATCCCTGGTTATTACAAAAACGTTTTCCTAATCTAAATTGTATTTGTTAATATTTGGAACCTTATACAATTATGATAAATAGAATATTTTTGGGTTCTATTACCTTTTGGAGTGAAAGATGGGTTTGTGGTAAATATTTATTAAATAATGAATGTATACATGACAAGTAAGTATATTTCCTTACGTTCTTAGAAAATCTCTTAAATAAATTCCTCAACTTTAAAAAAGGTAACTTAAAACCAAAACATTGTCGGTTAACTTTTCCAACTGGGGATTCAATGACCGTTTAACCAATCACAAGTTGGATATTTTCTTATGGTTAATTTTCTCTTAATCCTATTTTATACAACTCTCCATCAGACCGTGATGGTTTTTTCTCCTCTATATCCATATTTTCTTAGAATCCTAGTATGGGATATCTCGGGTGACCTTTTTACTTCTCTTTCTTTCTTTTAATGTTATATTTTTATTAACATTATTTCCGATGTGGGTTTTCCACAAAGGTATTTTCTATTTTCAACCTTTTATTTTCAATTAAAAACTTCAAAATTTTGAGGATGCAATTTATTGATGGAGGGGAGAATGTAACACCCCGATCTTCCACGATACGCTTCTCATTAAATAATGCAATAGCTTGCATTGTACAGAAGTTCGAGATTCTAACACACTAAGACCAATAAAAATAGCCATTATGAATAGTAATACCCACTTTTTGAAATTATATATATTTTATATTTAAAAATGGACTTCATTTTTTGATTCGGAATATCGAAATTAGCCTATGTTGAATTTATGGTATTTTTCTGAGAACTTCCAATTTTTTATGAATAGTGAAAATACATAAAAACAAATTTTTTAATCAAAAAAATTTATAGTGATAAATTATAATATTGAGTGGTTTTAAAGTATAATTAGAATATATTTTTACAATTTTATCCAATGGTGGTCATTAGAATTAATTTCACTTTAAAATTTGACATAAACAATTGTCAATCTTTTGATATATATTGTTTCTTAAAAGCACGCTATTTGTTGTGACAGTGGGAATTAATTATAAAATTAATTAATGCAACTTATATGTTTGTAATTTTGTAAAATAGATATCATTTTTGAATTAAGAATATCAATTATATCTTTGGATGAAATTTTGGCATTGTTCTGAAAAACTTCAATTTTTGATGAACAGTGAAACCACTAAGTGGTAGTTAAAAAACAAATTTTTCATTTAAATGAAACATTACCACTTATGTGATTTTATTTTCAAAATTCTGACATACATGGTTGTCATTAGGAAGTAAAATGTGGTTAAATGGGAATAAAATAAATTTTTGGTGAATAGAAACTTTTATGTTTAACTAATCGCGATTAATGGTAATTAGTAAAATTTAAGCTAAAATGATATTATAAAAATATGAAAATACCCTTAAAATTGTCCTACCCCTATTGGATGAGTCATGGTTAACCTATACAATCCATGGGTCAACTTGGGGACCCCATGGAGCCACTTTGGTAGGAAAATGACATTAAAAACTTTTTATTTAATGTTAAAATAAATATGTCACAAAATGAGTTGTTTTACTAAAACAATTTTTAAATGTGGTTATACAAGTAATATTTTTTACTATAAATATGAATTATAAATCTAAAAAAATTTCCTACTTCATGATATTTTTTTATAATTTTTAGACATTAAATAAATTAAACCATTACCCCATTAATTAACGATTGAAATAAAATGATAAGATAATGTAAAATCTAAGGCTTACACTTGTCAAAAACCTATTGGATGAGTATATTTCGAACCATTATCACCTTAGCCTCAAAATAAATCATTTTGGGACCTTTATAATCCGATAATAATTTCATAATAAAGTAACATTTCAATCTTTCCAAGAATGCCCCTTCTCTCCTCTTATAAAAGGCCCCCACCTCTACCACCTTGTGCACACCATCAAGCCATTTGGCTCAGCCAAAATCTACACAAATACTCTCCCAACTTCCCTCTCTTACTCCTAGAAGCCTCACCTTGGGTAGAACTATTCCCAGGGAAGCCTTTGGCTCAAATCAAAAAGAGTTACCTGATTTTAAGGTAATGTCCTCTCTTATGTTATTTTGTTTTATTTTGCTTCTCCAACCCCATAAACTCTTTTTATTAATTTCTTTTGTAACAACACCAGTAACTTTAATATACTAGAATGTTTTTATATGAATTAATCGAGCTACACTTACACACACCTTCGTCTAATAGTTAATGAACATACTGTTTCTATGGTTGGCGAATTTCTGCCTCACGAAATGATGATTGTTCAACACTCATATAACACATTCAAAGGTGTCCATTACGGTGTCACTATATTTATATATTATATATAATATTTTTATGTTTTACTTAAGCTTCTGTATTTTTCATTTATGGCATACCTTTTTTATTTCCATTATGGGTAAACACGATATTTTAATTTTAGGAAGTGCGGACTACCGCCCCCTCAAAGTGATTTGAATCGTTAATGCCATCTGTGGGATGTATAAAGGGTGGAGTAAATGGGATTATACATTATATTATACTGGAATTATAGTATAACTTTATATAATTATAATTTCATTCCATTAAATACGAAATAGAAATGAAAGTAGCGTTCATGCGTACGTACGACTTACCGTCTCCATGAACGGTGCATTTCATTTCATACCTCTAAATGTTATGTAATATTATAAATGCATGTATATACTGGATATATATGATTTATATGATATCTATATAATGAATATATTCTGGATATAATGAATATTTCACCACATGAACAAATTATAATTATAAGTAGTTTATTTTTTTACTTAAGTACCAAAGATCGACAAAATGACAGTTATTAACTTAAATAATTACATAATGTTCATAACATGGTAATAAGTGATATAAATGGAATAATGAACACGGAAAAGGTTCTTAAGAAAATATAAATAAACTCTAGTTTATTATTCATGAGTTTAACGAATGATTGAGTCAAGTCGAACATGAGGTAAAGGAACTTCTTAACCCAATTTCTATTCTTTGGTTTAATATCATACTTTCAAATTATGTCATGATATTATTATTTCCAATAATTTATTATTACTTTTTTTATGTGTTCTAATAATTAATACTCATAATAGAACTATTTTATTTTAAAAAAATTATCTTTGTACAGACTTCGTATCAATCTCCTCTCATTGAGGCATATTTTGTTTTATACACAACTTTATTTTATACGGTGTATAAACCTCTTTGACTTTTACTTTTATTCAAAAGGAATCTTTTTATACGAAGCGTTTTTACTAAATGAAAAAAGGAATGATTTCTCTTACGTATGCGGCGACAACGACTTCTCTGACGCCGTGACTATTATTTGAGTTTCAGCTACCTCTATAAGCCATAACATTTTTTAAAAGAAAAATAAATTCCATGTTTTACTTTTATTTTATTTTTTTATTGAAAATGGTTTTTAAAAGTTTTTTTTATATAAATGTGTGGTATTGATATCTTGTGATTGAAATGTGGAAATGTTATGTTTCCTTTATTCATGTTTTATATGACACGATTATGTTATGGTTTATGATATGTTTAAACCTATTCATATGAGGAATGCATTGGACATAATAAGTGACAGGTGGAGCCCGATATAGCTCCTCGATGCATCGGTAGGTCTCAGGAGGCAAACTAGTGTCTTGGCCTGAGGCCTTGATAAAATCTTATTTGTAGTCTTTGCACGAGGCCTTGGCTACGTGGTTATTATAGTCTGGCATTATGCATTCCATCATTATGAAAGTGGTTATTGATATTTCATGTGATTATTCGACTAGTAGTATATCGATGTGTGTAACTAAATGGAATTATTTAATTTTATTTTTTCCATATTATGCTGATGTTCAAGTTTAAAAAGGATTTTTTTTTAGTTACACATTGCCTTAAATGTAAATGTTTATTTATGAAAGCTTCCGCAATATTGTTATCATTACTGAGCATCTGAGCTCACCCCTTTCAATGTTTTAATATTTTCTAGGATGTGAAGAAGTATTTTATTAATGACCTACAGGGATAGTCAGAAGAGGATATGAGTGTGTACTATTGAGACTTTTTAATTGTAGTTTTTCACTTTATGATGTAATGTAACATTTATGAATGTATCTAGTCTTTCCAAGGCTACTAAACTAATCGGTCTTTCAAGACTTGATCTTTTGTGATCATGCTAATGTTACGCAATAATGCACCGACTTTGGGTAACTGGGGTCAGGGCGTTACAACACACAAAATATAGTCATAATATAATAAATGGACTATGCGTAAAATCCAATGTGGGTAAATTGAATTTAGAAATTCCCTTACCTTGAGTCTGAATTTTCCCATTCATTATTTAATTTCTGGAATAATAATAATTGGTTAATTTCTAAATTCTTTAAAATTTGTTTAATTTTTCTTATTATTTTAATATTACTTATTTCCATGTTTGGTCGTGTTGTTAGTTATTTGAGTTCATATAAGATTTTTTGTCGATATTCAGTACACTAAATGAAAATGAACTTGTTTTTCTGTAAATTTCCCTTGCAGTAAAATGTAAATCATCTCCAAAATTATATTCACGATTTAAATATAATATATATCCACTATATATGTATTTTTAATAGTCTATAACATTCGGAGATAATAAAGTAAATGCATCGTTCTTGGAGACGGTAGGCCGTAGATAGGAATGCACAGAACTTTTATTTCTTCAAAATATTAAAGGAATTAAAATTATGTAATAAATATGTGTTTTGTAACTGTATTATAATATATTTGTTATATATGCTATATAATTTCATTACCATAATCTTTTATAATCTACTTGTATGGCATGAACGAGTCATATCACTTCGAGGGGTGGTAGTGAACTCTTCTTCAAATGAAATTATCATATTTACACAATATAGAAAGCATAAAGTTATATTTTAGATATAAATTATATAAGAATAAGTAAAATATAAGTAAAATATATATGATATATAATTATTTTTCCATCATAATTTCCACCACGAGTGGTTGTAGGATAAAATTGAACAATTATCATTTCGTGAGGTAGTTGTTCACCGTACATAGAAACAATATGTTTGTTTCCATTAGATGGAGGTGTGTCTATTTTTAGATAAAATTATTCAAATAAAAATAACCATTTATATTAGGTATATGGTTGTTTTTATGTAATAAAAGAATTAGGAGAGAATAGGGATTGGATAAGTAAAATAAAGGAAAACTTTAGAGAAGACATTAACTCTAAATCAGGTTAATTCATTTGATTTAAGCCAAATGGATTTCTTGAATTTCATTCTGATAAAGGTAAGCCTTATATAAGTAAGGGTGGGATTATATAAATATTACTTTACAAATATTTTTCAATCTAAATTTATTTTGATGTGTGATAAAAAGAGAAGACAATGTTCTATTTTATCAAAGAGGTGAGGGGAACTTTAAAAATGATTTGAAATTTTAATTTATTATAAATTCAATTTCGATTAAAAATGATCCAAAAATAATTTAATTCATATAAAATATGTTTTAGTTCAAATAAATATCATCTAATAAATTTTAACCACCTATGGAATATTTTTTTATCCTTCAATTTCTATTTAAAAATAATTTGAACCTTTTTAATCATATTGTGATATCATGTTATTTAAATTTTTTTTGGATAATTTAATAACCATATCAGTCAAAAGTCACAAAAAAATACTTTTTATAACATATTTATACTTATATTAACCAATGGGATGAGTCTTGTATTTTTAGTAATATAATATCATCTAATAAATATTTTTATATTTTAAGTTATGAATTTTGAAGAAAAAAATCTCTATTTAACATATACTTTTATACAAATTCATAAGAAACTAATTCCTTCTAAAAAAATTGAATCAGTCCTATTTTATTACATAAATTATGTAAAAAAATATTTATTTTAATTTTTTTAATATCATTTATTTGAATACTTCATTAATGAATCAATCATTGCATCATCATTGTGTCTTGATTAAATTTATTTATTTAATGTGTAAAAATTAACAATAAAATACCATGATGTAGGAAATATTTTTAACATTATAATAAATATTTATAGTTAAATATTTTAGTTATAAAATCCTATATTAAAATTGATTTAGTAAAGGATACAAGTTTATGTTATATTTCTCATTACCTTAAATTAATTCTTTCAACATGTCATTATCCCACCCATATGGATCCATGGTGTTCAAAAATCGACTTAAGGTATACCATGGTTGAAAATATTTCATTAATTAGGATTAGTAAAAAAAATTAAGCTGGTTTTATATTATTATAATATTATTTTTTACCATTATTTGCCTTATTTACACTTTAACCATGGTACAATAAATAAATACTGATGTTACTATTCATATGATCCAAAAATTTGAGGTACATAACTACACAATTTGGATAATTTGATTATAAATATTTAATCTTTTTTTCAAAAACAAAAATAAATAATTTTTATAAATAAATAAAAAATTAGTTCCCATTTTCAAAACTAAAAAGAGGGTTTTTAATAAGAAAAAACTATCAAAAAATTGACATGTGATTATATACAATTTAAGTGTGAAATTACTTTGAATGAAAAAAATAATATTAAATGATACAAAAATTTCAATTACACTTTAAAACGAAGTAAAAATAAAATTTATCTATATAACTAAATTTGATTAAAAGGGAGTTTGATTTAAAATTTAGTATTTTTCACTATTCATCAAAATATTATTTTTTTCAGAAATATACCAAAATTTAAACCAAAGTAAATTTTGATGTCGCAAATATAAAAAAGAATTTTCTTTTTTCAAATATGTCATAAAATGTGACAAATATTATATTTAAAATCGGTTCTCTATCAAAAGGTGTTAAAATAGCTTTCATAGAGAAATACTTCTTTGATCCAAAAAATTGAATTTATTCTTATATCATATCTAGAAAACATATATGATGAATTTAAAACATTACATTGAAAATATAACCTATATTTTTTTCATTAAATAAAACCCATTAAGAGTGATATGATTTTATAAAGACAATTATTCTCTTTTAAGTGTGTTTTCATAAAAACAAGTCCATTATATAAATTTATTTTTATTTACATTTAAAATAAATTTGGTAACCAATGAATCATTATTTAAACATGTGTAAACCATAATTCAAAATTCAATTGAAACTATTCATTACTTTCATTCCAATATATATGAATTAACTTCCATTAAAAATAATAATGATAATATTGTTTTATTTTTCGATATAACAGAATGTTCTGTGAAACATAATATTTCATATAAACCCATTTATGTGTGTCGAGTATGCTATCGTAAAAAGTGTCCCCATGAATGTAATTTAAATATCTTATTCATTAATATTAGTAAATATTAAAAATTATTATTCTATAAATACATGGGTCGTTATAGTATATCTGATTAAGAGATAATGCATATGACAATAGCCCAAATCTCTAGAGGACCTCAAATGGTCCATTAAATCTAGGAACCTGCATTCCCTATCTATGTATATTATGGTGACCAAATTTAGACACCACCCTATGGAATACACAATCACTGTCTATAAAATCTAAAGTTTTTCGATATCTATTGACATATGACTTCAATCTACTCTAATACATATCCATTCATTTCTAAATATTTTATACCTAATATGATGCCTCCGGGATAACACATGGTCCTAACTACTATGACTCACCAACCTCCATCCCGCGTAGAGGTGCTTTTCAAGGCCTTCCATAATGATCCTCAAATAGTTACATTTATATTTTTTTATGATAATTGTTGATATATGTAAAATTCACAAATTCCATGAGATTCTACAAAGACCCACCAACGTTAAGAACATATGATAATATCGTATCTTGAAGAACCAATATAGTATGCTCTCACATCCCATCTGTTTGAGGGTGGAATTTCATACTCAAAAAAACCTATATTCCCAAATCCTTTTGCAATTCGTGTGATAAGTGTGGATTAAAACATGAGTCAAATTTGGGAAAAATATTCCATTGAACCCCGTGAAATTAGACTATCACTAACCATATTGTTCTATCAACTACACCAGTTAGAAAGTATCTCTTATTGGTAAAAAGAGTGATATCTTCATCATTCAATCTTAAATAACCAAAAATAGCTTCATTCTTATGAAGTGTCCTTAGGAGACTCACCATAAAATCCATGGTCATCTTATCCCACATCCACTCCGGAATACGCAATAGTTGTTGAAAGCCCTTAGGTATTTTATGCTATGTCTTCACCTACTGATCAGTGTAGCATCTTGTCACAAAGAATATTTTTACACTTTTTCATGCCTAGCCACCGAAACTGTAAATGTATGTTAGGGTAACTTTTCGTCATAGATGGATGTAACATCAATTTTAGGCATTAAACACATGCATCAACTCCTCTTGCATGCTTATAAGAACAACAACATATTTCTTGACATAGAAGATCTCATCCTCATCTAAGCTCATATGAGAAGGTTAATCTCCATCATTAAGGATTTCACTCAAGGTCAAGCACTTCGTATCATCATACAGTCTATATCTTATCTATCTCAAAAGTGTATAATCTATTAAAACTAACATGATATTACTTTTCTATTTACTCTCCTTTAGCACTACATACATTTCATTCGGAAATTTCATCGTCTTCCAACCAACACTAGACTCTTGAACTAACTAAGTCTGACCTTTCCTTCATAAATGGACAACCACAATATTTTCCTTCCCAGGTAAATATGATATGTCAAAATAAAATAACTACATATAATCATCCAATCTCAATTCTTTGAGGTTCAAATATCACTATAAAGAGAAATAATTTAAGCTCTTGTAAACATAATACACAGTGAACTTCTCACACAACGAATATTTCCAAAATAACTTCAAGAAATTTAAAAAATACAATCAAATTGATGTCTTGCATAAGGTATTTTCATTCATGAAGCCTTAACATCTATAAACCATATACCATAACTCGATCTCCCAGAAAGAACAATATTCCAAGCCCTTACCAATAAGTGTAATAATACATCATATACTCCTCACCCATATTAGGTAGGATCACGATCATTGATGTTGTGAAGTTACACATCAACTCGTTAAAGGAATCCTCAAAAGATTCAAAATATAAAAACTATATCCCCTTCATGGTAATTCCCAAATTTGGAACTTCAAAATGGTAAAATACCTATATGAATTTCTGATGATATCCAACTGACCCCAAAAATCTATAGTAATCAAACAATTTATTGGGATGCCCCTAAGAAACCTCTACATTCACATTCTATGGGTCCACTTACAAACCTTCCTCTAAGATTATGTGAGCCAAGAATTTTACCTATTAAATATAAAATTGAAATATATATTGATAGGTGTATATTCAATGCTATCTCAGTGTATTCAGATTGATGTCTATATGTTGGTCAGGATCATCATGATTCATGGATTCTGAAAATATGTCATCCACAAACACTACAAAAAATTGATCTATGTATGGGTGAAATATCATATTAATCAATTCCATAAACTCTTCTGGTGTGTTTTCAACCCAAACAGATTTACAAAAAACTCATAAAGAACATACCTACATTTGAATGTGGGCCTAGGTACAACAAAATTCATAACTCTCAACTGATGATATGTTGTTCTCATGTATATCTTGGAAAATACATAATCTCCTCTCATTTGGTTGAACAGATAAATGGTAGATGGAATAGGATATCAGTTCTTTACTACAATTCGGTTTAGCTTAACTTAATGAAAACATAAGCATAAACTATCATAAGGCTTCATCAATTGCAACATTGGTTAACCCCAAGGCGGTATACTCGATAAGATAAATCTATTATCCTCCAAATACTCCAGTCAAATCATGATGTCTTGAATCTTTATCGTTAACATTCATTATGGTAGAATAAAAACACTCTCAACTCTTGACATGATCTCAATAGTGAATTCAACTTCTATCTCTGGTAGAATACCAGATAAATCATCATGATCTCCATCCTGAGATAGGTCCACTAAAAGTGTAAAAAATACTACATCACACCTCAATCATTTATCAATATACTATAATCCTGGGTTGTGATCTATCTTAGATGTTGAGTAATTGGCCCTGCTTGACCTTCGTGAATATACCACTCTACATGGTGTATATTGTTTTCTACCTTAAGAGATGTCAAATCCACTCTCCTTCAGTAACATTCTATGTGGGACCAGTGTGCCAATATCCAATACATACCCATGATTATGTCAAAACTCAAAATGTCTATGAAGCAATGATCCCACAAAAAGAGACACTCTCCCACCTCGAGAGAAAAACCCTTTCAAAAATTTATTCCGCACAACTGTGTTCCTAATGTTTTTTATATCATCAACACCCCTCTCAAGAACATCACCGCCATGCTCAAGTAATAAAAAATATATGCATAAATAAAGGAATGACATTAACCATTATCAAATAAGGAACTTGATAATATAGAACGTACAAGAATAGTATCTCTCATGGTTTCTGGTCAGTCATTGCTATCTATTAGTGTAGGCTTCAACATGTGCAACTATCATACCCCTCTTCCATATGATATAGTCTAACTCCCATGAGCTACACTACCATACTAATACATGCACCCATATAAAGAATAACTTAATCCACATCCTCTACCTATTCAATTGGTATAACATAAGATGATAGATAGATATGGTGTAGAATTTCCCCTTCCTTCACCATGTATCTGTGTATATCATTCATCAATACAATTCATTGAAGGGTTCCTACAGTACTTCTACACATGTGTCATCCTACTGCAAGATCAACACTCCACTAGTGGTCGGGGAAAATGTCTATGATAGTAGCCCATACTTCCAAACTAGTTATATATTATTAAGGTAAGGTAATGTGTGACTAACCCTCTCCATATAAACTATTCTTATAATCACCCTCATAGTGACACTTCCTTATATTAGATGTTTTACCTCATGATCATCTGGCACAAACCATATGTCATGCAATAGAATCTTACTTCATGTTCCCCTCATTTATGAGAGCCTGATCCATGAACATAGTTAGTTTATTTAATCAATAATGGTTAACATAGGTCATAATCTCACATTTAAGACCATCATAAGAACTTCTCAATGTAGATTCCTCATCCTATACCAACACTGGAGAAAAGTTCTTTCAAATCTATAAGGAATCCAGTTTAGTACATCAAAGAATGCCCCCCTGAGTAAGCCTCATTTACTCAGCTACTCTACGAAGCCTCGTCATCTCTAGATATAATGGTTCCAAGAACATATCAAATTTCATTTAATAATATATCATTGACTATTTCCGACTGAACCTAAGCATACCACCAGTAATTAACTAATCCTTGTAGCTAATAATCAGTATACATGACCCTCATCTTAGTATGAGTATCTAGATTATCAGGTATAGTATATATTGATTCAATAAAAACTCATCTATTTCAAGTCTACCCACTCCATAAAACATTTGAGGGTGTGGTAGTTGAAACGCTCATGTTAATTCAGAAAAACTCCTCCCAAATCATTTAGGATCTCTTCCCATAAACATCCTTAAGTGAGTGAATTTCTCTAAGAACTTCTCTCTCACTTCCTCACCTGGCTCTATCTGTGTCACAGGTTCCACTACTGGTAGGTAACCTCTAACCCTGAGAACTTATCATCCTCTTAACAAGAATATTCCGAGAGGCATCAGTATAAAATGAAAAACACACCTCCCAAGACACATAACATAACTTTATCTGATTTAAATAAGTGGAAAATCAATACAAGTCACAACAAATCATTTCCTCAATCCTCACCATGTAGTTAAAACTGAGTTGATATTTCAATCCATAACCATATTACACCAAGGTGCTGATTATCAAGGGTAAACACATTCTCATATAATGTCTCTCATTATACAGAAATTTTATTTTTATCATTCGTTATTTTATATTCAATTTCAATCTAATGTTAGGAACCATTTTTATTTCAATTTCACAAGCAAGGAAAAATAGTTTATGATCAATAACATACCCAAAACATGTTTCCCCATGAAATCCTAAAATTATGAATTTCATAATAATGCTCAGTGCATAGAACAATTCATGCAACTCAAATTTTATGAAATACTAGGACACAATTCCATTAAAAAAATTTGGAATCAATAGTCACATCACAAAATATGTTTGTCCCCCAAGGTGAAATAATATTCTATCGTAACAACAAATTGCAATAACAAAAATCCTACTATGGGTACATGGTTTTCCCCTCTACATTGGTTTGAAACTATCATATAAGAGTTTATAACCAAGTAATGAATCATCTTAGATTCCATGCTACCTTTACTAAATAGTAAGACAAAAGAAAATTAAATGAAAACTCCTATTATACCACATTTTAATGTCTCTTACTAGGTTCTACAAAACGGTGTCCGGATCTGGTCCACTATGTTCTCTCATGAATTCCTCCCCATATGGTTGAGGCTACTGACTAAAATTTAGGGTCTGATATATCGATAATGTGGAGACTATACCATATTTTAGCAGATTAATAAACCCACAAAAAATCAGAAACATTAACATTGTATCTTATAATCAGTAACCTTGAAAAATTAGTATCTCATGCTGACCAAAACTAATAATACTATATCAAAAATGAACTTCAGACATTCCATACTAATATACATGCCATGTGTCGAAATTCAATCTAAAATTAAAGATCCTAAAAACTACCTGTGGGTCCTATACTATGATTAGTTCCCTCAACCATGCTTTATCCCAAATCTTTCATCTAACACTATGCATTTTCCCTTTACATTTCTCACAAACATTAATTCTACTTGGGTACCAATAACGTAGCCCAATAAGGGTGTTAGTAATGCTCAGTAGGACACAACCAAGAGCATCCAAAACAACATGATGTCAATTATGAGTGTACTAAATGGTTTAAATACAATAATTACAATGCATAAGTAAATAGTCTTCACATTATCAATTAATAATTATTTAACAACGCAGACCCCTATCATCCATTAGAAACCCATAATTCATTACTTACTCAGCCCCTTCCAGAGACTAATTGATCCCTAAGGGATATAGTTTCTCAAAATACCATTTTTATCATTCATTATCCCAATCAAAACATGAATGATAATTTTACCACTCATTGTTCAGATTAACACATAAATTCCATTGTTACCTTTTATTGTTCTCAACTATCATATAAATGCAATTATTACAATTCATTATTCTCAATTAAGATATAAATTCCATTTTTAGAATTTATTGTTCTCAATTAACACCAAAATATAATTGTTACTATTTATTTTTCTCAATTAACACATAAATTACATTTTTACCAATTATTGATCTCAATTAACACCTAAAGGGAATTATTACCTTCTATAGTTCTCAACTAACGCATAAATCCAATTTTTACCATTTATTATATTCTATTAACTTAGAAATACCATTGTTACCATTTAGTATTATAAATTAACTCATACATACAATTGTAACCATTTATTGATCTAAATTGACACATAAATTCCATTGTTACCATTTATTATTATAAATTAAAACAATTATTTCTTTATTGAAATTTATTTTTCTCAATTAACTAATTAATACCATTGTTACCATTTATTATTCTAATTCATTTCATCAATTTATCCATCAATTAATTAATCTTATCTTTATCATTACTAATTCAATAATTAACTCATCACATCAATCCCATTAATTAATTACAAAGTTAATTAATAACTTCAATACCATTAAGTAATTTACCAATTAAATAATCAATATTCACTAACTCAATATATAAAAATTATCTCAAAAATTAATTATCTCAAATAAACAATCAAATTTTATCATAATGAACTCGAAAAATATTTATCCCAAATAAAAAATGACTATATTTTATTATTAATATCACAATTTATTATCTCAAATATATAATCCAAATATATCATAATTAACTCAAAAAATAATTATCTCAAATCCACAATCCTAATATCCCTAATTTCTTGTTTCCCTTGATTGAATAATTCATGAAAATAATTTATTCGATCAAGAAATAAATTGATAAACATAAACCAATAAATATACAATTACATACACATAATTGAAATGATGACTTTGTATTTTAATTATAGACTTAATACCTCAATTCATTGATTAACATTCACCCAATGGAAATCCCCAATTTTCATTGGAATAATGACGTTGCATGAGATCTAGATCTAAGACCTAAATCCAAGATTGAACAAATCCATATCCATTAATAATAGGTCTAGATATAAATTCATAAATTAGATTCATCAATTTTAAATCTATATCATATAAAATATATGATAACAACCCACGAACATAATGGGATAAGAATGAGAGATCATTCTGGAAGAAATCATGTACCTCAAGAGATGTAAATCTTCCAAACATGATTAAAATCACCATGAATAGATGTTAGACATTCTTGGAACACCTTTTGAGGGATCTATAAGTGATGTAAATCATTTATGGGTTGACATAGGTCAATCAAGGGTATTATATGGTGTTTCAAAAAAAATTAAAAATATATCGGGTGATTAAAATCCTATATGCACGGTTTGTTTCTCGGGGAGTATGGTTTCTCCTAAACATGCACCTCTTATATGAGTGAATAGTTTCTCCCAAGAGGATGCATAGTTTTAAAAAGACTCATTCATCCATGTAAATACCCACTATTAAGGGTTTCATATTTGGCTGGGTTGGGGTGCACAGTTTTGGAAAATTGTGCGCCAACTATACACTACTCTCTTTCTTCCAGTTTCCTCAAATTTTTTTACCAAACACAACCTAAAGTAAAATAAAAAAAATAAATTAATAAACAGAATGAAAATAATACCTATTAACAAGGCTAATAAATTTTCACACCGAATTTAGGATCTGACGTGAAATATCTCATAGACAATATTCAAATGAAATGGGATTATAACATAAACCCTTACCTCAAGTATGAATTTATCTATATATGCTCAAACCTACGACATAATAAATTAAAATATATTATAATATTATAATGGAACCATATAAATACTTATAATATCATATATTATCAAATAATAACACTTCAACTCTGATTTATAAATAATTATAATTTAAAATCATCGATTCTTATTGTTAACTCTTTCGTTTTTCATATATGTTTTATTTTTGAAATTTTTGTCCTTGAATCGTGATGATGGATAAATCATGTACATAATTTTAATAATGATATAAATTTTATATATATTAATTATATACATGTTTAAAATCATACATAAAATGTAGATATCGAAAAATGTATTATAATGTTCATGGAGATGATAGTTCATACGTACGCATGAATGATGATATCATCTACTAATGAAAATAATGAATTAATGGAAAATAATAAATTATAATTATAGAATCATAATAATATCATAAATATCATATATATTCATCGTATATATCATTGTAAATACCCTTGAGAGAAGGTGATGCAAAAGGAATCATATTGCTATGTAGAGATGGTAGTCCTCTCATACGCACGAGCGATACATTCATATCCAATTTGATGAGAATGGGAAGTAAAATGGATGTTATATAATAATAATATAATCTAAATATATGTATCGTATAGTATTAATCATTATATTTTGGATACAATAGTTTTATATAAATATTAATAATAAATAAATTTGAATGTTCTTGGTTAAGATTTATACGTCTTCGTTAAACAACCTTCTTAGGATTATAACTAATGCCCTGTTGTGATGAAATTATAATCAAAACCCAAAATATAAATTTTAGAGATTTATATTATGAAATTATAATGAAAATTATTGGCCAAGATAATAGGATATTTATGTCTACATCGTGGATTATAGTTGGTGTCATTTCATAATTGAGGAAGGGGACATGCTAATAAATTTTCATAAAATTAAAATATATTATGTCTTACTGATGAAAAATTTCTCAAAAATGACTCATATTTGTTTAAGTGGTGATATAGGGCCAAAATATTAGAATAAAATAATATTTTTTATGGATCTATGGTCAGTTTAACACTTATAATTTTATTTTTAACCCATGAAACCCATTTTAACTCTTACTAGGGTAATTTATTTTTTTACCAAAGATACTATTTATAATGACAAAAAATGTAAGTAGCCTCATAAAAAAATATAAATTATGATTATATATATGGATTAAATTTTAGAAAATTATATTTCTATATTTAGTATAAATTTATTTTAAAATAAACCCATTTTAACTCTTATTGGGGTAACGTGATGAAAAACGGTTTTCAAAAAAATCACAAAATTTCACCATTAGAAAATTTTGAAATTATAATTTAATAAAAAATATACCTTTTTAAATATATAATATCTAATATTGACATAAAATAATTATGATATCCATGAAAAAAATAAAATAAAAACATTTATTGAAGAAAATATATTTTTGAAGCATAAAATAAATTTTACAAAATATTGAGTACCTATTGATTAATTATTTATCAAAAAATAGAAATTTATAAAATATTCATATATATTTTTTATAATTAGGTTATTATTATTCATACATTCAATTTAATGAATAGGTTATAATGATAAAATTTAAAAAATAATAATTCAATAGTATATCGTGGTTCGTTTAAACATAGTGGGGTGTTTAACAAAATTATCAAATAAATTAAATTTTTTTAAGCAAATTAAATCTTAATTTTTTTTTATTTTTACGATTATATGATATGGAAACATTCTAAAAGATATATTTTTAGATCCCAATAATTATTTTTTCCCTAAAAGGGAAGTCTCCACCTAGGATTCCCATAACATTACATAAAACAAACACCAACTATATATCCTCCATCCACCGGGGAAAGTAGTTTTCATTATCACCACCTTCAGGAAAAACCCATCAGGTCGACCAACTAAGAATGTCTAGTCCAACTAAACCACTAATTTCAAATCATTAAAATGGGAATTATTCATATAAGGGAAGAGTTTGAGGTCGACATAAATCAAAGACGAGCAGAGTCTCCCTCAAGAGGCTTAACACAATAGACCTAAAACTATATTATCAGGTTTATCCTATGATATCTAGACATATATTCCTCAACTATATCAATTGAAAAAAATACCCCTACTATTAAAATCTATTCTCACCAACCTCCATGGTTTCAATATCATGAAGGCCAAAATTACCCCATGAATCCAAATCCCATGCTTTAAGATCTCACTACAAAATGGAGACTATCATGTTAAGGCTGGGGATACTCCCTAAAATGCTTAACTAATCCTCCTAGAAGTGATATGCTAAAATACTTCTCCCATCTTCTCTTTCAACATATAAGGGTATCCTCATCCCACTCTATAACATTCAAACATAATCCCAAAAAAATTAACTCATTTCGGACATCATCTTTGTGAAAAGTTTCAACCATTGGTTAGCATTTTAATAGATCCACTAATTATTAAATATATATAGAAAGTGAATTTTCAAACATGAGAACATCACACCATGCCCTGTTTACAACCGACTGCGTAGTCAATCATAATGACTAGTGGGTTTTCCTTACTCAACATGATGGTGGTCTTGATCCCTGCTGAATATATATCCCACATCATCAATATAAATGCTAATACCTCAAAAAAATAGTAACAGATAACTTATAAATACACAAGGAAGGTACCAATACACCTTATTTATAGAAAAAATACACTAAAGAGACCACTTTCTCCAAAAAGGGAAATATCACTTTACCATTATGAGTGGTTGAATGAAGTTAACTATCATAGGAAACTCTTTTGATAGTCATTGTATAGCTTGGGTTTCTCTTGGAATACATATCTATAAAACATATGGAAGATGATTATATCATTCTAGCATCAACTAGTTTAAGGTTTCATATATAATTTAGCTGAATCGTATCCTAAATTACACATGTTGATGCCTCACATATCCATTAATTACATGCATCATCTAATAACACTTACTATCATCACTTTGAAATTTAATGGAATTAGAAAAATTTGGAATTGTTGAATAAAAACCCATAGATTGATAAATCCTCCCCCTAGAGTCCCTTAATGAACTAGTATGTTCAAAAAATCCATTATGAAACATTTATAGGGAAGACCTCATGAGGTTTATGGTCCTCAATGGACACACGTCCATAGTGAAGATGGCTTCTAAAGGGGTTAATATTATATGATAAAACTAATTATTTCACAACCCTAAAACTCCATCCATGATAAATACGTTTTTTTTTGAGTTTGAGAGAAGATATTTCATCCTTTAATGGATCATGTATAGTTACCCTTTCATAACATACATGTATGTTACATAAATTTAGATTAAAATCATGCCCATAACCAAAAAACATTCATGAGGACATTAACTGTTTAGTGTCCTTGAAATCATTTAAAATATTTTTCTATCTTGGTGAAATACCTTCATTATATCCCTTAATGATCATCCACATTAGTAATCCTACATTAATCCTTTCTCTATAACATGGGTAAGGGAAACATAATAAAGGGTTGATCGTGAATGATTGGTATGGGTAAAAAAAGGAAATATGTAGGCATAACATGAACATTGGTGTACGATATCATGAGAATCAAATTTGAAGATCATACCCTGCATATCAAAGATCAAAAACATGATACATATGGTAAATATTGGTAGATCCTAAGTCATGAATCATAAGATAATAAATATCACTAACCTTGTGTGCATATTAGAGTCAGAAGACAATGAATTTGTGGAAAAAACATAAACATAGAAAATCTTATGTCAAGGATACAATCAAATAGCTTGATAACATGTTAGTCGTGGGTTAATAACCCCTGTACCTACATTTTTATTTTTCTAATATCCCGTGTACCCTCTTATTTTTAGGCTTGGAATACAACCCATGTACCCTATTACATTAAATCTTGGGATTCCCCACTTGTACCTACTTATTTTCAATCTACGGATACAACAAATGTACCTTCTTGTTTTTAGGATAGGGATATAAATTTTTAACACTTTTTGTTCATATAAGATTTTTTATTATGAAATTATTTTGATGGAAAATACATCCCACCCATCACATAACAATATCATTCATACACGTGCAAAAATATAATAAAACTTGCATTATATTATGACCCATAAAAAGGGATGGGTTTCATAATCATCATACCAAAACTCATTAAATGAAATAGGTATCATAATAATTTCATCATATCATTTACTATTGAAAATATATAGATCTAATTATCATTAAATCATAGTATATCCTGTGAAATGATGTGGGGTTGAAGAGCATATAACCCATAGAAGAGAAATGGGTGTCATAAAAATCATTCCATTACAGTATTAACAATTAATGAAATAATATAATTGATGTTATTGGATAATATACCTAGTTTAGAATAAACTATAAAAAACTATGTCATTGTAGATAGAGAAATATTTTGAAAGAACACAAGAGACATATCTCATGAAAAATAGATTTTCTTATAAAATCATATTTATAAAACAATTTCAGAATAATTTTTGATAAATAATGAATTACAAACTCATTTAAAACATTTCTTCAGAAAAATATTATTTATTTTTTTTAATACATAAATCATTTTTAAAATCATTTTCTTTGAAGATCCACTTGAAATTTTATAAATAATCATGATGAAAATTTCAACCTCTTTTTCAGTGATAAATTATAAAAAAATCGAGAATATTTTGAAAAACCTTTTCCTGAAGAAATAATTTAAATTTTATAAATAATCATGATTTCAGTGAAATAAATTTCATTGATAATATATTTTTAAACTATATAAGGGTATCATTAAATAGCATTTAATAAACTTTTTAAACATAAAAATATTTTTGAATAAATTTTATTTGAAACACACTTTAAATTCAAAAAAATTCTAGAATATTAGGGAAAATATTTATTTAAAAAATAACATTGTAAAATTAAACTGTAATATTCATGGAAATGATAGTCATGGTAATGGTTATGTTCATAAATTATAAACATCCATTTTTCACCTTCAATGTTTAGAAATGTGCCTTAACTAGAAAATAAAAATAAGATTACTTTTTAAATCCATTTTTTTAAATGGTAAAAAATTGGTATTAATTACCTTTAAACATTATACATAAAGATTAAATCATTTTTTAAAGAACATTTATAAAACATGGTTTTTGAATAACACTTTTTTTAAAATGAATGGAGAACCAGATTCGTATTTTTTTAGGAAACATCTTTTTAATTATCATAAGTACCAGAGTGTTGAAAAATGGTGCTAATACTAGAAGATATCATGGATAACCATAGAAGAATAATATTCATCAGTTTAATTTAGATTTTGACAATAATATTTCGTCAATGGAACCATAATCATAAACAATCCTGTTAATGATCGCATGGCATCAAAAAATGTATCCACATTGGTAACTTTGAATCACAATCACCGTGAAAAAATAAATTAAATGAATATTTAAATATCATGAATATATGGATATTTATGAGATAACATTTCAATTGGTAGTATATACACTCCATAGGAAAATATAGGTTCATTATATAGTGTATATCTCAAAGAAGGCATATTGAGAAAAAATTACTTTACTGATTTTGTATCTATTGATCCATAATCTCAATGAAAGAAAAATAATAAATGGATATGTAAACACTGATAAAATTAATATATGAATAATATACTATGATTTTGGTAGTTATAAAACCTTTTTTAATTGTTTTTAACAATGTTTTTTCATTTTTTTTAAAACTAACCAATTTTTTAATGAATGTTTTTGCTTTTCAGGAATCAAACGTAGTCCATCGTAATGAGTTTTTCATTCAAACCCAACAATCTAGACCCATGTTTTATTATTATTTTGCAACATAAAAATAATAATTATGAAAAGATGAAATTTTTTATAAAACACTTTTTCATATTATATTCCATCGGCATAAAATTGAAAATATTTGGATTCAAAAGAATCGGAGGTGAAATTTTTTTGTTTATTGGATGTTTTCCTTTTATGTATTTAGTGAAAGAATGAATTTTATAATTTAGAATGAAATACTTTTTTAGTGTTGAAGTCTTCTTGTTGATGGAGAGTTTTGAAATAAGATTGTGAAGTAATGAGTTAGAAATTTTTCATACATTCTAAAACAAAATTAGATGATTCTTTTTAGATCAAAATTTTTTAACAAATCTGAAAAAATCTCATGATAAATATTTTTAAAAAATGGTTGATAGATTTGATAAATTTAATTGTTGAAAATTGATATTTCCATATTTATAGGATTTCCAGCATTATGGGAATTTTATCGTAATGAGCTAAGAAGTAAAAAAATTGTTGAGCCTTAAGAAGAAATAAATCATATTGGATGTCTTGTACTAGGATTTTCGTACTGATATTTTCATACTGGGAATGTCATAATGATATTTTCATACTCTGATTTCCGTACTGATCATTTTGTACTCAGATTTTCGTATCCGGATTTTCATACTGAGGAAATCATATAAAAAAATTAATAATGATAAATTAATGCTCAAAAATAAACAATATTGTAATGATTTTAGAAAGAAAAGGATTGTAATGATCTAAGAGGGAATAATATCATAATGAGATGAGAAATAAATATGTCATAATGAAGCTAAGAAAAAAATCAAATGAGATTAAAAAGTTTTAATGAGTTAACAATCTTAAATAGGAAATTCAATTTTGATTAAATTGTAGGGAAATATAAGGTGGTTGTAGAAGTAAATGTTTATGTTTATATGAGATTTTACTTTTGATATTTTGAGACTGGGGGAGGTGGGTAATGTTTTCTGGATTCCCTCTTTTGGTTTAAATGTTACCTGTAAATACATTCTCAGATCATTCATCCATTTTAAACTTTCACACACATGTAAAAGGAGGATTTTTAGAGAATTAAAAGTAAAAGATCTCAACTAATAGATGAAGAATTGTCATGAGAATTCTAGAAATGTATGAGTTTATAATATTGAGAGTGATTTAATCATACTTATAAATTCAAATCCATTATTATCATATTAAGATAACTGAATCCAGAAACATTGTACTATGAATTTATGATCCAGAATTATCATATTTCTTGTATTGGATTCATAATATTTGTATTTAGAAAATAGGATCCCACATCATTGTATTGAAAAAATCGGATCTTTCATTATCATATTGAGAATATTGGTTCCATCCAAATCAAACTAAGGATTTGAATTGAGAAATTTTGGATTATATTCAAAAAAGGAATTATTCATTCATTTGTCTCAATTTATTAATAAGATAACACCATAATATAATGGGAGACAGTATAATACTTCCTATTGAGAGATAGAAGCCATAAAATTAGAGTAGTAGAAGTCTTATTCACTTCTTCATAATTGTGCATTTCTATATACCCACAGGATTTGATATGTCAAGGATGTAGGTTCTCACATGGAGGACACACCATGAAAATCAGGTGTTTATTTAATTTCCCACCTTTTAATATAAGTATTTACTAAACGTTTATAAGGAAATAAATATTAAAAAGTTATGTGTGTTATGTTTATAAATGTTTTGAAACATATAAAAAGTGAACAAATGATTCAGACCTCCCACTATCAGTTCTATTAGATCGTTTCAAATATCAATTAGTATCCAAGTTAAGGATACCTTGTTGAATATTTGTCATGAATAATATCAATTTCATCAATAGTATAATAAATCTTACATTTGATGGAAAAAATATTATGGATGAAAAAAGGATGATTCCAAATATCATATATCTTGGCCTAGAAGTTGTTGATGCTTCAACTATAGATTTTACACCTATTTAGAAAGATGATTCTATGATGTTTTTTGATAACATAAATACATATGATGATATAAAGGCTATAAATTCAATCCTTATGTCCATATCAAATAATTATCATTAGTAGGTGATGTGTCTCAAAACATTAAAAAGTGTATGGGATAAGATAGAAACTATGTTTAAGTAAATAAAAATTTTAAGAAAGAAAAGATAAAAATCTAGTGTAGTAAGTATAAAGACCTCAAAATGAGATATGAATAAACAATTGATAAATATTTCACTAGAGTAAATGAAATTGTCTGAAACATGAGTGTATTTGGAGATGTCTGGGAAAATTATACAATTGTGAAGAAAATTATAAAAAACAATCTGGATAGGTTTGATTTAAAAATTTATTTTTTAGAAGATAAAAATGTTTAATATCTTAATGATTTTCATTACATTTTTCTTAACAATGAAACGAGGTAAACTCCAATTTTTAAAAATAATATAAAGGATGAAATTTATTTTGATGCTATAAGAAAGCAATAAATCCATGATGTTAAAGAAGCTGATTATTGTGAGTCTGATGAAAATAAAGATGATGAGTTGAATGATAAGATTAAGTCTCTAATCTTTAAAAAATATTTTAGAGGAAAAAAGAAAATATAGTTGTGAACATCCACTGATATATATTGAGTGTGGTGGAATTCGAATCTTTTTTTGAATTTCCCCAAGAAGAATGTTTTAGAATATCAAGATGATTCTGATGAAAAACATTATAGATGAAGTGGGAAAATATTATAAAGAAGAAAAGTCTTCAAAAAACAAAAGAAGATGTTTAATTGAAACAAAATATGTATATTGAGTAATAATGTTGAATCAGAATCAACTAAAAACAATTCCTATGAACTTTAATGTTGATAAAGATTCATAACATTTATTGATAAAGTTGAGAAACAAAATATACCTCATAGAGTGAAGAAGGTGGTGAATTATATTAGCGAGACTATAAACTAAAAACATAAATTATTGAATGTCTTGAGAAAAACAAAACTCTCAAGAAATAAATATGTTTTACTAATAAATATTTCTAATAAGTTTATGATTGAATAAAATACGTTATCACAATGGAGGATCAATACATCGAGGAGATTTTAAGTTACAAACATAGAATTTTAAAACAAGTAATGATTATTTATGATCTTATTAAGATGCTAGAATCTAAAGAAGGAGAAGTTAACAAGTTTCAATCAAAACTTATTATGTCCAAAATTACCCTGAATAATATTAATGAAAACTTCAACAATGATTTGTATGTAATAGATAAGAGTTCTATAGTTACAGAGTAGGATCTAAATTAGAATCATGTGAAATATTTACATACCAAAAATATTATTTCATATGATTCTTTTAAAATTTCAGTTTATTGAAAAATTATAATGAATGTCTGGGTGGAGAAATGATTTGAGAAACCCATAAAATTATAAAAATATGAAAACTCTCCCAAATGAACTGATGGTCTACGTCCTGTGTATGTTAGAGCTTAAAGAAGTTTCCATCCTCAACAAATTTTCAATAGATAAAGATATTAATAAAATATAAAATCAATATTTTATGGTTATTGTTAGTGTTGTATAATTGATGGAAGTAGGGTTTATATTTTTTGGCACAAGTAATCCTTAAAAAAACAAAGGAATGAGAAATGTGGAAGATTATGTGAATGTAGAATGAGAAACAGTCATAACTTATATAAATTTTAAAAAGTGAATTATCAAGATGTTTGAAACATTCCAAAAATAAATCAATTTGAATGTTTCAAATAATTTTTTAGAAGATGTGATTTGGCTGGTCATAATACCAAAATATGTATTAAACTCCTTCCAAAATAGGTTTCTTATTATAGGAAATAAAATAAATATGAAAAGAATAAATTTTAGGAAAGATTGTTCGGGGTTTAAATAGTTTTGAATGTGTCTAAAAGGAAGAAACCATCTATAGATGATAGTGGATTATCATCACATATTACATGTTATATAAAATTCTTGAAACATGTTAAAATATGTGATATTGTATATTATTCATTTCCAATGTTAATTCCTAAAAATCAAAGGAATCGGAATGGCTAATATTGAACTTGAAAAGTTGAAATCTAAAGAAGTTTTATTTTTTTAATGGGATAAAACATAACATACATTTTGTATGTCAGCATTGTGATAATGGAAAAGATGTTGTTTTTAGAAAATATTTTTATATCATCAAACTTGAGAAATATGGAAAATTCATTACAAAATGTGAAAGAATACATTAGATTATCATTCAAAAAAGATAAATAAATAACTCATACTACTTGAGTGTTTGAGATGAAAAAAATATGGAAAAAAAGACATGGCCATCATAGGAATAAAAAATGAATAAGAATTCTAAATTTTATGTTATTTGATATTTTAAAAATTCAAAAAATTATAGATGAATATTTTACCTTTAATTTCCCTAAAAGGAATGATTACTAATAAATCCATAAGAAAATTGAGATTCAACCTACCATACCACATGACCTTATTATTTTCGATTTATGTTTGCGGATGAGACATCAATCAATAAATTTAGAATTCTACTATATCACTTTAATTAATGATTTCACTCGGATGAAAAACATCCTGTTTATGTAGAACAATTATGAGTATATTCAAATGTTCATATACCTTTTATAATAAATAGGGAATTAAATGGGGGTTTCTATAATGAAATTTGAGATTAGAAAATATTACTTGACATATCTCAATAGTTGATGTAGTATATGTTTCATAGGCTATTGAACATAGATAATGGGTGAATGCTATGAATAAAGAGTTGAATAAAATAAAGAAGAATAAAACATGGAAACTTGTTCTAAGATGAGAAAAGAAAATTTTTATTAGAAAAAAGTAGGTTTATAGAATGAAATTCAATTAATCTGGATAAGATTCAATAAAAATAGAAAAAAAATTGTAATGGATGTTCACAGGTGCAAGGTGTGGATTTTGATGAAACCTTTTCTTCTGATATATGGCTAGAAATAATTTTAATGATTCTTTTAGCATCTGATCATCAGAATTACAAATTTAAACAAATCGTTGTAAATTCATCTTTCTTAAATGGTGATATTGAAGAAGAAGTCTAAACTAAATATCCTTGTGGGTTTTTACTTGATTGAGATGAAAAATGTAAGTTGAAGAAAGATTCATATGGGGAGAAACAAGAACTTCATGCGTGGTATTATACACTTGAAATTTTTTTCAGAATGTTGAATTTTCTAAAGAAAAAAATGATACAAACTGGATTGTGAAAGATGTTGAATCTGTAAATCAAATTTTAGTTCTTTATGGGGATGATATAATTATATATAGTGATAGATAAGATATTTTAAACATAATTTCTATGGAAATGATGAAAAATTTTGTAATGTTAATTTTCGAGGAATTAACTTTCTTCCTTGGATTACATGTTCAATAAGAAGAAAAATATGTTTTCTTATTCCTAGAAAAGTATACTATGAATTTTTTAATGATGTTAGAGATGGTATATTCCAAATTAGTTTCAACTCCTAAATTAATGATTATAATGTCGAGAAAATACAATTCCATAACATGTGTCCATCATAATGACTTTCGAAAGATAATAGGACATCATCTATACCTTATAGCCTCAAATATTGATATTTTTTATGCTATGGATTTATGTTCCAGGTATCAATGTAATCTTAAAGAATCACATTTTTTGGAGAAAATATGATTCTGAGATATGTTGATGGAACAAATTAAAATGGGTTGTTATAAAAAAGAAGTATTATGTTGATGTTTCATGGTTATACTAATGTCGATTGGGATGTATATTTTAATGATAGAAAATCAACATCAAGGAGAACATTTTTTTAAGTGACTGTTTTGTGAGTTGGCATAATAAGAAGCGATGTTCAGTAACAATGAGAACAACTAAATCTGAATTTATTTTAGATTCTCAATCTTGTAATCAAATGATGCGGATTAAATTTTATCTAACTATTTGAAAGTGAATGTTTCTAACCCATTAAATATGATTTTTACTAATCAGGGTTCAATTTATATTTCTATGAATCATATCCCACATTAAAGATCAAAACACATTGATATAAAGTTTTAATTTATTAATAAGAGTGTTTTTTGGATATGTTTTTATGGAATACATTTAAAAAATGTATTATATTGCTGATATATATAAAAAACCAATACTCAAAGAAATGATTGTGGAATTGAGGCAACAACATCATGTTCAACATCCTCTTAATTCTTCTTAAACCTCATAATAATCTACCACCAACCATTCATTGGATTATATTGATTAATGTGTAGATAAAGTAACCACATAGTACTTTGTGAGAAGTTTTTAATTATCTTTCTTTTGTTAATCTGAATCTATTGTAACTACATAACAGTAGAGAGAAAACGAAAACAGATTGAAAGAGATTGTGATAAAACAAAGAGTTGGGGGATATAAATAAAAATAAGGATAATTTATCTTTACATGGCCAGAAAATTGACTTCCCCTCAAAGGGTGGAATTCCCTAAAAATATTACATTATATAGTAGTATGGTGTCAAGACACTCTTTTGAGAAAGGCTATGTTTCAACTAATGTCAAAACGATGAGTTGTAAAAAATTTATAAGAGTTGGAAAAGCTCTTACAAATTCTTGTCTACAAATTAAAAGGAGGTGATTTAAGAAACATTATGAATATTTTTTAGAAATGTTTTTTTATTTATTTATAATTAATTTTTTTTTTAAAATGTTTTTGTTGTTTAGTAATTGGACCCATTCCATCGTAAGGAGGTTATATTCTCAAAACATTTTTCTGTACACATATTTTTTTATGGAGTTGTATTAGAAAAATAAGTAGTCAGAAAATATTAAATTGTTGATCAAACACTTCATCATATTCAGGTCTATCAACGTGACTTTGAAAATCATCATATTCAAAATAATCATAGTAAATTTTTTTATTGGATGTTTTTATTTATTGTTTCAATAGAATGTAATATGATTCTAATTCTGTAATGAAGAATTTATTGAGTGTAGAAGTCTTTTTTTTATGATGAGTTTTGAAATAAGATTGCGAGGTTATCAGTTATAATGTTTCCATACAAACTAAAACAAAATCAAATGTTACTTTTCTAATCAAGAAGTTCTTAGAAATCATTAAAACTCACAAGATAAAATATTTTTACGAAATTGTGGAGTGGTTTGATTAATTTAATATTTACAAAATCTTATTCTTATCATAGTGGAATGTCTATAATAATGGAAATTACATATTAATCAAGTGAGAAAGAAAAATTAATTATTAAGACTGAGGATTAAATAAATCATACCAGGAGTTTTTTACAGAGTTTCAAAATCTGATATTTTCATACTGGGAAATTCATTCTGAGAATTTTGTACAAAGATTTTTCTACTGATATTTATGTAATAATATTTTCATACTGGAATAATTTTACCCATATTTCCATACTCAAATTTTCACACTGATATATTCAATATCATATTTTGGTACTCAGATTTTATAAATAAGGAAATAATACTAAATTATTAATAATGAAGAATTTTTCATGAGAAATTAAAAGATCATAATTACTTGAGAAGGAAAAGTATTGCAATGAGAAGAGAAATAAATAGATTGTAATAAGATTAGAAACATAAATATTGTCATAAAGATGATAAAAAATAGATCTAATTAGTCGAGAAAGGTTTTAAGATTAATTGGTCAAACATAAAATTAAATTTTTCATAAATCTCAGAGAAATCTAAAGAGGTTTGAAGAAGTTGATGTTGATGTTTAAATACGAGATATCATTGGATATTTTAGTATTTAAGGATGCAGGGAATGTTTTCAATTTTCCTACATTTGTTTTTTGAGTTATATATATATACTTTCATAGATCATTCATCAATTTTTGAATTTCACACATTCACAAAAGGAGAAGTGTTGGATAATTTGAAGTGAATGTTCCCATATAATTGAGGAACATTATTGAGCATTATCGTCGAGTTTTGGATTTGAAGACTCTTAGTGAGTTCATCCTACTGAGAAAATAGGTTCCAGCATTATCATATTCATTGAATTGGATCCAGTATCATTGTAATAAGAAAATTGGATGCGTCATTATCATATCCATAAAATCGTATGTAGAATTTTTTTTTGGAGAATCAGATACAGTGTCATTGTATTGAGAAAATCAGATCTAATATTATCATATTAAGAAAATAAGATCTAGAAAAATTGGACTAAGGATTTGAACTGAGGAATACTGAAGAAGATTTAACTATATATTTATTATTTTGATTGGCTCAATTATATTAAAATGAAAACCTTTTAAACTAATAGAAGTCTATAAAATCTTTCCAATCGAGAGATAGAAGGAGTATAATGAGAGTTGGAACAATTTGTGTTCAATTCTTCATAATATTTGATTTTCATTGACCAATGTTATTGGCTATGGAAATTATTTAAGATCCCACACTAATGCAAAACCAGG
Source organism: Viscum album (assembly GCA_963277665.1). Classification (NCBI taxonomy): domain Eukaryota; kingdom Viridiplantae; phylum Streptophyta; class Magnoliopsida; order Santalales; family Viscaceae; genus Viscum; species Viscum album. The sequence goes on along the minus strand of OY728161.1, from coordinate 1,332,837,919 downwards.
TAAATCTAGTGTTATTTACTTGATTTTCTACTTTTTCAGGCGTGATCACTTACAAAAATTTGATTCAGAAATAAATTTTAACAGGTTCCAAGGGTTATTATTTTTTGATATGATTTTATTTGTTATTATTGATCATATAACACAGATCATTATTTTATTATTTAAATAATATAAATCATGATATAAGTATCATAAATATTTAATACATATGTATTTATTATAATCTGTAAATTATTGAAATATGAAATATGACACACCATTCATGTATACGGTAGGTTGTATAAGGCATAAATGGTGTTTCTGTTTTATTGTCACATTCTATTGAATATTGTAATAGAATTATAAGAATATATATCAATATAATATCATTATAGTTTTACTATTATTTAATATATATTATTTTAGTTCACTAAACTCATCTTTAATATAGTCTATATAGAGTGTGAATGAATCACACCACTTTGAGGAGTCGGTGGTCCAGACTTCCCCAAATGAATTTACCGTATTTTCAAAAAATAAAAAACATGAAGTTATGTTCTATATAATAACAATATATTTATAATTATATCGTATATATCATAAAGAAAATTTCATCAAAATCCCCAACCCTGATAGGTGGTAAAAGAAAAACAAACAACATCATTTTGTGAGGCGGTAGTTCTCTATACATAAGAACGATAAGTTCGTTACCGATTAGATTGATGTGTGTGTATGTATTGGTATAAAATATATTCTAAAAAAATATTAGTATATTAATAATACATATGTTATTGTATAATCACGTAATAATAATTTTTGAGTGGTGCATAATGAAAATAAAACAAATAATCTTGAGGAATGATATCACCACTTCTTTGGGTAACTCCTTTTAGATTAAACCAAAGACCTTCCTTAGAAAGATTTTTTCCAAAATTGATGATTTTAGGATTAAGGGAGGAATTTATGGAGATTATATGTGTATATATTTTGTGATCTGAAGGGAATTATCTGTTTTAATAAGTGGTCGGGTTGAGTGACTTTTTATAGTGGAGGATGAGTGGTATTTTTGCAAATTTTGTAAAAGAGAATACCACCAACATTTTTATCATGTGAATTAAAAATAATAATGGAAAAAATATATCCATGATTTTTAAGGGTATTAATATGATCATATAATTTAGTTTAAAAAAATTCTATGTCATTTTGGCTCTTATGTTTAAGGATTAGTCCCTCGTCAAGCTAATGTTCTTCTAAATCATTATAATTAATTTAATTTCATTCACTAATATATTTTTCAAAAATCAAGTTCAAATTATTTTGAATTGTAAATTATTATGAATTTTTTATAATTTCAATAACATAAGTTGAATAATGTAATTTCTAATAATCCCACATGTGGGTTGACAGTGCAGGTTTTAAAAATAAAATCTTACAAAAGTTTCCTATATTTTATATCAAATATCAAAGTGAAATTGTTCCCAATGACCTAAGTAGGATTAATTGATGAATAATTGATATAATTATACTTTCAAACCAATTATAAATATTATTAAACATTTAAATAAATTAGATTAAATATCAGTTTTTAATTTTAATTCATTATTTTCATCTATTCATCAAAAAATGAAACATCATCGAAAATTACAAAAAAATCACCCTACTATAATTCTTACGATTAACATTAAAAAAATTAGTTTATTTTGAAATATAAAATTTATAAATGTTCCAAAATATAAATTTAAAATTGGCTCTCCATAAAAACTGCAATACTATTTTTATAAAAATATTTGTTTTTTTTGTATTATTGGGTTTATTCTTATCTTCTGTCTATCAAATATATTTTGTGAATGTAAAGAATATTTTATTGAATATAAAAATATATATTTTCCTAATATCATTAAAAATATTAATTAATATAATTCATTATGATAAAATTATTTTATTGAAATAAAAGTAATTTTTTAAAAAACATTAACATTGCATTCGATTGGTTCTTATATTCATTTATAACTAATTTGTAAAAAATGAATTCAACTATGTATATTCATAAGTTAGTTAATATTAATAATAACTGCCAACTTAATGTAATTGTTATATCTTATTAAATTTAATAATAATATTTTTTATAATATTTCATTGTTTGGTAAATCTCATTCTTTCGTGTTACACAAGCCATCATGGAAATTTATTCATGAGTTTTATGTAGTCTAACCTTGATGTTTTGTGTAGATCAAGATAAAATCTATTCTTCATGTAGTGCATTATTAACATTGTTTTTCATATAATACTATACAAACATAGTTTTTTAAATATAATAACATATTTTAATTGTTTCCTAAAATGAAAAATATCAAATGTATTAAATTAATTTGATAAAAATATTTCACAAAATCTCTAGCTGTTACATTATATCCCCTTTAAAATGAATTTTTCCCTTTATTTTTTCGGGTTATAAAATGGTTGATACATTCATGTTCTCTACATATAAATCCATGTAATAAAAATAAATTCTAAAAGTTCCTTTTAAAATGAAATGATGGAAACATAACAATTACCCAGAGTAACACATAAGAATATTTATACATAAAATAACTTCGGTGGAAAAAAATATAAACATGGAATAAAATCATAAATTATTATTGGGAGTGATTGAGGTCATCAATAAAAAAGATGAATGGTCAATGGAAAGTTGTGGTGCTAAAATTCATAAAACTTTGATGATTTAAAATAATATTTGTTCTAAAAAAATTGTTATGTTGATAGCATCTTATTTCTATATCATTTTCCTAATATTGAGTAATTTTTATGAAAATAAATACTTTCCTTAATTTAGGAAAACCTCACCCTTTTTTATTCATTGAACAATTTCCACTTAATCTCATATTCTATGAAAAAAATGTTAATTTTTAATTTTAAAATCACTAGAATATCATGATATCAATAAATATATTGATAAGAAATTCCATGTATATTTTGTTAGTATCATAGAAAACTGGTTATCATTGGTTATCCAACATGCATACATCCTTATATAGTGTGACAATACATTATTCTCACGAACATCATCTGACGTTTAGCTTAATCCATTCCATAAATGGTTAACCTTGTAAACCTTTCGAATGATGAAAATAAAAAACATTAGAAATAAACTCAAAAAATCAAATTAAATTTCATCCCCCATATATCATAATATATCTATTGGTTATCACATTCCAACCATGGGAATACCCTCATCGTATATTCACTCAAAACACGGTAATTACATGAATTACCATAATTCCTCTTTGAAAACATGCATTTTTCATTATTCAAAGGATTACAAATATATTACTTAAGTCCAAGAAGTTTTAAACTACATCCATGATTATGTAATCCACTTTTTCAAAAAATGCATTATCATCTCTGATGTTATATATACTATCAAATTTACATTATCCAAATCATCATCACTTTATCTCTATAAAATATTTTTTTCTCATCCTTGTGAACATGTTAGGGGTTACTTTTCAATAATGTAACATTTAAATTATAAAATTCTATAGTTCATCGGTATCATTTAACACATTCAAGAAAATATATAAAGAATAAATTCTACAAACAATCCTTGTATGCTTCATGATTCATATAACATAATATTTGAATTCCAAAACTTATACACATCAATCATCCATCTTTATTCATAAACCCTTACGTAGGCTTGATCAACTTATTCATAAATACCTCCTTATTATAATATAAAATATTAATCAAGTATTAATGTTCCTCAACCTAAATCTATTTAAGTTTCTAATGTTTAATGTAAATAATACTATACTAACATCCCATACATTTCACATGTCATTTTAAATATCCTTATCTTCAATAGTATTACTAATAATGATGACACATTTTATATTATATTCATGATATTTCCACATTAGATATCATTTTTTATAATTCCCACTCTTTATAGAACTTAAAAAATCAATGCTAACATAGTTTATTTTATTTACCTCTATTGAATAACACAATAAATCAAATTTTGGGAAACATTTATCATAGCATAAATCCTCATAATATTTAAAAATAACTTATGTGATGCCAAAATTGAGACACTTACTTCATTAAACTATGACACTTTAGGTTTAACCAGGGATACTCATAGTCATCATTTATTTAAATCCATCATGCGGGTTTATAAATATTTTTGGAATTCCCAATGAATATCTATTGGGAGTGCCAATCCGAGTGAATGATAATGACTTTTTTTGTATACCATCTTATGTTCAAGCCATTCTTAATGCACGTTGTCAAAGATGTTACTCCAAGTTAATTTTTTTCTAGAACAACATCCGTATGTATTATTTATACATGGTTGTATTTCTAGGAAAACACTCACACTATCCCATATAAAATTTAGAAGACATTTTCCTATACTTTTCATTATCCTTAGACTTATAATTAGATACATCCCTAAAATTATCCATTCAATAATCTTAAGGTATCCCACTAAATTTTTATAATCCTAGTTTCAAAAGGATTACTAAACCTTAACTTTGATAACAACTATAAAAACATAGGAATATGTCGGTCGGAGTGGAAACACAATATTGGGTTTAATTGAGTTCCTACATAATGTTTCTAATAAAACATTATGAAAATGATCCCCCAATTTTGAAACGGACCTGTTAATTAAGGTCGTATCGATATAAATTTTTAGTATTTTAACTGGTTTCTCAAATGGATATTAGTCCTCGGTTGAATCATTGAAAAACACTTATTCAACTTTTAAAGTAGGTTTTCTGAAATAAATACATACACACACTAATTAGAACTAACTAACATAGTAAATGTAAAACAGTTTTCTGTTTTTGAAATTATATGTCTTGGAAAAGAAAAAACATAGTATTACTAAATATAGTAAATAGTATAGTAAAATAAGTGGTTCAGTCTCATGCCGATACTTAATACTCTCCTCCTGGTGATCACCAGTAACTAAGAAGTTTATATTAACAATAAAAATGATACACTTCCTATATCTGGCTTTACAAAAGTTATCAAAACCTGTCTAGGTCTCACACCCTCTACCATAGTTCTTCCTGGGAAAACAATCAATCTAGACCACACATGTTCAATTCCACAGTTACAGTTGGGAAAGAATATTGTAAATAAGGTTTAACGTGAGGATACTTAGAATCATCCTCTTCAAGCATAAGAGATAGTGTAAAAAATAGAGAAACACACACGTCTATGCAATTTAATATAAAATAACACAATAGAGATAATGTTATAACATTGAGTTTAGGAAGAACTATGTGTTTTATGTTCATCTCATAAGTCCTTGGAGTGAAGAAAATGCACTTTCAGTCTTTCTCTGGAAGATGTCCTCAAAATAGAGGGTCACAACTTTGGGTATTATCTTCCATATACTAAAGGGTTCATAATTTTTGTATGATAGAGATTTGAAGAATCACAGAAGGTAGATGTAAATTTTCTCTCCCAATTGATCTTCATGACGCTCTTGGGTTCACAGAGTAATTTTTGGATGGTTCTTTGTTTTTATCTTTGATCTAGTGAGTACACTCGATCTCATGCATTCCTTTAACTTTATTTTCATCCTCTATCATCTAATTTGAATTTGAGGTCCTACAATAGGATTAAGTTACCCATCTGTTATATTCCTCATACCTCATACTGTCTCTATATAGGGTCTCATGATATGTCAGAAATCAACATCAATTAAGGATAGAAGCATTAAATTTACAAAATATGACCATTAGAATAATCAGAAGAATTTGACAAATTAGGAAGTAGATGTTTGAGCATTGGAAGACTGGTAGTAGTAGCTTTCTCAACAATAAGCATCAACACTAGACGACATTATAATATTTCCTGATTAGCCTTCATCGGTAGCTTTAATCAATCACCTTCAATTGGTGACCTTTTCCAATAACCTTCTTTTAGTTTCCTTCTATCAGTTACCATTATTAGTGAACGTTATTAGTAACCTCCATCGGAAATATTCTATCGGTGACCTTCTATCTGTGACAATCATTGGTAACCTTATATCAGAGACCTTCTATTGGTGACCTTCATAGGTAGCCTTCTATCGGTAGCTTTCTATCAGTGACCATCATCGATGACCTTTCACTTAGACAAATGTTGCAATTTAAACATAATTGATAGAATAGTGTGAAAAAATATACATAGTTATTACTTGATAGAAATGAAGAATATTAATGAAACGCGATTACTGTATAATATAAACATGATTATCACATAAATGAAACATTTTTTTTTATTATCAAAACATGTGAGTCTAAAAATCTCCCCGCTTTTGATAATCACAAATTATGTTAGTGAATTTTAGCATTATGAGTTTTTTAATCAGTGTTAATAACATTTTCTAATTTCTTCAGAGGTGTGTGAAATTAAAAATATACCATGCTTATTGTAGAAAATATAGATAGTGTTTATATGCAAGTACTCCAGTCAATGTATAACTTCTCCCCCATTGTGACTAACAAAAAAATGTAAGATAGAAAGAGAAAAAGAGTATATTATTATTAATGAAGCTAATGTACAATATACAAAAAGTGTACTATGATCCCTATAAACTAAGAAATCCAATATTAAGTCCACATTAGTAATGTTCAAGGGAGCATTGTCTTTGTATGCTGAGGAAGAAGGTCCAGATGTTGGAGGGATAAGTCTATATATGCTGGTGAGATATATAGGAGGAGATGATACAAATCCATTAGTAGACTGAAAATGAGTATTTATCTGAGGAATCATAGGGGTCATGATCTTGATGACCTGTGCAACAGTCATCAATGGGGAAGCACTGTTAGAGCCTGAGGTAACTGAGGAAGAAAGTAATGCATGAGGAATAATAATCGGAGTGCAGTCCACATGGAATAAAGGTAAAATTAGATTCTTGAAATCCATAATAATGTGTCATCCTCTTCCCATAGCTGAGTGAAATTATCCTTATTCCTTATGAATTTTTAAAACGAAGGAGCCTTATCTCTAATCCTACTAACATGAACCTTAAAAGACTGAGTGACTTGTGGGATTCTCATGTTTGTCCATCAACAACATGAAATCACCATCCATATGATGCTTAGTGTAAACCCTTTAGTAAAAGAAATCGTCTTCATCTTTTATGGCCTTATGATCTTGAGCATCCTCCCTTAGATAATCTCCCACAATATTTTGAATGTCCCTAGTTATAGAAATGACATGATTAATAGACTGAGGGTCTGTGGTATTTTCACCAGAGAACTTCTCCACTTCTTCTCATAAAATTGACCTAAAAGATTCATGATCAATAGGAGGAGTGGTTGAACATGAAGCAGATTCACATAGAGGTTCTATATTAAAAGACATTGTCTCCTTAAAAGACTAGGTTCAACCACTAATCAACCTATTCACTGCATCAGCTGGTCCACTCACATGTGTCTTCATAGGCTTCTTAAAGTCCTCGAACATAGTGTCCATCTACTGAATAACACTCTTAACATACTAAGGTCTTATTCCACATGAACCATTGAATCCATATAAGAGTCTAAACTCAAAATTGATTGTTTCACATATATCATAGACTATGCCATGGTTTTGACATGATTTTGACATTCCTTCACTTCATGTATAAAATTTGAGTGAGAGGTAGAAATTACTCTTTCTAAGGTAGATGACACCTCTTCTTGATTGAGATCAACTATTCTCTCTATCTTAATAGATATCTCATCAGTATGTCTATTAAAATATGATTTTAATGATTCAAAATAATTCTTCTTCACCTAATCTTGAGGTAGAAGCACTACTAGCTGCACAATAGTAGTTTCTAAAACAGAAGGAATTGGAGGGATTCTGTTAGGCTTTTCATCATTAGAGTCTCCAAAGTTAAGCCAAAGACCACAAATATAGGGTCTTCTGACCAATCTTCTATTCCATGAAAAAAAACTGATTATGTAGCAACAGGTTCCACCCCCTCACTTAGAGCATTATCTTGATCAATTACATCCATCGTTAATATACCTATTTGATCAACTACATCGATATGAGACTTCACTGCCTCATCTTCTATAGAATCTTCAACTACTGCCATTGAAATTCTCTATTCAATTGATTTAGAAACCTCTTCATCAACACACTCTCTAATTTTAGTATATCCTATAAGAGGACTAAGACTTATACATCTCTCTTCTATGTCATCATCAACATTCTCAAAATCATCATGACTAGATTTAGTTTCATCCTCCTCCTACGAGGTCTCTCTAATGTCTCTTAAAAAATATTGTTCTCCTTATTCTTCACTAAATTTCTCACCATCATTGTCCCTTATGATATTCTCTATTCTAGGTAATATTTATGGTGGGATAGGCTCACCCAAGGAAGCATTATTTTCATAAGGACTTGAGGGATGGTCCGGATCACTCTTGTCATTTATATGTGAATCCTCTCATATATCCATAACAACAACTTATTCTTCTCCGTCTGAATATACTGGATCCACTTCATCTGGCTTAGAACTGGATCTCTCTTCTTTTTTATCCAATTATGATTAGTGATAGGGTTGAATTAATTTTAAATATTATCCTTATCATTCACCAATTTTTATTGCCAAGGTTTCCATATTATCATCACAAATATGCAAATAGTCTTGGTAATGTAGAAGTTGTCCCATACAACTACTTTTTCCTCCTTATTTCCAGCAACATATTTTAAATTCAACATCAAGGATATCAATATTCTATGAAACAATACATTTGATTTCGATCTACTCGTTTTCATATCCTCTAACTAAATCATAAGCAACCTAAAATTATTTATCTTCTTCCCATGATTTAACAGATACAAAATAATAATTTCTTGATAATTCAAGGTAGCAATGTCCCCTCTCCTGTGACTCAAAAAATATTGAACAATCATAGAAAGAAACTTGTCTTCTCCTTCCATTTCAGAATCAATCATTTTCCTATGGATCCAATTCCCTATCAGTTTAGAAAATGCTTCTTCATAATAGAAAAACACACTAGTGGGAGTCACCAATCCAGAGTAGTAATCAAAAATTCCTTAATGTGGGACTCTTAAACAATCAGCCCATTCAACAGAGGAGAATCTCACACTTACTTCATTTACCTTTGAATACATTCAGTTATCCTTATCAGACTTCTCGAACTTCATAGACTCTTAAAAATACTTCATTATCTTCATGTAATATGGTCCATTTTTATTTCAATGCATTCTGCACCATCTTGATCTTTGGGTGCCTTTAGAACTAGATACTAGCTTCACAACATCCATTCCAAACAAAATTCCTTGTCAACCATGATATCCCTCCTTGAAAAATGTGGATCGATCAGCTTTTACACTACCTTTATACAACAACTTGACCAAGCTTGAGATCTATTTGGGTTTGATGCATCTCTTTAATCATCAACCAATGGCCTCTTCAATCATTCCATTACGATCTAAAGTGGTTTGAGGGTTTTATGAGAAGGTGAGGCTCCATGATTAGAATGCAATCGGTGTAGTATAATATTGAATTAGATTGAAATGTTGTTTTGACATTGTTTTTATCATTTATGTTTTTAAAAAAATCCAGTAAAAGAAATTACTATGGTTAGTAATGTTTCAGATTCTTGAAAAAAAATGCCAAGTCCGAGACCTAAGGTCAACTATAGGTATGGTGCTAATGGTGAGGTCAAAGGGTGAGGTCCTAATTATGAGGTCAAATAGTGAGGTCCAACGGTGAGGTCCAACGGTGAGGCCAATAGTGTGGTCCAATGATGAGGTCTAATGGTGGGGTCCCACAGTGAGGTCCAACGGTGAGGTCAAATGGTGAGGTGCCGCGGTGAGGACCAACAGTGAGGTCCAAAGGTGAGGTCCTAATGGTGAGGTCCTAATGGTGATATATAAGCATAAATTTATATCATACCTAACTCAAGTTTGATGTAATTTAACCTCTCAGATCAAAAAGGATTTGTGAATATATCAACCAATTGGTGTCCAGTGCAAATGAATTCAGGAGTGATATCACCTATTTGTTAATGATATCTCATGTAGTGATTTCTCACATCATTGTACTTTTTCATATCATGTGATACTAAATATTTAGATATTTTTGCAGAACTTTTATTATATAAGTGTATAGATACATGTTTGAATTGATATATATAGTCTATTAAAGTGTGTTTCATCCACAGATTTTGAGAACAAAAACTATCAACTGCTATATATTTATCTTTGAAAGAAGATAATGCAACAGAATTTTGATTCTTACTACAACATGATACCAGACACTTCCTAAATGTCACATGTTCCAAAGGTTCTCTTTCTATCTAACTTGCAACTAGCGAAGCCAACATCTAAGTAAGTTGTTAAATAAAATGACTATACTCTTGGATAAATTAGTCTTCTGTTTGTAGTATACATGAGATATTAAAAATGTCATGACCTATCCTCGAGGCACGTGTCGTGACTACCCCAAGCCCACCTTCCATAGGCCAGGGGCTGGTGACTAGCACCAAGGCGTAAATCCTGGTAAAAAGGTAAGGCATTGCCTTTGTATGTAAACAAGCACCACAGAGTAAGAAAGCGTAAAAGAAAACACTAAGTAAAAACAGAGTACAACTGTAAGAGTGAAAAGTATGTGGGCCAGTATACAAACCCAAACTGAAAGTAAAGTACAAATCGAAAGGAAAAACAGCAACTGAAAAGTAAAAGCTGCTACGCCGAGCTGTCCACTGGAAATCCCACCTGAAGGGTGGGTACTGATAGCTCTACTGCTCTTCGGGTCCCGCCGTTCGCTCTGAGTACGTCCCGCCCAGTGGTCCACCTCCAGGTACCATCTTGCTCTGCAAGCCTCAACCAAAATCAATGTTGTCTGTCGTCTGCAACTAACACAACGTAGTGCGGGCATAGCCCGTATAGGGGTGAGTATAAGCTACTCAGTAGGGACCCCGAGACCCCCGAAGGTCTCCCAAAATCCACAAAGGATAAACCACAAGGAAAGATACAATCACTAAGTAACAACTAACACTTCTTAGGTATATGCCCGTACATATACCTAAGTCATCAATTCTCATTCGGCTCCAACATCCGAGCCCAAGTACAACCCATTCCACACAGGAAAGTATAGGTATTCCACACAGGAATGTAAAACGTAATCCACAAAGGATAGAACAACACAGTCCACATAGGAAAGCAAAAAGAATTTCATCTCACACATGCATACTTCTTCGTAAAGTAAGAGAGATGATCAGATGTAATCACTTATTCATCTTCTAGGACCCACGTAGGATTCAAGCACTGTAGTCATCGACGTTGAACCCACACAGGATTCTCGAACAATTGTCTTCATCATCGAACCCACATAAGATTCTAGTACGATAGTCTTCATCGTCGAACCCACATAGGATTCCAGTACGACAGTCTTCATCGTCGAACCCACATAGGATTCCAGTACGACAGTCTTCATCGTCGAACCCACATAGGATTCCAGTACCAGAGTCTTCATCGTCGAACCCACATAGGATTCCAGTATGACAGTCTTCATCGTCAAACCCACATAGGATTCATGTACGATAGTCTTCATCGTCGAACCCACATTGGATTCCAGTATGACAGTCTTCATCGTCGAACCCACATAGGATTCCAGTACGATAGTCTTCATTACAGTAGTAGTTGCATCCAGCTCTAGGGTTCCCGCACACAACAAGCTCGTTCGGGAGGGTCCGCTCCACGAGCCGAGTGGTTGATAAATCAACTGAAACATAGTCCAGAGTTGATTTATCCAAAAGTTCTGTATCGTCAACAGGAACTCATCGTCACAGACGTCGCGTCAATCAGACGCCCGGTCTGAGAGTTATTGGCTTTTCGTCCAGGGGGGCAGTTGGTTTTTAAGGCAAAACCAACCCGACCGTACTCCACCTGCGTCCAAATCTCAGGAGGAGTATTTCAAAATATCCTTCTCACTAAGAGGAAACCAACAAAGTCGATAGCACGTCAATCGGACGTCCGAAGCTCAAGATATGAGTGTTTCCGTTCCGAGGGCCCAATTGGTTTTGTGTACGAACCAACCCGGCTGAACTCAAAGTATTCCAAAACCTTGAGTGCGATAAACCGAAACGACCGCCTCGATACAAGGATCGCATCTCCGCTGACGGCGCATTGTTCGGAGGCCTGTATCTCATGATACGGGCAAAAGACCAAAAACGGTCCGAAGACGGGGGTTTCGGGCCCGGACCGACCCAGCCCAATACCCCCCGGTCGACCCAAACCGGGTCGACCTGCCCCGGACTGCCGCGGCGCGGCGCGGCCCGGCCTGGGAGCGGCCCGGCCTGGCGGACCGGCTGGGCACAGCGCGCCCAGCGCTGGCCGGCTCGGCCACTGGCCGAGCCGTTTCGGCAAGGGGGGGGGCGCCTGCCCCCTATGTAACCGCGGCCCCCCAATTAAGGGAGTCGTTTTCTACCAGCCGGACGGGGTTTTGAACCCCCGGCTGCACACCTGTACACCCGGCCCACCCTGGCCGGCCGGTCCTGCCTCCACGGCACCGGCGACGGCCGGCCCCCTTCTTCGCCAACACCGGCGGCCCGGAACCGGTCGTCGGTCACCCTGCTCCGCCGCGGCCCGGAACCAGCCGCGGCATGGTTCGTCGGGCGTGGAACGATGATGATGCGCCCCTCCGCCATGGACCCGGAACCGGCCGCGGTATTTCAGGTGTCTCTGACGCGGCGTGATGGCGTCGCGTCCTTGGATTAATTCGCGGCGCGGCGCGACGACATCGCCTCCTTGATCTTCTTTTCACGGCGCGGCGTGACGGCGTCGTGCATTTCCTTTCGCTTGATTCCACGTGGTGCGATGGCACCATGCCTTCCTGTACCAAACCACAACGGAACCAACATGAAATAAGGGGGAGGGTCGGCCGTGTTTGTGCGGTCCGACCCCCTCGGGTTATTCGATAAAAATTCGTTTTAATCCACGAAGATCTTCAATTTGGTATTTACAAACAAATAAATAAATAAAACCCCTACCTCGGTTTCAAGAATGGTGCACGTCAACGAGTTGCGGTAAACGAGCGCCGTGAAAGTCGGCGTCGCGAAAAATGAATGTCAACGTCGCGAAGCGAGGATTCGAAGACGATGACGGAGATTTAATCGCGGAAAACCATCGAAGAAGAGACGACGCGAAAGAAGAACGTCGTGGAAGAAGACAGCGCATCGCGGGCCGGTGTCACGGAAGACGGTCTCCGAGGCTCGACACTCCACGTCGGAGATCGTTTGTTCTTCGCGTTCTTCGTCAAGGGTGATGAAGAAATCAAGAACTTCCTTAGCTTTTTCTCCAAAATCCCTCAAACAACCCAACACCAACCCAAACAAAATAAGTTCTCAACTTATTTTATTAACACAACAAGGGTTTTGAAGTTCAATTGTTTAAATTTCAAAAACTAACATGTAACTCACCATATTAATTTCATAAGTTAAGTAAACATAAGTTATCAACATTTAATGGGAGTTGAGAGGGGTTGGAGGATATGAAGGGGTGGGGTTCGTTTGGGCCCCACCACCCTCATAACCTCCCAAGGGAGGTTGGGTGGTTACCCAACTTCCATCAAGAACTAAACACTTGGAAAAAAATAAACATTTGTAGAATAATTATAAAATAACTTCCACAATTTTTATCATCCACACTCGTGACAACGCAACTCCAGAAGAGGAGTTCCTAAGAAATTACTGGTGTTGCAGTTCCATCGGTGCCCTCAGAATTCGATTCCGGGCACCAGTTCAAACGTTAAAAATTCCCGCTCATTCGTTCACTGAACGTACCCTAGCTACACTTCGGATAGAAATTCCGGGTACACCGGGCATTAGAATCAGGTGTCGTCTGATACTGCGTTCATGTAAAATTCCAAAGAAAATTAAGAAAAAAATTCCCTTGAGTTTTACGGGTCTTTACAGTACTACCACCTCAGGGCTTTACGTCCCCATAAAGATACATCGAAAACTAGGGAAACAAAAGTGGGTACTGAGCACGCATTTGAGATTCCCTCTCTCAAGTGCTCTCCTGTAGGTTCCCATGCTGGCATCCGATGCGCACTAGAGGAATCGACAGTCCACGTTGGACCCGCTCCTATCGATCCTCAATCTCCATCGAGACCTCTGTAAAAGTCACCCCATCATCAACATCTATCTCCCCATAGTCAATGATGTGTGTCAGGTCATGCACGTATCTCCTCAGCTGAGATACGTGGAAGACGTTGTGCACCTGGTGCAACTGAGGTGGTAGAGCCAGGCGATAAGCCACTTCGCCAATCCTGCTGAGGACCTGGAAGGGTCCGATGAAGCGGGGAGACAACTTTCCGCCTCGGCCAAATCTCTGTAATCCACGTCGAGGTGAGACACGCAAGAAGACGTGGTCACCATCCTAGAACTCTAGTGGCCTCTGCCTCCTGTCAGCATAAGACTTCTGCCAGCTCAGAGCTGTCATCGTCCGCTCCTCGATGAGTTGGACCTTTCTGGTCCTACAAGAGCTTCTGTGATTTCTCCTTTTCTAATAAGAGAAATCTGGTCTCATCCCATGGATGAACCACTTTCTTTGCCTAATACAGTCAATCCCGACATGGATGATACTAGACCACACCAAGGATGATGTCGTAAGGCCTCGACGTTACTACCAAGAGATCCAACCGTTACTCTCACCTCCAAGGGATGAGTCACATTGTCGGCATCAGTGTGTGGTAACTAGGTCTCCTCCAGTAGGTATCTATCAAGTGAGGGTCAAGTCTACAGTCTAAACTAGATCCTCTTAGTAACAACACAAGAGAGGAAAGGAAAGTAAACGCCACAAAAAAATGTTGTCTTTTATTACTGCAGCTCAAGTATAAAGACACAAAGCATCTAAAAACATACAACAACAAAACTAAAAGCAACATGAACAAAAGTCTCTAGGTCTGGAGCTAGTCCCACTCCTGTCCTCATGCTCCCAGAGCTCCATGATCGTAGGCCTCAGCTGCCTAAAGCTGAGCTCTCCCATGTCCTCATGTCCCCTGCGGTTGGGGTGGACCTCCTGGTGGTGGTGGTGGAAACACCTCGAAGCGTCGTCCACCTCCAGCTGCACGGCCAGCTCCTATGCCTCACCTTCCTGCTTCCTGCGGACCTTCATGGTCGATCCCTTTCCTGGGAGGTCCCTCTACCGCCTGTTGTTCATCAGCAGGACGATTCGGGTAGTCTCGAGCTATGTGACCTTGCCCGCCGCATGCGTAGCATTGCCTGCTCCTCGAGTAGCTGGCTCTCCTTCGTGTTCCCCGCATAACCGAATCATCGCCCTGAGATTTCCCAACTGAAGGTCTGGTCCGCTTGGACCACTGCGTCACCTGTCGACTGCCAGATGCAGAAGACTCCACTATGGGTCGTCCTGCGGAGGGTCCTGCCACTGGTGCCTGCTCGGCGAGGAAACTCTCTACTAAAAGGGCTCTCTCCAACACCTCTGCCTACATCGGAATGTTGAGGGAGATCATCGAGGCCCTGATCTCATGCCTCAGTCCCTACTCGGAGGTCCAAGACCGGAAGAACGGATCTCGTACCATATCGGTGGAGTAGCGAGAGAGATCAGTGAATCTCGCCGAGTACTGGGCAACTGTCATGCTGCCATGCCGCAGCTGTAGTAGCACCTGGATGCGCACCTCACGGAGGGTGGCTGCGACGAACTCCAAGCGGAATATGCTCTCAAAGTCCGTCCAGAAGAGAGATGCCTCATCTTGCACCTGGAGCATCAAACTCCACCATCTTCCTGCCTCCGCGTGCAGGAGGCTTGCTGCGAGGATCACCATGAGGTCTGCTGGTGTCCTCACTAACCTCAAAACCCGTGCAACTGCCTCTAGCCAGTCCTCGGCTACCTGGGGGTCCATCTCCCCATGGAACCTGGGCGGTCGCTGGCGCTGTAACTCATGCAGTGCACTAAGGCGATGTTCATTGTCAGCGGTTGGGGCTGGTAGCATCGGTGGCTCGGCGGGTATAGGTACCACCGGTGCCACTGCTGACAAAGGGCCCTGCACCGAGGCCTCGTCGCACGGTGGGCTGTCGTCACGCTCGACTCTCGGAACCCTAGATGGCTGTCGTCATGGGGCCATCCTGAAAAGGAAACAGGTGCGCCACGGTCAGAACAGTTTACCTGGTGAGCTGACACAAAGTAATCACAAAGAAAACATGAAACACACATGAAATCAATGTTTTCGTGCATTAAGTTGGAAATCAGAAGTCAGGGTACTGGTGTACAGATACGTCAGCCTCCGCACCAACACTGGACTCCCTGGACTGATAACCACACTCATTACGCAAAACACTATTTCTTCACATAGAAAAATATCAGAGTCCAAAGTTCTGCGGTAGAACCGAACTCCTCTGATACCAATTTGTCACGACCCGTCCTCAGGGCCCGTTCCGTGACTACCCCAAGCCCGCATTCCATTGGCCAGGGGCTGGCGACTAGAACCAAGGCGTAAATCCCAGTAAAAAGGGAAGTCATTGCCTTTGTAAATAAACAAGCACCACATAGTAAGCAAGCGGAAAAGAAAAAAATAAGTAAAAACAGAGTACTACTGTAAGAGTGGGAACTAAGTGGGCCTGTATAAAAACCGAAACTGAAATTAAAGTACCACTCGAAAGGAAAAACAGAAACTGAAAATTAAAAGCCGCTACGTCGAGCTGTCCACTGGAAATCCCACCTAAAGGGTGGGTACTGATAGCTCCACTGCTCTTCGGGTCCCACCGTCCACTCCGAGTACGTCCCGCCCAGTGGTCCACCTCTAGGTACCGTCCTGCTCTGCAAGCCTCAACCACGATCAACAATGTCTGTCGTCTGCAACCAACACAACGTAGTGCGGGCATAGCCCGTGCAGGGGTGAGTATAAGCTACTCTGTAGGGACCCCAAGACCCCCAAAGGTGTCCCAAAATCCACACAGTATAAACCATAAGGAAAGATACAATCACGAAGTAACAACTGACACTGCTTAGGTATATGCCCATACATATACCTAAGTCATCAATTCTCATTCATCTCCATCATCCGAGCCCAAGTACAACCCAGTCCACAAAGGAAAGTATACGTATTCCACACAAGAAAGTAAAACGTAATCAACACAAGATAGCACAACACAATCCACACAAGAAAGCAAAAAGGATTTCCGCTCACACAGGTATACTTCTTCGTAAAGTAAGAGAGATGATCAGATGTAATCACCGATTCATCTTCTAGGACCCACGTAGGATTCAGGCACTGTAGTCATCGACGTCGAACCCACAAAGGATTCCGGAACAATTGTCTTCATCGTCGAACCCACATAGGATTCCAGTACGATAGTCTTCATCGTCGAACCCACAAAGGATTCTAGTATGACAGTCTTCACCGTCGAACCCACATAGGATTCCAGTACGACAATCTTCATCGTCGAACCCACATAAGATTCCAGTACAAAAGTCTTCATCATCAAACCCACATAGGATTCCAGTACGACAGTCTTCATCGTCGAACCCACATAGGATTCCAGTACGACAGTCTTCATCATCGAACCCACATAGGATTCATGTACGACAGTCTTCATTGTCGAACCCACATAGGATTCCAGTACGACAGTCTTCATCATCGAACCCACATAGGATTCTAGTATGACAATCTTCATTACAGTAGCAGTTGCTGCAAGCTCTAGGGTTCCCGCACACAGCAAACTCGTTCGGGAGGGTCCGCTCCATGAGCCGAGAGGCTGATACATCAACTGACACATAGTCCAAAGTTGATGTATACAAAAGTTTTGTATCGTCAACAGAAACTCATCGTCGCAGATGGAGTGTCAATCGGACGCCCGGTCTGAGAGTTATTGGCTTTTTCGTCCAGGGGGCCCGTTTGGTTTTAAAGGAAAAAACCAACCCAACCGTACTCCACCTGCGTCCAAACCTCAGTCGGAGTATGCCAAAAGATCCGTCTCACTAAGAGGAAACCAACAATTTCGACGGCACATCAATCGGACGTCCGAAGCTCAAGATATGAGCGTTTCCGCTCCGAGGGCCCGATTGGTTTCATGTACGAACCAACCCGAACGAACTCAAAGTATTCCAAAACCTTGAGTGCGATATACTGAAACGACCGTCTCGATCAAAGGGTCGCATCACCGTTGACGGCACATCGTTCGGAGGCCCATAGAACAAGATACGGGTAAAAGACCAAAAACGGTCCGAAGACGGGGGTTTCGGGCCCGGACCGACCCAGCCCGAGACCCCACGGTCGACCCGAACCGGGTGGACCGGCCTCGGTCCGGGTCTGCCCAGCCCGGCCTGGCGGACCGACTGGGCACAGTGCGCCCAGCACTAGCCGGCTCGGCCCCTGGCCGAGCTGTTTCGGCAAGGGGGGGCGCATGCCCCCCTGTGTAACCACGACCCCCCAATTAAGGGGGCCGTTTTGTGCCAGTCGGCCGGGGGTTTGAACCCCCGGCTGCACACCTGTCCAGCCGGCCCGCCCTGGCTTGCCGGTCCTGCCTCCACGGGACTGGCGATGGCCGGTCCCCTTCTTCGCCGACACCGGCGGCCTGGAACCGGCCGCCGGTCACCCTGCTCCGCCGCGGCCCGGAACCAGCCGCAGCTTAATTCGTCCGGCGCGACGCGACGATGCCGTGCCCCTCTGCCGCGGCCCCGGAACCGGCCGCGGTATTTCGGGTGTCTCTGACGTGGCGCAATGGTGTCGCGTCCGTGGATTAATTCGCCGCGCGGCGTGACGGCGTCGCGTCCTTGATCTTCTTTCCACGACGCGGCACGACGGCGCCGCGCATTTCCTTTCGCTTGATTCCGCATGGTGCGATGGAACCATGCCTTCCCATACTAAACCACCATGGAACCAACATGAAATAAGGAGGAGGTTCGTCCGTGTTTGTGCAGTCCAGCCCCCTCGCGTTATTCGATAACAATTGGTTTTAATCCACGAAGATCGTCAATTTGGTATTTACGAACAAATAAATAAATAAAACCCCTACCTCGGTTTCAAGAACGGTGCACGTCAAAGGTAGGTGTTGATCCCAACCTCCATTGAAATCCATAGAGAAAGCTCGCAACATATCTTCTAGGGTTTGAATTGTTCTCTCAGACTGACCATCTGTCTGGGGATGATAAGCAGTGCTGAAACTCAACTCTGTATCCAGAGTATGCTGAAGACTTCGCCAGAACTTCGAGGTAAATCTCGGATCCCGATCAGATATAATAGAAAGTGGTACTCCATGCAATCTTACCACTTCCTTTACATATATCCTGGCAAGCTGATCTAGAGAGAAATCCTATCTAATAGGAATGAAGTGTGCAAACTTTGTAAGACGATCAACTATGACCCATATAGCATTATTGCCTTTGGATGTTTTAGGAAGTCCTGTGACAAAGTCCATAGTGATGTTTTCCCATTTCCATTCGGGTATGGGTAATGGTTGTAACATCCCCTTAGACTTTTGTCTCTCAGCTTTAACTTGTTGACAAACCAAGCATCGAGAGACATATTCAGCAACATCTCTTTTCATTCCATCCCACCAGAAGTACTCTTTCAGGTCCCTATACATCTTCGTGCTTCCAGGATGAATAGAGAATGAAGAACTATGAGCCTCATCCAGCAGATCCTTCTTTAATTCGGGGATGGAAGGAACACAAACCCGATTCCTTAACTTTATTATCCCATCACAATCAAGGTTGAATTCAGGAACATTTCTCACCTTCTTTTGTAACTCGACATCTTCTTTCTGTGCCTCTTTGATCTTCACATGTATAGATGGTTGAACATTCATTTGAGAAAGATAAGATGTTTCCCCTTCCATTATAATTCCAAGATCCATCCTTTGTAAATCCATAAATATTGGATCCTTTGTGATCCTCATCATGGATAAACTAGCATGGTCTTGTCGACTTAATGCATCTGCCACCTTGTTTGCTTTCCCAGGGTGGTAATGGATTGAGCAGTCATAATCCTTAATCAGCTCCAACCATCTTCTTTGACGCATATTCAGCTCCTTTTGTGTGAAAATATACTTTAAACTTTTATGATCAGTATAAATATCACACCTTTCACCATAAAGGTAATGCCTCCAAATCTTTAATGCAAAGATTACCGTAGCCAACTCCAAATCATGTGTTGGGTAATTTTGCTCATGGATTTTCAACTGTCGTGAGGCATAAGCTATCACCATATCATTTTGCATAAGAACACACCCCAATCCCTTCTTGGATGCATCACTGTAGATCACAAACCTTTCTCCACTACAAGGCAGTGTGAGCACAGGTGCACTGGATAACCTTCTTTTCAACTCCTTGAAATTCTCTTCACATTCCTCTGTCCAGACAAACTTAACTCCTTTCCGAGTCAACTAGGTGAGTGGATTAGATAATCGTGAAAAATCCTTTACAAAACATCAATAATATCTAGCCAAACCAAGAAAACTTCGGATCTCAGTTACTTTTGTTGGTCTCGACCATCTTTCGATAACCTTTGTTTTTGATGGATCCACATATATACCCTCTTTTGAGATTATGTGACCCAAAATGCAGCTTTTTGAAGCCAAAATTCACACTTGGTAAATTTGGCATAAAGCTTCTCCTTTCTCAGGGTCTTCAATACAATTCTCAAGTGATCTTCATGCTCTTCCTTGATCTTTTAATAGACAAGAATATCTTCTATAAAGACTACCACAAATTGATCAAGATAGTCTCTAAAGACTCTATTCATTAGATCCATGAAGATAGCAGGGGCATTAGTAAGACCAAATGGAATCACTATAGATTCATAGTGTCCATACCTTGTACGGAAAGCCGTATTTGGTATATCCTCCCTTTTGACCCTTATTTGATGTTACCCTGAACGAAGATCAATCTTGGAAAAGTATTGAGCTCCGCGTAGTTGGTCAAATAAGTCATCAATGCGTGGGAGAGGATATTTGTTCTTGATAGTGATCTTGTTAAGTTCTCGATAATCAATGCAGAGTCTCATTGATCCATCTTTCTTCTTAACAAATAGAACAGGTGCTCCCCACGGTGATTCACTAGGGCGTATGAATCCCTTATCAAGATTCTCTTAGAGTTTCTTCTTCAATTCCTGCAACTCAATTGGGGCCATTCGATAAGGTGTCTTCGAAATAGGCAAAGCACCCGGTACGAGTTCTATTGAAAACTCAACTTCACAATTTGGTGGAAGACCCTGTAATTCCTATGGAAAGACATCATCAAACTCCCGTACAATGGGCATATTCTTAATCGTGAGTTTCTCACCAACCATTTGAGATAAATAACCTTCATTTAGTGGAATCAATACCCATAAGATGGAAGAAATTTCCACTGGAAGGTTATGTTCATCCTTGCATTGATATACAATCGTAGATTGATCTGGAATATGAAATGTGACTTCCCTTCTTTGGAAATTAATATGAGCTCCATGTAGGGAAAGCCAATCCATGCCATGAATCACATCAAATTCCACTAAAGGAAGGATCACAAGATTTGCAGGAAGCACTTTCCCACAAACTTCGATCGGAGAAGAATTATAAACTTTTGATGCGACTGTTGTTCCATTAGGTGTTTTCACAGCTAACTCAACATCTAATTGTTGAGGTAATACGGTGATACCCTTAGAAAATTATTTAGAAATAAAAGAGTGGGTGGATCCAGAATCAAATAAAACATTTTCTACTTTATAGTGTATGGTAAGTGTACCTTTCACCACTTCGTTATCGTACTCCACATCGCTGATAGAAATTGCATGTTACATTCCTTTGTCTTTAGCCTTAAGATTTTGTTGACGTCGACCATCATCATCAACCCTTGGATTTGGGCATTGATTGGCATAATGCCCCATCTCCTTGCACTTGAAACATTGAAGTGTAGTAGGTTCATTCTGTGTATCCCTTCCTTTGTTTGCATCATTAGACATCTTCTTCCCATTATCACGGCATTCAAATGCCTGATGACCTTCCTTTCCACATTGAAAACATTTACTTGTCCCTTTAAGACAACTCCCTCCATGTTTCTTTCCACACTTTGAGCATAAGGAAAAGCCCATCTTCTTTTCCGTGTGCTCTTTAGATTTTTCTTTGAATTCCATCTTCCTCTTCTTATCAAACCCATGTGACTGATGGGTTACTCCAATCTCCATCTCGACTTTGAGAGCACATCGAACGATTTCCTCGTAGCTATTGAAGTCCCTTATGGCTAACGCCCTTCGAAGACTTGGTTTTAAGCCACTAAAGAATCGATCGATCTTACTCTCAGGTTGGATAATAATACCAGAAGCGTACCTTGCAAGTCTTGTAAAATTTGCTTCATAGGTACCAACAGATTCATCATCCCTTTGCTTCAGTTCAAGAAACTCTTTCTCCATCTTTGTTCGGAGAATACGAGGGAAGTACTTATTGAAAAATAAGTTCTTGAACTCGTCCCATTCCATAGACTCAATTTCATCCCTTTGCCTCGTATTCTTAATAAGATTCCACCATTGATCAGCATCTCCTTCCAAACGATACACTGCTAGGATGACTTTATCATGTTCACAACATTGAAGAACTGAAAATACCTTTTCAGTAGTACTAATCCATTGTTCAGCAACTAAAGGATCAGTAGACCCGCTGAAAGAAGGTGGACGTTGCCTCATGAAGGATTCAACAGAATGTTGCTCCTTCCTTTGCTCGTTTGGAAGTCCTGCATGATTCATATCTTGAGAAATTTGTGTGAGCATGGCTACAAGATTTTTCATTCCAGCTCCCATATCATTTGGTTGCTCAGGGGGACAATCATTGCATTGCCCATCGCATTCCGTATTAACACGGTTCCTTCGGGTTCCAGCCATTGACTAAAACCAAGAAGAATAGTGTGAGCAACACTAATTATAATAGGAAAACCACAAAATCAAGAATAAAATTTCACACTTAAAGTCTTATCCTAGGGTATTCATGGCCATTTTTAAAACACTAAGATTGTGTTCTATGCTTAGACTTATCCTTAGGCTTCTTACTAAGGCATTCACATCCTAGTTTCCAAAGATTGACTATACCTTTCCTCTGATACCAACTATAACGACCCATACTTTACATACATTGTTAATACTTCAAAATTGAAGCACACTTATTACAACATATGACAAAACCACAAAGGACCGTATAGGTATAGTGTCTTTAGAAACTGGGAAACATAAACAACTGGTTCATAAATCTTCTACAGTGTCTCCCATTTATTTCATCATATCTAGGGTCCCTTTTAGCATATTCTACTTAATATCCATCTTCCTGACCTGGGGAAAAGAAAACATAAAAGGGTGATCTCAAATGCTCAGCAAGGCAAATAAAGGAAATAAAAATCATATCTTTTTGAAAATCATAACCTGCAAAAGAGATCATAATATCTTAACATGGAACAAATCATAGAAGTGAAAATGAGATCCCCATAATCATAACATAAAACTTGATACTTTGTGGAATGCACACATAATCATGGAAAATCATTTCTTGTTAGTCATGACTCATTGCCAAGACTATCTTAGTGGACAAAGTCCCCTTCTGAACCGAGTAACCCTCGTTTCAGTCCTGTTTCACTGAACCGGTATAACCTACCGTTCCAGCCCTGTCTATCTCATGAGATATAAAATCTTTACCCAATGCATTGGAGGGAGATATAGGTCCCACCCATCTTAAAATGAATCCTTTCTTATGTGTGCCACATAATCATAAATCATACATCATCGCATAACCCATGTAATAAAAAATGGGATTCTTAAATAACATGACATCATAAAACAATTCATATAAGATTAAGGAATTCATAAAAATGTTTCCATCACAACATAATCAAATCCATGTAATAATAGGGATAAAATCAGAATCCTTTTATTATCTTAGATGAAAAATAATTTTGATAAAATACTTGAACTTCATTCTTGAGGAAAATATCCTTTCTAATTCAAAAACACTTTTCCTTTCTTAACATGTCATACAATTTTAAAATAAAAGAAGTTGATTAAAAATAAACTTGAATACTTGTAATGGAAGCTTCTTGGAAATAATTTTTTAAAAATCCATTCATGCCGTATAAGTTAAAAAAAACATTCTTCGTACTTTTGTCGGAAAAGTCAAAAAAGTACCTCGTACGAAAAACGACAAAAGATTCCTTTCATACATATTACTAAAAACTCACCGAAGGTTAAAAATGGATTTAAACAATTGTAGGTGGATGGAAATAATATTACATATTGATGAAACATGGATGTGGATGTTAAAACACACCCCAGTAAATACTTACGAATAAACAATCTCGGATAAAAATGAGATTGTGATATTTTCCCTTACCTTAGGTCCGATTTACTTTGTATGTGTCCAAAGCTCCTGTATGATGGTTTAAATAATGTTATTGACTTATTCCAGAATCATACCTATTTATATGATATCATATATGGTCATATTCTTAGCTTCTTATTAGTAATATTTCATTGTTACTTGTTACCCGGGTCTTTATTGCCTTTTGTTCTTATGTGTGTTTTGTCGAATAAATTATTATTCTTCTTTTAAGGTTATAGATACCTTATATCCAGAATGGTATTAGTGTAACATATATCATATTTATTCATTCAATTCATTTATATAATTACTATGTAATGATGATCATGTAGAACGAGTCGCATCACATCGTGGAGACGGTATTCCGTACGTACGCACGAGTGATGATATCATTCCTATGATCGTGGAATTGTATTGGAGTATATGTATATTATTTCAGTATCAATATTACTTTATAATAATCATAAATAGTTACTCATTACACCATTATACCCATCCTTGTAAGGTGGTGGTGGAAAATAGATTACACCACGGCGTGGAGACGGTATTCCGTACGTACGCACGCGCGGTGATTTCATTTTTCCGTAGGATGGATAAAAGGTGAATTAGAGTTTTTTCATATTTATAATAACATATCAGTATGTAAGTAATACTTATGTTATTACTTTATCATGAAACAACTAAAGAATAAGAAGTTGAAGAAGAAAGAAATTGAAAAGATCGGTAATGGATATTACCTCTTCTTTGGAACGCCTCTTTGAATTCTCCACTTAGGGAACTAAGATTGGTCTTTGAAGAAGACCAGGACCTCTAGGATTATTCTAGGGAAGTGGAGAGGAGAAAATGGCAGGGGTTGGCCGAGCTTGAGTGCTCAAATTGGTGTGAGGAGGAGGGGGAGGAGGTTCCCTTTTATAAGGGAGGAGAGGGTCACCTTAGGAATATCTCAAAATATTATTTTATATTAAAGTCAAAATCGGTTTATAATGGTTCCAAAGGGTCTTATTTCGAAGCTAAAGTGGGGAAGGGTCGAAATCCTATCAACCAATAAGATTTAGACAAGTTTAGGGTATTATTTTAACCTTATCAATTAGATTTAACTCCAAGTTAAATAATTTAACTTTTACTATGTCTTTTTGTTTTCATTCACTATATGGTTAATACACTTACTATAGCATGCCAAACGAACCCCAAATTGTTTATTATTAATATATATATCCTTATCTAAGTCATTTGGCCGAACCATAGATTTTTAGGAATAAAATAACAATTAATAATATAATATTTGATTTAAAAACTATTTTGTGTCAATTTTGACACTATTTGATATATGATTTTTGTGAAAGTCATAACAGAATTATATGTTCGATCCAAGTTGATTAAATCAATATTAATATATCATAGTAACCTATAAAATTAGTGGAATTCATAAAAAGTCTTAAATTACATTTATTTTGGTATTTATATTATCAATTATGTCAATATTTCATTAATAAGATAATTACTGCATCATCTTTGTGTCATAAATAAATTAAATTATTTGATGTCTAAAAATTAAAAATAAAATACCATCATGTTGGAAATCTTTTTATATTTCTAATGAATATTTACAATCGAATTTATCTTATGTATAACCCCATATTAGAAATGATTTACTTATTAAACTTTGATTTTAACTATTTTAACCCTTCTTTAAATAAATTAATAATAAATGTTCTAATCTAATCCAAGTGGGCCTAAATGGTCATATTTTATTCCTAAGTTTGTTTTTGGTAGAATTACACTTGTCCAATAGTATTAGGACATGTGTTATGGTAATAGTAATATCATATTTACCTTTAGTTACCCTATTTACTATTAACCGCGGTAAAAAAAAGTAAAAAGTTACTATTTACCAAAAAAATTATTTTTATCTCATTGAACCACATTTTACTTACTGATATCAACCGTGTCTGTCGGATATTCGAAATTCCATTCACAGAAGCGGTAAAATTAAGTTTTATGCAAAATTCAGTTTTTTAACCTACCACTTAGTGGTTTCACTATTCATCAAAAATTGAATGTTTTCAGAAAAATACCAAAATTTCACCCTAGGCTAATTTCGATATTCTGAGTCCAAAAATGAAGTCCATTTTGAAAAATAAAATTTATAAAATTTCAAAAAGTGGTTATTACTATTCATAACGGCTAGTTTTAATAGCATATTGTTGTTTAGTGAAACTCGGTATTGCGTACGACGCAAGCTATCGAGGAAGGTCGCGATTGCGTGTAAAGCAAGCCAAGCAAGTGTTGTGTAGAAAAAGATTCCTTTGATGATTTATATAACATAAAAGTCTCGGGTGTTACATTCTACCCCCCTTAAAAAGAATTTCGCCATCGAAATTCGTCACTTTGTAACAAACAGATGAGGATACTTCTCCCTCATCATATCCTCAAGCTCCCATGTAGCTTCTTCAAGTTGGTGGTTCCTCCATAAAACTTTCACCAGGCGAGTGGTCTTGTTTCGTAGGACTTTTTCGCTATGATCCAGAATCTCTATCGGCTGTTCTTCATAAGAAAGATCTTGCTCCAGCGGTACAACTTCTGAGCTGAGTACATGTGAAGGATCTGGTATGTACTTTCTCAGGAGAGATACGTGGAACACATCGTGAACTTGAGAGAGATTCGGTGGAAGCGCCAATCGGTAAGATACCTTCCCAACACGATCCAGTATTTCGAAAGGACCGATATATCTAGGGCTCAACTTCCCCTTCTTTCCAAATCTCATAACCCTCTTCCAGGGAGATATTCGTAAGAACACTTTATCACCCACTTCAAACTCTAGGTCTTTTCTTCGGTTGTCGTCATAACTTTTCTGTCGACTCTGAGCTGCTCTGATGTGTTGTTGAATAGATCTGACCTTTTCTGCCATTTCATCAACGAGATCAGGTCCTAATAGCTTTCTTTCCCCAACTTCATCCTAGCAAGTTGGAGTCCTGCATTTCTTTCCATATAGAGCTTCAAAAGGAGCCATCTGAATACTGGAGTGAAAGCTATTATTATAAGAAAATTCCACCAAAGGTAGGTGTTGATCCCAACCTCCTTTGAAATCCATAGAGCAAGCTCTCAACATATCTTCTAGGGTTTGAATTGTTCTCTCAGACTGACCGTCTGTCTGGGGATGATAAGCAGTGATGAAACTCAACTCTGTATCCAGAGTATGCTGAAGACTTCGCCAGAACTTCGAGGTAAATCTCGGATCCCGATCAGATATAATAGAAAGTGGTACTCCATGCAATCTTACCACTTCTTTTACATATATCCTGGCAAGCTGATCAAGAGAGAAATCCTCTCTAATAGGAATGAAGTGTGCAGACTTTGTAAGACGATCAACTATGTCCCATATAGCATTATTGCCGTTGGATGTTTTAGGATATCCTGTGACAAAGTCCATAGTGATGTTTTCCCATTTCCATTCGGGTATGGGTAATGGTTGTAACATCCCCTTATACTTTTGTCTCTCAGCTTTAACTTGTTGACAAACCAAGCATCGAGAGACATATTCAGCAACATCTCTTTTCATGCCATCCCACCAGAAGTACTCTTTCAGGTCCCTATACATCTTCGTGCTTCCAGGATGAATAGAGAATGAAGAACTATGAGCCTCATCTAGCAGCTCCTTCTTTAATTCGGGGATGGAAGGAACACAAACCCGATTCCTGAGCTTTATTATCCCATCACAATCAAGGTTGAATTCAGGAACATTTCTCCCCTTCTTTTGTAACTCGACATCTTCTTTCTGTGCCTCTTTAATCTTCACATGTATAGATGGTTGAACATTCATTTGAGAAAGATAAGATTTTTCCCCTTCCATTATAATTCCAAGATCCATCCTTTGTAAATCCATAAATATTGGATCCTTTGTGATCCTCATCATGGATAAACTAGCATGCTCTTGTCGACTTAATGCATCTTCCACCTTGTTTTCTTTCCCAGGGTGGTAATGGATTGAGCAGTCATAATCCTTAATCAGCTCCAACCATCTTCTTTGACACATATTCAGCTCCTTTTGTGTGAAAATATACTTTAAACTTTTATGATCAGTATAAATATCACACCTTTCACAATAAAGGTAATGCCTCCAAATCTTTAATGCAAAGATTACCGCAGCCAACTCCAAATAATGTGTTGGGTAATTTTGCTCATGGATTTTCAACTGTCGTGAGGCATAAGCTATCACCATATCATTTTTCATAAGAACACACCCCAATCCCTTCTTGGATGCATCACTGTAGATCACAAACATTTCTCCACTACAAGGCAGTGTGAGCACAGGTGCACTGGATAACCTTCTTTTCAACTCCTTGAAATTCTCTTCACATTCCTCTGTCCAGACAAACTTAACTCCTTTCCGAGTCAACTTGGTGAGTGTATTAGATAATCGTGAAAAATCCTTTACAAAACGTCGATAATATCCAGCCAAACCAAGAAAACTTCGGATCTCAGTTACTATTGTTGGTCTCGACCATCTTTCGATAACCTCTGTTTTTGCTGGATCCACAGATATCCCCTCTTTTGAGATTATGTGACCCAAAAATTCAACTTTTTGAAGCCAAAATTCACACTTGGTAAATTTGGCATAAAGATTCTCCTTTCTCAGGGTCTTCAATATAATTCTCAAGTGATCTTCATGCTCTTCCTTTCTCTTTGAATAGACAAGAATATCGTCTATAAAGACTACCACAAATTGATCAAGATAGTCTCTAAAGACTCTATTCATTAGATCCATGAAGATAGCAGGGGCATTAGTAAGACCAAATGGCATCACTATAAATTCATAGTGTCCATACCTTGTACGGAAAGCCGTCTTTGGTATATCCTCCCTTTTGACCCTTAATTGATGATACCCTGAATGAAGATCAATCTTGGAAAAGTATTGAGCTCCGCGTAGTTGGTCAAATAATTCATCAATGCGTGGGAGAGGATATTTGTTCTTGATAGTGATCTTGTTAAGTTCTCGATAATCAATGCAGAGTCTCATTGATACATCTTTCTTCTTAACAAATAGAACAGGTGCTCCCCACGGTGATGCACTAGGGAGTATGAATCCCTTATCAAGATTCTCTTGGAGTTTCTTCTTCAATTCCTGCAACTCAATTGGGGCCATTCTATAAGGTGTCTTCGAAATAGGCAAAGCACCCGGTACGAGTTCTATTGAAAACTCAACTTCACGATTTGGTGGAAGACCCGGTAATTCTTCCAGAAAGACATCATCAAACTCTCGTAAAATGGGCATATTCTTAATCGTGAGTTTCTCACCAACCATTTGAGATAAATAACCTTCATTTAGTGGAATCAATACCCATAAGATGGAAGAAATTTCCACCGGAAGGTTATGTTCATCCTTGCATTGATATACGATCGTAGATTGATCTGTAATATGAAATGTGACTTCCCTTCTTTGGCAATTGATATGAGCTCCATGTAGGGAAAGCCAATCCATGCCAAGAATCACATCAAATTCCACTAAAGGAAGGATCACAAGATTTGCAGGAAGCACTTTCCCACAAACTTCGATCGGAGAAGAATTATAAACTTTTGATGCGACTGTTGTTCCATTAGGTGTTGTCACAGCTAACTCAACATCTAATTGTTGAGGTAATACGGTGATACCCTTAGAAAATTCTTTAGAAATAAAAGAGTGGGTGGATCCAGAATCAAATAAAACATTTTCTACTTTAGAGTGTATGGTAAGTGTACCTTTCACCACTTCGTTATCGTACTCCACATCGCTGATAGAAATTGCATGTGACTTTCCTTTG
Source organism: Viscum album (assembly GCA_963277665.1). Lineage (NCBI taxonomy): Eukaryota > Viridiplantae > Streptophyta > Magnoliopsida > Santalales > Viscaceae > Viscum > Viscum album. The sequence continues at coordinate 1,332,807,822 of OY728161.1, read as the reverse complement.
TCTTTAGCCTTAAGATTTTGTTGACGTCGACCATCATCATCAACCCTTGGATTTGGGCATTGATTGGCATAATGCCCCATCTCCTTGCACTTGAAACATTGAAGTGTAGTAGGTTCATTCAGTGTATCCCTTCCTTTGTTTGCATCATTAGACATATTCTTCCCATTATCACGACATTCAAATGCCCGATGACCTTCCTTTCCACATTTAAAACATTTACTTGTCCCTTTAAGACAACTCTCTCCATGTTTCTTTCCACACTTTGAGCATAAGGAAAAGCTCATCTTATTTTCTTTGTGCTCTTTAGATTTTTCTTTGAATTCCATCTTCCTCTTCTAATCAAACCCATGTGACTGATGGGTTACTCCAATCTCCATCTCGACTTTGAGAGCACATCGAACGATTTCCTCGTAGCTATTGAAGTCCCTTATGGATAACGCCCGTCGAAGACTTGGTTTTAAGCCACTAAAGAATCGATCGATCTTACTCTCAGGTTGGATAATAATACCAGAAGCGTACCTTGCAAGTCTTGTAAAATTTGCTTCATAGGTACCAACAGAATCTTCATCCCTTTGCTTCAGTTCAAGAAACTCTTTCTCCATCTTTGTTCGGAGAATACGAGGGAAGTACTTATTGAAAAATAACTTCTTGAACTCGTCCCATTCCATAGACTCAATTTCATCCCTTTGCCTCGTATTCTTAATAAGATTCCACCATTGATCAGCATCTCCTTCCAAACGATACACTTCTAGGATGACTTTATCATGTTCACAACATTGAAGAACTGAAAATACCTTTTCAGTAGTACTAATCCATTGTTCAGCAACTAATGGATCAGTAGACCCACTGAAAGAAGGTGGACGTTGCCTCATGAAGGATTCAACAGAATGTTGCTCCTTCCTTTGCTCGTTTGGATGTCCTGCATGATTCATAGCTTGAGAAAGTTGTGTGAGCATGGCTACAAGATTTTTCATTCCAGCTCCCATATCGTTTGGTTGCTCAGGGGGACGATCATTGCATTGCCCATCGCATTCCGCATTAACACGGTTCCTTCGGGTTCCAGCCATTGACTAAAACCAAGAAGAATAGTGTGAGCAACACTAATTATAATAGGAAAACCACATAATCAAGAATAAAATTTCATACTTAAAGTCTTATCCTAGGGTATTCATGGCCATTTCTAAAACACTAAGATTGTGTTCTATGCTTAGACTTATCCTTAGGCTTCTTACTAAGGCTTTCACATCCTAGTTTCCAAAGGTTGACTATACCTTTCCTCTGATACCAACTATAACGACCCATACTTTACATACATTGTTAATACTTCAAAATTGAAGCACACTTATTACAACATATGACAAAACCACAAAGGACCGAATAGGTATAGTGTCTTTAGAAACTAGGAAACATAAACAACTGGTTCATAAATATTCTACAGTGTCTCCCATTTATTTCATCATATCTAGGGTCCCTTTTAGCATATTCTACTTAATATCCATCTTCCTGACCTGGGGAAAAGAAAACATAAAAGGGTGAGCTCAAATGCTCAGCAAGGCAAATAAAGGAAATAAAAATCATATCTTTTTGAAAATCATAACCTGCAAAAGAGATCATAATATCTTAACATGGAACAAATCATAGAAGTGAAAATGAGATCCCCATAATCATAACATAAAACTTGAAACTTTGTGGCATGAACACATAATCATGGAAAATCATTTCTTTTTAGTCATGACTCATTGCCAAGACTATCATAGTGGACAAAGTCCCTTTCTGAACCGAGTAACCCTCGTTTCAGTCCTGTTTCACTGAACCGGTATAACCTACCGTTCCAGCCCTGTCTATCTCATGAGATATAAAATCTTTACCCAATGCATTGGAGGGAGATATAGGTCCCACCCATCTTATAATGAATCCTTTCTTATGTGTGCCACATAATCATAAATCATACATCATCGCATAACCCATGTAATAAAAAATTGGATTCTTAAATAACATGACATCATAAAACAATTCATATAAGATAAAGGAATTCATAAAATTTTTTCCATCACAACATAATCAAATCCGTGTAATAATAGGGATAAAAACAGAACCCTTTTATTATCTTAGATGGAAAATAATTATGATAAAATACTTGAACTTCATTCTTGAGGAAAATATCCTTTCTACTTCAAAAACACTTTTCCTTTCTTAACATGTCATACAATTTTAAAATAAAAGAAGTTGATTAAAAATAAACTTGAATACTTGTAATGGAAGCTTCTTGGAAATAATGTTTTAAAAATCCATTCATGCCGTATAAGTTAAAAAAAACATTCTTCGTACTTTTTTCGGAAAAGTCAAAAAAGTACCTCGTACGAAAAACGACAAAAGATTCCTTTCATACATATTACTAAAAACTCACCGAAGGTTAAAAATGGATTTAAACAATTGTAGGTGGATGGAAATAATATTACATATTTATGAAACATGGATGTGGATGATAAAATACACCCCAGTAAATACTTACGAATAAACAATCTCGGATAAAGATGAGATTGTGATATTTTACCTTACCATAGGTCCGATTTGCTTTGTATGTGTCTGAAGCTCCTGTATGATGGTTTAAATAATGTTATTGACTTATTCCAGAATCATACATATTGATATGATATCATATATGGTCATATTCTTAGCTTCTTATTAGTAATATTTCATTGTTACTTGTTACTCGGGTCTTTATTGCCTTTTGTTCTTATGTGTGTTTTGTCAAATAAATTCTTATTCTTCTTTTAAGGTTATAGATACCTTATATCCAGAATGGTATTAGTGTAACATATATCATATTTATTCATTCAATTCATTTATATAATTACTATGTAATGATGATCATGTAGAACGAGTCGCATCACATCGTGGAGACGGTATTCCGTACGTACGCACGAGTGATGATATCATTCCTATGATCGTGGAATTGTATTGGAGTATATGTATATTATTTCAGTATCAATATTACTTTATAATAATCATAAATAGTTACTCATTACACCATTATACCCATCCTTGTAAGGTGGTGGTGGATAATAGATTACACCACGGTGTGGAGACGGTATTCCGTACGTACGCACGCGCGGTGATTTCATTTTTCCGTAGGATGGATAGAAGGTGAATTAGGGTTGTTTCATATTTATAATAACATATAAGTATGTAAGTAATACTGATGTTATTACTTTATCATGAAACAACTAAAGAAGAAGAAGTTGAAGAAGAATGAAATTGAAAAGATCGGTAATGGATATTACCTCTTCTTTGGAACGCCTCTTTGAATTCTCCACTTAGGGAACTAAGATTGGTCTTTGAATAAGACCAGGACCTCTAGGATTATTCTAGGGAAGTGTAGAGTAGAAAATGGCAGGGGTTGTCCGAGCTTGAGTGCTCAAATTGGTGTGAGGAGGAGGGGGATGTGGTGCCCTTTAATAAGGGAGGAGAGGAGTACCTTAGGAATATCTCAAAATATTATTTTATATTAAAGTAAAAATCGGTTTATAATGGTTCCAAAGGGTCTTATTTCGAAGCTAAAGTGGGTAAGGGTCGAAATCCTATCAAAAAATTCGATTTAGACAAGTTTAGGGTATTATTTTAACCTTATCAATTAGATTTAACTCTAAGTTAAATAATTTAACTTTTACCATGTCTTTTTGTTTTCTTTCACTATATGGTTAATACACTTACTATAACATGCCAAACGAACCCCAAATTGTTTATTATTAATATATATATCCTTATCTAAGTCATTTGGCCGAACCATAGCTTTTTAGGAATAAGATAACAATTAATAATATAATATTTTATTTAAAAACTATATTGTGTCAATTTTGACACTATTTGATATATGATTTTAGTGAAAGTCATAACAGAATTATATGTTCGAAACAAGTTGATTAAATCAACATTAATATATCATAGTAACCTAGAAAATTAGTGGAATTCATAAAAAGTCTTAAATTACATTTATTTTGGTATTTATATTATCAATTATGTCAATATTTCATTAATAAGATAATTACTGCATCATCTTTGTGTCATAAATAAATTAAATTATTTGATGTCTAAAAATTACAAATAAACTACCATCATGTAGTAAATCCTTTTAGCTTTCTAATTAATATTTAAAATCGAATTTATCTTATGTATAACCCCATATTAGAAATGATTTACTTATTAAACTTTGATTTTAACTATTTTAACCCTCTTTAAATAAATTAATAATAAATGTCCTAATCTAATCCAAGTGGGCCTAAATGGTCATATTTTATTCCTAAGTTTGTTTTTGGTCGAATTACACTTGTCCAATAGAATTAGGACATGTGTTAGGGTAATAGTAATATCATATTTACCCTTAGTTACCCTATTTACTATTAACCGCGGTAAAAAAAAGGTAAAAAGTTACTATTCACCAAAAAATTATTTTTATCTCATTGAACCACATTTTACTTACTGATATCAACTGTGTCTGTCGGATATTCGAAATTCCATTCACAGAATTGGTAAAATTAAGTTTTATGCAAAATTCAGTTTTTTAACCTACCACTTAGTGGTTTCACTATTCATCAAAAATTGAAAGTTTTCAGAAAAATACCAAAATTTCACCCTAGGCTAATTTCGATATTCTGAGTCCAAAAATGAAGTCCATTTTGAAAAATAAAATTTATAAAATTTCAAAAAGTGGTTATTACTATTCATAACGGCTAGTTTTAATAGCATATTGTTGTTTAGTGAAACTCGGTATTGCGTTCGACGCAAGCTATCGAGGAAGGTCGCGATTGCGTGTAAAGCAAGCCAAGAAAGTGTTGTGTAGAAAAATATTCCTTTGATGATTTATATAACATAAAAGTCTCGGGTGTTACATTGATGGAGATTTCGTCGCGGAAAACAACCGCAGAAGAGACGACGCGGAAGAAGAACGTCATGGAAGAAGACGTCGCGTCGCGGGTCGGTGTCGCGGAAGACGATCTCCGAGGCTCGGTGCTCCACATCGGAGATCATTTCTTCTTCACATTCTTCGTCAAGGGGGATGAAGAACTCAATAACTTCCTTATTTTTTTCTCCAAAATCCCTCAAACAACCCAACACCAACCCAAACAAAATATGTTCTCAACTTATTTTATTAACACAACAAGGGTTTTGAAATTCATCTGTTTGAATTTCAAAAACTAACATGTAACTCACCATATTAATTTCATAAGTTAAGTAAACTTAAGTTATCAACATTTAATGGGAGTTGAGAGGGGTTAGAGGATATGAAGGGGTGGGGTTCATGTGGGCCCCACCACCCTCATAACCTCCCAAGGGAGGTTAGGTGGTTACCCAACTTCCATCAAGAACTAAAAACATAGAAAAAAATAAAAATTTGTAGAATAATTATAAAATAACTTCCACAATTTTTATCATCCACAATCGTGACAATGCAACTCCAGAATAGGAGTTCCTAAGCAGTTACCGGTGTTGCGGTTCCATCAGTGCCCTCAGAATTCGATTCCGGGCACCGGTTCAAAAGTTAAAAATTCCCGCCCATTCGTTCACTGAACGTACCCGAGCTACACTTCGGATAGAAATTCCGGGCACACCGGGCCTCAGAATCAGGTTCCTTCTGATACTGCGTTCTTGTAAAATTCCAAAGAAAATTAAGATAAAAATCCCTTGAATTTTACGGGTCTTTACAAAAAATCATTGTAACATCGTTTGAATGAGACTCTACGGTATTTGCTTGAAAATGGGCACACATTCATACACTAAAAATATTATCAGGCCGACTAGTAGTAGGGTTGAGAAGACTCCAAATCATACATTTTTAATTTAATTGATCCCCTGATTTTCCAGTCTCATTTTCATCCATCTTATAAGTGATACTCATATGTGGGTCACTACCTTTATTACTATCAATTCCAAATCATTTCAAAATATCCTTAGTATTTTTACATTGATTTAACACAATACAATTTTTATTTTGAAAAATTCGAAATCCATGGAAAATTTTAGGTTCCCCCATAAAACTCATTTAGATTTCTCTTGCTTAATTTTTTAGAAATTAGTACATAAAGAATTTTTTAGGATACAAAAATAATTTCATCAAAATAAATTTTTACTATTTAAACATCTTTTAAAATACTTTAAATAAAATGAGTATGATCATTTATTCCTTTAGTAAAACCTAGGAAATATGAAATGTACTATTTATATCATGCCAAGATCTTGCAGATTTTTTTAGACCATCTATAGCTTTTAAATTTTTAAAGAAACTATTTGAAAAACGATGATTTTTGAAAATAGGGGTTGTTCGACCTATACATTCTCAACAATATACACATTTAGAAATGAACATTTTACATCCATTAGATAATGTTTGAAATTCAGATGATCATTATAAGAAAGTAATATCCTAATGGCCTCTAGTCTAGCTACAGGTGAAATGGTTTCTTTAAAGGGTATTCCTTCATTTTGACTATATCCTTGGGAGACTACTCTAGCCTTGATTCTAACAATGTTTCCAAAATCATCACCTTTTTTTCTAAACACCCATTATGTCCATATGGTCAATGTGTATTTTGGTCTTTCTACTAATTCCCAAACATCCTTTCTTTCAAAATGATTTAATTATTCTTTCATATATATCTCCCAAAATTCTTCATTGATTGCATCATTAATATTTTTCAGTTCAAGAGGTAAAAGAAAGGATTGATGTTCAACCTGGTTTCTAAGAAAATCTCTAGATTCTGTTCCACTATTTAGATCACCTAATATATCATCTAAAGGATAATTATTTAGGGTTCTAATACCTCTAGAAAGAGTTGAAATACACTCCTCATCATTGTCTATTGGTTTAGATTCACTATGCTCGAATTCTGGAATGTTTATAAACTACTTTTTTTCACTATGGTTTCACTGTATTTATCCTTAAGTTATAGAATTGACATATCTTCCTCAAGATGTTCAAAAGTGATTTTGGGTTCTTATGTATTAGTCTCATTTAATTATACATGAACTGATTCTTCCCCACACATTGTTTTCTTATTTAATACTCTACAAGATTAACAATAGATGGAGTAACATAAGAATATTCTATCATCACTCTTAGAAGAAAACATGTAAATATTATCCATAATGTTAAGGATAATGACTTTGAAACCAAAAACTATAATGTAATTAACTTTTGGATTCTTATTAATGCATAGATCATAAGGGGTTTTCATAAACTCCTGACTAATTAAATCTCTATAAATTATTTAACAAGCTTTATTATCAACTTTATCAAAAAAATAGATAAGTAGATTATACACATTTAGCATAGTTTGGTCTATCTCTTGATGTGTCCTATTTTTTTTACAACTCAATTTTGTTGAAGTGTTCTATGAGCAGAGAAATTGTTAGCAAAAAGATACAAACTCGAGATTTCAAACTCATGATAATGGTCACTTCTCAGAGTCTTAATTCTATGTATACTACGATTTTCTATATACATGGAATATTCAATGAAGTAAGAACATGCTTAAATTTTTTGCGCTAGAAATTATACCCTATAATATCTTAAAAATTCATCTACAAGAACATAAACATAGTGCTTCCCATTTAAACATGAATCTCTAGATGGTTCAAGCATATTCATGTGAACCAACTCAATCGGTAGAGAAGTAGAAACTTTTATCTTTTGATTGAAATAATCATTGTGTTTTTTTTTCGTTTGACTATGATTACAAACATTGTCATGTGGGAATTTCAATTTAGGTTAGTTTATAACAAAAACCTTCCTTGTTAGTTCCGTGAGTGAGTGCACATTACATTGTCCTAATCATCTGTTCCATAACAAAGATTCCCTATGAAATTATTTAAACATGAAACATTTTTCTTAGTTAATGAATTTCAATCAATAGCATATACATTTTCATTTCTAAGAGGAGTGAATATTTATTGATTTTTATAATTAAAAACATTACATACATCATTTTCAAATTTAAATTTGAAACCATCATTACAGAACGGATATATACTAAGTATATTGTATTTTAATACATCAACAAAAATAACTTTTGAAATTAATATAGTGTTTGGGATACAAATTTGGCCTAAGGTGAAAATCCTCCTTTTAGCATTATCTCTAAATGTGATATGTCACCGTTATCTTTAAGTAGGCTCTTGATGCATGAAAAGTCTCATGTTATAACTCATGAACACCAACTATCCAAATATAATATAGTTTTATTGGAAATATTTAGTCAATTTTCTTTCAAAATAGATTAATCATAGGGTAACATTCATACCTAGATTTTCATGGATCCAGAGAGGTTAGAAAGTAATGCATTGCAAACCCATACATGTCTCACATGTTTCTAATAAAAACATACTTGTTATGATACCTGAATACATTGATAGGTCCTTTAGAAATGTTTCTTTTGAAATATGGTCTAGTACACGAACATGCAGTGAACTATCCAGAGTATGGAACAACTTTTTTTTAATAATCTTTCTCTATCGTGGTGGATATCATAGACCAATTATTTATTTGGGAGGAATTTATTTCCCTATAAATTGAGTCATGGTATATCTAACTATAGTAAACTTCTCAAGATATCTTTATAATTTTTCATTTGATAATTTCTGTTTAGTATTTTCTTTTAATAGATGTTCAGATTACTCTATCCCAATATTTAGATTAGACTGATAATTAATATTTAATGCATGATTAAATTTTAATAATTTATATTTATCCTTGGGTTAATTAAACGTATCCTTATGAATTCCAGATTATTCAAGTAGTTCATAATTAGTCATATTTTCATCATTATTTGATTCACTTTCATTACTTGAATAGTATGAATTATTTATAGGAGAATTGGGTGTTGCCTCATATGTTTCTATCATGAAACACTGGTTTGAATGTTTGTTCTTTTCAATAACAGAAGTGTCATATCCACTAGAGAAATATTATTAAGTACTCCAAGTAGAATTTATAGATATTTTATATCCCTTTCCCTGGTCTTCATATTTTCTCACCTTGGGGAAATCTACCTTCACATGGCCATTTCGTTTACACTCACAGTACACTATCTCATTTGTGTTGTCATTCCATTTTCAATCTTTTTTCCACTGTCCTATACAATCATACCTTACTTCATTGTTTTATTTTCTAAAAAACATCTTCTTACAGTAGATATTTTTGAATCTCCTAGCAGGACGAGCCATCTCATCATCACTGTCAGAAGTTGAGTTTTCACTGGTGGAAGTGTCTACATGAGCTTGAACATTTTATTTATCTTTAATATTTGAGGTAATAGTCTTGAATGCTACATATTTCATTATTGGTTCATTATCTACTTCATGATTTATCTTAACCTCTTATCCCTAGATCATATGTTTTCCTATTAGTTATTTCATTGGTAGCTTTCCTATATCACATGACTCTCAGATAGAAACATATGTTCTTTTCTATAAGTCAGGTAGGTCTCAAAGAAACCTCATAATCTGGTCATTGGTGTCTACTTTTTCCCCAATCTGACTAGTGGTATTTACTATTTCATTGAACCTGATATACATTGTATATATATGTTCACAATGCTTCATTTTAAAATTATGATATTTAATAGTATAAGTATTTTATGTCATTTCATTAACATTGGTTGTTCCCTCATGAGAAATTACTGAAGTATCCCAAATTTCATATGTAGTTTTATTGAAAGATATTATATTGAATTCTTAATCACGTAGAGAACTAAACAAGCCATTCAATACTTTATAGTTAATTTAATATGTATCTTTAGTCTACTGAGACCATGTATCCCTAGTAGTAATAGAAACTTCATGTTGTTCTTCAATTGTGTCCCATATTTCATGACCCATGAACCCTAGATACATTTTCATTTCTAATTAACAATGACCATAGTTATTTCCATTAGAGAAATTTTGATTGTTAGTAGCGGAACCCTCAACTCAGTTGTCCATAGATAATTAATATTTAATGAACTGAGAATTTAAATATTACAGAAATTGTATGATCTCTATGATAAAACTAAAATCAAAGTTTAAAATAATTTTACAACCTTCACAATAGTTCATATAGTAAAAATAAAAATTTGATCCTATGATACCAAATTTTGGTCCGAGTGGAATCTCAAGAAGAGGGGTGAATTGAGTTCCTATTCCAAATTTCTTTTCAAAACATTAGAATGAAGAACCCCAAATTTTTAAATGGCCTAGTTAATTATGTAAGTATAGATATAAATGTTTAGTTGGTCAACTGGTTTCTCAAATGTAGATTAGTCATCAGTTGTGTCACTGTAAAATAGTTATTCATATTTTAAAATAGTTTTTCTAAATTAACAACATACACACAATGACCAGAAATAACTATCATAGACAATTTAAAACAGTTTTCTGTTTTTGAAATTATATGTAGTAGAAAATAAAACAATAGTGTATTCATAAATATAGTACCTAGTATTGTTAAACAAGATGTTCAGTCTCAAGATGAGACTTATTCTTCTCCACATGGTGATCACCTGCCACCATGAAGTTTATATTAACAATAAACATGATACACATCCTATATTGGGATTTAAAATTGTTTTCACAAACTGTTCAGGGATCACAGCCTCAACCACAGTTCATCGTGGGATAGAAATGATCTAGACCACACATAGTCTCTTCCACATTTACACATGGGAAAAAAGTGTAAATAAGGTTTGATGTGAGGATTTTCAGTATCCTCAAGTTAAAGCAGAAGATAGAGTGTGTGAAATTAAAAAACAATCAATTCATTGAAATATAAAATAAAATAACACAATAGATATAATGTTTTAAGATTGAGTTTAGAAATATTTATGTGTTTATAGTTATACTCTTGAATCCTTGGTGAAAAGAAATTGCAGCTCGAATCTTTCTCTAGAATATTTCCTCAATATAGAGTGCCTCAACTCCAGGTTCTATCATCCAAGTACATATGGGTTCTTCTTTTTGGTTTGATAGAGATTTAAAGAAACACAGAATGTAGACTTGAATATGTATTCCCAACTGATCTTCATTATTTTCATCAGATCGTAGTTCAAGTGTTGGAAGGTTCTTCCTTGTTCGCTTTGATCTAGAGAGTAAACTCTTTCTCATGAATTCATCTCACTGTATTTTCTTTCTCCATCTTTTATTTAATATTTGACGTCCAATAATAGGAATAAACAAACCACATGCGGTATTCTTCATACCTTGAACTATCCCCATATACAGTCTCTTGATATTTATATAATCAACATTAATTAAGGCCCTAAGAATCTAATTTAGATAATATGACCTTTACAATAATCATATGAATTTGACAAAGTATGGAGTATAAGGGCGAGCATCGGTAGATTTTTAGCGGTTTCTTTCTCAACAATAGGCATCTACGGTAGACTGTATCAATAGCCTTTATCAGTTGCCTTCATAGGTATCCTTCCATCTGTGATATTAATCATTAACCACATATCGGTGACCTTTTATTGGTGACCATTATCGATGACATTTATCAGTAACCTCCATCAGTAACCTTCTGTTGGTGACCTTTTATAGGTGACCTTCATCAGTAACGTCATATTGGTGACCTTCTATTGGTGACCTTCATGAGTAACCTTCTATCAGTTTCCTTCTATCAGTGACCTTCATTGGTGACATTTCATTTTGAAAAATTTTTCACGGTAAACATAATCGATAGAACAATTATCTTAACGATTCATAACTATTCCATGATAGAAACTAAGAATATTAATGATACACGATTATACTATAATAAAAACATGATTATCACATAATGGAAACATGATTTGGGATTATCAAAATAGGTGAGTCCAATAGATTAACATACATTGATATTAAATCAATATAGATAAATATTCATCACATTACAAAATTACATGCCTGAGGACTATAATATTTTAGTGTCTTTGGTGACCTCGAACACATTTTTCAATTTTAGTGAAATACCTTCAATATCGCCTTTTATGATATCCTCCTTTAGTACTCCAATATAAATCCATTCATCACAACGCGGTGAAAGGAAACATAACCAAGCGGTGATGTTGAATGCTCAGTAAGGGTAAATATACGAAATACATAGGAATTTGCCCTGCTCCTGTTTCCCATTTCCATGGTTTTTTCATGGATGTTCTCTGTGGTCCTCTAAGTGATGCTCTTCGCTCCTGCTTCCCAGACGTTCATGTCCCAGATCCAAAAGTTTCGTGTGCCGATGGTGTCTCTCCCCGGAGTTTCCTACCTTAACATTGGTGGAGGCGTAAGCATGCTTAAAGTGGACACTTGTGGCTCGTTTCGCCTCAGCGAAGCCCTCTTTTACTGTCTTCAAAATATTTTTTCTCACTTGGGGCCTCCTATCTAGTTTTCAGATCTCAAAGATTCACTGAAGTTCTTCTACCTGGTGTTGTCTTCGGAAGATTATTTCTAACTCGCATGGTGTAAGGCCTCGCGTGTCTTCGGCCGCTAGAGCTTTATCCTTTCTTGGTGGTCTTGGGATGTTCACAGGGTCATGGAGAATCTGATGGTTGTGGTCTGGATCCATCTCCCGGATCTTCCTCTCCCATTTCAGAATGGAGGGTTTCACATGGGCTATTGGGGATTCCCTCAACGGATTCTTGTGTTTTGATGCTAGAACTTCCAGTGTTGATGACGTTTCAGTGGCTCTTATCTGTGAGGAATTGGATACATCTCTCCCTCTACCTAGCAAGATTTTTCTATGTGTTCAAGATGGTCTCAGCTGGAAGCAAGATATCTTTTACCCTATGTTTCCCTGTTTTTCCCTCACTGTCTGTTGTTGGGTCACTCCCTTCAGGTTTGTCGCAGACGTGGGTAAGGAATTGGGTGTTAGCTTCATAAGTCTTCATCCTTCAAGGCTAATTTGAGGGATTAGTCTCTTATTCCCTCTTTAGAGTTCCTGCAAAGGGATTCCATGGATCAAGGGGATGTTCCAGTTCAGGTTCCTTCCTCCCTAGTTCAGGGGTGTGAGATATTTTCATGCCCTCACCTTGAGGGTGATGTTATTATGTGCTCGGCCTTAGTCCCCAGTGCTCTGAAAGGTGGATGTTCATTTCTGATGGATAAGTGGTTTGTTTCCCCCAGTCTCATTTCTTTTTCCCTGATAAGGCTGTTCTCAGAGGAATGTCTCTTTGGGTTAAGTCCTCCTCCCTCAGGCCTTCTGGTTTTTTCTCCCCTATTTTCTGGGGGGCCTATGGTTTCCCCAGATGTTACAGTGGAGGTCTCTGTTGATGCTCAGCCTATATGTTGTGTTCACCCAGAGCCCCTTCCTCAAGGGATAGGTCAGGATCTTTAGCTGGTTATCAATCCAAACTCCACCTCAGCTTTGAAGGAGCCTCCCTTATATGGTTCTAAGTCCAACTGGGTGTCCAAATCCGGTCCTGCTGAATCTACAGTCATGGCTGGTGTGATGTTGTTTACCAGTGAGGGAGTCTGTACTCATTTTCAAGAAAGGTTACTCAATGAGAGATCCTTCTCGAACTTCCAACATGTTGTATGTTCTGGGGCCAAAGCCAGAGAAATTTCCTTCCAATGATTCCTATCCTTATATGGAATGCTTGCGGAATCAGTTCCCGGGTGAAGACAGATTTCATTTCCTCTGTTATTAGGGAACATAAGGTTTCTTTTGTGGCCATTCTTGAACACAAGAAAAATCCTGCCAGGATTTGGGATTTTATATGGAAGATTAAGATGCATGGTTCCCCGTAGGATGCTCCAAATAATAGTCACATTTGGATCTTTTGGAACAATAATAATTTTGTGGAGATGGTGCAAGCTGGAGACCAATTTCATTACTACTAAGGTGAATTCAGGAGTAAGCTGTTTCTTTATGTCATGTGTTTACGGGAGCTGAGATACTATTCAAAGGACCAAACTCTGGAGTCATTTAAATGGATCTATCCCGAATAACTTACCACGGTTTGTCGGAGGGGACTTTAATATTGTTACTTTCCCAGAGGAGAGGAAAGGAAGGGGGCCATTCCAGAGGAATGCCAGTACCAATTTTAATTAGTACATGGCTGGGAAAGGCTTGAATGATCTGGGATACTCAGGGGATTATTTTAGCTAGTGCAACAACCGAAGGGGATCTCACCGATCGTGGAGCCATTTGGATATGTGTTTGGCCAACATGGAATCCTTCTCTAGATTCTCTACCTCAAAAGTGCGGCACTTGGTCTGAGGTATCTCAGACCATTCCCTAATTCTACTTTTGACTTCTTCTGTCCAGGACTCTCACGAGAGTTCCTTTTTTATGAAATAGTGGGTGACCAAGGCGGGTTTTCAGGAGCTGGTTTTTGAGGTTTAGAATTATATGGGAAAGGCTAACTTTTGGATTTCCCATCATGATAAACATAGAAATCTTATGCTTAGTCTCCTCTCATGGGAAAAAGATATACCTCAGATTGATAGTGAGATTGATGGGGCCCTTCGGGCAGTTGAATGTCTTGAAGTGAGGTTGGCAGAAAATTGGGATGATCATTCTTTTGAGGAGATTTCTATCAGAAAGGATTCTATTGGTGATTTGCTTCTGGGCCAGGAACAGCAGGCTAGGGATTCCTCAAGAATCAAATGGCTTAGAGAAGGGGATAGAAATACTGCATTCTTTCATGCATGTATTAAAGAAAGAAAGAGACCTACCAATCCAAATATTCTTTTGGAAGATGGCTCTTACACGGATGAACGGGATGTTGTAGGAGGTATGGCTCACTCCTATTTCAAGGATCTACTGGCTGGTCCAAATGTTCGCATGCCCAATGGATACCCAGGAAGAGACAATGGGTTCTTTGATGGTCTTCCCAAATGTGTCTCTCCCCAGGAAAATGAGAGGTTGAGTTCTTTACCGGATGAAAAGGAAATCTTCATAGCTATGATGAACCTCCATCCAGAAAGTGCTCTGGGTCCTGATGGCTTCCCCGAATCCTTTTATAGAGGCTCATGGGAGGTGGTGAAGGCAGATATCATTGTAGGGATTTAAGACTTTTTCAAGGTAGGTAACCTTCCGAGGGTTTCTTGTGCTATCACCATGTTTCTTATTTCTAAACACCGAAGCCCCTCCCCAATCATGCAGTACAGACCGGTGAACATGTGCAATTTCCCATTACAAAGTCCATGCAGGTGTGATTAATGGTAGATTGTCCACTTTTCTCCCTAAATGGATCTCCATGGAGCAACATGGATTTGGGAAGGGTCGTACTATCCAAGGGTCCATTTCCCTTGCTCATGAACTTATAAGGGATATTAAATTTAAAACCCAGGGATCTAATGCTGCTCTCATGTTGGATATAAACAAAGCCTATAATCATGTGGAGTGGGGTTTCATCAATAAGGTGTTAGACATTATGGGCTTTTCTCCCTAGAATATTGACCTTATTTTTAGATGTTTCAGCTCTCGGTGGATGGCAGTCTCCTTTCTAGGAACGTCCTATGGCTTCTTTAAGGCCATATGAGGCCTCCATCAAGGTGATCCTTTGTCTCCAAGCATCTTCATCCTCACCCTGGAGGTTCTGAGTAGGATCATTCTTAGAAACATCAATAATGGAGATATTCTGGCATGCCGAAGGAGTATGAGGGCTATGACCATCTCTCATCTTATGATTGCTGATGATACCCTTGTGTTTATTAATGCTAGAAATAAATATTTATGTGGTTTGAACAGGATTATGGAAGAGTATTGCTACTGGAGTGGACAACTAATCAACAAAGAGAAAAGTTTCTTTTTTATATCATACAAATGTTCTCCATGAAAGATTTCTGATATTCAAACTAATCTTGCCATGGAAAAAGGATGTTTTCCCATGCACTACCTCATGGCTCCAATCTCCCCTGTGAGACATTGGATTCAAGACTTTTACATCCTTACCAATAAGATTGTGGAACGCATACACAACAGGAAAAACAGGTATTTATCCTATGGTAGTCATATAGCTCTCATTAACAGTGTACTTTTGGCCACTCCAGTTCATGTTCTTTCGACGGTTAAGGCTCCAAAGGGTGTTATGTACAGCATTGAAAAACTTCTATACAACATTATCAGGGATCCTCTTGCGAAAAGGAAAGAACATTGGAACTCTTGGAGTAAAATGGCTAGACCCGCTAGGGAAGGTGGTATTAATGTGAATTGTTTAGATGACACTCTCAGTAGTATGCAGGCTAAAATGGCTTGGGATATTGTGGATCAGAGTACCCTTTGGGGGAAAAATATGTAGCATTTGTTTCGCTGCCAATCATATTTGTAGGGAAGGGGTTCTCTTTTATAGCCTAATCTTCCGAAAATCATATCTGAGCTTCACTAGCACTCACAGTGGATCATAGGGAGGGGTGAAATTTCCTTCTGGGATCATAACTGGGTGGGGAGATTGTTGGGCTTCCTGGCTGCCCTTCTCCTTAAATCTCCTTCCGGGAAGCCAGCTAGTACCCTGGCCATATTAACACGGTTATGGATGAGGAGAAGAAGGCCCTGTTCAACCTCATCGACCGTTCATAGGACCCATACTGGTGTGTCTTCACTCCCTCCTCCTTTGTGGATTTTATATTCGGGACATTCAACGTATTAGAAGCACTGCAAAAGAACAGGATGCCTGGAACAAAATTCTATGGAATAGAGCTATACCCTAGAAATAAAATCGTCTCTTATGGAGGATAAGGCATCAAGCCATTCCTATGGATTATAATACTATGAACTACGGAATCCTGTTTCCTTCTAGATGATCATGCTACATAGCCACTAAGGAGGAATCAACAGATCACCTCTTTTTCTCGAGCGACTAGGCGGTTTCCCTATGGTGTTTCTATGGTGATTTTATAGGGTATACTGTTCCCTCCCTAGAGGCCCTCCCGTTCTTGGAAAAATGGTTTCATGGAGAGGGATTCGGAGGTCCCGAGAGGATGGATCATTCTATGACTCTCCATGCGGGATGCTGGATGATTTGGCAAGACAGAAATCAATCTAGATTTGAGGGATCTTTCGCTTCGGGAAGGTCTATTCTCACAAGGACGAAATCCATCCTCTCTGACCTAGTATTTCTTCACATCAATTGGTGGTTCACTCCTTCCCTCAGCTGTATGGCTTCCGGTTCTCACGGAGCCCAGCCGAGTGTGAATCCCAAAAGTGGTTTTTGGGTATGCTGGTCTCCCCCGCCCCCCTTTGAGGACAAAAACTCAACACTTATGGGTCATGTTCCATGGGTGTTCTGCGCGGGGGTAGGGTGGTTCGAGACTCATGGGGTTCAGTCCTTCTGGAATTCTCCTCCCATTTATTCAATGGCTCCTCCCTCGAGGCTAAACTAAGGCCATGCTCATCAGGGTTTCCCTTTGTCATCAGAAAGGTATTAATCTTTTTAGAGTTAAAACAGATTCTAAAATTCTCCATGATTACCTGAATGATATATGCTCCCCTCCTTGGTCCATTCTCTACATTATCAGAAAGTGCAAAGTCATGCTCGATAATGGAACCAAAATCAGTCACTCCTGGCATGAAGGTAACCATGTGGCGGATCACCTTGATTCTATGGAGGTCCTTAGTCCTGACCCGATTTTTTTCACATTTTTTCCACCTTGTAGCCTGAAGGGGTCCATTTGATCAGAGGGGATGCCCTTGGTCTGCAATACTTTAGACCTCCTTAGGATTATTTTTTCAAATGATTGTATGTTTGTATGTTTTTTCGGTTTGTTTTCTTAATAATAAAAAAGTAACTTTGATGATATGATAATCAAGAACATGAAGAATTTTTTCATATCATAGGTATAAGACATTGAATATGTGGGGAAGACATAAACATATAAAATATTTGGTCATCGATACAGAAAAAGATCGTCATAACTTGTTAGGTTTGTTCTAATCACTTGTGTACCTCCTTCAGGACTGGGATAACAACCCATATACCCTCTTATTTTTAAGATTAGGCTACAAACCATGTACCCTCTTACATTCAGCCTTTGACTACAACCAGTGTACATTCTAATTTCAAGGATCGGGTTACAACCTGTGTACCCTTTATGCTCAGATATATTTTATCATTACCAAATCCATTGGAGTGAGATATAGGTCCCACTGGTCTCATAATAAAATCAGGCATAATTGTGCCACAAAATAATAAAACATTCCTTATATCATCACCCATAAAAATAGATGGGCTTCAAAAAAATCATATCATAACCCATGAAAATAATTGTGTATCATAATCATTTCATCATATAATTACCTATGGTAAATAAATAGGCATCATAATCACTCCATCAAAGCATAAATCATGAATAGAAGTGGGTTTCAAGATCATATAACACATAGAAGAGAAATGGGTTTTATAAACTTCACCTAATAAAGACATAAACCGTTCATTAAATAATATGAATGGTGTAATTAGATCATATCCCTTGTAAGGAATAAATTATAACAATGTGTGTAATTATATATGGAAAATGATTTTCAAATATCAATTGAAACATTTATTAATAAAAATATTATTGCATTAGAAATACTTTTTATAAAACCATTTCAAAATCCTTTTCATATAAAAAATGAATTACAATTTCATTTAAAACGTTTCTCATGGAAAATATTTGTTACACATTTAAAAACATAAAAAATTATGAAAAACTTTTCCTTGAAAATAACATTGAAAACTAAAAAGAATCATGCAAACATTTTAAAATCATTTTTCCTAGGAAACTAATAAAAGAACCTTTAGAACATTTTGAAAAATATTATCTTTGAAAATTATTTGAAAACTTATAATGAAATATTGAAATAATTGAAATCTAATTCCATTAATATTTCATTTTGAAAACACATAATGGAATCTTTGAAAATAATTCAAAAAACTTTTTTAACATAAAACATTTTTTGAAAACATTTTTCTTAGACAGGAAGGTTAAATTAAAAAATTATTTTGAAAATTAGGAAACCCATTTCATTAAAAAATAACGTTGTAAATTTATATTAGAATCATTAAGTAAATGAATTCCATGATGCCGGGCATGTATTTAGATACCAAACAATATTATTCCATCGTAAAATTTTAGAAATGTCCCATGACTAGAAAATGAAAAAAAGGTCCATTTTTTAAAACATTTTCTAAAAAGGTAAAACATGGGTAAAAATTTATTTTTATCATCATGTGATAATATTAAATCTTTTTGAAAAATATTTTTATAAAACATGATAATTAAAAAACAAATATTTTTTATCGAATTGAAAAACAATGTTGTATTTTCATTACAACATTTTCTTAATTATGTTATGTACCGAATAATGGAAAATTTTAATAATACATAAAAATATCCTGGATAAAAATAATAATAAATTCTATAAATTTTATTGATCGATAAACCATAATATTTTATCAATTGAAGCATAATCATAAACAATCATGATAATGATGATATTGTAAAAATAAATTGTTACCATTTTGGTAACATTGAATCATAATCCCCATGAAAGAATAAAATTAGATAATGCATAATGTATCATGAAATTAAATAGTTTCATGAAATAACATGTTAATGGGAATTATATACACAGCATATAAAAATATAGGTGTATTACATGCCATGTATCAATACGAAGAAAAAATGACAAACAAATTACATATAGATTTTGTAATAATTGAACTAGAAACACCATCAAAGAAATAACATCAAATAGATATGTTAATAATTATAAATTTTATTATAGTAATCATATAACAATTTCAAGTTAGTATATACACCATATTTAATAAATAGGTGCTGAATGTGTCTTGTGACTCATGGAAAATAAATGTGAGATGAGAAACCCCTAACTACTTTAGTAACATTAAAATTGTGATACCCATAAAATAATAAAATTAATTTAACATTTTAATATCATTAAAAATTATTTTTTATATAAAATGTCATAGGTCAGTATATGCCCCCCCCCCAAAATTAAGCGAGTGTTGAATATGGCATGTATCTCATGAAAATAAAAAGTGAGATGACATTCTCATACCATAAGTATTGATTATCATTGTAAACGCTCCAAAATAATGTATAATAAATATATATTTAATATATCTCTAAAAAAACCTTATTCTTATATCTAAATCCATATATGATTTTTTGACATTATATGATCTATTTTTAAACAAATCCAAGTTAATGTTGTGTTTTGGGTAATATATGTTTTAATTTTGTATATGTTTTGAGTTGTTATTCTTGATCCTCTTACCTAGATCATGATTTAATTATTTAAATAATAAGAAACATGATATATATATCATATATATTCAAAAAATATTTATTTATAATAATCCATTAAATATAGAAATTTTAAAGGGTATAGATGGTTAATGGAGACGGTAGGTCGAACGTACGCATAAAAACTGTTTAGGTTTTGTTATCATATTAAAAGGAAGAAAT
The DNA here is from genome assembly GCA_963277665.1 of Viscum album. NCBI lineage: Eukaryota > Viridiplantae > Streptophyta > Magnoliopsida > Santalales > Viscaceae > Viscum > Viscum album. The sequence continues at coordinate 1,332,787,401 of OY728161.1, read as the reverse complement.
TAATTGAAATATATATATCTATTTATAATATAATTATAGTATAATTATTATTTTATATATATCATATAATTTCTCTAAACCCATCTCTAATACGTTCCATGTTGTGTGTGAAGGAATCACATCGCTTTTTTGGAGACAGTAGTCCACACTTCCCCAAACGAAATTATCATATTTAGAGAAAATATAAAACATGAATCTATGTGTTATATAATAGTTATATAAGAATAAATATATCATATATATCATATATATCATATAGAAATACAATTTATTCCCATTATAATTCCCAATAGTGAGTGGTGGTAAAGGAAAAATGAACAACATCATTTTGTGAGGAGGTAGTTCATCATGCACAAGAATGGTATGTTCGTGAACCATTAGATGGTATTTTGTGAATGTGTAGATTAAAAACATAGAAAAAATATATTTATATTCAGGACACCGAATTTATTATATAATTATGTCATAAGAAGAGTTTAGGGGGGTTAGAATGAAAATAAATTAAACGATCTAATGGAACGATTTTAGCTCTTCTTTGAGTAACCCCTCTTGGTTTTCACAAAATCGCTTCTTTAGTTGAATTATTACAAAAATGGAGGATTAATTATTTATTTTAGGGATGTTGGGATATTTTTTAATATATTTTCTGCCAGAAAAATGGCTTCAATGGTGTGAATAAGGAGGATGGCTGAGAGCTTTTCTATCGTAGAGGGGTAAAATTCTTGTATATTTTGGTAAATGGAATTACAACCACAGTCTTACAATTATAATTGGATACAATAGTGAATAAAACACTATAAAATGGATTATTGTGTAAAAATAGTAACATATAATGGATTTGTTACATGTTTCTAGGTCATTTTGTCCCTTAAGATTATGGTTTAGTCATTTGTTATGCATATTTCCCTCTTAATCATTATAATTATTTTCATTTAAGCTCTCTAATATTATTTCTAAAAATATAATTTGAACATATTATGAATTATAAATTACTTTGATTAAAAATATAGAATCAATTTTTCCAAATATCAATCATATATGTGAAAGAAATTAATTTCATATTAATCCCACCTGTGGGTTGACAATGCAGGGTTTAAAAGTTAAAATGTACAAAACTTTTCTTTTTTTTATATAATTTCAAATTCAAATTTATCCCAATGGTATAAATTGTATTAATTGATATATAATTGATATAATTAGTTTTTAAAAATTGATTATTTATTAAACTTCGAATTTTACAAATTTAGCTCTTCTTTAAATAAAAAAATAAAACATCTCTTAATTTATTCCCAATGGACCAAAAGGTTCATATTTTATTCCTAAATATGAATTTGGTCGATATATACTTATCCAATAGAATTAGGACATGTGTCGGGTTAATATAAATATTATTTTTACATTTAATTATCTTTTTTACATTTAACCCTGGTAAATAAAATTCCAAAGTTACTATTCACCAAAAATCATTTTCATCCTATTGAACCAAATTTTACATATTGATTTAAACTATACCTTTTCTATTTTTAAAATTCAATTCATAGAAGTAGTAAAAGTACATTTAATACATATTTTATAATGTCCCTAGACGGTGGGTAAATGTGCCTAGATTGTGGGAAAAATAAGTTAAAATGATTCAATAATATTTTATTTATCCATTATTATTATAAAAAGAATACAATGACAAAAAATTTACTAAAATATTTATTATGAATCTATTTTATGTTAAATTTCTAAATTAAATAATTATTTAAATGAAAAAGTCTATTTTTATGCACTATTGTATATTTTCACTATTCATCTAAAATTGAGTTTTTTAGAAAAATACCAAAAATCACCCTAAGATAATTATTGTATTAATAATTATAAATTTATGTCTATTTTACCAACTTCAAAACAGAGATGTTTCATTGATTAATTTTAAATTAATTCATTTTGTCATAACCAAAAAGCTGTTTTTTGAGAATTTAAAACTATAAAAAGATTTATCAGTGTTTATGTCCATTTTAAATGTAAAATTACATACATTTTACATCATTGGATTAAATTGTAAAATAATAATCTAACAAAAATTCCAAAACATTAAATGGTATAATTTAACAAGAAAAATTATTTTGATTAAAAATGTTGTTTTCATTTATAATTTAGCATTTTGCACTATTCGTGAAAAATATAATAGTTACCACAAAACATAAAATATTTATCTGAACTAAATTTTTATTTCATAATTATATATAATCTGTTAATTATGTAAAATTTAATATATAAAATAGTCAAATATTTTATTTAAAAAAGTATTTCCCATTAAATGGGAGTAAAATTTCATTTTTTTGGAAAACACCTCTTTTATCGGAAAAATTGGATTTGATATTATATTATGTCTAAAAAACAAATAATAAAAATTTAAAATTATAAGGAGTATATAAAATTCAAAATTCACTTAATACTATTCATAACTGCTTTTTAAACGGCTAGTTTGGTAAGTCGTGGTGTTCTCAAACTGAGTGTTGCGTGTGGTGAAAGCTATAGAATTACATTAATGAGATAATGTATTATGAAATCTTGTCATGTTATAGATGCTAAGGAGAATAATAAACTTGAAGCATTTCAGGATACATGTCATATATTTAGAATATATCCACCACCATATTTTATATGTAAAACTGATATGAATTATCTATTCTTATGAATGAATACATGTTTGAACAAGTATATTTGACTAGTAGGTTGGACTGGAAGAATGTTCTGCATGTACCATGTGTTACATGACTTGTAGCATCTAATAAAGATCATAGTCATTTGTCAGTTCCACACATCTCATGTAAGGATTCACACAAATTATATGTTGTGTAGTGTACACGATTTACGAAACAAAGGGTGGTACTCATCATTCAGAATAGTCTTTTTTTGAGTGGTAAATTAAGTACATGGAATGTATTAATAGGCCACATAACTTATATATCCAAATGGCCTCTAAGGAATGTACTCCACATACACACAATGAATTTTACATGGGATAAATACTATGTGAGTTAGTCATGTAGTGTGTGGTATATAACTCACTTGATACCCTAGTTGTTATATCCTATGAGTAACAAGACATGTTTTATTCCATAATATCTGTTATGTATTTTGATATTTTCTTTAAACTCAAGTCTTCTACTGACCTATTACCATGAAAAATGATTTTACATCTAATATTTCAAAAACTATCACTGAACACTTATATCATGGTTTTTGGTCACCGAATGTCTATTTCTGACCACCACCCATTGAAAATAATGATTTTCATAGAATCTTTCCACCCCTCAAACAATTTTGATTCAGATTTTTGATGTACATAATCATGCATTTGGGATCCATCATCATTTGGTGAGGCTTTCATACACTATGTTCTACAATATCCATTGTAACTACTGAAGCATAAATCCAGGTTTGATCACAATTTTAGTAAGACTGTTCATTTTTCAAATCACCAACTAAATCACTTTCAATTATGAACATTCAAATAATTAGTGCAGAAATACATAAAACACCAAAATGATTAACCAAAATAGTCATTTCATACAAAATCATCAATTCTAGTCATGGGAATAAAATTGAAAATATGTAGGGCATTTAATTTTTGGTTTTATAATGAAAACCCCAAATAATGATACGAAATGATAAATAATTTGATAGTTCCATGATCAAATTAAAGAATTGGAGATATTTCATAAATCATTATTGTGAAATAATGAAGAATATATCAAATTAAAAACCATACCTCATCAACAATTCATTCACTCATAAAGAATACATTTATGTTAATGATGTTGGGGAACTTTGTTGATTACATTATTGACGACTAAAATACTCTATGATCTCTCATAGAGATCTATTCCATAGAATCGCCCATCAAATCCCATGGTTATGTTACTGGCCCTAAATATTTCAAAAAATAATATATAAATATATGTATGTTTAGGAAAATTAATTTCTTAAACAATTAAATTAATTATTTAATTGATTCCTCTAACTCTTACCATGACTACAAACTATTATGGGACATGATGTGAATGGAACATACATCATTCCTAGGGTAAACCCCTATTTTTGGATTTAGATGAATCATCAGTTTTCTTATCAAATAATCCTTTCCTGATATACACAGTTTATATAACAAATACAAGCTTATTATGTAAAAAAATATATTTTTTAAACATAATATATTTTTATCATTACACTCCATGCTCACAATTTTAAACCATCTCATCCCAAGGGTATACCATGTACCCAAAAATCAAAAAACCATCAATAATTTATTAGGCCTTTCAATAAGTTTAATTTTTCATTTGTACCCTATGGAGGTCCTGAGTCTATAAAACAAAAATTGAGCTATGTCTTACTCATGAATAACCTTTGTCACAGCACTAAAGGACTAATATGGCCAAAGCCTCATTAGGTCATTCCAATCCCACAACCAATTTTCATATCATCAACATATGTCGAAAACCCAAGTACCATGACATGAAAACACTACCAAAGCCTCTTAGTTTCTCATTGTTAAGTTATAAAAACACATAACACCCAACCCTTGAGTAGGTCATGTAAAATAAATACCATAGAAAAACTCTTAAGCCATCATATGAAGGAAACCCACCATGAAATGTGACAAAAAACCCCAAGGGACTTATCTTATTCACCTAAACCAATAATATTGTTACCCACACACAATTAGTATTCTAAACGATATGTGAAATGTACATCCATATCACCCATCACCCAAAGTTAAAAGACCCTCATTCCTACTATTGATCCCCGTGAAAAAAACTCTAGGCTACCCACACATATCTCATACCCCAGTACTCATATCAGTAACCTCATAAACTAAACATACATATATGAATTCCTGGGAATAAGATGTTAGGAAATTCTTAATCCCTCAACATGAAATTGAGATCATGAACCAAGTCTAAGAGGCACATCACTACATAACTTCTTCACTGAGGACACTCTCGTACCCCATCCTTTTCACTCCACATTAAATCACATTTCTAGATTCACAATCAAGAATAAACAATCAAATGGGTCTATATTATAGGGATCACCTTCCAATTTAATAGAGGTACCATTTTTATTCCCAGCCATGGAATAAACTCCACAGCCTGATGAATGCCATTCCAAGATTCTTACACACCATTATCCCTTATTATATAACATGAAACCTAAAAATTAATTATAAACAATTGTTATTAATTTAACTATGAAAACCAATGTATCCTAATTATTAAAAACACACTGAGTGATCATATGACACTGAAACCATGACCAACCATACCCAAAAGTTCCACAAAACACCCATTTTTCACTAACGAGAAAAATATCCACCAAATAATATACAATTAAATTATATTAAAAAATTAATTGGCATAAATCCTAGAAAAATCATAGGGTACTTATCATCGACTAAAATAATGATTGATGATGTGATATCATCATCTCTCAACACCCTTGAGCCACTGTACTCACAAGCCCCCTTAATCATGATGATCCCACCATGCTTCGATAGAATATTTGACCAAAAAATATCTTAAATACACCACAAACAAAAAACAACAAAGAAATATGAACAATAGAGGAATGATGAGGTGGATCCCAGCTTCATATATCATGGAAATACCTTACAGATCACCCTTAACAAGGGGTAATTCATGGGGAGAAGGGGTAAAGAGGGGTGATGGTATTGTAAAAATGGAAATTCCAAATCCCTCCCCCACTAATGAGTTATGGGAATTAATGGTAAAATGATCAGTGTGCACCCACTAACAAAACATTACCCCCAAAATGCATCAAGTACCATTTAATCCACCACTGAGTACCAGGTGAGGTACCAACCCATTGTTATAACTCTTGCAGTTATAGACTCACTACCTCTTAAACCGAGTACCCAATGGCTTTCTAACAAGTACCTGATTGTTATCACAACATTGATATTGTTTAACACCCATATCCTTCACACTCAAAACACCCAAACAATCTCCCTAGTTTCTTAAAAAATAGTCAAACACATCTAAAAACTACTTCTAGTGGTTTTCTAACATTCTGAATTAAAATTCAATTCCAAATTCTTAATCATTACCCTTCTATAGAAACTTAAATTTATATTCCATCTGAATTAAATTACCCATAAATTGTTGTGTCATAAAAAACTCCCCCCCAATAAATCTTATCATCCCAAAAAATCATCTAAAAATATCTATTTACATCCAATCCATATATCACAATTTCATTCCATTATTTACTCATAATTCCATACTATACTAGAAATGGCTCCCAATACCCATAGAGAAAACCCAAATATAGTAGCTTCTAACCAAAAATACATGTTGAAATCCTTGAACTGTATCTACCTTACCTAGAATGACACAATGGATGTGAATTCTGTATAATCAAATCCAATTATTCAAGGAATCACTAGTATGTTCTCTATTGGTCAACCTTTCCTAAAAACACTTGGTCTCACACACTATCTCACCCTCACATAAACAAGATCACAATTTCATAACCTCTATTAGAATATTGAAATATCTTTCACACCAACACTAAGGAATGAACCAGACAATTTGTGTAATCAAATTCCCAAATTCTCAACCTAGTGAATTATTTCATCATACCATACCCAAGAAAACCAATGTACCACTAATATAAATTAGTAGTGGGTCATACAAAATTTCATAATGATTCGTCTAGAAATACATGTAATTCAGTTTTAACTACATCTAAACCCCAAATATTATATTCAATATATAAACCCATAAAATTGGATCTACCTACACACCAGTATCTTTGTTTCATCATGACAATCCTCTAACAATATTCGCCACCGCCTAAATCATTATAACATTTGTGTAAGGCAATACAATCTGATAAGATTCTCCCAAACATTAAATATCATTATAATTATCCAATATAATCAATATACTCAATTTTTAAGTCATCCACCCATTCCATTACCAATCATTATTTCTAGAAATTACAAACCCACTCAGACTCAAGTGTTAAAATAACACCAATGAATACCTATTCTCAATTTATTATGAAATACACTATCAAAATTATCTAGAATTTATTTTAAATTAGGGTCATATCCTCTAATATCCAGTGTTTCACACCCCATAATATGGATTCCAGTAATCTAATTTTGGAGAATATAACCAAATCTTCTATGATATTCCTTGCATGTTTCTCCTCCCAATCCATATACATCCCATACAAAAAACCTATGTCAAGTGCCATGACAATATATACCACACCATCAGGCTTTGATCCAACCATGATTTCAACTATTACATTATAGAAAACACCACCCATAATAAATAAATCCTTAGTTCACCATTTAAAAAGGAGTTCTCCATAATCCATCAATTTCATACGCATAACCGAAGCTAAAAATCCGTATCTCATACATCATCAAACCCTAATGTGACCACATACCAACCAACATAATTCCTAGGAATTACCTATACTAGGTTTAATGAATTATTTTGTATATTAATTATGAAAAACATAATACACATATTTTATTTTTTTTATTTTCATATATAAGATTTTACAAGTTAATGTTTTGATGTTTTTTATTTTCTTATAAATAATAATTATGCTCTAAGTTATCTAAATAAAAATAGATTTTATACGTGTAATTTTATCATAATAATGGTATTAGTAGGATTTTTAATTTCCCTTTTATAACTTTTCAGATTAAAAAATTAATTATTGTGTCGTTTTTTTCTGGAAAAAATAATATATCAGTTTTGAACAACATTATCTATTGATGAAGAATAATAGATTATCCATTAGAATGAGTAGCGATGTTACTAATGAAAAATAGTTAAACCTATGTTGCTTTGTATATGAACATTGGATATATTATTACATTCATCAATATATATCACTACGAGATCAAGGCCAATATGAATAGATAATGAACAAATTTATGAATGTTTATTACGTTTTCAGGACTATAAATCCATGTTTTCCTGAGTTGTTCCATTTATAAAATTTTCATAGGTTTTTTTAATTAAGGGAATACATGTGTTAAGATCTCTAGTAAATGATCTTAAACACATTCATTTGTTTTTTTATACTGATTTTTATGATCAAGGTAACCTAAGACTAAGGAGGAAGAAATAATTATGGTCAGGTGAGATTGAGGGCTTCTAAACCGAATATAGAAATTCATTACAAATTTTTTAATTGAGGTATTTAAGTGTTTTTGAAGATAAACATACCAATAGGATTATAATAGAAGAAACATAAATAATGCTCTATAGACTTCCATTCCACTATTTATAAATGTGAATAACTCACTCAGTTGTGGTGTTATAATATTTTTTTCTATTATGTATAAGTTTTTGTTCATATATATTTTTTTGTGATGTTTTTTATATAAAATTTCTCAATTACTCTCTTTTAATTCATTTATAATAAGTATAATTTTGAATATTTATGTGTCTTTTATGATAATATTATCATTTTGAAATTCTATTTTTGGAACATGTGCTTCCTTTTAATATTATTTACAAGTGTGTGAATTTTTATTATTTTATTAACATAAAATTAACAGCCCTTTGTATATCTATCATACATTCTATGCAAACTATTAGTCTTTTATTTAGTCTCTACTTTTATATTTTCATCTTAAACAAACTATTTGGGGGAGAATAGTGTTTCATTTGAATGTTTAATAGTTGTGATGTTGAAAAATATAAATAATTTTTGAGTACAATTTTTTATATATATAACTATGTGTACTAGAGAGATTATAAGAAAACTACTTAAATTAATACATGAGTGGATAACATTGTTTTGGTGAATATATATTATAGTGTTTATAATAAAGAAGTTAAAACTTTTATGATATAGGATAAAGATAAGTGTAAATTGAAATATATATTTCGGAAACTCCTTCTTTATCAATGAAAATAAATTTCTATTTTCAAATATATTCTTGTGAAATGGGGAAATATGTGGAAAAGTTAGACGTAAGACATTTTGGAACCTCTGAGGTTTTAGAAACAAGAAGATCAATGGTTCGTGTTGATTATGAAATATTTTATTTTTTACCTGGTGAATCTACTACACAAATGAAATGGAGGTTTATAAATATTTTGAATATCATACATATAATAGGGGAAAAGAGTTATCATATGAATAGATAATTTATAATATTAATGATATCATGCCTAACGAGTACCAATATAAGATAACATCAATAGATGACACAGAATATATGACTAAGCTATGTCATAATGATCAAATTAAAACTACTATAAAGTACAGAATAAGGTTATATAGAGATATATAAAAAGGTAAAAATAATATTGGGGTAGCTGTTGTATCAACTTACATGAAAATTACCTCTAGAAATTCTAATAATGGTGAAAATATTTCAAAATATTCAAAATGTAGAAAATTTAAAGTTGATTCAAGTAATATTACATTTTTTGAATGTGAGAATGAACATTATTTGTTTTCTAAATTTATTGACCATATTTTTGTAATTAAATAATTTCATTAAAAGTATATCAACAATCACAGAAAAAAATGAGAAGAAATATACTTCAAAAATTATTTTTATTGAGTATAAGAAACTATTGAATATCAAAAAGTGGTCAGTTTCTATGATAATATTAAGAAGACTAATAAGTATTGTATTGATAAGGTATCTACATAATCCATTTAAATTTTTTTCATTAAATATAAATTATCTTGAAATATCATATAATGATTATATTTTTACTTTTTCAGAAATAGAAAAAGTTATTATGTCAGAATATGATGATAGTTTACAATAATTGGAGAAAGTGACTAGATACATGACTCTTCTTGAGAAAAATAATTATATTGTTATTCAATACAATGATTTTTTATGGTTGATATTGATTAATATAATTGTAAAATTTAAAAGCATACTTATAAAATTTCTAAATTTTATCATAACTAGATAAGAAATATGGTTCTATTTTAAGTCATAATGAAAGGAATTTTTTCATAAACCATCCCACTAGAGCTAGCCTGGATAGTGGTAAGCTGAGTTTGATACCCCAAGCCTACCTATAATTGGCTAGAGACTGGAAAAAAAATTATTGGTCAAAATCACAATCATCAAAGGCCTTATCATAAGATGCTTGTATGTGCATATAGATCTCCAACCACAAATTCAATAATAAATTAAAAGATATAACTGATATCAAAATGAATAAATAAAACAATATCTCATGTTATTGTATGACACAATATTGGAAATTTAAAAGGCCAAATACTAGCCCACCAAAGCTATATAAGAGTTTGTGCTGCTAATATGGAGGGTATGCTATCAAACGAAACTCTTAGAGCCAAGTATGTTCTGTTTATATCACCTATAATCTTCTTACACTAGTTCCACCATGGACCCCATAAGAATGTATGATATTTTCCTAATACACAACATGTGTATGAAGGAAAAATATAGGAGTGAATATATACAGACATTTAAGGAAACCCTGAAAAAACCAAACATAAATCATCAAGAGAGTAGTCATCTTAGTATCATGATTGTATGTCCATCATAAAAATGACACATAATAGTAATAAACCATATATAATCAATATAGACACAAATAATCAATTTATAGAGACATTTATACTTATATAATAGGATTATACTTAAGGTATAAACATAACACTCATCTGGGATAACTCACTCTAGTATCTTTGCTATCACTGGTAGTACACATATAATAAGACATGCTCATTGGGCCTCACCATAAACAATGATATATTCTAAAACATAGAATATATCCATTAAATAAAAGGGTATGACACCTAAGGAAAATGGGAGATTCCTAACCCCTCCAAAATTAAAACCACTTGGGTTGGGATAACACACCATAATATAATGTAATGGGATTCCTTATCAATCCTAGGAATACATTATAGAGGATTGCCCCAATGGCAACATGGATGGATACCTAACTCTCTCTGAGACTAATATTATACATTTTATCACATCTTATACTCTGGATGTAATTCCTCACTAAACCCTCACATGGATGGATCAAGTGAATTCACACTACACACACATGTCTAAACTAATGAAAATGTTGTCCTAATCCTACCTTTGAAATAGTACACGATGTGTACTGGGTATACACAACATGTCTTGGCTACATTGTTTATGACCATGTATTTTAACTTAAACATACATACTTCAATCCATCCACTATAATATATAAATCATGTGTACTCTGGCCATGTCTATGTTCTTTGGATGTGATTGGGTACTCCACTGGTGTTTGTGCATGTGTACTATGGTCGTGCCCATGTACTTAGTTGTGAATGTTCCCACACACCCATAGGGTACATGCTAATCCACCAGTATTGGGATACATGGTTTGTAGATATCCCACATGGTGTGTGAGATATTTAAATATTTGTGGAACCCTATCCACCATAGAGAAGGGACTACACAACATGTGTTCTTCTGATGTACACACCATGTAAGTAAATTTATTCTATAATAGACATATTTTTCTACACTACTTTCAAGTTGTATCAAACCATACGAATCTATCATTAATTATAACCATAGATCCTATATTTGGGGATGAATTGGCTCATTCAAACACCATTGGCCAGATTCTAACCACTCATCCCTTTGTGAATCTCATCCTATCACATTGCACCACCACAACGCCAAACCATAACCCAATGAAAACCTAATCTAATCATTTATGATTCTATTCATCATAACACATTTATCATGTTGTTAATCCCAAATATAAACCTATAAAAAATTGTCCATTATGCAAAATATTTATTCTGTAATGAAAATTTTATAGTTATTTATTGAATTGTAATCCAATTAAAATATAAATAATGATTGCATGAATGAGAATGTGTTAAAATCCCAAAATAAAAATGTCAGGAATAAACCATGGCCATTTTTTGGGATGGACTCAATCAATAGATGGTGGAAACCAAGATCATGTATAATAACCAAGAATTAAAAAAACATATCCCTTCCTAATTCATGGATGAAAAATCAACACTTGTAATTCAATGACTGACCTACGAATCAATGTTTTTGTAAGACCCCTAGCTTCCACGATACGCTTCTCATTCAATAATGTAATAGCTTGCATTGTACGCAAGTTCGAGATTCTAACACATTGAGACCAATCAAAATAGCCATTATGAATAGTAATACCAACTTTTTGAAATTATATATATTTTATATTTAATAATGGACTTCATTTTTGGATTCAGTATATCAAAATTAGCCTATGTTGAATTTCTGCTATTTTTCTGAGAACTTCCAATTTTTTATGAATAGTGAAAAATACATTAAAACAACATTTTTAATCAAAATAATATATAGTGATAAATTATAATATTGAGTGATTTTAAATTATAATTATAAAATATTTTTACAATTTTATCCAATGGTGGTCAGTAGAATTAATTTCACTTTGAAATGGGACATAAACAATGGTCAATCTTTTGATATATATTGTTTCTTAAAAACACATAATTTGTTGTGACAGTGGAAATTAATTATAAAATTAATTAATCCAACTTATATGTTTTGAATTTTTTAATATAGTCATCATTTTTTAATTCAGAATATCAATTATAGCTTAGGGTGAAATTTTTGCATTGTTCTGGAAAACTTCAATTTTTGATGAATAGTGAAACCACTAAGTGGTAGTTAAAAAAATAATTTTCCATTTAAATGAATCATTACCACTTATGTGATTTGATTTTCAAAAATCTGACATACATCGTTTTCATTAGGAAGTAAAATGTGGTTAAATGGGATTAAAATAATTTTTTTTGTGAATAGTAACTTTTAAGTTTAATTAATCACGATTAAAGGTAATTAGTAATGTTTAAGATAAAAATGATATTATAAAAATATGAAAATACCCTTACACTTGTCCTAACCTATTGGATGAGTAATGGCCGACCAAGAAAATCCATGGGTTAACTTGGGGACCCCATGGAGCCACTTTGGTAGGAAAATTACATTAAATTTTTTTATTTAATGTTAAAATAAAAATGTCACAAACATGAGTTGTTTTACTAAAAAACATTTAATGGGGTTATACATGTAATATTTTTTACTATAAATATTCATTAGAAATATATAAATATTTCCTACATCATGGTATATTTTTTATAATTTTTTGACATTAAATAAATTAAATTATATATGACACCATGATGATGCAGCAATTACCTCATTAATTAACGATTTAAATAAAATGAAAAGATAATGTAAAATATAAGGCTTAAACTTGTCAAAAACCTATTGGATGAGTATATTTCGAACCCTTATCACCTTATCCTCGAAATATATCATTGTGGGACCTTTATAATCCGAAAAGCATTTCATAATAAAGTAACATTTCACTCTTTCCAAGAGTGCCCCTTCTCTCCTCTTATAAAAAGCCCCCACATCTACCACCTTATTCACACCATCAAGACAATTGGCTCGGCCAACCTCTGCCCAAATACTCTCCCAAATTATCTATATTACTCTTAGAAGCCTCACCTTGGGTAGAAATCTTCCCACGGAATCCATTGGCTCAAATCAAAAAGAGTTACCCAATTTTAAGGTAATGTCTTCTCTTATGTTATTTTGTTTTATTTTTCTTTTCCAACCCCATAAAATCTTTTTATTAATTTCTTTTGTAACAACACCAGTATCTTCAATATACTAGGATGTTGTTATAATATGTATTCGACCTACACTTACACACACCTTCGTCTAATGGTTAGTGAACATACTGTTCTTGTGGTTGGTGAATTTCTGCCTAACGAAATGATGATTGTTCAACACTCATATAACACCATCAAAGGTGGCCATTAAGATGTCACTATATTTTTATATGATATATAATTTGTTTACGTTTTACTTAAGCTTCGTTATTTTTCATTTATGGCATACCTTTATGGTTTCCATTATTGGTAAATGTGATATTTTCATTTTAGGAAGTGCGGACTACCGCCCCCTCAAAGTGATTTGAATCATTAATTCCATCTGTGGGATGCATAAAGGGTGGAGTAAATGGTATTATACATTATATTATACTTTAATTATAGTATACCTTTATATAATTATAATTTTATTCCATTAAATACGAAATAGAAATGAAAGTAGCGTTCATGCGTACATACGGCTTACCGTCTCCATGAATGGTGCATTTCATTTTGTACTTCTAAATGTTATGTAATATTATAAATGAATGTATATGCTGGATATATATGATATATATGATATCTACATCATGAATATAATTCTGGATCTAATGGATATTTCACCACTTGAACAACTTGTAATTATAAGTAGTTTATTTTTGACTCAAGTACCAAAGATCAACCAAATGACCGTTATTAACTTCAATAATTACATAATGTTCATAACATGGTAATAAGTGATATAAATGGAATAATGAACATGGAAGAGGTTCTTAAAAAAATATAAATTAACTCTAGTTTATTATTCAGAAGGTTAAAGAACAATCGAGTCAAGTCGGACATGAGGTAAGGGAACTTCTTAACCCAATTTCTATTCTTATGGTTAATCTCATACTTTCAAATTATGTCATTATATTATTATTTCAAATCATGTATTTTTACTTTATTTATGTCTACTTATAGTGAATACACATAATACAACTATTTTATTTAAAAAAATGATCTTTGTAAGGACTTCCTCTCAATATCCTTTCATTGAGGCATATTTTGTTTTATACACAACTTTATTTTATATGGTGTATAAACCCCTTTGACTTTTATGTTTATTCAAAAGGAATATTTTTATACGAAGCATTTTACTAAACGACAAAAAGTAATGTTTTTCATGTCGTACGTATGTGATGACAATGACTTCTCCTCCGTCGTGACCATTATTTGAGTTTCGTATTCCCCTACAAGCCATAAATTTTTTTAAATGAAAAATAAAAACCAAGTTTTAACATTAATTTATTTTGGTATCGAAAATGTTTTTGATAATGTTTTAATAAATCAATGTGTTTTATTGATATCATGTGATTTAAATGTGGAAATATTATGTTTCCTTTATTCATGTTTTATGTGATACGATTATGTAATGGTTTATGACATGTTGAAACATGTTCATGTGAGGAATGCATTGGACATAATATGTGACGGGTGGAGCCCTCTATAGCTCCTCGATGCATCGGAAGGTCTCATGAGACAAACTAGTGTCTTGGCATGAGGCCTTGAAAAAAACTTATTTGTAGTCTTGGCAGGAGGCCTTGGGTGCGTCAGTATGATAGTCTGGCATTATGCATTCCATCATTATGAAAGTGGTTATTGATATTGCATGTGATTATTCAACTAGTAGAATATCCATGTGAATAAGTAAATGGAATTATCTCATTTAACTTTTTCAATATTATGTTGAAGTTAAACTTTAAAAGGCTTTTTGGTTTAGTTATACATTGCCTTAAATGTTATTGTTTATTTATGAAAGCTTCCGCTATATTGTTATCCTTACTGAGCATCTGAGCTCACCCCTTATAATGTTTTAATTTTTCCAGGATGCGAAGAAGTATATTATGAATGACATGCAGGGATAGTATGAGGGGATATGAAGATGAGATGTTGCTGTAGTTTTGTTTTAATTTATGATGAAATGTAAGACTTATGAATGTATCTAGTGTTTCCAAGGATACTAAACTAATCATTCTTTAGAGACTTGATCTTTTGTGATCATGCCAATGTTATGAAATAATGCACCGACTCTGGGTAACTGGGGCCAGGGCATTACAGTTGGTATCAGAGGCAGTTTTGTACTAACCATGGAAGCTAGATTTAGAAAAACAATGATTAGAGCACATAGACCAAAGATAGACATTGCGGATTAGTATAGAAGAACATCCTAGAATTTTGGTATTAGAGAGATTTTATGAGTTTTCCAAGAAATACATCCCTATCTGGATACGAGCAGGTAGAGGCAGATCTGGCATAGATGTACCAAGGGGTAAAACCTAAAAACACTGCATTGAGCTAGACTCGAACGGGAACTGGTGCACGACAATGGGCCTTGCTGCACTCTTGGTTACGACACTCCTGGGGGATATGCTTAGGATAATTCACATTTTCTTTATAAAGAACTATGAAGGATTATGAGTACATACTTCCTCAAAGAAAACATTTTTATGATTATGGATTATATATATAAATAGTTCAATTTATGTTAAGTATTTTACACGTATGGATTTATGTATTTTGATTCATAAACTAATCTAGTTTATTCCATTGTTTAGAAATGGCGCCTAGTGGGAGGAATGGAAACCGTATAAATTAACGCACTCCATATAGGGATTGCCCTCCTGCTCAAGATAATTATTGTGGAGCTGGAGATACAGCTGGTGCTGATCAACTTATCACCATACTGGGACAACTCACTCCGGTTATGAATAATAACCTTACTCGTATGGAGTACCCTGATCCGCAACGTGGAGGATCAATGTTAGACCGCTTCATGAGGAAACAACCGCCAACATTTTATGGGGTTACAAATCTATTAGTAGCTGAGAAATGGATAAACTCCTAAGAGAAAATATTCCACACCTTGGGGAGTAGAGAAAGGGAGAAGGTTGTCATGTCAGTTTACCGGATCACTGGAGATGCCGATCAATGGTGGTCGCTGATTCAAAACACAAAGGAAGATGAAGAAGTATCAATTATGGAATGGAGGGAGTTTAAGGAAATTTTATTTGAAAAATACTTTCCTCGTGAACATCGAGCAGATATGGAAAGGCAATTTCTCAGTCTGAGGCAAAAGGAGGATGAGAATGTCGCAAAGTATGAGGCCAACTTTACAAGGTTAGCAAGACATGCTGCAGAATATATACGTAACTCATGAAGTAAGATTGATCATTTCTTTGATGGGTTAAAACTGTTTTTTTGTCGAGCTTTAGTATCACAATATTTCTCAACGTACGAAGATATAGTCTCATGTTCTATCAAGATAGAAAAATAATTCTCTAAGTCTTATGACAACAAAGTATAGCAAGAGAAGAAGAGAACGGTGGAACAAGAGACATATAAAAGGAAAAATGGAAAGAAGGATTTTCCATTATGTGATAATTGTGGGAATAATCACCCCGGTGCTTTCCTAAAAGGAATGGGAGTTTGTTATACATGTGGAGAAAAAGGTCACCAGGTTCGTGATTGCAAGGGAAAGAAAGAGGCTATCAATGTTGAATTCTACAATTTTAGGGAAATAGGGAATTATGCAAAGGAATGTCCTAAGCGTCAGGGAAACTTACCTCAGAAAAGGCCAAGGGATCAAGGAAAATCTTATGATGTTACTACAGTTGAAGTGGAATAATTAATGTATTGGTGCTTTTGGACTCAAGGATTATATTCTAGTTATAATAATAATGTGATATATATAAGGAGTGTACTGCAGTACTTGTTTTTTTTCATTAAGGTTTTAATATGATGAAGGTAATCATATTTTTAGTATGTGACAATAAGAGAAACTTTACTTTTTTGGGGAATCTAATGTTACAATTGATTTTGGAATTTAGAGACCTTTTAGAGAAAGTCTAGACAGGTGTATTTTGGATAACTATAAAGGTTGGAATGGATTATGATGAACCTTTGATAGTATTATTTAAGGTTAAAACATTTCTAAAGATTATTTTTGGAATATTATAATACTATAGTTTTAGGAAAAGGATAACCTGCAGGGTGGGGCATAACCCATCGCGTCGGACAAAGCTACAGGAATTGAACCCACAACCATAGTGTGACTGGCCTTTATTACCTACCACTAGCCTACAGGAAGTCCCTGGTTATTACAAAAACATTTTCCTAATCTAAATGGTATTTGTTAATATTTAGAACATTATACAATTATGAAAAGTAGAATATTTTTGAGTTCTATTACCTTTTGGAGTAAAAGATGGGTTTGTGGTAAAAATTTATTAAAGAATGAAAGTCTACATGACAAGTATGTATATTTCCTTACGTTATTAGAAAATCTCTTAAATAAATTCCTCCACTTTATAAAAGGTAACTTAAAACAAAAATGTTTTCGGTTAACTTTTCCAACTGGGGATTCAATGACCGTTTAACCAATCACATGTTTTTTATGTTCTTGTTGTTAACTTTCTCTTAATCCTATTTTCTACAACTCTCCATCAGACCTTGATGGTTGGTTTCTCCTCCATATCCATATTTTCATAGAATCCTAGTATGGGCTATCTCGGGTGATCATTGTACTTCGCTTGCTTTATTTTAAAGTTATATTTTTATTAACCTTATTTCCGATGTGGGTTTTCCACAAGGGTAGTTTCTATTTTTAACCTTTTATTTTCAATGAAAAATTTCAGAATTACGAGGACGCAATTTATTGAAGGAGGGGAGAATTTAACACCCTGAGCTTCCACGATACGCTTCTCATTCAATAATGCAATAGCTTGCATTGTACGCAAGTTCGAGATTATAACACACTACGACCTATCAAAATAGCCATTATGAATAGTAATACCCACTTTTTGAAATTATATATATTTTATATTTAAAAATGGACTTCATTTTTGGATTCGAAATATCAAAATTAGCCAATGTTGAATTATTTGTATTTTTCTGAGAACTTCAAATTTTTTATGAATTGTGAAAAATACATAAAAACAACTTTTTTAATCAAAATAATTTATAGTGATAAATTATAATATTTAGTGGTTTTGAGGTATAATTAGAAAATATTTTTACAATTTTATCCAATGGTGGACATTAGAATTAATTTCACTTTGAAATTGGATATAAACAATGGTCAATATTTTGATATATATTGTTTCTTAAAAACACGCTATTTGTTGTGACAGTGGGAATAAATTATAAAATTAATTTATGCAACTTATATGTTTGAAATTTTGTCAAATAGTCATCATTTTTGAATTTGTAATATCAATTATAGCTTAGGGATAAATTTTGGCATTGTTCTGAAAAACTTCAATTTTTGATGAATAGTGAAACCACTAAGTGGTAGTTAAAAAACTAATTTTTCATTTAAATGAAACATTACCACTTATGTGATTTGATTTTCAAAACTCCGACATACATGGTTGTCATTATGAAGTAAAATGTGGTTAAATGGGATTAAAATAATTTTTTGGTGAATAGTAACTTTTATGTTTAATTATTCGCGATTAAAGGTAATTAGTAAACTTTAAGCTAAAAATGATATTATAAAAATATAAAAATAACCATAAACTTTTCCTAACCCTATTAGATGATTCATGGACGACCAATAAAATCCATGGGTCAAATTGGGGACCCCATGGAGCCACTTTAGTCGGAAAGTGACATTAAAAACTTTTTATTTAATGTTAAAATAAAAATGTCACAAACATTGAGTTGTTTTAATAAAAAAAATTATATGGGGTTATACAAGTAATATTTTTTACTATAAATATGAATTAGAAAGATAAAAATATTTCCTACATCATGATATTTTTTTAATAATTTTCATAAATTAAATAAATTAAATTATATATGGCACCATGATGATGCAGCGATTACCTCATTAATTAACGATTTAAATAAAATGAAAAGATAATGTAAAATCTAAAGCATAAACTTGTCAAAATCCTATTGGATGAGTATATTTCTAACCCTTATCACCTTAGCATTGAAATATGTCATTGTGGGACCTTTAGAATCCGAAAATCATTTCATAATAAAGTAACATTTCAATCTTTCCAAGAGTGCCCCTTCTCTCCTCTTATAAAAGGCCCCCACCGCTACCACCTTATTCACACCATCAAGCCATTTGGCTCGGCCAAACTCTGCCAAAATACTCTCCCAACTTCCCTATCTTACTCCTAGAAGCCTCACCTTGGGCAGAACTCTTCCCAAGGAAGCTTTTGGCTCAAATCGAAAAGGGTTACGCGATTTTAAGGTAATGTCTTCTCTTATGTTATTTTGTTTTATTTTGCTTCTCCAACCCCATAAACTATTTTTTCTAATTTATTTTGTAACAACACCAGTATCCTCAATATATTGGGATGTTTTTATAATAATTATTATAGCTACACTTACACACACCTACATCTAATGGTTAAATAACATACTATTTCTGTGGTTGGCGAATTTCTGCCTCACGAAACGATGACTGTTCAACACTCATATAACACCATCAATGGTGGCCATTAATATGTAACTATATTTATATATGATATATAATATTTTTATGTTTTACTTAAGCTTCTTTATTTTTCATTTATGGAATTCTTTTATGGTTTCCATTATGGGTAAACATGATACTTTCATTTTAGGATGTGCGGACAACCACCCCCTCAAAGTGATTTGAATCGTTAATGCCATCTGTGAGATGTATAAATGGTGAATTAAATGGTATTATACATTATATTATTCTGGAATTATATTATACCTTTATATAATTATAATTTCATTCCATTAAAAGCGAAATTGAAATGAAAGTAGCGTTCATGCGTACGTACGACTTACCGTCTCCATGAACGGTGCATTTCATTTAATACCTCTAAATGTTATGTAATATTATAAATGCATGTATATACTGGATATATATGATATATATTATATCTACATCATGAATATAATTCTTTATATAATGTATATTTCACCACATGAACAACTTGTAATTATAAGTAGATTATTTTAGACTCAAGTACTAAAGATCGACAAAATGACAGTTATTAACATAAATAATTACATAATGTTCATAACATAGTAATAAGGGATATAAATGGAATAATGAACATGGAAAAGGTTCTTCAGAAAATATAAATTAACTCTAGTTTATTATTCAGGAGGTTGAAGAACGATCGAGTCATGCCGGACATTAGGTCAGGGAACTTCTTAACCCAATTTCTATTCTTTGGGTTAATCTCATACTTTCAAATTATGTCATGATATTACTATTTCCAATCTTGTATTTTTACTTTATTTATGTGTACTTATAGTGAATACATATAATATAACTATTTTATTTTAAAATAATGATCTTTGTAAGGACTTCATCTCAATCTCCTTTCATTGAGGCATATTTTGTTTTATACACAACTTTATTTTATACAGTGTATAAACCCCTTTGACTTTTACGTTTATTCAAAAGGAATATTTTTATACGAAGAGTTTTACTAAACGAAAAAAAGGAATGTTTTTCTTGTCATATGTATGCGGAGACAATGACTTCTCCTCCGCTGTGACCATTATTTGAGTTTCGGCTTCCCCTACAAGCCATAACTTTTTTTAATTGAAAAATAAAAACCAAGTTTTAACTTTCATTTATTTTGGTATCGAAAATGGTTTCGATAATGTTTTAATATATAAATGTGTTGTATTAATATCTTGTTATTGAAATGTGGAAATGTTATGTTTCCTTTATTCATGTTTTATGTGATATGATTATGTTATGGTTTATGATATGTTGAAACATGTTCATATGAGGAATGCATTGGACTTAATAAGTGATGGGTGGAGCCCTCTATAGCTCCTCGATGCATCGGTAGGTCTCATGAGACAAACTAGTGTCTTGGAACGAGGCCTTGACAAAATCTTATTTGTATTCTTGGCACGAGGCCTTGGCTACGTGGGTATGATAGTCTGGCATTATACATTCCATCATTTTGAAAGTGGTTATTGATATTGCAAGTGATTATTTGACCAGTAGAATATCCATGTGAATAAGTAAATGGCATTATCTCATTTTACTTTTTCCATATTATGTTGAAGTTCATGTTTAAAAGGCTTTTGTTTAAGTTATACATTGCCTTAAATGTTAATGTTTATTTATGAAAGCTTCCGCTATATTGTTATCCTTACTGAGAATCTGAGCTCACCCCTTCCAATGTTTTAATTTTTCCAGGATGTGAAGAAGTGTATTATGAATGACATGTAGGGATAGTGTGAGGGGATATGAAGACGATATTTTTCTGTAGTTTTGTTTTACATAATGATGTAATGTAAGACTTATGAATGTATCAAGTGTTTCCAAGGCTACTAAACTAATCGGTCTTTCGAGACTTGATCTTTTGTGATCATGCCAATGTTACGCAATAATGCACTGACTCTGTTTAACTGGGGTTGGGTGTTACAGTTTTAGAAATATTGATTCATGTTCAACATGGGATATTCAAACATGGAATTAATCATACATGAAAATTTCATATCTTTATTTTGGATTGATCAGTAATGAAGAATTGTTCTACTTCATTATTGTGGGTGAGATCCATGAACTTCTTAGTATATCGATCATCAACCATGATCTTATATAAGAAAGAGTTAGGTATATACATTTAATAAATGTTAAATCAATTTATTAATTTTTTAATTCTCTAATACTTCCACGACGACCCTTAACCCAAATATATAATTCACAAAATGGTTTTGTTGCACATAGAGTAAAACTGACATTATGGATTTAATGGTGGTCTTAGATTTAAAATTAATGAATATATTTGGATGTTATTACATTATTTTAGAAAAAATATGTGATTCAGATATAATATATTAAATATTTTTATTATATCAACACTATATATATTTGAGCCTCATAATCCCTTGCAGACTTAGTGCCTGGCTTCTAAAATATACCTCAAAATATTAAAAAGTTTTACAGGGAAAAAATAATTGTTTACATTATCACCACCTTAGGGATTTTCATACACAAAAGGAAAAACCCACTCAAATAGGTGAGGTTATTCATATTACGTCTAGTATTCTCTTGAATATTCAAGTGCTTCCACAACTGACACAACAAGGGAGTCACTCGCCCATGATCGATCTTCTATTACCATTCCTCGATCTCTACTTGTTACTCTATGAAGGTAGATTCATCCACAATGTAAAAATCACCCTATTCGATAAAAATAGATGGTTTGGTCACATACACCCCATATAAGACACATGGAAGACATCATGTACCCATTCTAACTACGGTGTTAAGGCTAGGTAGTATGACACCTCACAAACCCTACACTCTATCTGGATAGGGTTAATGAATCATTGAGATAACATTCAACCCTATCCAAATATCTATAAACTCTACTATTTTGAGACCATAAAGAACAAATGGTATCCATGATATAACACTAAAGGAATCTTTATTTGATCCACATAAGACTTATGATTGATCTAGGTAGTCCTCATCTACTCCCAGATGATCTGAACTATTCTGTTGTCTCTAACACACTCTGGGAAAATGAATGCCAATTCAGATGGATTAGTCTAGCATAGTGGATACCATAAATTTCTTCTATATAGAGTCATGAATGGTTACATACCTATCTGTTTTGTTAATTCTTGTTATTTTTAATATACACAATAGTTGGCTGATCCTCCCTAACATGAAATCCCAAATCATAACATCTATAACCTAAATGGTCTGCTCATTATGGTTGTCTGTTTGGGGGTTAATTGTTGTCCCCAACCATAACTAATTCCAAAAGTCAAATTACAATACTCTCTTTAAAAATAATATGATGCAAAATTCATGATCTGAAATGATCATCAATGGAACTCCATGAATTTGAACTATGTTATACACATAATGATATTTCAAAATCTCTAGAGACCTTTATTCATAGATGTCTATGAAGTTTCTTGACTTGGTGAGTTGATCTATTATCACCCAGATAGTGTCATGTCCTCTATTAAATTGATGAATATTCATCATGAGGACTATAGAGACACCATAGCACTTCCAATCTAGCACCTCATGGGTATAATCCAAAACATATTGGAACCTAGTGCTCATCCTTCAGTTAATGAAAATTAAGGCATTGGGAGACATACATAGATATGAACATATTTAAACCATACCAATAAAATGACAATGAAGTTCATGGTACATATTTTCCACCCATAGTTATATAACTAATTGGATGATTGAAAATCCCTAAAAACCTCCTCTCACAATATCTGTGTACCATCATCCTCCCACCAAAAGGTTTGATGTGTTGCTCACCAATATAAAATAATCTAGACCACATCCAAGGGATATATAAACAATCATGTTTTACTATAGATATCACTTATCCATGACTATCTAACAAGAAAAATGATCAGATGGATAACATCAATCGAATTGCGTTATGTTGGACTATCCTTATAAACTATGTATAACTACAATGACTCCGACTACTCAAACACCATTCTCAACAACATCAAAAAAGATATCCTTCAGAGAGATTATTCCACGACATTCCCCTTATCATTATTATAGAATATTTTTAACTCATAATCTGAGAGAAACATTAACCATCACCTATATCTCATGTTATGATATTTCCAGAAAAATATAGACACGAGACTCTCTTTTTTCAGAATATACTATTTACCATTCATGCATATTGTAGTGTTTATATATATTTATGGTGAATACACCTGCTACTAGCTTAAGATCATGGGTCATGTAGTACTAATCACGGGATCTCAGCTACTATGACCCCTAGGAAATCATTTCTTTCATGTTCATCTGAGAAAATACAAGCCCAGTTTGGGAGGAATCATAGAACATCCCATACTCAACACCCTCCTATGAAAGTCTCAGGATGGGGGGTGCTCATTAATATAGGGTGAATCTATTTAAAAGTCTCTTGTAACCTCTCTAACAACATTAAAATTGTCCCTTTTATAGTCAAATCAAGCAATGATACTAATATCCTAGAAAAATTCGGCACTAATCTCTGATAGTATACAGCCAACCCATGTAAGCTACACAAATCCATCACACCCTTTGGTGGCTCCCAATCTAACACTATATCAACCTTTGTGGTGTCCACCTACTACAAAATATTATAAGATAACATGTCCCAGGTAGTGGGGCTCACAAATCATGGAGTGGCACTTCAAGATATTCTCATAATGTTGGTGTCCTTAAATAATATTTAGAACCATCCATAAATTTCTTGAGTGATCCTCCTTTACTATTGTGTACACAATAATTTCCTCGATGAAAACAACCATGTATCGATATAAGAATGGAAGAAATATACAATTCATAAGTCACATTAACTCTTTTGGAGGATTTATCATACCAAAGGGCTTCACCATGTACTTGTAGTGACTATTACAAAAATGAAATTTCATATTTATTATATCCTCATCTAAAACATAGTGTTGGTGATAGACTAACCTAATGTGAATATTTTAGAACCACCGCACTCCTTACAATTGGGAAAATAGTTCATCAATTCTTAGTAATGTATAATTATTATTGATATTCACCTGATTCAAACTATGGTAATCCACATATAACCTCAAGATCTTATTCACCTTCTTTGATAACAACATTGGGGATACCCAAGGAGATACATTAGGATTGAAAAATTCATTCCTCTGTAAATATTCCTACCACACCATTAGTTTTATATTTTCTACATGATCTATCAATTATGTTAGCATATATATCATGGTAATATCTAGATGAATGTATATACAAAATTCAATCTCTTGAGGGAGACGTAAGCCTGGAATGTCCTCAGGGAAGAATCCCTCGTACTCCACCACCGCTAAGAGAAGCTAAAATCACACATAATCAACTAATACAATGTTAATTGTATATAAATAAGGCATAATTGCGTAATCCATCCAATATATGATCCTATCTGGTTATTCGTAAGTTTCATATAATTGAAAAACAAAAAACCATGTCCCATAAATGTGTACACACAATATCCACCATGTAAACAGAACAATTTTTGTATGAATTTAGGATTTACATACCATACCGAGTGTGACATCATAAGGCCTCATTGCCTCAATAAAACGATCCAAAAGGAAACTATATCCAACAATACTTAGGATACACTATTAGTAGAGGTGTGTGGTTGTTAAATCTCCTATTATAGGTTTCTCTATCAACATTGATGAAGACAATGTCTGAAATAGAATCTCTAGATATCAAACTAGGGATGTGGTAGAAAAAAGTAGTTCAGACATGTTCCTATCAATACCATAGCTAATTTTGATAAGTCACATATTATACCTCAAATTATCAATGGAGCCCCTAATACAAAAACCTCAACTACCTCCAACTACCCTCATCCCTAACACCAACTCCCCGAGCCTAGTGTTGACACTTAAAGGTTGTGGTGAAAATAGATCAAATCATAGAACACCTCATACTTCTCTCCCATCTCCATTACCAAGACCACCAACCAGTGTAACTTAATGTTATATACATTGTCTCTTCCTAGTGTGTTCATCGATCATCTCCCTAACATAGGCACATTGGGTCAGATGATCCAGGCTATGATGTCCCCACCGTCACAAGATAAATACCTCTTCTCCTATGAGTAACTGAAACTGTCTAGTGATCCCGAAACAATAATCCCCCTATCATGAGACTATCTTCAAAAAATATTATCTCACCTAGATCCTTATTTCTAATATCAGCTACTAGCAACCAAAGTCTAAAATCCTAGGTTCCCTGTAACTACACCATCTTTTGTAACTGTTGAACTAAGATTTTACCCACTACAAAAGCTTAAATGAGAACTCTAGATTTTGTAAGAATGAATTTATATATTAATCATGTCCCGGTATATCAATTAAGACCTTTATGGGTGGGGCGATCTCAAAATAATGCACTTTAATCCACATCGATGAAGTATCATGTGTGGTTAGTGAACCTCAACACATACTCTACAACTATCATGTTTCATTATTACAACTCCAAATGCTCTGTCACGACCCCCTCCCACCAAAGATGCCCCTCCTGAGCTAGCAATGGTGAAAGGGAGATAATGACTTCCGAGTCCCACCTCCAGTAGGCCCCGGGTTGGCGACTAGTAACATGGGTATGAGTTTTCGGAATATGGGAGGCATTACCCTTTTTTATTATTATTTAGGATCGGGAAATAGGACAAGTCAACCACCAAAAGGAAAAAAGAACAATTGTATAGAGATAAACCCAAACCATTCCCACAAGCATGTTTAAACAATTTTATAACAAGGTACAAGTACAAGAATGCTCGAAAGTACAATACCAAAAGAAAACAAGAGAACAGCAATTGCAACAACTCCAATTGCCTGACTAGTAGGGTCCTGCACGGCCCTGGTAGTCCTCCTGGAAACCTGAAAGTAAACGTAGGGTGGGCATACAATTATACTTAGTAGGGAAACCTAAAGCTCTCGTGCACATGTGGGGAGACATCCAAATGTCCTGTGAGAACAACAGAAGAAACCTAGCAAGGAATTCAATCCACCCATCCTCACCAGCCACACTCACCAAAACAAAAGCACAACGGTAGTGGTAGTATAAGAACAAGGGAATTGGGTACCCCGCACCATTTCCCATTAGTTAGTTGAACGTCCTGATGTTTTCACACTCTCCCCACCCGCACACACCTGGGCCTCACAACCACGCATCTCGCCCTCACACACCTGGGCCTCACCACCACGTATCCCGCCCGCACACACCTGGACCTCACCACCATGTATCCCACCCGCACACACCTGGGCCTCACAACCACAACCACATCCCCTCCCGAAGACACCTAGGCCTCATCTCGAAGATTCATGGGAACAGTAAAAGTAACAAAACTCTCGCCCGATGACACCTGGGCCAGAAATCGAAACCTACCTGAAGAGTCTTAGGTGTAAGGTCACCTCAAGCCATCATAGCCTATAAGCCTGCCCGAAGAGTCTTGGGCCTAATCACCCCAATCGAAACCTACCCGAAGAGTCTTGGGTGCAAGGTCGCCTCAAGCCATCACATCCTAGGGGAGAAGGAGCAGGAAGGAGCTAGTAACTATGGGAAAACATCCTCTCCCGTGAAATTGGAGTGTTCGGCACTATGTGCTCAACATGGGTGTGGTGCGATAAAACACAAAACATACAGATATATATATATATATATATATAGCAACCACTCATCCCAACCTATGGATTCTAAAAAGAGAAACTGAGCACATGCCTCGACACTGGTACCACGAAGCATGCCTACAAAAAACAACCCCAACCCCATTAATATTTTCACGTTTCAGCAAAAATTAGCTTATTTAGTTCCTTAACTACTGGGAAACTATCCACAACCAACCACTACAATTGTTCGCAATCATATCCCTTCCATCCACAAAGCAAGTTAGGAAAAACACAACAACACAGCAAGTCCCTTCTTATTAACCAACCAACCCATTGATTATTATTTCCGTTTCATTACCACACCCCACCATTCATTAACTCTTCCACTAATTATTTATTAAACACAACCCATAACCCGTTCACATTTAAAAACCATCCCGGAGCCCCGCTTCCAACCACCATAACCACACCACACTGAAACCACACATCATCATCCCTTTAATACCAATTATCGCAGCCCCGTTGCCCATCACCATTAAACATTCACACCTTCCCACAACCAAGTCAGCCGCAGCCCCGCTGCTCACTCAAACCACAACAGCCCACAAAATACCCCCAAAACATGCCACGTAACAAAGCCAACTTCCACATGTCCATTATTCCATTTTTTCAACCGGGGTGATCACAAAAGGGTTCCAGATATTCATTTAAACAGTCAACTTTACGTGATTATCCAATTTCCTCATTCAACAAAGTTTCACTCACAAAAACGGCTTAGAAAGATAGGGAAACATTTAATTGCGCAAGAAAAGGCCCCCAACGACCTTGATTTTCAGTAGGCATGAGCCTATTCCTTTCACAACATAATATCATAGGATATAAAAGGTAAAGTAACAGCAATCACAAACTTCCCATCCCCATTCATTAAGCAGTTATTATTTTTATTTAAAGATTCAACCATTTCTTATGAAAACAAAAAGGGTACCCACCTCGCATGATGCACAAATTAGAGAGACGAAGGTAAGATCCCTACCTCAACAGGTTCTGGTCACAATGCTCCCCCAGATCAACTTTAGAAGACGTCTGTCGGCGTCCATCACTTCTGTCAGGTCCCAGCAGAACCTCCTCAGGTGGAAGTCAGAAAGAAAAGGCCAAAGGAAAACCAAAGGACCCAGGCTCGGAAATTCCGCCTCATCGTTACGATCCCGTGGCCGCTGACGGATCGTAAATTGGAGCTCAGACAGAAAAGTTATGGAAGAAAGATCCTTCGAGTCTCTTAAGAGTGCTCTGCTCAGAGAAGAGTAGAGGAGAGGTGTGAGTTGAAAGGAGGAGGGGGCCCCTCCATTTATAGGCGTGAAAAGAAAAAGTACACGGTGTGTAATTGGCCGTTTTCACATGGTCTCCATGCGGCCTCCAACGCGGCTCCACGGCAGTTGACTGGTCAACACACAGTTTGAGGGTAACGCATACGTGGGGAAGGACTACACGGCGTGTAGATTGGACACACGGAATGTACCCATTTATTGCCCACGGTAGGGACACGGCTCCAACGCGGAACACGGTTGACAACTGGTCAACACATGGTAACGCGTACGTGGGGAGGGACTACACGGCGTGTAGTACTGGACACACGGTGTGTACCCATTTTCTTCACGCAACAAGGACACAGCCAACCACACATGGTATACCCGGCAAGAGGGTACACGGCGTGTACTCAAACTACACGGCGTGTAGTTGCAAAATTTTGGAAAGTGTGGGAAAAGTCCATTTTACCCTCCAGAACACTTGTAGCCTTCTTTTTGACAAAGGAATGGGCCTGAGAGGTCCGGGCCATTACATCATATACCTCTTAAAACATTCTCGTCCCTGAAAATTCAAAAACCAACCCAGGGGGAACCCAAAAAGATACCTTTTAGGGTCCTCGTTATAATAGGAACCCAACCATCAATCCTAATTAGGTGTTAGGAATTCCTTCTCCTTTGTCGAGATATTATCCGCTTTAGGTGGCACTGACTCGCCTGCACGGGTTTAATCGCATCCTCATTAATGCGTCTCGATTAAGGATTGGGTCTTCCCACTTCCATACATTATGATTTTCAACACGGACTGCCCGAACACGTGGTTCTAGGAAAAATCCCTCTCCTATGTCGAGATATTATCCGCTTTAGGCGGCATTGACTCACCCACACGGGTTCAATCGCATCCGCGTTAATGCGTCTCGATTAAGGGTTAGGTTTTCCCACTTCCCACACATCTGGACATGCTACACATTACTAGGGAACAAGGAAAAGAAAGGTCTCACAAATTACAAGCTAGCATTCCATATATCAAAGGTACAGAGTACAACATCAACAAAAGGCTTAGAAGAACAAGGGAAAACACAAGTCAAAACAACTCAGGGTACTGAGCGTGCATCTGGGTCTCCCGCTCCCAAGTTCTCTCCTCGACGCCGCCATGCCTCCAAAACACACGAACCAAGGGAATTGTTCGTCCACGGAGCACCTTCTCTTTACGATCCTTGATTCTGACTGGTCATTCCTCGAAGGTCGCGTCGTCTCCCATATCCAACTCTCCCCAGTCGATAACGTGAGAGTCATCGTGTAAGTACCGACGAAGCTAGGAGATGTGGAACACGTCATGAACTTTCTCCAACTGAGGTGGCAGGGCCAGCTGATATGCCACCTCGCTGTTTCTCCTCAGCACCTCAAAAGTTCCGATGAACCTAGGTGAGAGCTCGCTCCTTTTCCCAAACCTCCGCTGCCCCCGTCGAGGGGAAACCTTCAAGAACACATGCTCTCCCACCTCGAACTCCAAGGGTCTCCTCCGAAGATCAGCAGAAGACTTCTGTTGGTCCTGAGCTGCCTTCATCCTCTCACGCACAAGCTGGACTTTCTCTGTGGTGCTCTGCACTACCTCTGGCCCAAGAGCACCTGTCTCACCAAACTCTACCCAGAAAATGGTTGAACGACATGGCCTTCAATACATAGCCTCAAACGGTGCCATGCCAATAGTAGATTGGAATCTGTTGTTGTAGGAAAACTCTACTAAAGGCAAGTGTTGTACCCATGATCCTCCGAAATCCAGAACGCATGCTCACAGCATGTCCTCTAACGTCTGGATAGTCCGCTCTGTCTACCAGTCAGTCTGGGGGTGGAAAGCAGTGCTAAGGCATAGTTGGGTGCCAAAAGCATTCTGTAACCCCCTCCAGACTCGTGAGGTAAACCGAGTATCCTGGTCTGAGACGATAGTCCTCGGAACTCCATGCAAACTCACTACCTCATCTACATACCTCTGTGCTAAGGAACTCACTGGTCCCGACTCCTTGATTGCTAAGAAGTGAGCTGATTTCATCAAACGATCCACCACTACCCAGATAGCATCATAACCACCCTGAGATCTGGGTAGTCCTGTGACGAAGTCCATTGAGATGTCATCCCACTTCCACTCGGGGACATCTAAAGGATGCAACAAACCACCAAGAAAATGGTCTTCAGCCTTCAGTTGCTGACACACTAGGCACTTAGCCACAAACTCCGCAACTGCCCATTTCACCCCAGGCCACCAAAACGTTTCCCTCAGGCCTCGGTACATTTTTGAAACTCCTGGATTTACCGATAAGGCTGAGCTATGGAACCCATGGAGAACTCCCTCACGCCTCGCCAATGGAACAAACAACCTTCCCTGAAAAAACATCTGATGTCGGCTCTCCTCTGACCATCCCTCTAGAGCATTCCCCTGATCGACACGATCCCGCATCACCTCTGCCTCGGAGTCCCCCTACTGAGATTCCTCCACCTTCTGCAACAAGGAGGACTGCATCTTCATCTGAAACAAACAGCCTCTAACACCTTCTACCCTTGCATCCAAGTTCAAGGAAGCCAACTCTCCCATTGCCTTCCAAGCATTAGCAGATTCTCGAACCACGTCCTGATGTGACTTCCTGCTCAGGGCATTAGCCACAACGTTGACCTGACCTTCAGTTTAGGAGATCTCAAAGTCATTGTCTTGGAGAAATTCGACCCATCTCCGCTGTTGTAGGTTCAGGTCACGCTGGGAGAAGATATAACCCAGGCTCTTGTGATCTGAGAAGACCACAAAGCGCTCCCCAAAGAAGTAATTTCACCACAACTTCAATGCGAACACTAATACTGTAAGCTCTAGGTCAGGGGTGGCATAGTTACGCTCGTGAGGGTTCAACTGCCTAGACCCATAACAAATCACACCCTTCTTCTACATAAGAACGAACCCTAAAACAAGGCCAGAAGCATCACAAAACACTTCATAAAACAACCCCTCCTCTGGCAACCTGAGCACGGGAGAACTATCCATCATCTCCTTTAGGTAGTCAAAAGCTTTTTGGCACTGATCGCTCCATAGGAAGACCTGATTCTTCCTAGTCAAAGCTGTCAATGGAGCAGAAAATCGAGAGAAGTCTGAAACGAACCTCCGATAGTAACCTTCCAACCCCAAGAAACTACGAACTTCTGCCACGCTCTTGGGTGCTAGCCAAGAAACAACTGTCTCTACCTTCGATGGGTCCACCTATACTCCATGCTGAGACACCACGTTCCCAAGTAAGTGTACTTCTTGTGCCAAGAACTTACACTTCGACAATTTCCTGTAAGGATGGTGGTGTCGAAGGACTTTCATGACTACCCTGAGATTCTAAACGTGCTCCTCCTCTGATCTTGAGTAGATAAGGATGTCATCTATAAACACAACGACGAACCGGTCCAGAAACTCTCGGAGGACAAAGTTCATAAGTCCCATGAACATAGCTGGTGCATTCGTAACTCCAACCGGCATCACTACAAACACGAAGTGCCCATACCTGAACCTGAAAGCTATCTTTGAGATGTCACTGTCCTTCACCCTCAGCTGGAGATATCCATACCGTAGATCAATCATGGAAAACCAACCTGCTCCCCTCAGATGGTCGAAGAGATCATCTATCCTAGGAAGGGGGTAACGGTTCTCGACCATTAACGGGTTCAACCTTCGGTAGTCTATGCATAACCTGAAACCAACATCTTCCTTCTTCACGAAAAAAACTGGAGCACCCCATGGCGACACACTGGGTCGAACAAAACCCTTCTCCATCAGATCGTCAATTTGAATCCGCAACTCCCGCAACTCTGAAGGTTCCATTCGATAAGGGTCCATCGAAATCGGACGGGCACCAGGCTGTATGTCTATCCCGAACTCAATGTCACGTCGGGGGGGGAGGGGGTAGAGTCACAACCTCCTCAGGAAAAACATTGAGGAACTCCCCAACAACTTCCGGGACATCCATCATCTCTGTATCAGCTGGAAACACTGATAACCCTCCCAACAAGGAAAGGAGAGGCTCCACGTGCCGGCTTTCCGCCTGATAGCTCCTCTCACCAAAAAAAGATACACGATGCCCATCCACGTAGTAGAACATGACTCTTCTCCAGAAGCAATCGATAATGGCACTAACAGAAAACAAACAGTCGATACCTAGGATGAAATCGTATGTCTGCATCTGTAATAGAAGAAGGTCTCCACTAGATTGATGTGGTCCCAATGTCAGCCCACATCCCCAGAAAACACAAGATACGCTGGTCTGGCCCCCAACTAGTGTACTCAGTACCAGTGGTATGGAAAGTCTCTCTACTTATAGTCCCAAAACATGGGCTAGGGTCGGGCAACGACTCTGAACCTGCCCACCTCCACTATACGGAGCTCGGGTCGGGCAACGACTCTGAACGTGCCCGAAACCTCCACAAGAAAAACACCTCGGTCCTGGGCTCATGGAAAAGGGACAAGGACCCGAAGATTTGAACTGGAACTGCTGGGGCCTGCTCCCCACTGGCCTGAACCTGGAAGGTCCTGTCGTAGGAGACCTTATGATGACTTCCTTCCCCTTCGATGAACCTTGCTGAAACACCTCACGCGATGCACCTCCCAGCGAGTGCATCCTCTCTACAACCTCTGCCTTCTTCTGCACCACCATGTATGTCGGAAGGGTGAAGGGGGTGACAGCATACTGGAGCGAAGGACGAAGCGCCTCCTCCAAACGTCTCGCCCGACACTCCTCATCCGGAAAGAGATCCGGAGCAAAGCGCAGGAGATCCTTAAACATGATCCACAGCTCTCATACCGACATACTCCCCTGCTGAAGGGAGAGTAACTCCTGCCGCTTCTCCGCCTTGATCATGGAAGAAAGGAATTCCTCTCGGAATTCCTTCTCAAAGTTATCCCATAGATCCTCTGCCTCTATCCTCTCTCCAAGGTAGAGCGTCCACCACTGTCGCACCGCACCTCTCAGCTGACTGACTGCTAGGGGAACCGAGTACTCTCTCGAAGCAGGGATCAAGGTAAAAGCAATCCCTAGCTCCTCAAGACACCCCTCCATCTGTGTGTCTGAAGTACTACCCTCGTACTTCTTGAGGGTCTTCCACTGGAAAAAACAGAGAGTCTTCTACCACTGGCTATCTTCCTCCTCTCGGTCAATCCTCAACTGATCGACCGCCTGGATCTGATGGTCCTTGGCCGTCTGAGCCACCTGGGGACGACGTCCAGGTGCCATAGATGTACGGTAAACAAGGATCACCTAAGCCCAAGTAGTAAGGAAAAACTCAAGGTTTTATTTATCATTTTATTTAAATTTATTTACAAGAACACCCAAATCATGTAAAACGCAATCATGATGATGCATGTACCTTCTCTAGGGTCACTACCCTGTAATCAATGTAGTCTCACTTGGTCATTCGGTAGGCTTAGATTCCTTGCATTGGATCACGGGGGGCCCCAAAATCCCGTGTCCTAGCCGGTCTTCCCTGGCCTAAGTCACAAACCATGATTGACTAACACTTTTGCCCAACCATCCCATGCAATTCTCACTGTGCCTAACTCCAGACTCCATCCTATCTCTCAACCATCACCTTTGATACCATTCTGTCACGACCCCCTCCCACCAAAGATGCACCTCCTAAGATGGCAATAGTGAAAGGGAGATAATGACCACTGTGTCCCGCCTCTAGTAGGCCCCGGGTTGGCGACTAGAACCAAGGGTATGAGTTTTCACAATATGGGAGGCATTACCCTTTTTTATTATTATTTAGGATTGGGAAATGGGACAAGTCAACCACCAAAAAGAAAAAGAACAAGTGTATAGAGATAAACCTAAACCATTCCCACATGCATGTTTAAACAATTTTATAACAAGGTAAAAGCACAAGAAATCTCAAAAGTATAATACCAAAAAAACAAGAGAACAACAGCTCCAACAACTCCAACTTCCTGACTAGTAGGGTCCCGCACGGCCCTGGTAGTCCTCCTGGGAACCTGAAAGTAAACGTAGGGTGATCATACAAGTATACTCAGTAGGGAAACCTAAAGCTCTCGTGCACAAGTGGGGAGACATCCTAATGTCCCGTGAGAACAACAGAAGAAACCTAGCAAGGAATTATATCCACCCAACCTCACCAGCCACACTCACCAAAACACAAGCACAACAGGTAGTGGTAGTATAAGAACAAAAGTATTGGGTACCCCGCACCATTTCCCATTAGTTAGCCGAACGTCCTGACGCTGTCACACTCTCCCCACCCGCACACACCTGGGCCTCACAACCACGCATCCCGCCCGCACACACCTGGGCCTCACCACCATGTATCCCACCCGCACACACCTGGGCCTCACCACCATGTATCCCGCGCGCACACACCTGGGCCTCACAACCACAACCACGTCCCCGCCCGAAGACACTAGGGCCTCATCCCAAAGATTATTTGGAACAATAAAAGTAACATAACTCTCGCCCGAAGACATCTGGGCATGAAAAAAAAACCTACCTGAAGATTCTTAGGTGTAAGGTTGCCTCAAGACATCACAGCCTATAAGCCTTCCCGAAGAGTCTTGGGCCTAATCACCCCAATCGAAACCTACCCGAAGAGTCTTGGGTGTAAGGTCACCTCAAGCCATCACAGCCTAGGGGAGAAGGAGCAGGAAGGAGCTAGTAACTATGGGAAAACATCCTCTCCCATGAAATGGGAGTGTTCGGCACTATGTGCTCAACATGGTTGTGGTGCGATAAAACACAAAACATACAGATATATATATTTATAGCAACCACTCAGCCCAACCTATGGCTTCTAAAAAGGGAAACTAAGCACATGCCTCGACACTGCTACCACGAAGCATGCCTACAACAAACAACCCCAACCCCATTAAGATTTTCATGTTTCCGAAGAAATTAGATTATTTAGTTCCTTAACTACTCGGCAACTATCCACAACCATCCACTACAATCATTCGTAATCATATCCTTGCCATCCACAAAGCAAGTTAGGAAAATCACAGCAACACAGCAACTCCCTTCTTATTAACCAACCAACCCATTGATTATTATTTCCGTTTCATTATGACGCCCCACCATTCATTAACTCTTCCACTAATTATTTATTAAACCCAACCCATAACCCGTTCACATTTAAAACCCATCCCGCAGCCCTGCTGCCAACCACCGTAACCACACCACACCGAAACCACATATCATCATCCCTTTAATACCAATTATCGCAGCCCCACTGCCCATCACCATTAAACATTCACACCTTCCCACAACCAAGTCAACTGTAGCCCCACTGCTCACCCAAACCACAACAGCCCACAAAAGACCCCCAACACATGCCACGTAACCAAGCCAACATCCACATGTTCATTATTCCATTTTGTTCAACCGGGGTGATCACACAAGGATTCCAGATTTTCATTTAAACAGTCAACTTTACGTGATTATCCAATTTCCTCATTCAACAACGTTTCACCCACAAAAACGGTCTAGAAAGATAGGGCAACATTTAATTGTGCAAGAAAAGTCCCCCAACGACCGTGATTTTCAGTAGCCATGAGCCTATTCATTTCACAACATAATATCACAGGACATAACAGGTAAAGTAACAGCAATCACAAACTTCCCATCCCTGTTCTTTAACCAGTTATTATATTTATTTAAAGGTTAAACCATTTATCATGAAAAAAAGGGTACCCACCCCGCATGATGCACAAATTAGAGAAACGAATGTAAAATCCCTACCTCATCAGGTTCTGGTAACAACACTCCCCCGGATCAACTTTAGAAGACGTCTGTCGGCATCCGTCACATCTGTCGGGTCCCGACAGAACCTCCTCGGGTTGATGTCGGTAAGAAAAGGCTGAAGGAAAAACAACAGACCTGGGCATAGAAGTTCCGCCTCGTCGTTATGATCTCGTGGCCACTGACAGATCGTAAATCGGAGCTCGGACAGAAATGTTATGGAAGAAAGAGCCTTCGAGTCTCTTAAGAGAGCTCTGCTCAGAGGTGAGGGGAGGAGAGGTGTGAGTTGAAAGGAGGAGGGGACCCCTCCTTTTATAGGCGTGAAGAGAAAAAGTACACAGCGTGTACTTATGGTACACAGCGTGTACTTGGCCGTTTTCACATGGTCTCCACGCGGCCTCCAACGCGGCTCCGTGACCGTTGATTGGTCAACACACGGTTTGAGAGTAACACATATGCGTGGAAGGACTACACGATATGTAGATTGGACACACGGTGTGTACCCATTTATTGCACACAGTAGCGACACGGCTCCAACGCGTCACACGGTCGACGACTGGTCAACACACGGTAACGTGTACGCGGGGAGGGACTACACGGCGTGTAGTACTGGACACACGGTGTGTACCCATTTTCTTCATGCGGAAAAGACACGGCCATCCACACGGGGTATACCCAGCAAGAGGGTACATGGTGTGTACTCAAACTACATGGCGTGTAGTTTCAAAATTCTAGAATGTGTGGGAAAAGTCCATTTTACCCTCCAGAACACTTGTAGCCTTATTTTTAGACAAAGGAATGGGCCGAAGAGGTCCGGGCCATTACATGCTCATAGATTCATTCATCTCATATTTCAAATGGATATAACTCTTCTCTAACTAGTCACTTGAAATATATCCCAGAGAGGACTACCTCACCTGGAATCTAAGTCACTAAACTGAAACATCAACCAGTTTATCCATATATAAGACATTCTACTGTGACTAAAATCTAACCATGAGAAGTCTTTACATGGTGAAAAACTCACACAACAACCTCAGGCCATTATTATGCTTTCTGAGGGACTATATCACTTCGAAGCCTAAGGGGTTTCAAGCTATGAAACTCATGAAGTACATTTATTCTATGCACATCATCCAATGGTACTATTGTTGTAACATTCTTCTAAATGGGTGGTGGTATGACTAGAAAACTGACTTAAGGTATGAAATCCTGAATAGGTCACTGTATGGAAGCCTCATCACTATGTGAATCGTATTTTTAATCTTTCTACAGAATCCAATCTATCTATCATTGAAGAATAATCATAAAAAAATCTATACTTATCGTGGTCAAATAGTGTGTCTGCGCAGCCTGATCAAGAAGTACATTGAAACAAAAATTCATTCCTATATAATGCACACACCGTAGTTTTCCCTGAAACCAATGCCAACATGTACAGATTCAATAAGTAGGATATCATTGTCCTTGTGAATGTATGTGTCAGCCACCATTCAAACACTACTTTCCATGGCCTATGATCCAAACAGTATACACATTAACATGGTTTCTCTAATTCTCAAACCAGGCCTCACAAATATAAAATCACTAAAATCTGGTCCTAATAAAGAC
This sequence comes from Viscum album, assembly GCA_963277665.1. Classification (NCBI taxonomy): domain Eukaryota; kingdom Viridiplantae; phylum Streptophyta; class Magnoliopsida; order Santalales; family Viscaceae; genus Viscum; species Viscum album. The sequence continues at coordinate 1,332,748,868 of OY728161.1, read as the reverse complement.
CGCATTTGATATCAACCAATACCAACCTAACCCATTGAGGCCCACCTTGACAAGGTCTAGTCATACATGATAGCTCAACCATACTTTTAATAGGCCAAGGTTTTTTGACAAGTGTCGAGTAGGCATATCACATACATTAGTGATATAAGCCAATGGTACCTATTAATGGGAACACATACTTATTAACCAATACAATATTAGTGGGAAAGTTTAAACTAATACCAAAATGAATGAATTCAACTATATCACACATTAGAGTATGGTAAAAGTAAAAGAAAAATATAGGGCCAAATACAGGTCCACCAATGTTGTAAAAGTTGACATCTTGCAGATAACGATAGGGATGCTATCAAATAAAACTCCAAGAATCAAGCATGGTTGGTCTAGCTCAATTATGATCTGTGTACTCCTGGACTACCTAGGAATTCATAGAAAACCATATCATCTTTATAACATATGACATGTGTGGGTAAATCCCATGTAGGGGTGTGTATATACATACCTAGTGGCACACCAAAAATAACTAAATATAATGTATCAAGATAATAGTTAACACGTCATCAAAAAGATATGCTAATCATAAAAACTAGTTCTAACAATAATAACCAAGATATACTAAAGATAAACACCAAGTTTCAAAGTATAGTCATTACCATACTTCCATCTAAGTATTCCACTTGAGTCTCTATCGTTATTCTCACTTGGTATAACTCAACCCATAAGAATTTCTATCACTAGTGGTGCTCATATGATAGAACCTTATCATTAGGAATCTCTATAATGAATGATAAAGGGTTAAGCATAGAATATATTGTTGCACTAATAGGGGATCATACATATGACTTATGGGGGATTGATAACCTTAACCAAAGATAACTCAATAGGGTGGGGATCACATTCTCAGATAGTTAGTAATGAATTTACTAACCAAACCTAGGAGACTAAATGATAGAGGTTTATAGCCCAACAAAAAAAGAGGGATGCCTAACTCTATCTGATAACAATCTTACAGAGTCGATTACTTCATAGGATTAGTACATGATGCCTCATTATACCCACTTATGGGTGTACCAAGGGAACACACCCTACACATCCTATTCTAAATAGAAGAGAATGAGGACCTAAACCAAACATGGAAAGAGTACACATGTGTACTAGGTATGTGTTGTGTGTCTTAGATACCACGATTATTATTGTGTCTTTTAATTAATATCCATGCACTTCAACATGTTCCCATATACTCCATTTGTACCCATTTACACTAGTCATCTTTGAGTACACTAGCTGTGTGTTTGTACTATATCCATGTCTTTTCATATGTACTCTAGTTTTTTACATTTACACTGTTCTTACCCATGTACATGGCCATGCCTATTCCCATGTACCCCTAGGGTACACGCTGAATCCCGATATCCTAATCACATGGCATGTGTACATCCCAAAAAATGTATGATATTTAAATCTATTTAGAAACAAGTAAATTCTATAATAGGTTCTAAACACACGAGTTATTCCAATGTAATTTTTTTGTATGTTAGGATTTTCAAAAAAAATCACAACGGTTTTTGTAAGTCTCACCCGCACCACTGTCGTATGTGGATTATATTCCAATTACATCCATATATAAATGTTCTAGAAATGACCAATCTTATTACCTCATCAATATCAATATTATTTACACCCTGGCCCTCAAAAATCACATCCCATTGCACCACAACAATATAATACCAAACCCCAAACCAATGATTTCTTGATATGATCCATAATAATTTATAGTCATAATTGCACCTTGATCATGTCATAAATCCTAAATCTATACCCATGTAAATGATCTATTACATAAAAGTTCAATTACATAATTATTGGGTTAATGTTATTTTCAAACCATCATAAAAAATAAACACTAATGTTGAACACATTAAGAATAAGAGGATAAAATCACAAAAACATAAATGTAAGGAATGATGTTAAAAAATTATTCATCTTAGCCTCAATTCATTTTTGGAGAAACATAAAATCATGGAGAATATAAAAATATTTACAAAAACATATCTATCATTAATTCTATAAAATTAATCAACCCCAATAAATCAATGATTGACCCAAAAATCAATTAGTTATAAATATTGATTCACATTCTACATGGGATAATAAAACTGAGAATAGATCTAATGAAAATATATTTCTTGCCTTGACTGTGGATTGATAAATGATGAATAATGGTTTTATGTCATTATAATTTCCATGATCCATGAACTTAATGGAAGATATATCGTCAACCATGATATTTTCATTCATCAATGTTCTCCTCCAATAGCTCATATCATATCCATATGGTATTATAGCTAACCATAAGGTCTTTCCATAAGAGGGATTATATAACAGATGGATATAAGTCTTTCCATATAATAAATAATAAAATAATTTACTAATTTAATACTCTTACCTTGAAAAATCTTACACCAAAAACCAAATGGGCACAACAGTTATGTCACGCCTACGGTAAAACCCACATTCTAAATTTCATGTCAGTATTGAATTACTTCAGAAAAACAATTTTTTCATGATATAATATATTTTAAATATTTATTACATAACCAATATAGTTCTTTGATCCCTAAAATACCATGCTGACTCAATACCGTGCTTTGAATATATTTTGTAAAAGATTTAAATTTTAATTAATAAAAAAAGACATTTCATATTTTGTTTTTGAACCTAATTAATAGATTCATTATCTTTAGAAGCTTCCATAATGTTTTACTTATAAGATGTAGGATTTTGATAAATAAAACTAATATTAATAACATTTAAAACATGTTCCATAATATGATTCACTATAGATAAAACACATTTTTAAAAAATATATTTCATTCCTAAAATTTAACAATTTTTAAAAATGTAAAATATGAGGTTTTTGGAAAAATAAATGTTTCTCAAAACATGTTTGGACTTTTATTTTTAATAAATATTATATTTATAATTTATTATTAGTTGTATGAAATAAATTGTTTAGATATATTTCTATCCCAAAAGTTTTTTTGTGATAATTCTACATCCAAACAAGTTTATGTACCAAAACAATAATTTTTTATATTTTTTAGGATGAAATTGTAGGTACTAATAGATGAAACATTTTGTACATAGATAAATTGTTTTTAAAAGACATTATATAAATTCAAAATCACATTAGATGATTTCAAAATTTAAAAGGTGAAAAAATAACATATGTAGATTATGATCAAGGAGATATCTTTGGTATCAGTGATATTGAGTTTCTCTGTTAGAATTTAATTCCAATTGTTTTATGTGTTGTATGAATTAGGAACAATCATATCAACATTATTATATTACCTAATGATTTATATCTTGTGAACATAATTATTGATCAATATATTCTTCCAACATAATATGATATCTTTATTCAATCTACCAATCAGCATTTGTAGAGACCCAAGTAATATACACATATCAATAATTAATTTTTAACAAAAAATATCAAATTAAAAAACAATGAATCTATTGGTCTATTCTCTTTGGGGGACAAGGAACATAAAACAACAACTTCAAATTAAAATAAAACATATTTATTTGGTTCTTCATAATGGGATCTAAATACCTTTGATCTCATTAAACAATATACGATAACATGGGGAATACATAAAAATGGGTATGCTATAAATACTAATAAGGTAATAATCATGATGAATCATCATATCATATGAGTAAAAAATAAATAGCATTATTTCATGAAATAAAATTCTCATAAATAATCATATTAAAGAATGAAATATATAATATATAATCATAAGACCATGGAAGCATTGGAATGTGGAAACTAAATAAAACATTACATAAACATAAGTCACATATAATTGATAAGACAACATCACATGGTAGATAGAGTCTCATCATGGATTAGGTTTACACGACAATCCCATAAATATTGTCTCATGAGATATAAAAATTACCCAATGCATTAGACTATAATATGGTAAAACCCATAATAAAAGAAAATTTCATATGTGTTCCATGTAATGAAATCATACATAACTCATTAACATCCTAAAACACCCAATAGAATAGAAATTGGTTAAATAATCTTGTCATGTAACATATCCAAATGGAATATCCAAATAAATTTCATAAAATAAGATAATAAATCATTATTATATCTAAATGGATAAATATGTAATCATAAAAATGAAAATAAATTCTATGTTATTTTAATACAAATAATCATATAAGAAAATAATTTTTGGAATTCTCTGTTTAAGCGTAGTTTTAAAGATGAATAGGTAAATATAATTAAATAGAGTTAGGGAATAATAATTTGTATAAAATAAAAAATAAACTGAAAAGGTTTTCACCAATAAAATGAGTTTTTTTTAAACCATGAAATGTTTTAAAAAATCAATTACTGGTATTTGAAATGAGGCAAGAAAATAGAGATGTTCTCATTAATTTGTTATAATTTATCTAAAGAAATTGATAAGGTAACCATTAAACATGTATATAAACATTGAATAAAGGTGAATTAATCTAGTTGTATATGTATGGGACATATATAATTAATATATAATAGTTATATAAGAATAATACATAGAGGGATTTTTTGAGGTTAATAGACTGAAAGTATAACCCAATGAAAATTTGGGCGCTTCAGAGAGATCCCTCACCTAACGTCGAGAATCATTTTCTGCTTACACATAACATCCTATTTAATAAAAATAAACTTGATAATTATTTAATTCAAAAAAAAATCCATATATTTTATTTAGTATAATATTACTGTGTTCATTTACAATCATTTTTATGAGATATCATGTTTAATTTCTCTATTCTGAGGGCATTCATTTCAGAAATCCAAGGTCAAATCACTTTTAGATAATTAAGTATGATCCTTTAAAATTAAACGAAAACAAAAAAAGTGAAATAAAATTATATTTATTACATTACAAAAATTTAAATTTCAGAAAATATTCCTATGTCTTCAGACATATGGATGACTAATTTAGTATAAAATTTTCCATTTTATTGTTATTTTATTTAGGTGATTTTACTGAACATCGTGAATTAGATTCTATTTAATTAATTAATAATTTATAGAATATTAATTAATATAAAATATTGATATTTTCAAAATATTTAACCATAATAATATCTCTATGACCATCCATATATTCATTGGAGAAAAAATAAAGTACGCTGGTAAATGAGCTAGTGAATCATCCATATTATAAATGAAAATTTTATTTTTAGAATGATATGTGAATAATAGAGGATATAAGATAAATATTCCATTAAAAAAATATAATTCAAATATATTTATGACACTGGAGGCCTTATTTAATTTTTTATTGAATATTTTCAGATGATGGGGAGGAATAAAAATTAAAAGGCTCAGTTGACAACATTACCTTCTCCTATGGATATATTCTCTTAGGCTTCCCCTTAAATAAACCTGTATTTTTTATTTAATATGGACCATGATAAAAGTGAAATTGGGAGAGATGGAGAGATAATTTGGAAGAGATTTTTTAATGTAATAATGTTATAATGTTTGGTAAGGGGATGTGAAAGGTGATATTTATAAGGGTAGAAGAAGAGAGTTTTTCTGAATATTATATTCATTATTTTGTAATTTTGGATTACTACTACAACTAGTGAAGAATATTGTGAAACTATACAGTCAATGGGGAATGTGAGTTAAAATAACTAGTATCATACATCACCCCTATTGTAATTCATCTTCTATTTAACTTATAATGATAAATATCATATTTTTTCAAATTTCATTATCCACCAAAAAACAACTATTTTAGAAAAATACCAAAAAATCACCCTAAAAATTTTATGATTTTTATTTTTCAAAAATAAAATCAATTTTATGAAAATAATTTTCCAAATATGATATATTTAAAATTTAAATAAAATCATTATTTATATTAAAATAATCTCATTTTAATATTATGTTCATTAATCATACCCTTCAAAAAATTATTTATAGTCTCTTAAAATTACATTATTATTATAATGAATATTAATATTATTTTATAAATATATTAAGAAAAATTAATTTATTTCAAAACATAATATTATTTATAAAAGTTATTGTAAAAACAAATCTATTTTACCAAAAAACAAACACATATTTTTTCATTTTTAAAACTTTTAATTACTTATATCATAATATAAATATGTTTCATTTTAATTAAATATGATACCTAAGTATTATATTAAACATTAATTTGTAAGGATATTAATCTAATAGTCAGTTTAATATTCCTAATAGTCTGATAATTATTCCAATGGTCGAAATACTATTCCAATTTTCTGATTGTTATTCAAAATATCATATTTTAAATAGTCATATGGGTTCCATACTTTCTATAAATTACTTATATTTTATTCATTTTTAATTCAATTATATTTTATATCAAGTTTATATATATTTTTATTTTCCAAATGAATACCACATTACTAATATTTTTTTTTTCATTTGAACAGCTTTGTTGGTGAGGGTGATTATTTTGGGGGATCGAACATATCCAAATTTTCATATTATAGTAATCTTATATAAAATTTATATCCTAATTTAATACTTTCAATTATTATTTCCATATTTTATGTATAAATGAAATACCCCAGTAAAAGAAATATAATTTCATTAATTTTTATTCTGTGTTTCATGTTATATAGTTAATAATATATAATTAAATATGACAAATTCATATAATCATAAGGGTAAATTCAATTGGTCAAATTCAAGTTTATTACACCCCCCGTTAGAAAATCTTATTGTCAAATTTTTTACTCTACAAATTAAGGTGAAAATAATTTACCGTTATTTTATTTTATTGTTTCCTCTGGTTCCCACATAATCTCATCGTACTTATGTTTCCATAAGAATACATCTATTTGGTGGGTTGTCATGCTGCATAGAACTTTGTCATTGGGAAACTATATCTTCACTGGTTTCTCCTCATAAGAGAGACCATTTTTCTATCAAACCACCATATAATTCATTATAGGTGAGGGATTTAGTATGTACATCCTCAATAGATTTAGATGGAACATTTTATTTACTTCAGATAGGGTCGGTGGTCGTTTTAGTCGATATTCCAAAGGTTAAATACAATCAAGAATCTCAAAGGGGTTGATGTACCTAAGACTTATCTTTCCCTTCTTCGCAAATCATGTGAGCCTCCTCAATAGAGATGTTCCAAGGATAAAATTATATCCATCCTTAAACTCCATTTCTCATAAAATATTATCATTATATTTCTTCTATCAGCATTGATTAGCCCTAATGTATTGTTGAATGTTCTTGGATTTTTATATCATTTCTTCAACCAATTAAATCCCTATAATACTATTTTCATCAATTTCACCATATAACATTAGTTTTTTATTCTTGTTACCATAAAATGCATTATATTGGTCAATTTGGATGCTAAAGTGATTTTTATTGTTATACAATAACTCCACCAAAGCAATATGATTACTAAATCCTCATATGAAGTACATCGATCATGATCCCAACATATCCTCAATTATATGGTTAATATAATTATAATGGCTATATATTTGGGGGTGATAAGATATATTTATGTTAAACTCAATGTTGAGATATTGTTGGAGAATTTTCTCGAACATGGAGGTATAACATGGATCTCAGTGAGATATAATTGGTAGTGGTGTTCCATGTAGCCTCACACTTCACTGATGAATATCATTGCAAGTTGATCAAGTGAGACATCCTCTTTAGTAGTAACTAAAGGAGTTATATTTGTATGTTGATCCACCTTAACCCATATAGAATTATATCCTAGAATGACTTTATAAGATCAATTAAATGTCATTACTTATGTTTTCCAATTTCCATGTAGGTATAGGTAATGGTTTCATCATCCCCTTATAATTTTATTCTACCTTCACCAACTAATATACCAAGTACATTTATGTATATTAAATTATATCATTCTTCATAGTATCTCATCGATATTTCTCTTAGATACATTGATAATTCCTTTTTCTCCCTAGATAGATGGAGAAGGTTGAGCATTATACGTCATTTAGTACCTCTTAATTTATCTTATGATTTGATGGTATACATAGTTGTGTCCCACATTTTACAACTCATACCACTTCAATTTTAAAATTTATGTTTTCCCCTTTAATATAGATTTTATTTGCATATGTATTTCTACATCAACTCATTAGGTACTATTTATATTTTCTAGAATGGATGGTTGAGAAATAACTTGAGAATGTAAGGGGGGTATTCCTTTATTTAGGATTCAAGTTACCATCCTTTTCGTGTTTAATATGATTGGATCCCTCTTAATCATCATCATATATAAGGTTTATAGATCCATTCTACATAGAGAATCTACCACATCATATTCCATTCCATGATGGAAATCGATTGACTATTCACGTTTATTGATTAGTGATAACCATATAGATTTGGGCATATTAAAATCCTCTTATAGAAATATATATTATATGACCTAATGATCCATATATATTTTACCCTTATACCATAGAGATAACATCACCAAATATTCAATGTAGATATAACATTGTCCAATATTGTATCATGTGTTGGGTAGCTCTATTCATAAACATTAAATTTCATTAAGGATTCAGATATCAAATTATCATTTTTCATTATTACACAACTTAATAATTTCTTTGAAGCATCCCTATATACTAAAAAATATCCTCACTTTAGGGTAGTGAAATTATTGGTGCATTTATTAGCCTATTTTAAAATTTATTAATTCTCTCTTCCCATTAATTAATCTAGACACATTTCACTCCCTTTTAATTTATCATCTTCATAAGGGTTAAAATTAGTGATAATGTTCAAAAAACAATTCTATAATAAAAAAATAGTACAAGAAAACAACATATCTCTTATGCAGATGATTTCTTGGCACACTTCTCAACAGTCATTGTCTTATAAGTGTCTATATATACACATTTCTTTGGTGATAACATTCCACAATAATGATACTTCCTCCATCCAAAACTCAAATTTACTACAATTTTCATATATTTTGTCAATGTTTAAATCCCTTTTCAAAGTCTTCTAATAATCATCATTATCCTCACTTCTTTTTTATTATATTATAATATCATATATAAATACTACCAAAACATTTTCACGGTAATCTCAAACAATTCTGTTTATTATGTCCTAGAATATTTCATGAGAAATTGTGAGTATGAATGGAATCACATTAAATTCATAGTTTCCATACATTTTTAATAATTAATTCCTATGAATATCTTCCTTATTCAACATTAATTGGTGATATCCAATCCAAAATACCATCTTAGAGATGTATTAGGACCCACATAGTTCATAAAATAATTCATAAAAATATGCAAAGTGGTACATTTTCATTTATTTTATCTTATAGAGTTCATGATAATTAATGAAGTGAAACGTTAACACTTCCTTCTTCTAGATAAATAGATCTAGTAAACCCCACTATGAAGCACTCAGGTGCATAATACCCTTGTCTCTGTTCTCTTGTAACTGATTCTTTAACTCTTCCTACACAATTATGGATATTTAATAGGATGTATTGGATATGTTTAGATTTCCAAGTTTAATTTTAATTGAGAAATCATCCTCTTGATCAGGATGAAATCTGAGTAACTCTTAAGTGAATATATAAGTAGAGTCTGTAACACCCTATGCTTCTATGGTACGCTTCTCTTTGAATAATGCAATAGCGTGTGTTGTACGCAACATCGAGTTCTAACACACCACAACCAGTCAATCTAGCACGGTATGAATAGTAATACCCACTTTTTGAAATTTTTAAATTTTATTTTTCAAAATGGACATCATTTTCGGATTCGGAATATCGAAATTAGCCTAGGGTGAATTTTTGGTATTTTTCTGAAAAACATCATTTTTGATGAATAGTGAAACCACTAAGTTGTAGTTCAAAAAAACTGAATTTTTTATAAAACTTCATTTTACCTCTTTTGTGAGTGGAATTTAAAGAATCAAAGAAACACCGTTAATATCAAGGACTAAAATGTGGTTAATTGAGATGAAAATAATTTTTGGTGTATAGTAACTTTTTACTTTTATTTACCACGGTTAAAAGTAAATATGGTAATTAAGGGTAAAAATGATATTAATATTACTCTAACACATGTCCTAATTCTATTGGATAAGATTAATTCAACCAAAAAACCTTAGGAATAAAATATTATTATATAGGTCCACTTGGATTAGATTAGGACATTTATTATTATTTAATTCAAAGAATAGTCAAAAGAGTTTAAATCTATGTTTGTTTACTAAATCATTTTTAATATAGGGTTATACATAAGATAAATTCGATTGTAAATATTAATTAGAAAGCTAAAAATATTTCCTACATAATGGTATTTTATTTATAATTTTTAGACATTAAATAATTTAATTTATTTATGACCGAATGATGATGCAGTAATTACGATAATAGTGCAAAATTAAAATAATTGATATTATAAATACCCAAATAAATATAATTTTAGACATTTTATGAATTATACTAATTTTATAGGTTAATATGACATGTTAGGAATGATTTAAATAAATTTTTTCGAAGTAATAATTCTGTTATTATATTCACAAAAATCAATTTTCCAAATTCTGTCAAAATTGACATAAAAGTGTTTTTAAAACAAATATTATATTATTAATTGATATTCAATTCATAAAAATCTATGTTTCGGCCAAGAGACTTATATCATGATATTTGTATCATTAATGGACCACTTGGGGGTCTCTTGAAGGTATATAGTATGTTTATTAACTATATAATATAAAAATACAAAGTGACATGGTAAGTGTCAAACTAATTAACTAAGAGTTAAAATTACAAGATAAGGTTAATATAATGACCCAAACCTATCTAAATTCTATTGGTAGACTGGTTTTAGACCCATCCCAACCTTAACCTTTAAATAATCCACTTTTGAGACATTATAAACTGAATATGAATTTATTATAAAATAATATTTCTAGCTTTTCCAAAGGACCCCTCACCCCTCTTATAAAAGGGAACTCTCCCTTCTCATTAATTCACACATTCAAAGACGTTTAGATTGGAAAAACTCTTCCAAAATACTCTCTCAACTTCCCTAAATTCATCCTATAGGCCTTCATTTAGTCAGAAAGACAACCTAAGGAGCCCTTTTGATCAAATTAAAAGGAAGAACCCGAAGAAGAGGTAATGATTTCACCACCCTTTTTCAAGTTTCGTTCTTCTTCCACTTCTTCTTTATTTGTTATTACAATTCTAAAATAATAACTCCAGTATATTATATATACAATGATGTTATTATAAATATGGTAAAATCATATTCAGTGTTCTATCCATCCATTGAATAACATGTCACCATACGTGCGTACGTACGGCTTACCGTCTCCACACCGTGGTGTAATTGTTATTCAATAAATTATTATTTTGATGGGTATAATATTGATGTGTAATTCATGTAAATAATAAATATAAAATGATAATGATTATATATATGATATATCATCCAATTAAATATTATTTTAAAATCAAAAGAATGATATTGTCGCTCGTGCGTACATACAAACTACCATCTCCACAAACGCGATTAGATTCATTCTCCATCGTATCCATTCAACACTAATTCTCATTTGATGATTAATAATAGTATCTAAAGACTTTATATAATTCTGGATATGATTAAGATACAACCTATCCATGACAAACATGGCTTACGTAACAAAAAATATAAAATAAAATGAGTAAGTTAACACCCGAAACAACGATAATACTAAGATATTATTAACAAATCAACGTTAAAAGATAATATATGATAACATATTAATGTATATGATTCTTTTATAATTTAATAACAAATATTTCACCTTTATAAAAGAGGTTAACCTACCCCCAACCAAAGAAAAGTACAAGGTAAGGTTTATTTCGCAATCTCTTCATTACCCGAGGTTGTTTATATGTAATAATCTACTGGGACTTCTTTATCATCCACATCCATGTTTCTTAAAAATGTATTTCAAATCATTATTAATATTTTAATAACTATTGGTTAAAATCATTTATACCCTTGTTGAATTTTTATACGATGTTTATAAAGGAATCTTTCTGTCGTTTTCCAAACAAAGTCTTTTTTAACCTTTTCGACAAAATTAGGGTATGAATGTTTTTTTAGTTTATACGGTGGTTGTGGCTATTTTCTGCCGTTATAAAATCCTATAATCTTCCCTTACAAGTTTATAATAAAAATTTCAAAGTAAATGTTTTATTTTATAATTATGTGACTTTTATATGATTTCAAAAAAAGGGATATTTCTCTCATATAGTTTTGATTTCATCTATGTCAACATCCTTTGATGGATTTTAAGCTTATTTGAAGCTGATTTATTATGATACAAAACTTCCATATTGTATTGAAGGTTTTGTGATTTGTTTGACTGTGGATGTGTTTTTTTATAACATTCATGGTTTACGGAGAAAGTATTGACATTTAGTATTCTATTTTTATACGAATGTTTTTGTTATGTTTTAACCTGTTCATACGAGGAAAGAATTGGTCTTAATATGTTACAAGTGGAGCCCGCTATAGCTCCTCGATGCATCGGTAGGTATCATGAGACAAAATAGTGTCTTCGCACAAGGCCTTGGAAAAATCTTATTTGTAGTCTTGGTATGAGGCCCTGGCTATGTGGTTATGATAGTCTGGCATTATGCATTCCATCATTATGAAAGTGGTTATTGATATTTCATGTGATTATTCTATTAATACAATATCCATGTGAATAAGTAAATGGAATTATTTCATTTTATTTTTTCCATACTATGTTGAAGTTCAAGTTTAAAAGGCGTTTGTTTTAGTTATACATTGCCTTAAATGTTTATTCTCATTTATGAAAGTTTTCTCTATATTGTTATCCTTACTGGGCGTTTGAGCTCACCCCTTTTCTATGTTTTCTTTTTCCCAGGATGTGAAGAAGTAAATTATGAATGACCTACAGGGATAGTATGAGGGGATAAGAGTGTGGACTATGGAGACTATATTGTTGTAGTTTTCATTTTATGATGTAATGTAAACATTATTAATGTATCTAGTTATTCCAAGGATACTAAAATAATCAGTCTTTCGAGATTTGATCTTTCTTGTGATCATGCCAATGTTAAGTAATAATGCACCGACTCTGGGTAACTGGGGTCGGGGCATTATAGTTGGTATCATATGAAGTTTAGTACAAACCTTGGAATCTAGATTTTGATAAACTCTGATTAGAGCACATAGACCTAAGATGGACTTTGAGGAGTAGTATAGAAGAACATCCTGGATTTTGGTATTTTTGAGATTTTGTGAGTTTTCTGAGCAATACATCCTTGTCTGGATACGAACAGGTAGAGGCGGCTCTGGCGCAGATGTACCTAGGGGTAAAACCTGAAAACACCACTTTGAGATAGACTCGAACGGGAACTGGTTCATGACAACGGGCCTTGCTGCACTCTTGGTTACGACACTCTCGGGGGGATATCCTTAGGATGACTCACATTTTCTTTACAAATAATTATTAAGGGTATATGGGTATATACTTCATCAATGAAAACATTTTTATTATTTGGATTATATCCCTAAATAGTTCAATTTATGTTATGTGTTTTATAAGTATGGAATTATGTATTTTGATTCACAAACTGATCTAGATTATGACATTGTTTATAAATAGAACATAGTGGAAGAAATGGAAACCATATCAATGAACACACTCCATGTAGGGATTTCCCTCCTGCTCAAGATAATTATAGAGGAGCTGGTGATGAAACTGGGGATGATCAGCTAATCACCATACTGGGACAACTCATTTAGGTTATGAATAATAACCTTACCCGTATGGAGCACCCTGATCCATAGCTTGGAGGATCAACGTTAAATCGCTTCATGAGGCAACAACCAACAATGTTCAATGGGAGTACAAATCCCTTAGTAGCTGAGCAATGGATAAATTCCCTAGAGAAAATATTTCAGGCTTTGGGGAGTAGTGAAAGGGAAAAAGGTATCGTTGCAGTTTACCACCTCACTGGCGATGCTAATCAATGGGGTTCATTAATTCAAAACACGAAGGAAGATGATGAAGTATCAAATATGGAATGGAGGGAGTTCAAACATCTATTTTTAGAAAAATACTTTCCTCATGACCATCGAGCATATATGGAAATACAATTTCTGAGTCTGAGACAAAGGGAGGATTAGAATGTCGCAAAGTATGAGGCTAACTTTACAAGGTCAGCAAAGTATGCTGGAGATTACACACATTCCCCAAGAAGTAAGATTGATCGTTTATTTGATGGGTTAAAACCATTTCTCCGTCGAGAATTAGTCTCACAATCCTTCTCGTTGTATGAAGACATTGTCTCATGTGCTATCAAGACATAGAAATAATTCTCAATGTCTTATGACTTTAAAGCAAGGCAAGAGAAGACGAGATCTGCTGATCAATCTGGGAATGGAAATAAGTGGAAGAAGGGAAAGGTTGAAGATCTATCCTATGGTAAATGTGGGAAGAAACACCTCGGTACTTGCTTAAAAGGAACGGGAGTCTATTACAAATGTGGTGAAAAAGGCCACCAAGCTCGTGATTGCAAGGGGAAGAAGGAAGATACTGATGTCCAATGCTACAATTGTAGGGAGATGGGACATTATGAAAATGAATGTCCTAAGTGTCAGGGGAACTTACCTCAGAAAAGGCCAAGGGATCAAGGCCATGCTTATGCTATCACTACTGTTGAGGAAGATGCTCCGAATGACGTGGTGGCAGGTAATTTAATGGTTTAATCATGTTTAGCAAATGCATTTTTTGATTCTGGATCATCGCATTATTTCATATCTTCCCAGTTTTCTTTGAAAATTAGATACTTCCAATTTGATTTAACAAGGGAGTTGTCAGTTAAAACTCCTAAGGGAAGTATCATTGCAACAAATTTTTGTGAATCGGTCCCCATTAGAGCACATAAATGATCTTTATCTGCTGATATCATCTTCATACCTATGATTGAGTTTGATATAGTCCTCGGTATGGATTGTCTTTTGGACCATGATGCGAATATTTAATGTAAGAAGAAGGAGGTTACGATTTTTGATGATGATGATGATAAGGAACACCATATCTTTTGAGCAGAATCATCACCACCTAATTCTTATATAGACCCACCCCCGGTAGCTCAACTAAATTCAATTATTGGGGAGGTAGAGGATGAAATGACTGTGGGTGAGGAAAGGAATGTTCAAGTACTGGATGTACCTATTGTGAAAGAATATGTAGATGTGTTTCTGGAAGATTTACCTGAACATCCTCCAGAACGAGAAGTTGAGTTTTCCATTGATTTAATTCCTGGATCAAGGCCTATATCAAATACCCCTTATAGAATTACCAAGGTAGAATTATTTGAACAAAATAAACAACTACAGGAATTGATTAATAAGGGATTTATTCGCCCTAGTGCTTCTCCATGGGGATCCCCTGTTCTTTTTGTTAAAAAGAAAGATGGATCTATGAGGTTATTTATCAACTACAGGGAGATAAATGAAATAACAATAAATAACAAGAATCCCTACATCGCATTGATGATTTATTTGACCAAATTCATGGAGCACAATACTTTTAAAGGATTGAATTTCAATCTGGATACCATCAGTTGTTTGTGAATATGGAAGACATTCTGAAGACAACATTTCGAACCAGGTATAGGCATTACGAGTTTACAGTAATGCCTTTTGGATTGACTAATGCACCCTCTGTATTCAGGGATCTAATGAATAGAGTTTTCATGGAATATCTCGATGACTTTTTAGTAGTATTTATTGATGATATCTTGGTATACTCCAAAAGCTACAAAGATCATGAAAATCACCTGTGCATTATATTGAAGACTCTGAGAAGACATGAATTATATGGAATGTTTAGCAAGTTTTAACTCTGGCATCAGAAGATTTCTTTTCATGGAAGTATTGTCTCTAAAGATGGAATCTCTATTGATCCTTCTATGACCAAGGCAATCCACAAATGACCAGCACATACGAGTATAACTGAGGTACGCAGTTTTATTAGTTTGGCAGGTTATTATCGATGTTTCGTCCAGAATTTTTCCCGGTTGGCTAACCCAATAACAAAGCTCACACGTAAAGGGGTTAAATTTGTTTGGACAAAAGAGTGTGAATATTGTTTTGTAGAACTGAAGAGAAGATTATTCAATGGTCCTATATTGACTCTACCATTGGGGAATGAGGGTTTCGTTATTTATAGTGATACATCGAAGAAATGACATGTTTTTGTCCTTATGCAGAATCATAGGGTTATTGCCTATGAATCATGACAGTAGAAAATTCATAAACAAAACTATCCTACTCATGATCTCAATTTGGCAGTGGTGATATTTTCTTTTAAGATATGGGGGCACTACCTCTATGGTTAAAAATGTGAGATTTATACTGATTACAATAGTTTGAAGTATATTTTCTCACAAAAAGAACTCAACATGAGGCAAAGGAGATGGCTTGAATTACTCAAGGATTTTGATTGTACGATACACTACCACCCGGGGAAAGCAAACAAGGGGGTAGATGCTTTGAGAAGAAAAGACCATGAAGTTTTGAACAATATGAGAATTGAAAGCGATCCAATTTTCATGGATCTAGTGAGGATGAACATGGCAATAACCAGGGAAGGTAAAACATCAATGCTTTTTCAAATGGTTGAAAAACCATCTTTACTAGAAAGGATTAAGAGTTCTTAGACCGATAATGAAGAATTTCAAAAGAAGATTAAAGCTGGGAATGATGGGAGATTGAGAGACTTTGTGTATGAAGAAGGAATTTTTAAATTCGGGAAGAGGGTTTGTGTTCCCGATATACCAGATCTAAAAAGGGAATTGTTGGATGATGCTCATAGTTCGAATTTCTCTATACACCATGGGAGCACCAAAATGTATAAAGATTTGAAGGAACATTTATTATGGGACAACATGAAGAGGGAGATTTCTGATTTTGTGTCAAGATGTATGGTTTGTGAACAAGTAAATGTTGGAAGGCAACAGCCTGGTGGAGTATTGCAACCTCTTCCCATACCTGAGTGGAAATGGGATAATATTACGATGGAAATTGTCATGGGTCGACCAAAGACTCCTATAAGCAATGATGAAATATGGGTTATTGTTGATCATCTTACCAAGTCATCACATTTTCTATCTATAAGAGTAGATCTACAACAGGAACGTCTAGCAAGTCTATATATTAATGATGTTGTGAGAATTCATGGAGTATCCCTATCGATTGTTTCCAATCGTGATCCCTGTTTCACATCATGATTCTAGAAAAGTCTTTAGAAAGCCTTGGATACTGAACTTAATTTGAGCACTGCCTACCACCCTCAAACAGATGGAAAATCAGAAAGAACTATTCAAACTTTAGATAACATGTTGAGATCCTACTCACTTGACTTTTAGGGTATGTGGGATCAATATTTACCTATGGTAGAATTTTCCTATAACAATAGCTTCCATTCGAGTATTCATATGGAACCATATGAAGCGTTATACAAAAAGAGATGTCGCACACCAACCTGTTGGGATGACGTTGGTGAAAGAAAACATATAGGCCCAGAACTAGTGGAGGAAATGATGGAAAAGGTGAAGGTAATCCATATCCATATCAAAGCCGCTCAAAGTAGGCAGAATATCTATGTTGATAATCGAAGGAAGGATTTGGAATTTCAAGTTAGTGATCATGTTTTCTTGAAGGTATCTCCATGGAAGGGAGTCATAGATTTTGTTAAGAAAGGTAAATTGAGTCTGAGGTACATTAGACCTTTCGAAATTCAAGAACGAATTGGGATTGTAGCTTACCGATTGGCAATGCTGCCAAGTCTCTTCAATGTTCACGATGTGTTCCACGTATCTCTGTTGAGGAAATACATGCCAGAACCAACGCATGTACTCACCTATGAGGAATTAGAACTGGAACTCGATCTGTCTTATTACGAAGAGACCATCAAGAATCTTGATACGAGAGAACAAGTATTGAGAAACCGGATGACTTGCCTGGTAAAAGTCTTGCGGAGAAACCATAAGATGGAAGAGGCAACGTGGGAACCCGAGAAACTTATGATGAAGAACCACCTGAGTCTTTTCATGTTGTAGGATTATAAAATTTTGAGGAAGAAATTATTTGAAGGAGGGGAGAATGTAACACCCCATGCTTCTATGGTACGCTTCTCTTTGAATAATGCAATAGCGTGTGTTGTACGCAACATCGAGTTCTAACACACCACAACCAGTCAAACTAGCCGTTATGAATAGTAATACCCAATTTTTGAAATTTTTAAATTTTATTTTTCAAAATGGACATCATTTTTGGATTCGGAAAATCGAAATTATCCTAGGGGTAATTTTTGGTATTTTTCTGAAAAACGTCATTTTTGAGGAATAGTGAAACCACTAAGTGGTAGTTCAAAAAAACTGAATTTTTCATAAAACTTAATTTTACCGCTTCTGTGAGTGGAATTTAGGGAATCTGAGATACACGGTTAATATCAAGGACTAAAATGTGGTTCACTGAGATGAAAATAATTTTTTGGGAATAGTAACTTTTTACTTTTATTTACCATGGTTAAAAGTAAATAAGGTAATTAAGGGTAAAAATGATATTAATATTACTCTAAAACATGTCCTAATTCTATTTAATAAGCTTAATTCAACCAAAAAAACCCTTATGAATAAAATATTATCATTTAGGTACAATTGGATTAGATTAGGACATTTATTATTATTTAATTCAAAGAAGAGTCAAAAGAGTTAAAATATATGTTTATTTACTAAATCATTTTTAATATAGGGTTATACAAGAGATAAATTCGATTGTAAATATTACTTAGAAATATAAAAATATTTCCTACATAATGGTATTTTATTTATAATTTTTAGACAGTAAATAATTTAACTTATTTATGACCCAATGATGATGTAGTAATTACCATAATAGTGAAAAAATAAAATAATTGATATTATAAATACCCAAATAAATATAATTTGAGACTTTTTATGAATTAAACTAATGTTATAGGTTAATATGACATGTTAGGAATGATTTAAATAACTTTTTTTGAAGTAATAATTCTGTTATTATATTCAAAAAAATCAATTTTCCAAGTACTGTCAAAATTAACATAAAAGAGTTTTTAAAACAAATATTATATTATTAATTGATATTCAATTCCTAAAAATCTATGTTTCAGACAAGATACTTATATCATGAGAGGTGTATCATTAATCTACCACTTGGGGGTCTTTTAGAGGTATATATTATGTTTATTAACTATATAATATAAAAATACAATGTGACATGGTAAGTGTCAAACTAATTAACTAAGAGTTAAAACTATAAGATAAGGTTAATATAATGACCCAAACCTGTCTAAATTCTATTGGTAGAGTGGTTTTCTACCCATCCCAACCTTAAACTTTAAATAATCCACTTTTTAGCCATTAGAAACCGAATATGAATTTATTATAAAATAATATTTCTAGCTTTTCCAAAGGACCCCTCACCCCTCTTATAAAAGGGCACTCTCCCTTATCATTAATTCACACATTGAAAGCCATTTGGATCGGCCAAACTCTGCCAAAATACTCTCTCAACTTCCCTAACATCATCCTAGAGGCCTTCCTTAAGTCAGAAAGACATCTTATGGAGCCCTTTTGATCAAATTAAAAGGAAGAACCCGAAGAAGAGGTAATGATTTCACCACACTTTTTCAAGTTCCTTTCTTCTTCCACTTTTAATTTATTTTTTATTACCATTCTAAAATAATAACTCCAGTATCTTATATATACTGTGATGTTATTATAAATATTGTACAATCATATTCAGTATTCTATCCATCCTTTGAATAACATGTCACCATACGTGCATACGTACGGCATACCATCTCCACGCCGTGGTGTAATTGTTATTCAATAAATTATTATTTGGTTGGGTATAATAATGATGTGTAATTCATGTATATAATAAATATAACTTGATAATGATTCTTTATATATGATATACCATCCAATTATATATTATTAAATATCAAAAGAATGATATTGTCGCTCATGCGTACGTACGGACTACCGTTTCCATGAACGCGATAAGATTCATTCTCCATCATATCCATTCAAGTCTAATTCTCATTTGATGATTAATAATAGTATCTAAGGACTTGATATAATTCTGGATACGATTATGATACAACCTATCCATGAAAAACCCGACTTATGTAAAAAAAAATATAAAAGAAATGAGTAATTTAACACCCCAAACAACGATAATACTAAGATATTATTAACAACTCAATGTTAAAAGATCATATATGATATCATATTAATGTATATGATTCTTGTATAATTTAATAAAAATTATTTCACCATTATACAGGAGGTTAACCTAACCCCAACCATGGAAAATTACAAGGTAAGGGTTTATTTCGCAATCTCTTCATTACCTGAGGTTGTTTATACGTAATAATCTACAGGGACTTCTTTATCATCCACATCCATATTAATTAAAAATGTATTTCAAATAATTATTAATATTTTAGTAACTATGGGTTAAAGTCATTTATACCCTTGTTGACTTTTTATATGGAGTTTATAAAGGAATCTTTCTGTCATTTTCCAAATAAAGTACTTTTTAACCTTTTCGACAGAATTAAGGTACGAATGTTTTTTAACTTATACGGTGGGTGCAGCTATTTTCTGCCGTTATAAAATCATCAAAGCTTCCCTTACAATCTTATAAAAAAAAAATTTAAAGTCAATGTTTTATTTTATAATTATGTGACTTTTAAATGATTTCAAAAAAAAGTCTTATTTCTCTCAAATAATTTTGATTTGATCAATGTCAACATCCTTCGATGGATTTTAAGCCAATTTGAAGTTGATTTATTATGATACAAAACATCCATATTGTATTGAAGGTTTTGTGATTTGTTTGACTGTGGATGTGTTATTTTTATACCATTCGTAGTTAATAGAGAAACTATTAACATTTGGTATGCTAGTTTTTATACGAATGTTTGTGTTATGGTTAAACCTATTCATATGAGGAATGCATTGGACTTAATATATGATGGGTGGAGCCCACTATAGCTACTCGATGCATCGGTAGGTCTCATGAGACAAACTAGTGTCTTGGCACAAGGCCTTGGAAAAATCTTATTTGTAGACTTGGCACGAGGTCTTGGCTATGTGGTTATGATAGTCTGGCATTATGCATTCCATCATTATGAAAGTGGATATTGATATTGCATATGATTATTCGATTAGTAGAATATCCATGTGATTATGTAAATGGAATTATTTCATTTTATTTTTTCCATACTATGTTGATGTTCATGTTTAAAAGGCTTTTGTTTTAGTTATACATTGCCTTAAATGTTTATTATTATTTATGATTGTTTCTGCTATATTGTTATCCTTACTGGGCATTTTAGCTCAACCCTTTTCTATGTTTTATTTTTCCCAGGATGTGAAGAAGTAAATTATGAATGACCTACAGGGATAGTATGAGGGGATAAGTGTGTGGTCTATGGAGACTATATTGTTTTATTTTTCATTTTATGATGTAATGTAAACTTTATTATGTATCTAGTTATTCCAAATCTACTAAACTAATCGATCATTCGAGATTTGATCTTTCTTGTGATCATACCAATGTTATCTAATAATGCACCGACTCTGGGTAACTGGGGTCAGGGCGTTACATAGTCCCTTATAACGTACATCTATTCATGAATGATTCTATCCTTTGTATTAGTCATTTGATCTAGATATTCTTTCTTGAAATGAAGTAATACTTTTCCTTTATAATAATATTTCATATGATATTCATCCCCCTCATTATAATTATATAGAATCAGAGTATGACTGAAAATGTGAAGAGTGACCCCCCTCTTAAGACTATTGATATTGGCTAAGGGTATCCTGTCCATTCCCAATATTGAATGAAATTTTACTAATGGAAGTATGATATGATTTTATGGGAGTTTCAGTCATCAAACATTGACTAGGAATGAGTTATATGCATGGGTGCAATAATTTCCCCATTTTGTGTTCACATAGATTTCTCAACCCCCATGTTTTGAGTTGGGA
Organism: Viscum album; assembly: GCA_963277665.1. Lineage (NCBI taxonomy): Eukaryota > Viridiplantae > Streptophyta > Magnoliopsida > Santalales > Viscaceae > Viscum > Viscum album. The sequence goes on along the minus strand of OY728161.1, from coordinate 1,332,726,651 downwards.
TTTGAATAGTTCTACTAAACATATATTGTATAAAAGAATACAGAGAATGTAAATCCAATAGTTTGTTCATTATTAATACTTAAATGACCCATGTACCTATCACCACATAATTACTGGGATCCACCTCATAAGTATTGATATCATAATCCCATTCCTTAAATCTAGTATTTTGAGGTTGTATTTGTTGATTATATCTAAAAACCCTTGGATTAAGGAATTGTATTTAATAATTTTTCTATTCATTGTAGTTGAAACACTAGAACATGGGCTATGTATTGATATAAATTTTATTTTATTTTATCTCATTAGTGGTATTCTCTATCTCTCTTCAGTATTTACTATCTGGATTCCCCTCATTTCTATATATAAATCATCTTTCTATTACATTGAGACAACTTTTATATTTCATTTTCCCACATTTATATCATGTGGGATGTTGAGTTTTATTTTTTCAATGGTATTATTTCATTGATCCTTGGAATTAAACTCTACTTTATTCTTTTTATCTCTATTCCCACAAGACCAATGAGAGTTTCCAATCGTCATTATTACTTTTAGGAAAGAAAAGTCTATATCTTCTTATCTTTCAATGTCAACAATCATCATATATTTTTAGAGACACAACTCTAATCCATGAATTTATTGGTCTACCTTATATTCGATGTTAAAGAAAAAGATAGAGGCATACCATGAAATTCTAATGAGTCATTCCTTTTACGTCCTGATCAAATAATTTTCCATTTTCATTATTCTATAGAACTTCGTCTCAAATTTTAGATGACTATTTGACAAAAATATTTATAGAATAATATTTTCTTACTTCCATCTCATTCCATGGAATCGATTCCCTCTATAGGGTTTGTGTTATTGATCAGTGTCCACCACAGACCTACTTCCTCCTATTGGTAACATATAGCCAGTATGAATTTCTCTTGATCCAATAATTAGAGGTTAAATAATATCTTCAAAATCATGTTAATACATTTATATTTGATAAGGGGATCAGAAGATCCATTAATGATAGGAGGAAATTGTCAAATAAAATAATCAACCATAACATTAATTTTCTTAGGAAATGGGGGTTGTTTCACATGAGTCTAGTTATTATTCAAAACCTGAGTCTATCAAACTATTACTTCCATAAACTCATCATCACCATATCACATCAGGTTCGGAACCTCATTAAGGAAATCATGGCAGTTATTATCACATTGGTTCTTACAAGAGTTACTCCAATATCATACCATTTACTAAATAAAAAAATAAAATTTGGGATGAGGAAACTCAAACTAAAAATATATATAAAAAAGAAACAATATAAATAGAAGGAATCACCTATAAATTAACCATATATACTAATTTATGAGTCTATATGTTTAAATATAGTTTATACATTGTAATTTTATATTTAGTTTTTCTATACTAAAAAAATAATCCAGTACGCCATACCGGTTCATAAAGAGTTTATGAATTTTCTAAATAATATCACCTGATAGTATCAATCTTTGTGTATATAAAGGCCTATTTTTCATTCACCAAAAATAGTTTTATTAAATATTTAATGATCCCTTTTGGGTTCATTACCCCTATATACATCTATTCCAAATCCCCATCAATATTTAGTATCTAGACATGGATGTAATTTCTTGGAAACCTCTTTCTCTATATATTACCAAGATTTCATGATATTATAATACATATAAACATATCCCTTTGGTTTTTACTAATATATTATTCTACCAATCCCCAATAATAAATAGACATTTCTTAGATACCAACTATTGTGATCCAAGACTTTTACACATATCATTACATTATTTTAAAAAACATATCTAATTAACAAAAAAGGATAGAGAGGCCTAGTGTCTTAGAGATACAATGTATAAAAAACAACAACATGAAACTAAAATAAAAATATTTATTTTATTTTCTATAATGAGATCCCAAATCCCTTTGATCTCCTAGAACAACATTAGGGAGATTGGGGAATGCATAAATAAAAAATGTGTTCAATAAATCCCAATAAAGAAATAAACATGATGAATAATAATAGAATATGATTCAAAAGGAACATCATAATATACTAAAATAAATCCTAAATAGTCATATGGGAGAATGAGGTAAATGATATGGAATCAAAAGATCATGTAAACATAGGTATATGAACAAATAAATAGGCAAGGAATAAATATATGAAAAGGTTAACGACCAAGATAATATCACATGGTGGATAGAGTCTAAATTCACACCTATTATGTGGTGTTTCCAAATTTTGAATTGATAATTTTTCTAGTGTTGATTAATGGATCACCAATGTTATATCACTTTAGGAACATCATAGTTTCTTAATCACATGTTCTAATTCACCTAAACTACTCATTTTAATGTTTTTATTAATATATGAAAAAATGATATTTCTAAACAAACATTTAATTCAAATAAGCTTAGAAAAGAAATCACTCGGCCCGAGGTTTAGTTATTATTTTATTGATTATTATATTAGTTGAATAAATTTATGTTTTTAATCCAATTATGAATTCTCATTGACGAACTAATATTCTTATATTTGTGTATTTTAAATATTAAATTCCTATGAAAAATAAAATTTAACCTCCTCTGATAATCAAGGTCAATGACACATCTCAATCGAGAGTATGGTATAATCCAATATGTAGCTCCATTATATTCAATTCTATTCATTGGTAATCTAAACTCCATTATATAAATATCTATCATTAAAAATAATTAATGGAAACAACAAACAAAAGAATTAGAGTAAACTCTATATTCATTTCATGGTGGATGATCTCCACACCTATACACATCAACCTCATTCACTATAAAAAGAATCAAAAAATTAAAAATAAAAAGTTGAATCTAAGAAACATCTATATCTTCCCCAAAGGCCATGGCCGAGGTCATTCTATCTTCATGAGACTATAAGAGCTCATGGTGGAAGTTATGAGAAAGCTATAATTGGAATAATAGAAATAGAAACTGTGGAAGAAAACTAGTGGATCACATTTATTAAAAAATACTAAATTAATGCAGTGTGAAACTAAAGAAATATAACTCCAAAAAATAAAATAAAATAGAGAAACAAAGTACAATACCATCACCATGGATGTTGTTCATCCTATCCCTTTTTAATGGTGTGTCACCCTCTATTTATAGACAATAGAATCCCATATTATTTATTTATATGAATCTGCTTGTACAATCACTTATCATGGTCATTGTTTGAATGTATATTTTAATTTAAATTCTTGTACTGAATCTTCTAAAATATAGAGTATTTATAAATTTCAACATACACTCAAAATGTGGCATGGGAAGATAAATTATATTTTAGTATTATTCACATGTTTGTGGCTCTAAATGGTATGTGATGTATCCTTACATCTAGATCACATCTTTGTTCCCCATTATTCATATAAATAAATTTAATATCCTATACTATACCCTTCATGGGGAAGTGCATCCTCTTACGACGTATCTCCCTAAAGGCCATTTCCCCTTATAAATTAACCCATGCCAATCTTAGTACTTACATGTAATAGTATGTATAATATAGTGCATTTCCATTCTAATGTTTTACTATTCTTCATGACTATGAAATTTCCAATGTTCTATGATCATAGCATATTTTTCATAAACATATCCATCATACATTATTAGAACCTCCACGAGGAATAAATTCCTCCATGGTGTAGTTGATTCCTCTTTGGTGATCCCATAACATAGAGGAGGTGTAAATAGCACTTAAAATACATTTGAAGATTAAAAAATTTAGTCTTGGGTATAATGGTCATATATGCACACCTAAAGGACCATTCCATGGTCGATGAGCTTAGTGAATTCATGTTTCAACGTGTGCACACAAGAAGCCCATTTCTCTCAAAAAGGACTTCTAGGCCATCGACGGTGGGATATTTCAAAACAAAATCCATGTCTGAATAAGCTTCCATGGAACATGAGTCCCTGAATGAAGGGATGTGTGCAAGAATTGAGAGTTTCATGCAACATTCCCCCTTGTGCACCAAAGATGACATCAAGCCCGACATGTTACATGGATATCCCCACAGAAAAGGATGGAGTCACACACAAATCCTCTTTTATGCCTTATGAATTGTGCACCCACCACTGATAATTTAGGCTGTAAATTGAATATCTACATCTCCCTTAGATAGGCTCTCTATAAGATGGAATTTTACTCCCATTCATGAATGTACTCCTCCTCAATGATAGTTCACAAAATGGACCACAAAAGGTAGTGATTATTTTCTTAAAAAGCACCTATAGGCCTATTATTGAATTGTACCATGGATATGTTACCCTTGTGTAACCGCTTGCAAATTAAATTGGGTGCACACAAAATAAGATACATGTTCACAACAATTTATTTTCATGCATCCTTGAGAACATGAGAACACCATGTCTTACATGCAAACTCCATTATTAGATGAACCTTCTCCATGATCCTCCATGTCATACCCTTATTCTAGAGCACCCTTCGCACACAACTCATACCTGAAACCCACCAAAATTGGATGCAAGAACTTCTAAATCCCCTCTTTAACATCTCCTATTCCACCAGTAAACATGTTACCTTACTTAATTCTTATTAGAATGGGCACTGTAACCCCTATTTCATCTGATCATGGTGAGATTAATGTGGACCTTGTGATTTTCCTCCCTCCCATCATTGTACATTGGCAGTTCAAATGATACGCCCCAACCAAAGGTCCCTGAGTGGTTGTCACGTAATCCTAGGGGGTTATGAGTGAGTCCACACACGTCTGAGCTTCATGATTTAAAACTACCTAGATTCACATATAAATTGTGCAATGTTAAATTAAATTACAACATCCTCAACACATGATTTAAAAAAATATTCTTACCCTGTGTGATAAACATAGGATGGTACATGTATTAGTGGTGTGGGATGATCCCTACATCATTACCACTCACATTGAATGATATCCTCTTGGAAACTCAATTCATAAGGCCCACACCATTACAAAAAATATCAATCCTCTTGAAAAGGAAAGATCAATGCATCATCCCTATACCATCTCTTGATGATTCTCCTACCATTAGACAAGCAACCATACTGCATGATATTAAACATAAAGGATTGGTCCTGCCACATGAACTTAAACTACAGCATTGGACTACGTAGCTTCTGATCTATGTCTTCTAAAAAGGGGTTGTAGGATTCCTACCTCAGGATAAATCTCTAACTATAGTAAACATAGGTGTACCCTCCTAGGTATATACCTCTCCAGTCTACCATAAGGGGAGTTATGATCAACCTTATGGGTCTTTATTTATGGGAATCGTGAACAACGGTAAACATAGGTTACCCCTCATATAGAAGTGTCACAATGATCCTCCTTATGGGATATTTTGATCAACCATCTAGGTCAATCTCAACGGATGTCCTGACCAATGGTAAACATAAGTACTCACCCTAGGGATGTACCTCTCTAGTCCACCTCAATAGTGTTTTCTGATCAACATTTTGAGTTCGACTCATGGGGCACCCTAGCCAATGGTAAACATATGTGGTACCTCTAAGGGATAAACCTCCATGATACACCTTAAGAGGAATTCTAATAATCCTTTTGGGTATACCCAAGGGGCATACCAACCAATGTTAAACATAGGTGATCCCTCCTAGGGATGTACCTCCTTGATCCTCTTTAAGGGGAATTCTGATCCACCTTCCATGTTTGAATCAAGGGACATATCAAATAATGGAAAAATTTGGTGATTCATTATATGTAAATACCTCTCCCTAATCCAACTCAAGGTGTCTTTTGATAATCCTTCTGGATCTACCTCAATGGGAATTATAATCCAACCTTACAGGTGTGACATCTTCCCTCCTTGGGATGCACTTCCTTGATTCACTTCAATTAGGTTTTCAAATCAACCAATCATGTCTCTAAAAAACATTAAAATCAATCCCCAATATGTCTCAACCATACAACGTAATCTGTCTCTATAGGAAAAAGAACTTTTGAACTGGCCCACAATAAGTACCTTATGCACAAGTATGGAATGAAAAAACTAAAAATAAAAGAATGTATTAGTCAATAGTCATAGTTACATCATTATTTAAATGGTATTACTTATATTTTATGCCTTAATGTGCCTCATATTAGATTCCATAGAACGAAAAATAATGTTAGTTACCAATGCGCCCATGATGCAGACTTGTTCAACGACGCCCAACGTGAATACATTCCTAACCAATGTTTTCTGCCATAACCAGATGAAATCAGAATGTCATGACAGATTTAGTGTAATTAACCAACATCTTCAAAGAGATTATATTAGTAATGTGTTCCTTGAACTTGACATAACTCTATGGTAGGGACCTATAATAGGAAACTATCTTCAAGGTGGTATCTATGGAAGGATAAAATACATCCCATCGTCTCGTTTCAATCAAAGAGAAAAAATCACTGATGAAATTGAGGAAATTTATCTTTTATTTAGAATGTGTGAGTTTCTAATTATAGTTTTTAAAGTGTGTTCATGCATAATGTCATCATGCCAGAAAGACCTCTGTGAAAACTTCAAAATCACAAATAGTGAACCAAATGTGAAACTCTTCTCTTCATCCTGGACACTAGTCATTTTTCATAGATCAGTAGATTAACATGTCATTGGATCTAGATATCAGGTTCCAAGTCCCACCAAGTAAAATTATGTTGATTGAAAGGAAGTCACTAGAGAATTGAGGCTATAGGTGTTCATAATTCTCAGTCTACAGCATCATTAGTTTGAATCATCCACTGCTTCAAAGGCATGGATGATGTTGGGGCATTGGGATTTTCATTCCTTCTACTATTACTGATAGATAAATCCACCAGCCTTAAAGGATGTTATCCAAAAGAAATCAGCCACCCACAATGTTTTGGGCCATGATAAATAATGATATGTTTGTGCAACATGACCACAATCGTACCGCGACATCCACTGAGAAATCAACTATAATGCTCCCACACCATATCTCACCATTAGAGATCATCCATCATTGTGATATTAACTCCATTGTTCAATAGTATGAACATTATGGGTAATTCTTATAAGGTACATGGCCCACTAGAACATTTAGGCATCATCCCATCACTAACATTTCCACCCCCAAGGGGCGCATTGGGAGAATACACTCCAAATACAAAAGGAAAACAAATTCACAAGTGTCTATACATAGTGATAATATACCTATCTCACCAATGCCATGGAGTTCATGGATTACCAAGTAACCACGGTCGTCACCACTATCTGAGATCCCCTATGGAGGTCTCCCAACATGCTAGATCAATGCAAATAAAAATAGATACCTCATGCCGAAGAACGAGTGGACTTTACCCCTGCTCCATAGGCTCCAGTCCAAAGAACCTGATGCCAATGTCAAGGGTACATCCATGATAATTCTCAATAATGGGAATTTTCTTTCATAGATCTAGTGTCCCCTTTCAGCACCGGAATATTCCACCAGGTACCAAAAATTCCTACAGTAGGTGAATGGATATTCGACTTCAATAGATTGGGATCAAGACCCTTTCCACCTCATTGGAAGACTGAGTTTGATCTTATAATTGTTGGTACCACTGAAATTTGTTAGCAGACAACATATTATAATGATATGTAGTGTTTTTTCCTTTGGGACATGATCAAAAACTAACTCATCGGTCCTTCAAGGTCCACCAACACCGAGTATAGAGGTCTTCTCTACACACTTTCTTTTGGCCATGAAGGTCCTTCCCATCTCCATTTCATCTTGCATGAAGGTATTACTCATGCATTGACTAATAAAAGAGGAGAACCACAATATGTCACCATCCACCAGCATGGAGTTCCTCCCCATGCAAATGAGGTACCATTCCTTGAAGATATTTCTTGGGGTATAAGTGTGAACAATCAGCATCAAAGGAAAATCCTATGAAAAAAAGTTCTTATCCACCTCATTGATCTATCTGATTCTGAGGACACAAAAGAATCAGTAATGGAACACCCCCAAAAATACTAGAGTCTCGTGAAGGAGTTTGATAGATGTTATTTTCCATCCAAAAAGGGGAAATCCAAAGGATCCCTAGATCCCTCTAAGATTTCACGTAGGTGGGGGATGTTTTGGATCCCTTATAGGGGCTCACAATGAAAGAATATCCTTCATCGTCAGTCTCCCCCTATACCACTTCCCATGATAATTGGGAGTTCTTATAGATCAGACCAACTCTTATAGATGGTGTGCAATCAGTTATGTCATAGATGAGCACCACTACCCTTTCACATAAGGCAGTGGTAAGTAATCCATCATACAGGTATGTGATGATATGGTTGGTACTGCCCTAGAGAGACACTCCACCATACATTGAGAACATGCCTCTCACAGTGGGTTCTCTACCAACTATCTAGCCACTAAACTGATCCATATCAATGATGGAATCTATCTCTCAGCCAACACCTATCGGAGTTTGGGCCTATAAAGAACAAGGCACTGTGTAAGAGGGAATCTAGGAGGTTCTTTCTAATGACCAGTTGTCTATGATGTTCGGGGAACCTGAAACTCCGATCTTCAACATCCTAGAGTCCCACAAAGAGGTCCCAGATTCATGTTTCTTCCATACCATCGCGTATATGCATCACCACCTCCCTGATCTTTAGTTAGATTGCATAGGTATCGAGGGGAACCTTGATGACATATATCAGTAGTGTGTAATGGTCATGTTGGAATCACTCTTTGGGTATCAATTCCCTAATTAATTTGGATAATACCAAACCCTCAAACATAAATGCATTAATATACTCATAGTGCTCTATTTGATTATGGAATAGTTTTCTCTTCATGTGCAGTTTAGGGGATGGGGAAAATAGTCTTCTCTCCATATCAACACGTTTGTAGTCAAGAATCCCAATCAATATAGTGACCTCAGCAATAATTTTTTATAGAAGCTCTTGAAGCTCATTGTGAGGACCTGGAGATATGAAAGGTGGTGATCCCACTATATTTATAGTCTTACATGTTATGGGTCGACAACATAAAAGAACCCCCATATTTTAGAAACTCTATATTTTCCCAATTCAATATAATGTGTGACCTGGTGCATCTTATTGTCCCCTTAATCTCTAGCCATGGAATTATGTTGGGATCTCCAAATTAGTAGGAGGCCATCAAGATCTAGTGTTTTGTTAAAACCCTTGAAGGACCTGCATTTTTTCTAGAATAGCCATCTACCCATAAGTTCCATCATTGGTTGGGAAGACCTTCATAGTTAGTTCCCTTACTAGTTCAACAACATTACTTTCAAGACAAGAATATTTTCCCTCTTCATGCTCAAGAAAAATCATTATGAGAATGTTTCTTATTTTCTCTCCAAATGGAAGGGTGTCACATACTCTATCAACATGTTACTGACTCAAGATTAGTTGCTGATGTGAGTGTGGGGAATGTCAACCCTGAATTGTACCCTATACTCATCACTCAAAAATTTTCTAATAGATTCCGAATGATTTCTAATAAGTACCAGATCGAGAAGAATCCATAAATAAGGATAAACAGTCACACCTAGTACCTCTTCCATCTCCCATGATAATATCTTCCAATGTAGATATTTTTGTCATCATATGGGTATCCCCCAAGCCATTGGAATTGTTGAACCATTTTACAGAGGAACCTCGTCGAGTGAAACCTCTCCCAACACACCCTTACCCACAATAGCCTCACCCACCACAAAATTGGAAGGCACTACCTGAACAATATCTATATTCCAGTTTATTGAATGTGACATTATCCACACGTTAGGATCCAACACATCCCGAGGGATAGGTCCTAGATTTCCATTCCTATATAGAAGAAACTAGACTTGTTCTTTCAAGGATGCACAAGTCTCGATATATTTCATTTGTAGTCGTGAAAAGGGATGTCTAAAGCTACTAGATTTCTGAAGGCCAAAGTATGAAAAATGAATAGAACACCCAGACCATTTCCATTACCATATGATTCTCAGCCATTCCCTCCAAGAATGTTATGTTTTCATGGATTGGATCCACAACCAATTAGATAATGGTTTTGAAAAATTGGGTAACGTTCCAGCACATGTGGTGCATATCTCAATCGATCACCATAGTGATAGTGAGGAATTAAGTGAATGGAAGATATATTTCAACTTTGAAACCCAAATTTTTTATGTTTGGTTTGATTGTAGTGAAACATCTCATTCCCATGGAATAATTCATGTTATTTTAAAATGTCATATCCTCATGAATTCATCTGGCCTTCTCCAGCTACTACCTCCACATCAACATAAAAACCGTCAAAATATTTAATGAGAAGATGTCTCGAAGAAATTTAGATTCCCCTGAAGTTGGAAATTCCATCACACACCCTTGGTGATTTTATGCCACTAGATTTTTGAATCACACCCAAGGTCTTCCTAGTACAAGAAAAATCCACATGTTATGAACAAGAGTATACATCCATGAATTATATCATGTTGATAAACATCCTCAAACATCAGAATAGAAAGGAATTTCAGGAAAACCCTTGGATGCCTCTATCAAATGCCCAATAAGGAAAGGAAGGGGTAATTCGAACCACCTGAATTCTTATGTCAACGCATTAAACGGATGTGAGTGTGATATCAAGACTAGCCATTATGTTTTCTTTCAAAACTCAACATGAAAATCCCTCCCAACTTATTCAATTTGATATACCTCTATTTTTAACCATTTTAACTAATCAAGTAGATCAACCAGAGATTAATTTCTTAATAGATCAATCAGAACATCCACGACTACACCACAATCAGTCGTATCAGACCAGAGTAAGACCTCAGTTTCCCAAAAGTCAGCCAAAAATCGTTCATTGTGAGTTGGTTGATCAACAGAAATATATTTCTAGTGCCATATAGAACTCACCAATATATCTAGAAATATTAATGGTTCACCTAGCCAAGGAGAACCCCCTATGGAAAAACTCATGCATTTGGAGTGGATGTATGACATGATGAATTACCTCACAAGAATACATTTACGACTCTCAGTACTTGAGGACTTCTAATTTTTGAAACAAATGTGCAATGCCCTTTTCAAAACCTTGAGAAGCCCACTTTAGTTCAAAGAATGGGTAGTGACTATAGAAACCAACTATACAGTTGAGTTCATGTAAGATAATTTTCAAACCATCATCTCATTATCTATAGAATATTGGGATACCCTCATACATGGGAACATATGTCTTCTATAACTTATTGATTAGATCAATGGAATGGAGATATTCAACTACCTAGTGGACATCGGATCTAGTATCAATCCCATCCTCACCATAATTTTTTGTATGCTGGGGTTGATCGATGAAAATATGACTCTCTATGATCTAAATAATCATGGTTATTATAGTACCAAAAAGGTACTATGTGGATAAATTTGGTTGAAGAATCAATTCAGAGTCTTGAATTATAGTGTTGAATTCATTGTTGTCTCATAGGATACCGCATTCAACTCATTCATATGTATTCCCTAACATAATTTTCAAAAAATAGTTTTATCATTGTATCAACAGTGCCTTAAGTACTAACTCAAAGATCATGTAGGGCTACTTCAAGGTGATGTGTCTCCCTTAGAATCCTGTGATGCCTATTATCTAGATGTTGGATAATATAAGTGGGAGGGGAAGAATGTTCTATCTAATGAGGTTGAGTGCACAACCATCACATCTAGTCGATTGGTAAATTTTGTTGATTCCATCATTATTATTGTTAATTGGCTGGAGGCCACAATTAAAAATATGGGGGAGTTGTTTTTCATTTCCTAGAGAAAAATACGTCGTATCCGTAAAAGACAGAAACATATAAAGATTTCCTCTTTCTCTTACACAAGATAATCCAATGTATTTCTAAAATCCTTCACCCATATTGGGTAAAAAAATTTCTCCCCATGTAAATCATTTTGTGACATTCTTGTATATTCCACAAAACATGGTTGAATCACCAAAATATAACCCACCACCATTTCAATGACATCATTCATGGACCCCACAGTCGATGTCCTAATGAATTATCTCGATAACCTTTTTATTCATGGTTTCAATAAAGAAGGAATCCTTTAGTGAAGATTCTATATCCCCCCATGAAGCCACTAGTGTCCCACCTGAGTCGTCCATACTAGATGAAACTTTTCAAATTGATCATCTTAACTCAGACGATGAAGAAGATTTTAATGTTGCTCCTCCAGCATTTTATGATGGGGTATTTAACACTGTTGATGACTTGATTTAGGTGGACCTGGGTACTAAGGTAGATATAAAGCAAACTATGATCTGTGCAGATATTCCCCTAGAGGAGATGTAGTAGTATATAGCTTTCCTAAATCTGTATCATGATGTATACTTTTTGATTTTTGATGAGATTTCAGGACTAGACCCTTTGTTGTCTATGCACTATCATGGAATCCCAATGAGTCGTCCTGGAATCAAGCATCCTTCATGAAAGATACATCATCCTATGGTGCATGGTCAAGGATGAGGTTGATAATATCATCAAATTCATCTTTATTAGGGATATATTGTACCCCAGCTGTCTAGAGAAAAACATCCCAGATAGGAAGAAAAATGGGGAGATCAAATTCTGTATCAACTTTTGGGTTCTCAACCACCATTATTTGAATGATGATTTTCTTTTTCCAATGATAGAGTTGTTTATTGATGTCATAGTTGGATTCTAGGATCTCTCCACATGGTTGGATATTCTGGGTCAAATTAGATCCAGATGGCCCCTGAGGATGAGGATTCTACCACCAAATGGGCACTGTAATAGACCTTTTCCTATCATTTTACGCCCTTCTACATAAGGAATATAGAAACCCGTTATCATAGGTCCATGAAACACAAATTGAAATATAATCAAAGGATATTTGTGTAAGGCTATGTAGATGACTTCATGGTCAAAGACTACAAGATTCAAGACAATATCAGATATTTTTAGATGGATTCTGGATTCCTCCACTCCCAATATTTAATGATTAACACCGTGAATTGTGACTTCAGGGATACCTATGTAAATTTTCTCAAAATGTTACTCAAATATAAGGTAATTAAGATATACCAATATAAGATCAAGGTGATTATTGAAATTTCTCCCATAATCAACGTCAAGGTTCTCTATGGCATCCAAGGATGCTTAGCCTCTGTATGTCAATTAATCACATATTTTTTCATAACGTTTTAGCCATTTTTAAAACACATGATGAATGGAACCCCCTACCAATGAGATGAGGAATATTAGTTCATATTTGAAAATATCATGTAGTATCTTCTACAACCTCTCATTTTGATGTCACCCATATTAGGGATTATTCTAGTCCTCTATGAGACCATCCTGGAATAGTCCCTTAGTGTCCTTCTCATCCAGCAGAATAATGAGGGTAGAGAAAATTGTTTATAATATCTCAGTTTTTTAGTCCTTAAAATGGACACTTGATACTCCCCTATCAATAAGAACTTCCTAAAATAATATTTTTTGGTGGAAAAGATGTAGTATTATATTGATTACCAAGAGATATATATGGTGTACCATATAAACCCACTAATGTATATCTTCAATTTTCTTATGGTGATAAGATGCCTAAAACATTAGGTTGGGGTCCTTATTTATTTTGTTATCAAGTTCATTGAAAATAAATCCATCAATGTTCATGCCCTGAAAAAAAATATTAGATTCATAACCAGCCAATAAAGAAATGCCTCTATATGTCAATTTATCAGATGTGGTTATCCTCTTACTGGATCATGAAATTCCATGATGCAAAATTCATTTTGATGGTGACCCCAGGAACCCAAAAGGTAGAAGTATCAATGTTTCCAATCATAAAAAAGTGGTCATGTTTATCATATTCATCTACCCCATCATAGGATCTTAGTTCATACTCATTCCTAATAAAAGAAAGCTACACCAACAATGATGCATAGTATCTGAATCCATCACTAGTCTCAAGCTGTCCATTGTGATTGATGATTCTTGCATGCAAGTTAAGGGTGATCCTGATCTAGTAATAAAAAAATTAATGGTGACTACATCATGAGAAATCCACGGATCATGCCCTTGTTAGAGTGAACTCATCAGATAATGACATAGTTCCATTCTCTACCATATGAAACGTACATTCCTCATTTATAGAATGGTCAAGATGATGGACTGGCCAGTTTTGTCATGTCCTTTACAGATCCTGACCAAAATTACCTTTTCATTCATGTGGTTCATCCGAGAGTCATATCTCTTATTGTTTTAGATGATGATGAAAAAAAATAGGTAAACTAGTTGTCTTCATGTAGTTCTATGTTTGGACACCTGAGTTCCCATATAGTAGAGAATAATCCCAATTACATGGTTCTTTAAATTGAGTATATCCAATGTAGTATTTTCCCCCTATATTAATCTATTCATGAGAAAATCTATCATCAAGTATCTCATTTAACCCTATAATGTGGGACCGGTAATGATAAGTCTCTATACAAACATGAATTTGATGGAATTATCTTTCATCGAATACAAGGAGATGAGATTCACCTGTTTATACAGGATGTTCTTATTGGGTCCAATGGTTCTCATTAATTTGAATTGAATCTCTTCCACCAGGTTCAGAGGTTGGGATATTTTTTTTCCTACAATGGTTTATGAAAAAAAAATTATTCCAAGAGGTTTCATGTGTGTTAGGTCCATTCTAACTTTGTGCAACAACAATTGAAACTCCTTCGCACCACCATGTATTCTTAGCCCTTTTCAGTAAAGGGACTTAATGTTTTAGGCCCATAAATTCTAGAAATATCTCACCAATAACGGTTCATTATGACCATGGTGGATTTATTCTCCATTTGAGATTAACTAATTCCCCTCAATGAATTCAAGGACAAATCGTTGGTCGAGTTCATGAGATCCCACATTCTCTATCAATTTTGTTTTCCTCACGCCATTCTCACAGGCAATGGTACTAACTTCTAGGCTACTAAGATTAAGAGATTTTTTCCAAGTTCAATATTTGGTCAAACCATACATACAAATAGCTTGGAAAAAAAAGACGTATTGGTCCTTAAAAAACTCTCTAACATTGTAAATAAGATGGTCGGTTAAGACAATAAAATTGGTCGGACAAGATCCCCAACATCCTCTAGGATTATCAGAAATTGAAATGAAATTTCACTACAGTGTCCTCATACTACATGCGGTATGGAATAAAATAAGTCCTACCCATTGAGTTTTAGTGACCATCACTATGAATAATTGACTGTTACGAGAAGACATCACACAGAATAGAAAAATTCTATCTACTGGTGTGGTAAAATCTCATGGAGAATAGGCACCAAGATTTTCACAATCTAGAGGGCCATGAGAACAATATAGAGGGAGGGAGTTAAAAAATAATTCCCATATCCACTCTATCCTTTATATAGATACAGTTATGGATCTCATAATTCCAATGATAAATAGTGAGAAGCCTCTAAAGGTGTAGCTCATGTTGGAAGGACAATACATAATTTATAAGGACTATTACAATAGTGATTACTCATTGATCACCATGGATGGAGAGTGTATCACACCTCATACCAACTCCATGTTCCCAAAGAATTATTTTTCATAAGGAGATTGTAGCATCCAACATCTGAGTTGCATGATGTAAAACTACCATGTTCATCATCCTAGTTTCATGACGTTAAACTGCACAACCACCATTGTCTCTGTATCATGATGTTAAACTGTTGGAAATGTTTGAATCACATGATGTTTAACTGTATGATATATTGTAATCCCCTAATGATTTTAAAAAACATTTCTATATCCTGATCACATGACGTTAATCTGTGAGATTGGTCAAAAATATACAACCATAAATTAGGATATTAGTACCAAGCATCATGACTTGAAACTATGTTCAAGTCCACTCAGAAATGCACATTGTTGTGTATGGACTCTTTGGACCTCATTCACATCATTTTTTTCCCTCAACCACGACATGAATATATTCATGGGATACAAAATGTCCTTGGTGCATGATGTTAAACTGTGTTATTATCCCATAAATATTGGGGATACCCTATATGACAAGTTCGGGATGAAAAAACAACCTCAATGAATTAAATTAAACTATGTTCTTACATCATCTTAATCTCGGATGCCTCTGAATAAGAGATGAGAGTTAACTAATGCATTGAATATGGGATCCCCCTAAAAACAATATAAAGACTTAGTTTTCACTCCAATGAGTATCACCCATACTGGTGTGGGTCGTCTACCACACAATGTTTTAAAACTACGTGTTTGTTGATAAACTTACTCATGGTATATGTAGGGGTGCCATGATTTATTATCAATAGGCTCAGCCCTAGATTTTAATTTCATGATCACATTGTGTTAAACTGTGTGATTGGTTCATGATTTAATACATTAATCTATTAGCCTCCCTTAGTCCATGAATCATAACATTAAGCTATGTTTTAGCCTTCTTAAAAATGTGATGTTTTGTAGTGGGCCTCCATGGTTTGCATTCACATCAGTTTTCACACTCTTCTTTGCTACACATATCCATTTGAGATGCTTAAGACAGTTCCAAAACTCTATAATAATAAATTAAGATCTCACGGATTCACCTTTAATACCTTAAAATATTATCCATTGTCCATGAAATATGACCATAATATATTTGAAAACCCTGAGTTTGAATACCACTTACCAATATTCCTCATAATCATGAACAGATAATTTATGTCATGGGACCTAGATTATTAAATCCTTCATGGGTATTTCATAAATTCACATCCACACATTGACTCTTTATCGGTTTGGATTTCCCTCATCCATTAAATCCAAATAGGGACCCTAATGGAGATTGTTATTGTAATAAATGGCTCACCTCTTATCATGGGCCAATTCCCAAAAGGATCATTGACAATAAAATAGATGATCTTATATTTAAAATAAGTTCAATAGTCTATCCCACATTTTCTCACACCATTCATGACTAGTGTGGTTGTTGTCCCTGTGTTTCAAATATAGTCAATAGTCAATACCTACTGATCGGTCACCCCCTTATCTATATCTTACTATCCTTGTCTTAAATATTTTCTCCTTCCCTATATCTTAGTGAAATTCTAACAGACTTGGTGTCACCCCGCCGTTCATCTTCCAGAATCGTGTAGGAAGGTCAGTGTCACTATAAAATACTCAACCCAATATCTCCTTTCCACAACTTTGTGCTTATTCATGTCAAGGAAATCCCCTGAACACTCATTGTTTCCCCCACTAATCAAGATTATGGGGTATTAGGAGCCTTTTTAGGTCATCTATCAACACATTCAAACTAAAAAATATCTAGAACCAAACATTATGACCCTAAACTATGAGAATACACTCTATGAATCATTACATTAAGCTGTGTGAGTGTCCTGTTAGGAGTACATTCTATGGCGTGGTCCTTTTTCATTCTCATTCATGTAAGGTTATTCATTCTACCACAACACATATATTTGTTTTATATTGACTGTGTTAGAATCTCTATGTCCTCAAACTAAGAGTTCATTATCATTGAATCCTGACTTTAAACTATATTCAAGTCTTTTATGAATTTATTATGTGGTGTTGGGCCTCATTGTCCCTCATTCACATCGGGGTTTCCACTCCATCGCTCTACATGTCTCTATTTGAAAATCATATCTCCTAGGTATAAACACTATGAACATAAAATAAGAGTCCATATTTTAAATATAACAACATTAAACTATGTTATGGCCTCCCCTGGGAATATTATATACTGTTTGGGCCTCATAGGCCCTCATTCACATTGGGTTGTTCCTTCTGCAGTACACATATCCTTGTTTGGATACTCCTCATAGGTCCAAACACAACAACATTAAACTAAAATCCACATATGTTCGAACTCTATGAACAAAAACTTGTATACAACAAATACTCTATGAAACATGTCCTTAAACTATCTAAAGAAGGTCCAAGCATTATAACCTTAAACCATTTTCATCCCCTATAGTCCAAGATGCAAGACACTAGACTATAAATCCCAAAATCCTCAACAGACATTGTTAAAATTTTAACATACCCAAAAGATAATTAGGAATCTTCTTAACAAGAGATTATTTTTACCATACATGATTTTGGGATTCCTTGTACGATAAGTATGAGATTTCCAATAAACCATACCACATGCCCTGAACATGGGATGCACCACTATAATAATGGGATGCAAAAAATTCATAAACCCATTTTCACATTGGACTCAATCACGGTCTAATCATTATGACCATAAACCATGTGTATTTTTTCCCCGATGTTCATGTGTCACACAAGACACTTTACCTCCATTCACATTGGGTATTACCTCTTTATGTCTCATGGGTACCCATTTGAGCAACATTACTCTTGTCTAAGAAACATGACGTTAAAAAAATTTCAATGGTCCAATCATTATGAAATTGAACAATGTTCTGTTTTTCCATGTGTTTCTGTGGTCCCCAAGCCTCCTTGGTTATTATTCCTGTAAGTTTTTAGCCTTTTCATTCCACACACATACCTTTAGAGTATTCATACCCTATATAATATATGAATCAAGGCTCTAAAATATTTTCAATGGCCAAGACCATATGACCATAAACTGTTTGTGAACTACATCAATAATACGTCACATACCGTAGGGTCTCAATGGATCATTCATGTTGGGTTTTAACTCTTATGTCATACAAAAATCATTAAAGCCAATTACAACCCATGGTTTAGACTGTATGACCTCGAACTATGTGAATAACCCCCCCCCCCCAAACTATGTGATTATTTATTCCCATCCTCTTAGGATATATATTGATACCTCGACTTCCCTTCTCTTGGCCCAGATACTTAATCAACATGATTCGATCTCTTACTCACGACACAATCATCACAAAATGTCCTACGGGAATCCTTCAGAGTGGATCCCCATTCAATTACCTTGACCCATCAATAAGAACAGATGACCTCATAGCTTAATATGAAGAACTAACATCATCATCACATGATTTTAAACTATTGTCTTACCCATTACATGTTTGGGAAGCCTATAAATAATAGTTGATTCTACCCGGCATCAAACCAGGATTCTCCATATGAAAAATATGGGATGAAGAAACACTAACATCCTCAGAATAAAATGTAATTTTTTATCCTTAACTCTTGAAAATTTTGGATTCCTCTTATCCATGTATGAGATGATTCAATAATGTGATATGAATGAGTACAACCTTACTAGAATTGGTCTTCTATCATGCCTTGTTTCATGGTCCATATGACCAGACATTACATTGTTCACAAATTTTCCCTTTTGCATGATTAGAAGTCCCCCCTTGTCTTCTTCACATTAGAGTACCTTTTTATTCCATTCATAGTACCATAGGGTACCCCTATAGCACAATCCTAATGAAATTAATCTATGTGAATGTTGTCCTGTGATTGTACATTGAAATGTTTGGTGGCATCATTGGACACTCCTTATTCACATAGGGAAAACTTTTTGTTGTTTTAAAACTCATTTAAGACACCTCCATAGGACAATAATTATGACCCTAAACTATTATCAAAGGGTCCCAAATCTACGACCTTAATCTTGGATTCTTAGTCCATCCAACCCATCCATAAACTATATGCAACCCACCGTATATTTCCTTTCTCGATGTCAGATTTCACCATTGTGCAGCCATACATTTCCCTAAATTTCATTGAAAATCGGGTATCATTCACATCGATTCATTATATACAAGTGTGCGGTATTAAACTAGAAAACCATCCTCATCCAAGTCACTTGACGTTAAACTATGGTACACATCCAAATCATATGATGTTAAACTATATGATTCCACATCCACACTATGATGTTAAACTGTGTTTCCAATTCCCTCAATGTAAAATGTAAAATTGTTTGTTTATAATCCTTATTACATTATGTAAACATTATGTCAAATTAGACCCTTTAATAAGAACCCCATTCCTATAGTTTTGGTGTTCTACCTCATCGTTCATTTGACCATTTTTCAACATTCAATATCACACATCCCCTGGAAAATGAGTTTGACGTTTTTTACACTGATATGCTTACACCAGTGTGATCTAATCTATAGTGTATTGATTACAATAGTTTTGGAATCCCTCCAAACATTTTATCACTTCATTTCCATGCTTTACATGCTAGTCATTTGGATGCTCATCCTCCTCCACATCTGAAGGGACTCCCTAATAATATTGTCTATGGACAAGGCTCACCTACCATACTGGGAAAACATCTAAGAGACATTGGATGGAATTATGATGGAAGATCTTTGTCACAAATATCATCAACAGTTGACTCTTGTTGGTTTTCCCCATTCCCAACTAAGTCATAAGGATTCCTTGATTCGAACATGGTCACCCGTTTTCCAATATCATGATTCCACAGCCATTTTTCTCTATATATTGCGCATGTGATTCAAGATCTACATTTCCCCTTTGTTTAGGTAGAATTCATATCCTATGGAATTACCCATTCATGTAATAGAGAATGATTGAAAAGCTAATAGACTGTCCTTAGATCCCAGTTATCCAGCCGCAACATCTCTAAACCCAAACACTCTCATATGAATGGGAAATAACGTGGTCATACCTTGTTTCTCACATCAATAATTACTCACTTCATCTTAGTGAATGGTTGTTGGTTGTGTAAAAAATATTATTGAATACACTAGGAATGAGTGGAAAAAATATGTCCATGCATGCAAAATTTTGAAAAAACACATGAAATTTTATGAAATTGATGTGGTTTATCTATATATTAGAGCATATCATGAGTCCATGATATTTTTACCCTATAGATCAGAACTATAAATTATGTGATTCGTCATTAAAAGACGGCGGCACGTGACATTGACAACCTACATCCACCTCCCAAGAACCGATTCCTCTTCATCAGCCATGGGATGAAGTTCATCATCCCTAGTCTTCACCAGGTTCTGCACAACTGGGAGCTCGACCATCTTTAAGATTTCCTGATTCATATGGTTATCATAATCCTCTATATGATCCCTTAGTTGGCTGATAATATCTAATTGAACTTTGAGAAAGGAAATGTTCTCTATTGTTTACAACTCTAGATGTTTGACTTCTTCATTGACCTCATGAAGCTTTTGAGTGTTGTTTGACTTCCAATGATCACAGGATATGTCAAGCTATTGTATTTATTAATTAATCCCTTTTGTAAGAAAATTGAATACCAGTGCATTGATACCATGATTATCCAACCCTCTACTACCCAAATTGTGTAGCCAGTTGTAGAGGGACCCCATGTGCCTTATCATATGTGGTTTCAGGGTATATGTGATGAAACCCTAAATGCTTCTCTATTCCCTTAATCAGACGATTTGGTTTTTATTAGAAACCCCAGACCAAGAGTCTTATTGTTCTTAAAGTAGTGTTGGGTCATATTTGGGAATGACCGTAAGGATGAAAATAATATGGTGTTTCTATCAGATCCTCTCAGTTTTGTCGAGATCCAGATTAGGTGTTTAATCTTACTCATTGGTACCTTCCTCGGCAACACAATCTCCACTAGCCTCAAACTCCACCCCACCAGTGTCATCACCCAAAAAAAATAAAATTGATCCCCTAGGACCTACTCTAGATCATCTTGAATGCTTGACTCATCATTGATCAGTACAACCATTATTGAAGGGAGCCCATATGTTCCAGTGTCACCCATTCACTAGGAACACATTCTATTGAGAATTAAAAACGAGAGAATGTTAGTAAATTTGGTCAATCAAATGATTAGTTGAGCTTCTATGAGGGGAATATAATTACAAAGTTTGAGCACCAGTAGATTTGATTCCTTTACTCCAGTAGGGATATCAACCATAGGATACTAATGGACACCATTTGGTACTTCAACGACAATCTCCAACTCCTCATATGTTGGTCAAATAAATGCATCATGTAGACCTGAATGAAGAAAAATCATACACATGGATACAAATTCAAAATGAAAAGTCTAAAGGGTGCATGTGAATTTAAATTTTACAGTATCTTGAGGAAGTGGGATTTAAATGATGTGTCTCCCCAGGCATGCTGCTTCCATAGTGGTGGGCGCAGCCATTGGAATGTCAGGGCATGATCATCAATATATTTTGAGGAGGGCATTATGTTCAAATGTCGTCCCTATGACCTCATCAACTATCCCACCAGCTTCACTAGACTTAGGCACAGACCCCAGCATTTTCTCTAAATAACCTGATGATGCACCTTTTTCTAGTACAATTGGGGCAACTTTTCCATTTCTCAGTTTCTCCTACACAAGAAAAATTTCAATTAGAGCTCATAAAAATGTGTGGAGGAACTAAAGGGGGAAGCTATGTTAATATGATTAATGCATGATGCCCGATCAAGTTATCCTCTATGGTTACAATTTTTATGCTCTCTTAGGGACTCCACAAGTTACACGATGTTCCCTATGATTATTCATTGTCAGAGCCCTATGCTTCATCACTCCTTGATTCCTCCTCGAATGAGTCATCGACTGGTAGTGTCTCCTCGCACCTTGAATCTACCAAAAATATCATCCACATCAGGGTGGAAGGAGCATCATACTCCAATCACCAGTATTAAAAGTCACCCATGGTCATCAGATACTTGTTCCTTTCATGGAATATTTCTTTTATCATTATCTATATAAGCCCAACCTTTGGAAAATAAATTTCATAATAGGTCTTCATTATATAGATTTCTTCCATTGACATGGATGTTTGTAATATTCTCCAAACCATCCAGATAATTGGAAAGAAGCATCTACAGCTGACTGTAGAAATTGCCCTATCTTCTTCCTAGGATACCCCATTTCTTATCCCATCTCAACATGGGAGCCCCCATATTACACTCAAGATAATTTTTGTGATCCTTCTCCTTAATTAGGTTGGGGTGTGATAGCGCCTCACACCTCCCTTGCTACAACTCCTGCTTGAGTTTCCACTCATTGCATATATTTCTCACTGAAGAGTTGCACACTAACCATCGTTTATCCCTGATGCCTCACTCGCTAGCCCGAACACCTAAAATCACTTCTAAAAGATACATCTATATATGATTCCACCCAATTATTGGAATAATCATTAAATAGGATAGAATCAAACTGTCATGAAAACCATCAACTCTGTTTATATAACATCCTAATGCGATATAAGGATGTCTCTACTCTTGTACCCCCATATAGAATCTGAATATATCTCACTGGATTCACTCGAACTGTCCTTAAAACTAGGATGGGTTTTATAGTTCACACTATATGTGGTTATTGATCTAGTCCACTAGTAATCTGCCCCAGATGCATTGCAGGTACTCTTTGTATTCTGATTTACCAAGTAGTTTGTCTACCATCAGGACAACTAGGGTTAATAAGGGGTAAATTTTGAATATTTCATTGTTTTTTATCCCAATTGTGACCCTTCTCTCATCGAGTATCACTGGCCGGACCCTAGTGATTTTGATGAGTGATGGTCGCTACCATTAACTTGGCATGGTGATGGAATTTGAGAACCCAAAACCCCCATAATGTGCCAGGGTATTTCCATGAAAAAACCATAACAAGTCACATATCATTATATTCATGATTCCCCTTGGAACAAGGCCCAAATAGTAGTAGAGTCATTCCAGCATGGGTACCCCCATGTTTACTCTGTTGGCAATCGCCAAGATTGTCTCCATCACCAGCATTACTGGGGAAAACCCTTCCACATGTACATGACATGAAGCAACTTGCTGCTATGAAAACTGGAATGAAATGTAGTGTGGTGGACTGGTGGCTCCTAACCATCCAGCATAATGTTCCTCCATCACTAAATTTTTTTCTATTTCAGCATCTACCAATATGATCATAACATCTCTACTATGCGAAAGTATTGTGAACTTCTTTCCTCAACTCAGAAAACACATAAAAATATTGTCTAAAACACCACAAGATTTTATAGTAAGTATCTTCTTAAATAAATTCAATTTCTTCGATAGCATACGTTACACAAAGAACTGAGCTTAAACAAATGATAAAATATTATTATTTAATTGTGATAATTATCACATGTTTATTGGAATGAATTGAATGAATTATATTATATAAAGTATGAAAATATAGTTAACAAATGTCTATAAAATTAATTCATTAATTTCCAATTAATTAAAAATAAAAATAATATCCAATTGAACATGAAGAATGTGTTTTTGTTAAAAAATATTTTTATGCCCACAATGACATTTTGTATTTAAAAGATAAATTAATCACTATTAATGAAATATATTGATGGAATTTATATTTTATATATTCAATAAAATGTTTTTAGATTCATCCAATTTGTTTTATAGGCTTAAGAGAAGAATAAATAAAATTTTAAGCATAAGAAGTTTTATTTTTCTAAAAAAGTTTTGGTTCCTTTTAATGGCGACCCTATTTTAAATATAAATTAGGATATATTTATATGTTCATTATAAATAAATTTAAATTATTAGATATCAATATAAAAAAAATGTTAGGGTAACATTTTGATATTTTTTAGAGAAGTACCTTTTTTGGATGAATAGTGTAAACATTGAATTTTAATTGAAAACTATTTTTTCGTATCATTTATTTATAAAATTTAATAATAAAAAAAATTTAAAGAATAATTAGTACAATAATATATATATTTATCCAATTTTGGTCATTTTAATCAATTTCTTATTGAAAATATATTTAAAACATTTGAATCTTTTGAACTTTTCACATTAAAACCTAGTTTTTTGTTTTGTCACTCTGTTTATTTTTAAATATAATTTTTCAAATTCTATGATTTTGATTATGAAATATTTATTCCACATTTATAATAATAAGGTAAAAATTAATTTTTATGTTCATTTTTTTAGACATAAAAATCTACCATGTAAAAAATATATTTACCGCAATATATGTAAAATAATGAAAAGGGTAAAAGTTAAATGTTAAAATAATTAAAAAATACAAATTTTAATTCTTGGTTGAGGTATTATTAGACCATAACTAGATTCCAAAAAAATAATGAACAATATAATTTTTTGAAATTAATTCCTCTTCAATGTTGTTTTCTTTAATTATAAAATATTCATTATTTAATCACTTAAAACCACTTCACCTTAAGTTTAAATGCCACCCCTCACCACCCCATTTCAATCCAAAATCCGTTAATATACTAAAATAATTGAAAACAAATCTCTTATACACTCTCCCAATTTCCTTGTTCTACTGATATCACCCAAATACCAAAAAACAAGGTCTTTATGGGGTATTTCAAGGTGGTGATATTCAAATGTTAATTTTCTCAAGATACATCTATTATTACATTTCCATCCACTACTATCCCATAAAATATTTCATAAATTAACTAATAAAAGTTATATCTTCATTTAAATACATTAATTATTGTAATTTATTTTCTTATTTCCATAAAATTTTGATCATCACTTAATCATACAAACTAAACTATTGTATAATTATTTTAGTTAATCATATCTATAGATAAAGTTGTTTTTCTTCATCAATTTTCACCTTCCAGAATGGTCCCAAAACTATTTTAATTATTGTATAATATTTTATTAGTTACCTTATAACCTATTTAATGTTCTATAACTAATATATACACATAATATTAAGAATAAAAACTTGTTTGTGATGTTCAAAAAAACTGCTAAGATAAGGAAATCATTTATTATTAATGTTTTATAAAATGTATCATCCAAATGTATGAAATAAATATTATAAATGGGACCATTTAAACTTATCGAAGTAAATTAATACCATTTCATTTCAATTTCAGCATTTTGTCTCTATTTGACAAGAATAACCGTGATTTTACGCCAATGAACTGATCAGGAAACCATGAAACGAACACACCCAACACCATTAAAATAATGAAATGTTATTAATTAATGGTCCATAAGATATCTTAAAATAATAACATATTATTTTATAAATTTTAATATAGTTCATTAAAGAGTTAATAACTTTATTTATACCAATATATAGGTGGTTAAAAATTGTTACACATAAGGGATGTGTGAGGTAAGGGGTGTCTCATATCACTTTTACATATATGAGATATATGTTTTATTCACCACTAATTTATTATGTATGGTGTATGCACTAATATTTTGATATCTAATTTCATTAATATTATTTTATTAATTATATTTGATGTTTAATATGATATTTTTACTTTTATGGGGAATATTATTTGATTTATTACAATGTGGCAAGTGAATTCTAATATCCATAACCACTCATTGGGATAAAAATCTATTTCATTGATTATTTCCAGAGAAGGTTCTGTGTGAAATTAATTGTTATTAAATATATTTTTTTTACGTTTTTTATTTTTATTTACATTGAATACACATAATCTATACATTTTCATAAGAAAATGGTCATTATAAGGGAATTCATCTCAATATCGTTTCATTGAGGCATTTTATATTGTTACACACCCACCTTATTTTCTGAGTTGTTTATATAGACCCTTTGACATACAATAAAATGAATTATTTTATTCTCACGTTATTAAATGTTTTGTTAAATTATATTCCTTTAGGGGTATTATATTTCAAATTTTTCAAAGTTTTATAGGAATATTTGAAATGTTTAGAGATGATTTTCCTAAAATTTTTTTCAATGATCTAATTTAAATTATTTTTATTCATATCAGCATCCATTATTGAATAATTTAATTCATGGAGGATTGTCTGTTATGATAAAAACCTCTAAACATTATTAAATGGATTATATTAATTTAAATGTTTCAAAGTGGAATGATAAACTTTGTTTTAAAAATATCTAATTAAATAAATAATTAATTATATTAGTAATGATTTATAGAGGAAGACATGGGTGGAGAAAGTTATAGATATCCCCTCAATCCATTTGTGATCTCATGGGATGAATCAGTTAAGCTGGGATTAAAAGGGTTATTACCTATTGATTAAATTATCTTCTAAAATATCTTAACAGTGTTGGTTCATGTACCAAATACATGTGGTCCAAAAATTAAAAATTTCTAAAATTTAGAATTCAGTAAATATTATTGTGTGTATTTTTACTCTAACAAAATCTATGGATTCATTTTATGAATTGTTTATTAATTAAAAAACATGTGATTCTAGTAATTTACCTTTCCATATTGATTATTCTTATTTATTCTAATTATCATCTTCTGTACTTAACCTATACTGGGCATTTTGAGCTCAACCGTAATTTTTTTTACATTTCCCAGGTTTTGAAGAAGAGATCATTCAATGAGTTTTCAAGGATGTGTTCTATTATATTTTATTATGTATTATGATTTATTTTTTATTACCAATGTAAAATGGGTTTCATGTATGTATCTATTTTATCAATCTTACTAAACTATTTGGTCATTTGGGATGTTATTCATTGTATCTTATGCAAAAATAATAAACGCACTGGCTTGCCTCTAATGGGGTCTGGGTCACTACAGTTGGTATTAGAGGATGTTTAATAGAATTCATAAGAACTAAATTTAAGGAATAATTTATTGGAAAACATAACCTTATGACTATATTTGAGGATAAGTCTAAGTATGTGATGGTATCTTATAGATTTGTTAATGACTGTGGATAACCAATGTTAAAGCTAATGATTTGTATATTGAGAATAATTTTTCATTATGTATATAGAAATTGAATAATATTATGTTTTTAGTCAATTTTGGTATCTTGAATTATATTGGTTAATATTTAATTTTTTAGACAATGTATGGTTGAAAAACCAAATAGGATGATGATTAGAGTAAAGGATGTCAGGTTTATGCCTAATCAGATATAACAATATATTATTACAAATATTTTTCATCACCATTTCATGGATTCATCAAAAAATTAAATGATATAATTTTTTGAGAGATCGAGTGGTGAAGATCGTGGTGGAAAGAATATTCAGTTTTCTATATGAAGAGAATGTGAATATTAAGATGTTTTTAGGGTGTAAAAAAGGATACAACAAAACTTTTTTCTATGAAAAATGAAAATTTTGGAATAACAGTCTCCCTAAAGAATTATCTATGGATGAATGTTTCAATTTTGGAAGGTATAAGAATTAAAAAACCTACGTCCCATGGGGAAAATTAATGAAAAGATTCAGAATGTCTATATATGTAATGGTTATACTACTGATGATTAAGAGAATATAAAATGAAAATAAAAGAAATGGGTTATTTAAGAATAAGATGATTAAGAATAGTTAATGGTTTAATAATGAAGGAGAATGATTTAATTTATAATGAATTTGGATTCATGAACTATTTTATAAATTATGACCTAGTTACAAAAATCATGATATATATAATGATTATACTAAAATACTTTATCTTTAAGGATTTGAGAACACATGTTGTATGGTATCAATGACTAGGAAGGTGATTAAATGGGAAGCTTATCTTTTATTAAATAAAATATTATGGGAAGATACCACATAATATAGGTATTAACATGAGATAATAATTATAAAGATATGTTTATGAGATAGTATTAGTGACCATGAATGTGGTTATCAATTTTATGGTTTATGTTTTCTTTTTCAGGTTTACTGTATGATTTGAATTAGGAAATATATTCAACATCATGAGATGTTATTATTAGATGTGTGATTTTTTTAACTAAATTGTTATGGTGATAATGGTATTTATATATTCGGTATCTGAAAATAAGATCTACATTATGTAGAAAATCAGTTTATTTTAAAATTTTAGTGACCTTCCTTCTTACTTTTTGGTCTATAAATTTCTATAGAATGAGTCTTAAATTTAACAACTTATGGAATGGAATAATTTCTACATTGGATATATTTGTTGTTTTTAATGTATGATTTATTAAATTGGATATCATGTTCAAAAAATTTTGGTTTCAGTAAGTAGTTTAAGGCTGAAGGAATCACTTGTGGATCTTATGATCTATTAATGTTCATTAGGAATAGAAAATTCATCATGAACATTCATTTCCTGGTGTAAGGTATGATGTTAAAGTAAATCAAAGAACTACCAAATGATGAGATTATTCTTATGAAATGGATAATAAAAAATTGTGTTTATTTTTATAATGTTCTTATCTGTATATTAAAATAATCCCTCCCATCTTAGAAAAATATTTTGAAACAAAAAAGAAAATACTTTTATACTTTTCATACTATGAAATCAATAATCCTTTAACCAATCAAAAAATTTACAGTTTTGTGATGGTAAATTTTTTAATTACCATTTCCTCTATCATCCTCAATCAGAATTTGACAGTTAGATGTCTCTTAAATGTCCCAATTTTCCCATCACACTAGTCTTATCATATCCTAATTTTTTGGTGATCATCACATTTCCTTTTTCCCTCTTATTATAATAATGTTTTAAAAACCCTATTTATGATGTAGGTCTATCAAAATAAATTCACGTATCAACATTTGATATTAAAAGTGTAATTTAAAATTGATTGGATTCAATAATTTTAAAATAGGGATAATGTACCACACAAAAACATTATAGACTTTATCTTCTTAAATAAATTCTATTTCTACGATATCATATGTTACATAAAACACTATGCATAAATAAATGATTAAATATTATTATTTACAAATTATAACATTCACCAAGAAAATAGAAAAGAATTAATGAATTATACTAACGTAAATATGAAAACATTGAATAAAAATGTTCAAAAAATTAATTAATTGATTACCAATTAATTAAAAATGAAAAAAAATGAATATATATAATGAATTCTTATTAAAAATTATATTCTATAACCCCAATGATATTTTATATTAATAAATTAAAATAATCAATATTAGTGAAAGATATTATTTAAATTTATATATTATATATTCAATAAAATGTTTAAAATTAATTTAATAATTTATATATTCATCAGAAAAAAATAAATCCAATATTAAACATAAAATGATTAATTTTTCTAAAATAATTTGTTCCACCTTCTAATTGAGAACATATTGTAAATATAAATTTTGAAAAACATGTAGGTCATATTTTGTAAAATAAATTTTATTTTATGAAATAGAAATATTCAAATTATTTTTTTGTGGAAATTTGGAATTTTTTGAAGAAGCTTCAAATTTAGATGAATAATGAAAAATAATAAATTCTTAATTGAAAATTGCTTATTTTATATTTTTAATTTGATTAGTTAAATTATATTTTAATTTATTTTTAAAGAATTATTAGTTCAATTATATATCATTAAAACCAATTTATCTCATTAAAACCAATTTCACATTGAAATTGAAAGTAAAAACATTTCAAACTTTTGAACATTTTCCATTCAAACCCAGCTTCTCCATTTTTTCTAAAAGATTAATTTTAAATATAATTTTTTCAATTATATGAATCAAATTTATAAAATGGATCCCATTTTAAGAATAATAATTTCCAAATTAGGTTTTAAGTTCATTTTCAATTTGATACATAACAATCTACATGTCTAAAAAATTTATTTACCGTAGTATAGGTAAAATAATGGAAATGGTTAATGTTAAAAGGTAAAAGATTCAAATAAATAAACAATAGAAATTTTAATGTGTGTTTGAGTCATTGATAGAATGGAAATATCTTCATAATAATTAATTAACAATATAATTCATTGAAATTAAATCTAGTTCGATTTGGTGGGATTTAATTATAAAATATTCATTATTTAATCACTTAAACCTGCCTCTATTCAAGTATATATATCACCCCTAACCACCCCATTTAGACATTGAAATGTTGAAGATCATAAAATATCTTTCAAAAAACTACTCCATACTCTCCCCATGTTAAATTTCTGTCAGTCTTACTAGAAGTGAAAATCCATGGTTCTTAATGGGACCTCCAAGGAGGCAATATTTTGAAGAGGTATTTTTTTCAAAACACCCTTCTTATTTTCATATCTTCTTATACTTTGTCCTACTATATTTCATCCATCACGGCATAATTAATCCATAATCATTTAGATAATTAATTTTTTTGTTGCTAATGGAATGTATTATATCCATCTTTTTTTTACCACCTCTTAATCAATGAAATGAAACTGTTGACAAATTATGCCGGTAATTTGTCTTTACAGATATTGTTTTTGTTATTTTTCAATTACCGCTTACATAGATTGTCATAAAACTATTAATATTTTTGAATAATATTTTGATAAGTTCATTATAACCTATTTAATATTCTATAACTAATATATACTTGTAATATGAAATAAAATTAAACTTTTATGTCATCTTCAGAAAAAATCCAAAATGAACAAAAAAATTATCATTAACGTTTTATCAAATGAATCATACACTTTTATGAAATAAAAATTAGTAATAGTATAATATAAACATATGTTTGTTCATTAATACCATTTCATTTGACTTCTGTAGTTTTTTTAAATTTTACAAGAGTATCCATAATTTTTCACAAACGAACTCATCATGAAACCATGAAACAAACGCACCTGAAACCATAAATATTAAGAAATATTATAAATTAATGGGTAATAAGATTTTATAAAATCAAAAAATAAGGTATTATAGAAAATAATGTAGTTACTTAATGATTTAATAAAAAAATTTAAACCATTGTCAATATGGTTAATGAAAGCTACACTAAAGGGAAGCGTGAAGTATGAGGGTTCTCATCACACTTTTACTTTAGTGAGATATATTCCTTTTTCAACACTTATTTATTTTATGTGGTGTATTTGGTGAACTTTTTATATATAATTTCATGAATATAATTATCTTAATGATAATAAATGTTCATTTTATAATTATTAGTTTTATGGGGCAAATGATTTGACTGATTAAAATATTGAAAGTGATTCCTTAACTCAATTACCATTCATTGCATTAAACTTCTATTTCCTTGGTTATATCATGATAAGGTTATGTGTCAAATTAATTGTAATAATAGCATGTTTTATTTCCATAGTTTCTATGTGTTTTTATAGCTAATACAAATAATTCATCAATTTGATTAACACAATCATCTTTTTATGGTACTTTATCTCAGTATCCTATAATTGAGGCATATTTTAATGTTATACACATACTTACATTTATGAGGTGTATATAAAACCCATTAAACATGCCATTTCATGAATTTTTTTGTTATCATGTTATTTAAATTATTTAAATGTAAATCCCCCATAGTTCTTATAATTCAAATAATTCAATGTGGTATGGGACAATGTGGAACGTTTAAAGATTATTTTCCTCAAAGAAATAAATGATATCATTTAATGTTTTTTCATCTACATCAACATCCTATGATGAGCCATGTAATTTCGTGAGGATTATCTATTATGATATCATCTTCTATACTTTAGTAAATCGTATATATTGTTTCAAATGTTTCAATGTTGTATGGGTCACATTGATTTAAAAATATTTATTTCTAATGATTATTTGATATATGATGAATGCATTTGACAAGAAGAAATCTATGGGGATCAGTTATAGATAGCCACACGATCCATTAGTAGTCTCTTGGGATGAGTTAGTTAATCTAACATTAATAATTTTATTACCTATATATTAAGTTATAATATGAAAGGATTAGAGGGTAGTGGTTTATGTACTATATACATATCATCTAATAATTAAGAATTACTTGCATTCAAGATTCAGTAATTATTATCCACTGAATTTTCACTAAGAAAAAATATATGTGTTAATTTAATTCTCTATGTTTTAGATAAATGTAATATGTTTTCTGTTATTAAACTTTATATATTTATTATTCTTATTGATTCAAATTATATTCTAATTTAACAAACCCTTACAAATAATTTGAGTTACCCTTATTTTTTTTCATTCTAAATGTTATTAAGTAGAGATCATTGAATGCGTTTTCAAGGATTTTTTTATATTTTGATATATTATATTTTATTTTCTATTCCTAATATAAAATGGGTTTCATGTATATATCTTTTTTATTGATACTTCTAAACCACTTGGTCCTTTGGGATGATATTTCCTGTATCTTATGAAAATGTAATAAAGTAATGAATTGAATCTAGGATACTGGGGTTGGGGACATTACATTATTCTTTAAAACCATATCAAATCATACATTGAATGTGATATCCTTTTCAAACAAGGGGGAATGATCCATATTTTTCTTCAATGACTATAGATGGTGTTGTGCTAGGAGGGGAGCTTGCTTCCTATCATACCAGGTGTTCGGTAATGGAAAGGACACTTCATACTAGATCCCTTCCCATGGGATTCAACCAATACATTGAACATCCCACAAACTGATGTTCGCCTTCTTGTGATAAATATGGAAGGTGTTTTTATCATGGGACTATTGGCTGAGGAGCTCTGGCACAAGATCATTCTAGTGGAAAAAATTAAACTATAATGTCCCTACTTCAATGTAAAATCTAAAATGGAATAGCCCTAACACATAATATAAGAAACTGTAGTGTACCCAATTTGCACAATCACATTCACAGGTGAATATTTTTTCAGACCACAAGTCCCCGTCCTTATTTGAACCCAAGCTTTTCTCCAACAAGTTTCTCTGAAAATGATGGTGTAGTGGGAAGAGGATTATTTAGTGTATGGTTCTGAAATCATGAATATCCAAGTCCTCTTATTCAACACATAACTGTCCATTTATCCATGTTTTGTAGTATAGTGATCATGAATAGTTTTGTTCCAATGGTTAAGCTCATCCTTCTTTGTAAACCACAATCATTGAGTATCTACTAACATACCTTGGATATTCACCTCATCCACCAAACCAAAATTACACAATAAAAGGTAGTTTCCCATTAGACAGCTCTTTTGAGCCTTAGTTATCATGAGCCCAAGTTCTTGATTATCTGCAACAACCCTCATAGCTCAAGGGATATCATGGTTTCCATACATTTTGGCTCATTGATTAGTAGGTGTACCCTCGATCTCTGCATGATTCTATTAGTGAGCCATTTCTGACGATTATAGAATGTTTTAACGAAGTGAATGTTAGAACAGTTATTTGGAATGCAAGAGTTAGGGTAGCATGAATGTTTGTGAGAGTGTGTGTAAAAAGAGTCCTTCGTAGAGAAATAAAATTCATGAATGGATTTTTCATGAAATACATGGTTAATTCTTGGGTTTTAATGCAAAGAAAAAACATACACGTATTAGGGAAAGTTAATCATAACACATTTAAATTCTATGTACCATAAAGGGGACCACCATATTCCTATATATAGGCATGGATCATTGTCATGTGCATTCACATAAGTAACGTGCATAACCAAATGAAATTTTTTCACATAACTATTGGAATGGTCTTATATCTTAAGTGTTTCCCTCTGAACCTGACCTTCTAGTACCCTTTCCGGTCATATTCCAATCGAGAACCTTTTCCCCCCGAAAATCTATTAGAAGCATCAAGCAATTATTTTTGTGTAAACTGAACATGAAAGCTAACCTGAATGTCTATTCCAATTTTGATGAGTGTGATTCGCGCAAGATTCTGTGCCTATGCACGAGAATTTCATTCCACTCTCAAGGGTCTTGCATGCCAAAGGTGATGGGATTTTCCATATTTTAAACCAAGGATGACAATATTTCCAAGTTAATATGAAAAATAAAAGAAGGGATGCATGATATAATTTAGAGCCACATGCAATGGGTCCCCTTTCACACCAAATATGACCTTATACATGACCTATTGTGTAGCTAGTCCTCAATGAAAAAGAGGGATCCATTCATAAATATCCATTCATGCCCTAATAATTGAAAAAAACACTTATTAGGATTTCTTCTATAAATATAAGATCACCCCATCCCTTGGATAGGCTCCCCAGAAGATAAAATGTTGCTCATGTGTGCGCAAGTACACCACTTTCATAATATCAGGAAAAATAGACCATAAATTTTAGGGAGTCATTTATGAAAGACCTCTTATGAACCTGCAATTGAATTGAACCATGGTGAAGTGATACTCACACAACCCTTCTTGAAACCTACTCAGTTTTAGGAAAATGATGATTCTTGCACGCAACATTTTTTCGTCATAGACTCCAATATTGTGCTCACCTACTCTTTTAGCATCCGTGTCCTACCCTTACTCTAGAGAACCCATATCACACAACCCTTGTGTGAAATAATCCAATATTGAATAAAAAAACATTTGAGCCCCCTAATTGATTTCCCCTATGCATCCAGTTTGTCTAGTACCATACATACTGTTTTTGAGAGTGGGTAATCTAACCCATATGGATTCTGATCATGGATACTCTAATGTGTACCTCATTATTGAACATTGATCCTGATGTTATAAACTCTAAGTTTCATCACTAAACCCCTCCCATTAGTTCATGAGTAGTGGTAACATAAGATGAAGAGGTATGGAGTGAGTCCAATCACATCTGATCTGGATGATGTAAAACTACATAGTTCGACATCAAAGTTTAATGATGTTGAACCGCACAAAATCATCCTAAACACATTATATAAAACTACAGTATTACCATATGTGATTAACATTGGATGCTCCATTTATGTGTTTCCTGGGATGATCCATACACCTCTACCACCCACAATGAATTAAATCCTTCAAGAATATCAATGTGTAAGCCCCACACCATTCCAACCAAGATAAATCCTCTTGCAATGGGAATCCCAATGTGTAAGTCCCACACTATCCCTCATCTACACTCCTTCCACAATAATACAATCCTTAGCACAAGATGTTAATCTACCGGGATTATTCCTATAATATGATCTTATATTGTGGTATTTAACTACATGGGTTTTGATCCCTATATTTTAAAAAGGGTTCATAGGAATCATCCCTGAGTTTCAATCCCAAACTGTGGTAAAATTAAGAGATCCCTCCTAGGGATGTACATCCTTGGTCCACCTTAAGGATATTTTTTATCAACCTTCTGGGTCCCCCTCAAAGGCCATCCAGAATAAATGAATAATGAGTTTCTCCCCCCTAGGGGAGTACCTCTCTGATCCGCATCAAGGGGAATTCTGATAAACCTTCCAAGTTCACCTCATGGTTCATCCCAACTAATATTAACATAGGTAGTCACTTATAGGAACATACCTCCATAATCCCCCTCAAGGGTAATTCTGATAATCCTTTTGAGTCTGCCTCAAGGGGATTCCAGACTAATGGTAATCCTAGGTCCTACCTCTTATGGACGTTCCACCCTAATCCACCTTATAGGGTGTTTTGTTCAGTCTTTCAAGTACAACTCAATTGGTGTCCTATCCATCAGAAAACTAAGGTGATATATCCTAGGGATGTACCAACCTAATATACCTTAAGGGGAATTATGATAAAACATTAGGATCTGCCAGAAGGGTATTCCTGACCAATGGTAATCTTTGGTTCTCTCTCTTAGGGGAATAACTCATTTATCTCCCTCAATGAAAATTCTAATCTACCAACTAGATTTGCAATAAGGTTTATTTTAATACAACCTTATAATTGTGACATCATCCCTCCAATGGATGCAATTCCTTAATTCACTACTGTGGGGTTTTCTGATCAACCAATTTTGTCTCCAGACGATTTTAAATTTCTGATTTATTCTATCTCCACTAGAAGTCAAAATCTTTCTCTAGTGGATGTAGAATGTCTGACGTGACTGAAAATTTATACCCTATTCATAGGTACGGGATGCCAATGTTAAAAAAACATGGAATACATGTGTCCCGATTGTTGTTACCTCATGATCAGTAGGGGATTCCTTGGGTTCGACACCTTATGATGTCTCATATGATATTCCCTCCAAATATGAAGATTACAGGTGACCAATGCACCTAACTTATAGAAATGACAACTGATTCATAATGTGAATACTCTTTTGAACAATGACTGTTGTCATATACATAGAAAATAATTATTTCAAGACATAAGTGGTGTAATAAACTAGTTTCAACAAAGATATGACACTATGAAGGAGTTCCATAAGCATGAATTAACTCTATTAGGGAGGCCCAAACTAGGATAATATCTCCATGGAGGAATCCATCAAAGGAGAAACTAATATCCATCATCTCATTTCGATAAAAGAGCATACATTGCTGATGAATGCGGTGAAATCCTCCCACCATTGGAAGGAAGTACAATGGGACAATAGTTTTATCAATGTGTGCATGAATCATGTCAACACGCGAGCAGGTTCCCCGATGAATGTGTCAGAACGATGTGGAAACTATTCTGACAACTTTTCAACTCATCGATAATTCATAATGGTAAGAGGGATTAATCATACCATTATATATGGATTCATCATGATCAATTGAAGAACCAAAGATCATTTATGGTGATCATCATATTTGACAATTCATTATTCACTTTGCCTTGAGATTTCATGAGGATTACATGGAATTTCATGGTAGGTAAATGTGTTGGTATAGTGATGATGAGAAGGATAGAACATATTGAGGCATAATGGTTGGGTTTCTGATTTAGTAGTAGAAGAAGAAAAATTAAATGTCACCATTTTTATAAATGATGAATAGTACCCACATAATTTTTATACCACATAAATTTTGGGTGCCTTAATGTGCTTGAATATAATAAAATCCATCCCAAATTCAACTTAGATGCCTAATTTGGAGGTGGGTTCCCATATACCCTATGCACAAACTAAATTGGTCCATACCAATATGCACCACCTTAACGGGCCTTGGCCCACAAGCTGTACAAGCTCCTCCATACATGGCCTTCTCTCCACCATGATGCATGAGTGGGCCTTTATTGTTGGGCTTCATGGCCTCTAAGCCCTTCTGGTCTGTCTTTGTGTTTGTTTGGCCATCTTGTTGAGGTTTATATTGGGTGGGTCCATTTTTTAACCCAAAAAAATTATCACATTGTAAAATATTACCATAAATTCAAAAAATATAAATTTTGATATTTTTATTTACGTTATTTTTTCTTGATTTTATATCCCATATTTGAAAAAAAATAATTAATTTTTTTGTGAATATTAATTACATACCATCAAAAAAAATTGAAATTGTTTAAAATATTTCATTAAAAAATGAGTCCATCGAATACCCCCACACTTGAACTGTGTTTTTTCTCAAGCATTGGATCTCAACACTAAATTGAAGTGAAAATCAATATTTACAATATTTAAATCTCAATTAAATAAAATTAATGATTATCAATGTCAAAAAATTTCAATTTCAATATAAAACATTAACTTATCCTCACATTTTTCTAAATTTCAATCAATACTAGTATTTTGATTTCTCCCTTTTGAAAATTATGAAACATCTCTTTTCATTCCTTCAAGCTTCTCATTTTATTATTATTAAAAATGATAATTCAAGATCTATTTCTCTTTCAATCATTTTCTCTCATCAATCACAATTAAAATTCATGTATATTTATATTCATATCATGAGAACATTCACTTTTACATAATATTTCCAAAGAACCACATTATCTACTTGTAAAGAAAAAATTCCAATAAAATCATGAGGACTTTACAGTTAAGGATCTAACGAGTGTAAGGCTTACGTTTGATGGTCTTTGATGTTAAAATAATTAATTCTCAAAGATGGATTTTATCTCTTAATCCATATTTTATGATATCTAATGAAAAGTGTAATAAAAATATCCCTTTCAAAACAGTGACCACAACCACTTCCCAAGGTCAATGTATGTTCATGATCAATAAGAGTATATTGATTTATTTTCACCTTCTATAATTTTTTTTGTTTGGAAAAATATATTTTCAAATTATTTTAATTTATCATAATCCATGATTGGAATAACTCTCAAATCCCCCACAAAACCACATATGATAATATTCATAGGTCTGAAAATTGTCATTTTTATCTTCCCAATGAATAAAACATTATTTTATTAGTTTTTATTAGAATTTAATATAATAAAAGTACCATGCCTGAATCAAAAAATATCATCAATGACCAAAATATCACCCACACACTTTTTACATAAAATGAAGTGCATCCCTCCGACAATGATTTCCTACACCCCCAAACATAGACATTAGAATATCATTAAAAATACTAAGATAAGGGTATGAATATATTTAATAGCTTGAAATGTGGGTCATTCCTATTTAGGCCCTTTATGGTCACTAGGAGAAAAATGACGACCAGTGTAAAAGTTGGTCTCAAGGATAACGTCTTGTCATTAAAGATTTCTCAATCAGGTTAAATGTGTTTTTTCATAATCATATCTTTGACAGGTTCTAATGCATGATCAAGTCGGTGACCTTCCCCAATATCACTCAAGAAAAATTATCAATATATATTAGAATTGATTTGTTATATAATTCCTTTTGTTAATGAAACATATTAAATTGTACAATTACTCATGAAATGTAATAAAAATAACAAATAAATTCACATTACTTTAAAAAATTCAGAGTATGATAATTTGTAGGTAAATTTCATCTACATTAATAAACCAATTCCTTATAATTATGATTCTTCAAATTAATATCCATGATTCACTCAAATAATTAAATTATCCATATTACTCATTAAATATAATTATAAATTACATCTAAAACAAGATATCATAGGGTTCCTAAATAATTCATGTATCATATATAGTTTAATTAAAACATAAATCCTATGTGTGGAATGAAATTAATATTTTTAATATCGAATCATAATTTTTAAAAAATAATGGTAGTTGATTAAAAGATATATTATTTAATAGTAATTTCCCTTTTCTCATGAAACTTTCGTCATCCTACTAGCTTATTTTGGGGATTCTTTATGAATTTAAGGTCAAAAATAGAAAATAAATCTAAGGTCCATGTAAATTAAGGTAAAAATTTAAGGGATTAAGTTGAATTCTAATCTAATTCCTAAATATTAGGTTTAAATAACCTAGAAATAAAATAAAAAATATATGCCTTGGTATTATCCCCCATGAAATCCCGGTATTTTTACTACCTCTAGAAGGGTAGTACCAACTATCATCCATATTCAGTAGTTTGGTGGAGTTTGTTTAATTTGAAACACCACATAAATAATTTACAAGATTTCACTTATTCTTTTATGGGGAAAAGGATTTTATTGAAAGGGTATTCCAAATTTTCGCCCTAACTAATAAGTTAAAAATTTCATTAAGGGGTAGGACGAATTATGGATGATCCTCTTTCTTGGTTTCTACTTGTATAACCTCCTCATTCATGTTAAGTGCTTTCCAAATGTATGATGCAAGATTTGAATATTCTAAGGGAGAGTTATAATTTATGTTTACATGATCTGAAATGAAATATGAATAATCGAATTTAATATTCTCCATTTCAAAATAAGCATCTACTACCATGTTTTCCTCTAGAAATTCCACTTTGATCACTTCTAGGACCTCTTCAATTGTATATTCAATAAGATTAGGGTTTTCCATGTGTTACATAATATGGTAATGGTTTTCTTATTTATCCATCTCTAAGATAGAAAAACAATTGAACAACTCTAAAAATTCAAAAAAGTTTATGTTAATAAAATATCGATGTTGAGAAAAAGTTTATAATAATTGTTCAAGAAAGGATCCTCTATTTGAGTTAGTTCAGATTCAGAATATTTTACAGTGCTAATTGAATCTTGAATTATTATTTTATTACATAGAGTTAGGTAATAGGGATCCTCTATATTTTATTCAAAGTCTACCAAATGTTGTTTTTCTTCATCTTCCAAATATAGATAAAAAACGTTGGTTATTTTGTTATACTTTATAACTATAGATATCATTTTGAAACACTTTTTTCCCCATAAATCCAAAATTTATCATGATTTTATTCATCTCTTACATGCTCATCGTCATGTGAATATTCATAATCACTATATAGTTCCTCATGGAATGTATGGTTCATATCTTTAAGATGGTGGGGTTGTGTATTTTCCTTAAGAATTTTTTCAACCTCTTAGACCTCAGTAGGAAAAAAGTGAAGGACTTCCACCATGGAATTTGGTCAATTAATTTCAATTTAGAGTTGACTCACAAGGTATGTCACTTCATGGAGACTAATTCTTGTATCTTGGTCATTAACCATCTATTTTACAATAACTAAA
This sequence comes from Viscum album, assembly GCA_963277665.1. NCBI lineage: Eukaryota > Viridiplantae > Streptophyta > Magnoliopsida > Santalales > Viscaceae > Viscum > Viscum album. Next base: position 1,332,685,524 of record OY728161.1, on the reverse strand, counting down.
AGATCATTATCTTTTAACTGGAGGGATTTTATTGTATCGTGAACCACTTTCCCATGCTCATACCCCTTTGAATATTTGTCCCACGCATAAAAATTATTTTTAAAAAGATGAAAGGGAAAATATATTTTTTTGTTTTATTATCAAAGTATGAAAAACTGTCCATATAGTGTGAAAATAAAAATAATGTTGAAATTATTGGCTCTACTGAAATGGATATAAATTTTAATCTCACACCTATTGTGGGGTGTGGAATAAGCTTTTATTTTTATTATTTCTGGTTCAACATAATGGCTAACCCGGGTCGCCTCATATGAGGAATTCAATGTTTTTCAATCACAAGTTATAATTCTCATAAAAAACTTTTTTAATTATTTTTATTATTTAATGAAAATTATGAATATTATAAACTGACATTCAATTCAAATTAGGTTTGAACAGAAAGTACATGGCACTGGGTTTGCAATTGGGTTACATCATTATTCATGTTGGCCATTTAAATTCAACTTGACATTACAATTGTGAAATCTCACTCTTGAAATAATATTCATATATTTATTGGTATTGGATTAATTAATGACATGGTATTATATAATTCAATATCTTAATATATTCAATGTTAATGACTCATATTAATCTAGAGTACGGTATTTTATAATACCTTGATACATTATATTTCATATCATCCATTGAACATATCAACTCCATTTTGTAAATAACACTCATTTATTAGAATCGAGGGAATTATTATAAAAATAATAATAAGAGTGAGCTCAAGATCCATGTCATAGATTATTATCACCACACCCATACACTTCAACCTAATTCACCAAAACAAACTAATAACTTTTTATGAATAAAAAGTAAAATTCTGTAAACACTTACATAATCCCTTGAGGCCAGGCCTTTTTTTAATCACTCTTTATGAGAGTATAATAGGTCATGGTGGAATGAATTGGAAATAGAGAATGGGGAATATATAAAGATAAATAGTTGAAAAATTAGATGGGTCACTTTTATTAAAATAGAATATATTTATATAAAATGAATCTACAATATAATACTCAAAAAAATAGTGACACTGAGAAACATCCGAACAACCAATTTATCGATCCTCCTATCCCATTTCAATGGTGTAGTTCCATCTATGAATAAAGGTAGGAATTTCTTATTCACCATTTTTAAGAATATCTTTGTATCATTATTTTTCATGTTCAGTGTTATAATGTATAATTATTTTAAATCCCTACATTGAATAATCTAAAATATTATGGAATTCGACATTTGGGTGAAGACTCAAATTGTGGTGTGGGAAGATAAATTATAGGATAGTATTATTTACTTTTTTATTACTTTTTATGGTCTATAATGCACCCTTACTTCCATTGATAAACATCCACCCCCCTATTCCATCAAATAAATGCCACTACCCATATTAAAACCTATATGGAGTAATACATCCTCCTACAACATATCTTCTAGAAGGCCATTTCTCCATAAAAATATCTTCTGAAAATCTTATCACTTACATGACGTTGTGATAATAATATAAGGTGGATCCATTCTCTGTCATTATTATTCTTAATGGATACGACATAGATAATGATCAATGTATGTAGCATCCTTTTTATGTGATCATGTATTGTTGCCACTATCAGTTCCTCCATAATGTAGAACTTTCCCCGTGGTGAAAAAATATCTTCTATGGTGAGATTAAGAAAATGTGATGGAGGAAATCGAATATGCATCTTATCAAATCATCTAGAATTTGTTGTAGCTAGATTTATAAAACCTTTATATATTATATTCTTCATGGTGGTCATATGAGACACCATAGATCATCCATTGTGATACAGAGAATTAATAGTGCTCTATTTTATTGAGCATGAGATTCCATTGATGCAACCATGGTGTTTTCTAATAGGTCAAGGTGGTGGTCCAATGACATTGAGCCCAACGGGTGGTGCTGAGTATTTGAGGGAGTGTCTCCAAGAAATATGGAGATGAAAAGTAGTAGAACAACACCATTTTTGTAAATTAAGAACATTATCTGCATAATCTCCATCCCACATCAAAGTTGTGTGTGTTCGAGAACTTTCATAAAATAAAATCCATCATGGAACTGGTTTACATGTATTTTGTTGGGATGGGAACCTACTACAGCATGCACACACTAAAATTGGTTGTGTCGACATTTCCGACCTGTATAGATCTGGGCCCACATACATCATGAGTAACTCACTACAGATTCCTCTCTACTCCCATCCTCTTGAACGGGCCTTCCTGAAGTGATTTATTTGTCATATGGCCTTTATAGTCTGAAATACTAGCTGGCTTACAAACTGGTTTAGGGATATCATAGGCTTCCACATTTTTTTACCTAAAAATATTCAAAATTTAGTAAAATTTCAACATAAATTTAAAACATCCAAATTTAAACATTTTTATCCATTTTTAGTTATATTATTTCATTAGATTTTATTTCACACAATTTAAATTAGTAATTAATTTAATAAGAATATTCATTAAATACCACAAATATCATTAGAAACAGGTTACAAAATTCATGAAAAAATGAGAGATTTAGAGTCCCATCATGGATTAGTCATAGTCCTCAATCCCATAAATATAATATCACCAGACATAAACATTACCCAATTAATTGGAGTTCAATATAGGTGCACCAAAACATGTACATGAATTTATGTTCCACGTAATGAAATAATACATAATGATTAAACATCAATAAATCACATTTAAATAAAATTGTTTATATAATTATGTCTTATAACATCGACAAATGGAATATAATAATGAATTACATGATAAAAATGGATTATATCATACTTGGACATTTTTTGATAAATAAATAAGCCTCGTAAATGAAATTAAGTCCCATGTTAATTTAATACATAAAGGGAGTTGATAAATAATTTTGGAAATATTCAATTTATGTGGTTTTTTAGGAATCATGGGTAAAAAGCCATTAAAGAGGGTTAAGGAATAACAAATTACATAAAACCAAAAATGAAATAAACTATTTTTACATAATAAAATGATTTTTTTTAATCCATGTTAGGTAAAAAACATCACATTGTGTGGCACTTGAAATGAAGCATGAAAATAGAAAAGATACCTCAAATCATATCTTCGTAACAAAATAAATTGATAAAAGACTAGTTAAAGAACGTATATCCGTATCAGGAAAAGGTGAATTAAACTAGGTATATATTTTTGAATCATATATATATAATATATAATAAGTAATTAAGAGTGATTTACTAATTTAGGTATTGATATAGAAATTTTATCCAAATGAAAATTATGGTGGGTCATTGATATCCCCAAACTTAGGTCCAAAAAAATCTTACACATTAACTTAATTTCTTGAATAATAAAGTTGGACTCATAAATTATATAATTAATAACCTTTTCCATATATTTTTTATTTTATGAAATTATATTATTTGTATTTACAACAATTTTTATTAGATATCATTTTTGATTTCGTTGTCCTAAGGGAATTTCTTTCATGGTTCCAAAGTTGGATCACTTGTGGATAATAATGAAAGTTCTTGTAAAATGGGGCTAAACAGTAGAAGTTAAACAGAACAATATTCAAATCCTTACTGAAATATAAATTTTCCCAAATAACCATATGTGTTCCTATATAGGGAGTATTATTTTAGTATAAACATTATCATTATATGGTTAGTTCATTTAGGTGGTTTTTCTGACCATCATGAACTAGAATTGTTTTATTTAGTTAATACATTAAAAAATGAAATAAATGATAATATATTTATTATCATAAAATTTAACAATAATAATATTTCTATAAAATTCTATAATGGTAGTGAAGAACACAGATAAGACTATTTATGGATGTGGTGGCCCATCCATTTTGTGAACTGTGTTTTAATATATAGAATGGGATGAGAAGAGAAGATTGTATAAATAGATATTCCATCCTCACAGTAAAAATATATTATATTTATTATATTGGTGTCATTATTTCATGTTATGTTGTATATATTTAGAGGATGTGTAGAAAGACAATTTGAAAGGCTCAGTTGATGGTATTACCTTATCCTTTGGATATCATATCTTCAAATTCACCTTAAGGCTTCATGGATTAGACTTTGGATGAAACCAAGAATTATATAAACATGAGGGGATATGGGGAGTGAATTTTTATGGGATTCAATATGGTAAAAAAGTTATAATGTGAGAGGATAAGGGGTTGTGAGGGGTGGTATTTATAAGCGGGGGAGACGGACTTTTTGAATAGTATATTCATTAGATTATTATATTGGCTTAAGACTACCTAGTGTGATGAATCTTGTGAATATTTATAATAAAAGGTGAAATTGTGTTTAAACCAATTGTTTCATACCTCAACCCTTAATCAATTAATCTTATATTTATCTTATAATGTTAAATATCATATTTAGTCATATTTCACTATTCATGAGAAAAAATCATCTATTTTAGAAAAATTACAAATATTCAACCTGAAATATGATTATATGTAGATTCCAAATATGATATCCATTTTATTATAATAATTATATAAATATGAGAAGATCAATTTTTAAATAAAATCCTTACTTATGTAAAAAAACACTAATTTTAATATTATAATATTTTATCTCTCCCTTTGAAAAATAAATTTTAATATCATAAATTTATATTAATATTTTAATTCAACATAATATTATTTTGTTGAAACATTTTATTAAAAGAAATTTATTTTCAACATTTTATATTTTTTATAAAAATTAAAATAAAACATATATGTTTTACAAAATTGAAAACTTATATTTTATCATTTTGAAAACATTTATTTGGTTGTACCACGATATAAATGTGTCATATTTTCATTTTATAAGATACATAAATATTATTTTACACTTAAATAGGTGTGTATACTATTATAACAGTCATTTTACTATTTCATACAATTGGATTACTATTCCAATGCTCAGATTTGTATTTAGATAGTGAGATTTCTAATCATATCCCCATATTTGTAATAGTCATATAGGTTCCCTACTTACTATAAATACCTTAGATTTCATTCATTCCAAATTCAATTCTATTTTTTCATGGTTATAAATATTTTCATTTAATAAAATGAATATTTCATTACTAATATTTTATTTCACTTCTACAGTGTTGTTCATGAATTTGATTATTCTGGAGGATCGATTATATCCATGTTATTATATTATTGTTTCATTATATTCTATTTACTATGACATTATAATAATTTAATTTATGATATACATATTTATTCTATAAATGTATTGTTCATGTCAAAATAATTAAAAAATTATACTTTTAAAAATGTGTTTCATGTTATTTATATAATACTATATTACTAAATGTGACACATTCATATAATAAGAAGGATAAATTCTACTAATAAGATTCTAGGTTGTTATTACAAGAGAATGTTTACACAATAAACCAATAGTAACTTATAAATTAATATCTGTAATTTTTATGTGTATTGGAAGATCATTATTGGTTGTGGCATACGTTTTGGACATTGTACTGTTCTAACATTAGCTATAATTTATAAGGACTTATGTGTGGTTCGCCAAATCATAAGAATAATTCATAAAATGTGTATGATCGATGTCAATATATTAAGAAACATAATTCAATATTTAAATATATTACTTTAATATCGACATTTGAATCATTAATATTAGTGAACATTAATTTATTTAGACCTATAAAATCTTGGATTATTGGAGGGAAACACTATATATTTGTCTTGGTTGATTATTATAGTATATATATAGGAGACTAATTTCACAAAAAAATGTTTAATCTAGTTTTTTTAATTGTTTTAATTCTCATATTAAAAATTATAAATAACTACATTTGGTTACTATTTAATGATATCATGGTGTTTATTTTTAATAAATACTTTTATCCTTTTTACAGTAACAATGTTATTACTCATAACTTTTCAATACAAAAAACTACATAGAAAAATTGTTTTTTTGAGTGAATAAATAGAATTAGTCATGATAATAAATGTACCATGTTGACTAAATACTCAATTTCTAATCATTTTCGGGCTAAAGTTATTAATACAACTTGTTATACTATAAATCAAGTTTTAATTGAACCTTTTCTTAATAAATCACCTTATGAATATTATACTAGAAGAAATTACTTCATAGTTTTTATATGTAATGCTTTAATTCTGAATAAAAAATCAAATTTATAGAAATTTCATTCAAAATATAAAGAGAGAATATTTCATGGTTATTAAACATTAACTAAAGAATATCGTGTTTTTAAAAAAAATATACAAAAATTGTGGAGAAGTCATTATATGTTATGATTGATGAAACAAACCCATTAGTTTTTAAAAATCCAGAAGATATGAATTCAAATAATGTTTTCAAAAAAACATATTTTTAAAAACCTAAACTAATCTGCAACCCATATTTTTGAGTCATTTGGTTGGAAGGTCAATATAACATTTAATTTTGAATGATGTTCCTTTGGAAGAAGTCTATCCTCTTATTGAAGAAAAAATTATCCAATAAACTAGATGATCATAATGAATCTTCCCACTAATAATATTGTTGAATTTGTAGACGAACCAAACAGAACTAGAAGATTCATAAGAAATGAATATGAAAATTGTGCATTATTATATCAGTTTGAACGTAAAACACATAATGTGGCTTCAGGTGATAAATATTCGATAAGGAAAATATAATATTATCTAAATGAATTTAAACAATATGATTTTTGGATTTTGGTTGAATGACCTAAATATATTACTATATTTGGATTCCAATGGAAATTCCAAAAAAAATTAGATAAAAAAAGAATTATTTTTAGGAATATGTCAAGGATTTTTTCAAAGGGTTATAATCAATAAAAATTTATATACTATAAAGACACTTTTGCACCCATATAAATACTTGAATCTACACAATTAATTATAGCCTTTATAACTTATTTAATTTTAACTTCTTATTAAATGGATGTAAATTTCACTTTTTAAAATAGATATGTTTATGTAGAGTTTTTATAGAATAATCTACTAGGTTTGAAAATAATTTTTTTAATCATCAATATAAACATAGAAAGGATCTTTATGGACTAAAAAATTCGACAATATCCTGGTTTGATAGACTTTATGAATTTTTTATTCAAAATAATATTTTTTTGGGAGAAGATGAATAAAAATTTTTATAGAGATATTTTTTAAGGACACCATCATTTTTAATCTATTTCGATGACATTATCATGGGATCAACTCAAAATTCTCATCCCAAATATTTTTGATATGTTGTGAAATCTAAGTTTAAAATGAGCATGATTGGTAAACTACGTATTTTTCAATGTTTTCAAATATCTAAAAACTAAAAGGAACCTTTTTATCACAAAAAATTACATTAGATACGTACTCAAATGGTTTATTTTTTAAAATTCTATTTTTATAAGTACTCCAATCATAACTTCTAAAACAATTGATCTTGATTAATCTAGGAAAAAATTTGATGAAAAACTTTTTAGAGTGACGATTAAACATTTACTTTATCTCATAGTTATTCAACCATGTTGGATATTTTATGTGTGCATATGTATAATATTTCATGACAATATTAAATAATACCATCTATGAACTATTAATCAAATATTTTTATATCTTAATGGATCCTGAGATTGTGGCTTATTTTATTCTTCCCGGGGTGATTTTGAACTTAAATGTTTTTTAAAAGATGACTTTGGTGGATATAAAATTGATAAAAAAGTATATCCCAAAAATTTCCCTTCTTAGAAAAAGATTTAGTTTCCTGGTCTAGTAAGATGAAATATTTGGTGGAACTTTATACTATTGAAGTTAAATATATAGTGGTTGGAAGTTGTTGTGGCCATGTTTTTTGGATAATGTAGACACTCACGTATTTTGGGATGTGTTTTACTACAACTCCAACTATTTTTTATAACATTAATGATATTAATTCATCAGTGAACTCATACCATCACTCATTATAAAATCATATATATATATATATATATCACTCCATTTATTTTTTGATTACCCAAAAAAGTAGATATTATTATTTAATTCATTGGAACATTATATCAACTTAATAATATTTTTAAAAACCCAATTAAATATTAAATATGTGTGTATATTAGTCGATGTATGTATGATCAATATAAAGTGATCATTTATGTAATGCCCCGACCCCAGTTACCTAGATTTGGTGCCTTATTATATAACATTATCATGATCACATATGATCAACTCCCTAAAGACCGATTGGTTTAGTAGATTCAGACGTACAAGAAACATTTAGAAGTTTTACATTACATTATAAAATTAAAAACAACAACATTTCCTCCATTGAAAACATTTATATCACTTAGACTATCCCTTAGAATATCCCTAATGGTCAGCCATTATATACTTCATCCCATCCTGGGAAAAATAAAACATAGAAAGGGTTTATCTTAGTTGCTCAGTTAGGATAACAATATATCAGAAATGATCAAAAATAAGAATAAGAATATATTTCAATTTATAATACTACGTGATAAGACTTTTATACATAAAATTATGTATAATATAGAAAAAATAAATAAAATAATTTCATTTAATTATTCCAATGGGTATTCTACATGTCGAATAATCACATGAAATATGAATAGCTAATTTCATAATGATGAAATGCATAATTTCAAACTTCATAACCACATTTTCATGGCCCTGTGACAATACTACAAATAATATTTTTTTCATGGACTTTTGCTGAGACTCATGTTTCTCTCATGAGACATACCGATGCATCGAGGATCTATAGCAGGCTCAACCTATCTCTTACTAAGTAAAATTCATTCCTCATATGAAAAGGTTTAAACATAACATAAACATTTGAATTAAAACTAGCATACCAAATGTAAATACATTTTCCATAAACCATCAATGGTGTAAATATAACACATCCAAATCCAAACATATCACAAAACCTTCAATACAATATCTATGTTTTTTATCATAATAAATCAAATTCAAACAAGCTTGAAATCTATCAAAGGATGTTGACATAAATGAAATCCTAACTTTTTAGAGAAATATCACAATCAATGTTGAAATATTTTAATAGTAATTTAATTATAAAAGAAAATATTTATTTTGAAAAAATTCTTATAATCTTTTTTGGGAAGCTTCGACGATGTTATAGCTGCAGAAAATAGACACACCCATCGTATATGTTAAAAAAATACATTGTTACCTAGATTTTGTCGAAAAGGTCATAATGCACCCTGTTTGGAAAACGACAAAATGATTCCTTTCCAAACATATATGGTAAAATAACGTTATAAATTAATTTAACCCATATTATAGTAAATATTAATAATTTTTGAAATATGTTTTTAAGATAATATGGATGTGGATGATAAATATATCCCAGTCGATACTTACATACTAACAACCTCAGATAAGTAAAGAGATTGTTGAATTAACCCTTACCTAGTACTTTTCCTTAGTAAATGGTATGATAAGCAATTTTATAATAGTTAAAACATTGTTATTAAATTACACAATATCTATATAGATAAATAATATATCATATATGATCCTCTAATATTGCTTTGGTAATAATATTTTAGTAGTATCATCGATTCAGATGTTAATTGATTCGTTTTCCTTTATATGCTTGGTTACGTAATCCATGATTATTATGAATAAGATTTACTTGATTCATATACATAATGATATTATGTTCATAAAAATTATTTTTAATCATAATATGATATTAATTATTTAATGATTTTAATGGGGAATGAATCTACTCACATTAGTGGAGACGGTAATATGTACGTTTGCACGAGCAACAATGTCATTATATTGAGGGTGAAATTGATTGTAATTTTATGGTATATCATATATATAGAATCATTAACATGTTATATTTATTATTTACATCTGTTATAATCATTATTATACCCATCCATATAATGAAGTGTTTGAATAAAAAACTACACCACGACGTGTATACGGTAAGTCGTACGTACGCACGTATGGAGACATTGTCATTTATAGTCGGATAGATTAACAAATATTGTTTTACCATATTTACAATAACATCACAGTATGTAGTAGGTACTAGTGTTATTATTCTGGTATGTAATCAATAGAAAAATAATAATTGGAAGTAGAAAAAAACAATAAAGAGGGTGGTGAAATTATTACCTCTTCTTCAGGTGTATTATTATGAGTTGATCAAAAGAGAGCCATAGGATGGATTTATGAACAAAGTAAGGACTATGGTTTAATTTGGGGAATTCTAGGAGGATATTTGGTATGGTTTTGGCCGAGCCAAATGGATTTGGAGGTGTGAAATTAAGAGAAGGAGAAGTACCCTTCTATAATAGATGTGAGGGTCACTTTCAGAATAACGTGAAAATTTATTTTATAATAAATTAATTTTCGGTTTTCAATGGCTCAAATGGGATTTATTTTGAGGATAAGGTGTGTATGGGTAGAAACAATCTCAACCAATAGGTTTTAGATAGGTTTAGGTCACCATATTAACCATATCTTTTATATCTATCTCTTAGTTAAATAGTATGACATTTACTATGTCTCTTTTTAGGTTTATATTATATAGTTAATTAAAACACTATAGAAAGACAAGAGAACCCAGAATGGTTCATTATTAATATATATAAAATTATCAAGGTCCTTTGGCTGACCCTTATATTTTTATAAATATTTTATCAATTAATAATATTGTATGTGTTTTAAAAACACAATTATGTCAATTTTGAAACTATTTAGTATTTAGTTTTTTGTGAAAATCATAACAACATGATTACTTCGAAAAAATGATTTAATCAACCTTAAATGGTCATTTTAACCTATAAAATTAGTGGAATTCATCAGAAGACTTAAATTATATTTTTTATGATATTTATAATGTCAATTATATTAATAATTCATTAATAAGGTTTTTACTGAATCATCAGTGTGTCATAAATAAATTAAATTATTTAATGTATAATAATTATAAATAAAATACCATTATATAATAAATATTTTTATATATATAATAAACATTTATCGTCGAATTTATATGTTTTGAATCCTTATATTAAAAATGGTTTAGTTATAAAACATTGAATTTAACTCTTTTAACTCTTCTATAAATAAAATAATAATAAATGTCCTAATCTAATCCAAGTGGACCATAAAGAATCATATTTTATTCATAAGGTTGTTTTTGGTCAAATTTAATTTATCCAATAAAATTAGGGCATGTGTTAGGGTAATTATGAAAGCATTTTTAGCCTTAATTACCCTATTGAAATTTAACTGTGGTAATAAAAGTCCAGTGTTACTATTCACCAAAAATTATTTTTATCTTATTAAACCGAATATTACTTACTAATTTTATCCATGTCTCTCGGAGTGTTGATATTAAACTCGTAGAAGTGGTAAAATTAATTTTTATGCAAATTTTTAAATGCCCTTAGAAGTTGGTTAAAAGACGGTAAAAATTCAATAAAATTTTATATATATGAACTTATTTTAAAATGAATCCAATGAATTACATTGAAAATTTAATGGTTTAATGTATCTATTTTGACCTAAAATAATGTAAAATAAAAGAACTAATTATTTAAATAAAAATTCAGTTTTAAACAATAACATAGTGATTTTCACTATTCATAAAAAATTGAATGTCTTAAGAAATATACAAAAAAATCACCCTATGCTAATTTTGATATTCTGAATCTAAAAATGAAGTAAATTTTATAAAATTAAAATTATAAAATTTTAAAAAGTGGGTATTACTATTCAAAATGGATAGTTTGATAGGTCATGGTGTTTTAAAACTCTATATTGCGTACAACACAAGATATTGTATTATTCAATTGGTAACCTATCGTGGAAGCATGGGGTGTTACATTCTCCCCTCCTTACAATAATTTCATCCTAGAAATTTCTAAAATATTACTCAATAAAAATATTTGAGTTGTTCATCATCATAAGTTACTCGTGATCCCACGTTGCATCTTCCATCTCATGGTTTCTCCATAAAAATTTTCCCAGAAAAATCGTCCAGTTTTTCAGAAGTTGTTCTCTGGTGTCAATAATTTCGACAGGCTCTTCACAATAGGACTGATCATGTTCCAGTTCAATTTCCTCATAGTCTAGTACATGTGTTGGGTCAGGCATGTATTTTCTCAATAATGATATGTGGAACACATCAAGAACTTTGGAGGGGCATGGAGTCATTTCCAAACGATAATCTATAACTCTAACTCATTCTAGAATTTCGAAAGTTCTATTGTACCTAGGAATCAATTTACCCTTCTTACTGAAATGTATAACACCATTCTAATGACATACCTTCAAGAAAACATGGTCTCCTTTTTGAAATTCCAAATCATTCCTATAGTTATCGTTATAGTTATTTTTCCTACATTGGGCTAATTAGATGTGGGTTCGGATAATCATCACTTTTACATTTTATGGATAACATGTTCTGGGCCTACGAGTTTTCATTCACCAACAAAATCCCAAAAAGTGGGTGTATGACATTTCTTTCCATATAACGCTTCATATAATTCTATCTGAATACTTCAATGGAAGCTATTATTATAAGAAAAGTATACCATAGGTAAATATTGATCCCAGATACCTTTAAAGTCATGTGAGAAAGAACTAAAAATGTATTATATGGTTTGAATAGTTTGTTTTGATAGTCCACTAGGGTGAGGGTGGTAGGTAGTGCTAAAATGATGTTCAGTATCCAGGTCCATCTGATGTCTTTTCTAGAATCGTGGTTTAAACAGGGATCACGATTAGAAACAATCAATATAGGTTCTCTATGAATTGCTACAAATTCGACAATATATAGTCTTACTAGATGTTGAATTGGTAAATATTCTCTTACAGAATGAAAATTTGATGACATGGTAAGACGATCAACAATTAACCATATTTCATCATTCCTTCTAGGAGTCTTTTGTAGCCCCATGGCAAGGTCTGTCATAATA